>CM070504.1:62509105-63109105 GCA_036346375.1 Guadua angustifolia | reverse complement strand
ATAGTGATAACCATGTGCACATCGAATCGGTTCTCTACTAAAAGTGATCTTGATGTGCACGGTCATCGAATCGGTTCTTTTCATAGAAGTGATAGTGATGAGATCATCACTATCACTTCTATGAAAAGAACCGATAGTGATGATCGTGCACATCACTATCACTTTTAGTAGAGAACCGATTCGATATTCGTGCTACATCACAATCACTTATAATCTCGTAACCGACATCTTGATTATTACTAACACCTCTCGAAGTTACTTATCACAATCGTTTTTTTCGAAAAACTTAAAAACCGATACAGATACAGTGATAGTGATGTGTCGTTCTGTAGTAGTGTACTAACCTTAGATGACCTAGAGCACAAGGATATATAATTACACCTCGAAATCTAGGGTCTCTTTCCACCAGATAGCCTCTCAATCATAGCCACCTCAAAAATATCTAGGAAACCCTAAAAATACAGAGGAGGTTGTGGCTCTCTGTTCTTATTTATCAAAATTGATCATCACAGACAGTTTGTGGATAAAACTATCAGTGATTCCCCTTATCATAGACGGTTTTATCCACAAACTGTGTCTGTTTGTAGAAAAAACCGTTTGTGATTCCCCTCATCATAGACGGTTTTATCCACAAACCATCTGTGATGTTATGTCATCATAAACGGTTTTTGGCTAAAACCATTTCTAATGACCTTATCTTAGATGGTTTTAGCCACAAATCATCTATGATGTCACGCATGGCTCCGAGGAATTCCACTGTGAGGACCTTTCGTCATCTAGTCACGTGGTTCCAACAAATTTCACTATGAAGACCTTTCGTCTTCCAAGTATTTCTGAAAGACCATATGGAGGTCTACCCATATTTGTGATGAGTATTTGACTAAATTTAAGCTTGGTTTGCTTTGTTTTGAGTTTGATTTGGATTAGATTTTTAATTTTAAGCAATTTGAGTTTTGATTGCCTTTTCCAGTGCTACCGGCCATGGTAGCACAGTCCTACCGACTGAGCGATAGCATCATACCCCAGAGCGGTGTGGAAAAACCCAAGAGGGTGTTTTTAGGGGGTTTAGGCAGTCCGGTGCTACCGATCTTGTCAACCCTGTGCTATCGGTGGAGCTGTATCACCGGCCTACTTGGCCGATGTGAAAATTCTAAAGAAGGTGTTTTTTTGGTGTTGTAGCAGAGCGGCGCTACCGGCCTGGGGATAGTTGCACCGGTCTACTATGGGCAGTGCTACCGGCCTCAGGGCGGTAGCACTGGACCTTCTAAGTATGATTGATTTAATTAATGATTTTATGATGATTATTATATATCTTTTTGGACATTACTATGTGATGGGTTTTCCTTGTCTTTAATGGTTGCAGGACGACGGTGCTAGGTCATGGTGAGGCGGAGAATGACCGGGACTAGGCGAGGAGCATCGATGGTCCTGATGGTCGAGGATAGCTGGAAGATGATCGGAGACGGAGTCTAGGCAAGCCTAGAAGACAAGGAAAGGGAAAGATGCTAGCTAGATGCTACTCGGATCGATAAGGGTCGTCGAATCACGGTCTAGTTGATAGGATAGCAGGTCTAGGTAGTGTGCTTTGAGAACCGAGCAAGAAAACCTGGTTTGTTGGTGGGTTTTGGGTTAGCCCTTGCATGGCTATGTGAGTGGGTTAATCCTAGCCCTTAATGGAGTGCTCTAGGGTTGAGAGACACATCCAAGGGTTGCAGGTGGCTCAAGAGTAGTATAAATAGGGGGGAAGGGGTAACCTTCTCCCCTTGAAGGTTCTAAAGGTTTTTGTGCTCCTTTGAGCTATGCCTACTTTGTTGTGAGGCTTTGTAAACCTCCCCTGCTAGAAATGCAAATCATTTTCATCTATGCTTAACTTCCTTTACACATTTAACACTATGTCTTGAATTCCGCATTTACTTTCTTGCAATTTACATTCCCACAATTTAGATTTGTCTCCCCTCCTTCTACATGTTTATGCTTATTATGCTGAAGTTGATGATTCATGGATGAATCTTCCTTTAGATCATATCCCAATCATCTATGCAATCCAAGTGTTCTTCTTGCAAGAAATTAGTTTTTGCGTTCTTGAATGAATGATCTTATAATTCATGTTTGTAGAAGTTTATACTTATGCTCTTGCTTGCTGTGATATGTGGGGGGCTATCCAAGATCATCTTGATCATCAAAATCCCACGAGCAAGTCTGAGATCAAATTCTTGAGTTCTTGCACAAACTTGGTGTATTCTTCCTTCTCAGGTAAAAAGGTCAGAATTTTGACATCAATCCTTGCAATTGAAGATTGGAATAAGTTCCTGACATCCTTAGGATTACATCTACCAATTTTCGTAAGTTTTTATCCAGTTGATCAAAAGATCTCTCTAAATTTGCTTTTGAGTCAGTGTTGATTTCAAGCTGTTCTTGTTGTTGTTCTTGAGCCCGGTACTACCGCTCCTCGCATGGTACTACTGGACATCCTGCGGTAGCACTAGCCAGACAGGGCAAGCGGCTCATTTTGAGTGGTTTCTTCTGTATGTTTTTCTTGAGGCCTTGTTTGGGGTATTTTGTGTGGGGAAAATTTTTATTTTGCGACCATTCACCCCCTCTGTTCGCCATTTCGATCCTTCAGTTTTGTTTCCCCAACGAAGGTCATAATTGCACTTCAACAATGATATATATATAAGGTAACATTGGAAGGAAAATACTCCACTACCTCCAATCGATCGATCGCATCCACTGCCTCCAAGCCATGAGTAGCTCAAACGACTCCATCTCCTCTGTTGGCTCCACCGCCCCATGTGGGACTCCACTACTGTCGCTCCGACGCCGGCTCTGCCACCACCACCGCCACTGTCGACTTACCCTCCAAAGCCTCCGCGACAATGGTTGTGGTGATAATACATAGGATATTGTCTTAAAGGTTGAACGTTCCAAGAACAACTTTGATTCTATCTTTTGCATGGAAATAATTACAATTGCAGCTTGGGAAATATGGAAGCAACGAAATGATTGGATATTTCAGAATACTGCCTCGAGTATATTGAATTGGAAATGATTTTTTAAGAATGAGCTCAATCTGTATATGAATCGTGTGAAATAACAACATAAACAACAATTATTAAATTGTCTAGAGACTCTATCTTGATTTCTATCTCAGATTGTGATTGTATTTTTCCTTAAAAACTTTAGCCCACCTTTAGCCTTTGTACATATTCTCTATTCCTTATACACATATATACATACATATACACATACGTATATACATGTATATATACACATACATATATACGTGTATATATATGTGTATATATATGCCGTAGGGTTTGTCTTCCCTACTGCCTTGAACGATATGCAGTCCCTAATAAAACATCAACATTGCATTAGCATTTGTACCAATGGTCCTTGCCTCGACACGTGTACCCCTGGACTAGTGCAGCAATGCATCAAAGCCCTTCATTCTTCACTACTACAGGATTGTATATCAGAATCAGTTCTTTTTGTCATTACAGTCGGTTCTAGTGGCGATACGAAGTCTTTAGATAGTGATGAGGAGGAGCTATCATAATCGGTTTTGGTTCAATTGTAATAGTGCCTCATCACAATCGGTTTGTACCGAGAACTAATTCTGCAGACCTCATCATCCGAATCGGTTCTTATATGTACCTGATTCTGATGATACCTCGTTAGAATCAGTTCTTATGTGGAACCGATTATGATGACCTTATCATCATAATTGGTTTCTTCAAAAAACCAATTGTGACGAGGCCTCATCAGAATCAGTTCTTATGTGGAACCGATTCTAATGGCCGCATCATCAAAATCGGTTCTTATATGGAACCAATTTTGATGACCTTATCATCACAACCGGTTCCTTCAAAGAACTGATTCTGATGAGCGATAATCAGAATCGATTCTTATGTGAAATCGATTTTGATGACCGCATCATTAGAATCAGTTTCTTCATAGAACCAATTCTTATGATGTGGTTATCAGAATCGGTTCCACATAAGAACCGATTATGATGACTCTCATAGGGGTGTCCAGCTTTTGCATATTCTCCAAAATAGCACATATTAACAGTATGCACATATATATATCACATTCGTAGTATAGAACACAGAATACACATATCACATTCACAGAATACAAACACTGTAATTACAACACATATATCACATTCGTTCACAATATACAACACAAACATGCTTAACAATCAGTGCACATGCATATATATCACATTGACATATAAAATTAATATTTTTTACATATGGACTAGTAGGATGCTTCAGGATCTCTAAACCTACCGTTCTCCGATATAACTTCTAACTAGTATCACTGGCATAAGTGGTCTCATAAATTGTTAAGTGCTTTGTTGTCTAAGCTCTTCTAGGGAATATTGATCTTTTGTAAAACAGAAATGAGCGCACTAATTTAAGTTTCAAAATTTGTATGTAAAAGGCTAAGTATATTATTATGCATGTACATATATCTTAAAAAAAATATGTAAGCCGCCGACCACGACCAGCATGTGCTACATGACATAGGAGCCGCACAGGTCATCACAGCCCTATTGATGACACTGTATAGAGAGAAAGAAATTAACACACAAAGATTAGATGTCCGAAAAAATTAATCGTATATATGCTAGGCATTTGCAATTTAAATCACTTATACTCGAGTGTTTTGCCCTTTTTATCATCGTGTGACTCTCCTTCATCGACGTAGTCCGAGAAACCCCTACATATATTGAAGAGATGCCATTGAGTTAGAAAAATAAATGTAGTTAAATTTAAAAAGTGTTAGGTTACAATAATGTACTTACTTCTACAAAGGAGGCTTGATCGCGTAGGCCATCGGTCTCTTCTCGATCGAGTTAAAAGTGTAGACTGTGTTTTTACTCAGAACAAGGACAAGTAGAACCCAATAGTTGCTTATTAAATGGAATATAGTGCAAGGAAATAAGTTTGCATATGGTTTAAGTGCGTACGAGTAATTGAAAGGTAAAGTACTACTTACTCCTCGTGGTACAGTAATACAACGAAGTCCTTCTTCGACTCAGCATGCAATGCCCCCTTGATGTTGCCAACAAGGAACACCAGTTGAAGCCTAGCCATGGTCGCAGACACAAGCTCGGGGTCGACAAACCCAACTTGGTTTTGATTTGTCGTGGCTCACTGCCTCATTGTCCTACAACTCGTGTTGAATGTTAGAAAACATAATGCAAAATCCTATAAAAAGTCATCAGCTCATGCTGTATGGCGCGATACTCACAGCATCCAAGATCGTAAAGTAGAAATATCGATGGCTATCAATTGGTACACACGGAACAGATCCTCAAAACTGACGGGGAATGTCCCATTCTCATCGCAGTGGAAATGTACCCTTTTAAACATCACATTGAAGTCAACTCAACACTCTTCCTCTTTCACCATATCAACGTACCATCCATGGAGCATGCGAGTCCACCTGCCTAGGTCATTTAGTTCGTTGGATGCAATAAGAGGCTTCCCATGTACATAGGCCTTAAAATTATAAGGGGTGTCTGTGGCCTGTGCTGTCTTTCCTTTATGGGCCGAATGAGTCACCGAGGTCGGGGCAGTGGGCTTTTTAGGTACCTCAAGGGGCGCTATGGCCTCTGTCGGCTTTGCCTTCTTAGTGGAAGGAGTCTCCGAGGCCTCCTGTGGTTTTGTAGGTGTTGTGCTTATCCTTTTACACAGCTCTGCACTCTTTGTAGGACTCATCATGGTGGTGGGAGCAGGAGTAGGAGCAAGCACAGGTAGGGTAGGAGCCTACGAAGCACGTGCATATTTAACTTATTGCAGTACTACTGGAATGTTAGAGAAGATGCAAGGGATTTTTACCTTGACCAGTACGACACCTGTCGTGCGCCACTTGATTAACGACATGTGTGCTTACTCGAGAGTGGTGATATCTTCGTTGGGGGAACTGGAGCACATTTGATAAGAAGTCTTCGTGGACGTAGTCTACTTGCACCCTCATGTAGCCCTTCCCCAAAAGCTGATCACGCACAGTGTCGGTCTCCTTATATGGAAATGCAATCCCGCGTGCAGCCTCAATGGCAAATCCATCCTCCGTCAGGGTGGTGAGCTGGAACTTAGCAGGCACCTATAAGAAGTGTGCAACTTAAGTAAAAACATTGCGGAAGATACTCTCGTAGTTTAAGTCAAGAAAAATTAATTATTAGCTTCAGCTAGGGACCAGTCTTATCATTTTTAGAACTACAACTGCTAGGTCGGGGCATAGGCTTCTCTACGAGAGGCAAAGGTATCTGGCTCTGACTTTGGAAAATCATCACCGTCATCTCGGCTCTCAGGTGCTCCTCACGTGCCATCAACTCCTCTCTCATCTCCTCATTGATCTCCTCCCTTAGGTGCTCCCTGTGTATATCCTTGAGGCGCTCCGCACGTGCCTCCCATGATCTTGATCTAGCACTCGCAACGTCATCTTGGAAGTAGGACTTCTTCGTATGTCCCGCCCCTACAGTAAGCACCCAGCCCTTATGGTCGGGCTTCCCAATCATAGACAACAGGATGTATTGGTGTTATGCCATTGAGGTAGTCATATAGATGATTGTAACATGACTATGCTTATGAATAAAAATATGATTATTGGTCCAATGAATATATATCATTATATTGATCAGCAAATATGTAACTTGCTTATGAAACTCTCTACTTATTAATATAATTCTGTAAGTATCTCTGATCGGGTATCATCGTATAGGACAACGATGAATAGATCAGCACATGTATTGATCGATGATTATGTTTCATAGATCATAGGATATGGAGATATCATCAATACATTGTGAACTCATGATGAAGAACATGGGTTAGATAGACCCGCAATGGGACACTGCGAGAATGTTACATTCTTATGTGTCATCAGTGTATCTCATACATAGTGGATGTATGATCCTTAGACTTGAGATTGTCACTTTCCCTACATGTGTAATAGTTTACCTTGGGACCACCAAACGCTATTTCCTAACCGGATAGTTATAAAGGTAGCTTTCATGTTTGCTATGAAACATGCAGAGGGAAGTGAGTAGTCAAGATGGAATTTGCCACTCCAGTGTAACGGAGATATATGTCTAGGCCACTCGTGTGATATGATTAAGGAAGTGCATGGCCATGCCGTGATTGAGAAGTCAATCACAACTTATTAATATATCACGGATCGAGAGATGGATTGAGCTGTCAAGGATAACATACTTCTCGCCTTGAGTTCGATCTTCATATAGTTTGGCAAAGGGATTATTACATGAGTACTTTTGAAAGGTTCTATCTGATTTGATCATATGCGTTTGGGAGATGGCATACTCTGCAAGGAACCGCTACCAGCTATTGGATTGGAAAAGGGTTTTTCGAATCTATGTCCAAATATACATGAACCTACAGGGTCACACACTTAACGGGCTGGGATGCATTAATTCGGATTGGATCCGTAATTAATGGACCTCGTGGGCTTAACGCGCTGATGGGCCCTGGCTTAGGGTTTCGTCGCGTGGCTATATAAGGAGAGGAGAAGGGTGGGCGTGCATGATGTTGCTCACGTTCAGAACCCTAGCCTCCACCTCTCATTGCCCTTGCCGAGCGACACGGTGCTTGTACGCCGACGCACGGCGTTCCACCCCGGGACGTGTGGACTGCTGTGGTGACGCTGCTGCTACTGCGGCATGGTGAGGACGAACCGCAGTGAGGACGAACCGCAGCGAGGACGATTCGCAACAAGGACGATCCGCAGCAAGGACGATCTGTGTAAGGACGATCCGCGTGAGGACGATCCACGGCGAGGATGATCCACTACACCAATGCGCGAAGGATTCCGCAACTGCGCGCCTAGTGGTAATCCAATCTGTGATCCCTTTCTTGCGAGTAGCTTTTCTGGTTATGCGGTAGAAATTTTAATTTGTGCTAGCATAGCATACCGCGTTCCCCAACAGGATGTCCTTCAACCTTGGCTCGAAGGTCCCTGCTCTTTCCGCTCACTTACCTCCTCTTGCAACAAGTGAGTACAAATTAGATCTGAAATATAACAAGTTGAGTTAACTACAATATACTAAGTTAGATGTCTTACGATAGTGGAGACGACGTGCATGGTAGCGAGGTTTGCAACTACAAGCTGCCTGTTGGCTGTTTTCTTTTTCCTCGCTAATACCCAATTGTGTCTCCACTTCTCACATATGTGGGAGTAAGGCATCACCATGTCGGAGTTTACGCACTCCTCAGCTAGTCACGCCCACTCTGCCTTCTTTCCCTCATAGCCGCCTGTACCGAGGCGATGCGGATGCATGTTGTACCTGTGGATAGCGGTGTTCCTCTCTCTCAACTGCTTCACCTCAAGTGTTCCCTTCATCCTCGTGAACTCCTCACAAACATCAGGAGTCACAAATGGATACCTCTTGAATAGTATACGGCCTTTTAGCGCGTACTCACTGTGCATGGGACCTTAAGTGTCTCAAGGCCACACCCATCGTCTTCAAGGCGTACCGCCTCACATTACTTTCATCTTCGTCTTCTATAATCTATTTGCCCTTAACCTCGTCCCACAACCAATTCTTCTGCTCGGTGCTGACTTTCTTTCTCCAATCCTTAACCGTAATAGGAACTCTCTCCTCACTAATTGGCCGAGGAATGAACGGTAGCGCCCCTTATACTTGGGAGGAACCATGCAAACCCATATAGAATTGAAGTGCAGAACCTACATTATTCTCCCTATGGCCCCTTTGTTCGGTTCTTGGGCCTTCTTCACCTTACTCGGCCCCTCAACATTTGGAACCCTACTCAGCCCCTCAACACCACCATCTACTATATCTGGCGATGAGCCGATACTCTCTAATTGCAACTTTTTGACTTTTTTATCTGGCATGGTCATATATTTGACATGAAAGAAAGCAATTCATAGCTATTATGTGAACTTGACAATAAATCATGTAAAGCAATAGATGAATTGATAATTCATAGCATTTTATTGTTCAAGCATATCGTAGTAGAGTAACAGATGAACGAATGATTTTGAAGAAAAGTATATCTGTTGACTAACTAAATATGTACCAATGATGACTCCTAATATCTAAATAGGTTAAGTCATAATCCCATTCAAGGATATGTGGTTTGGATAAGTTTCTAAGCCGTTGTACAACTCCAGAGAAAATTTTGGCAGCTTCTCCCTACTATTCTCCAGATACACGTCTCGACAACAGGTCAAGAAGGGTGTGTATCTGGAGAATACCAGGGAGACACTACCGAAATCTACTCTGGAGTTGTACAACAGTTCAGGAACTTGTCCGAACTACATATCCTCGAACTGTTCAAAAAAAACGTGAATAATTCGAGACTGCTTACTTATATATATGCCATTTCAATCGTCATATTTATATATATGGAAGTCCACAACATAAACTCTAACATTCATCATATGACAGAAACAATAATTCCAGTTTAACACGAGAGCCACTACAATAATAATTAAATAGATGTGTGCTTGTCAAATAAATTAAGGGTGTGAAATCTAATAGGATATACATGTTCCAATTCAACCAAAACTTTTTTACGACATATCGAAATTACTTAGTGCAAAATTGAAGAGGTTTGAAGGAATACTTACATTTTCAAGAAAACCACAAATTCTGCAAAAACAGAGAAAATATTTTCAAGAAAACCAAAAATTCTACAAAAACAGAGGAAATCTGCTTAAGTTAGGACTTCAAATTTACCCTCTTAACGCACCCACCCTTAAGGATTTCAACTTTTTTTACCCAATTATTGCTTTCAACCGAAATATGTACTGTTTTTTCGAGTGGCGACGAAGAATTCTCCTCTGGAACAACAATAGAGAAGAGTTCATCCCGAGGGGTATAAATAACCTAACGAGCCACGTCACAATTGCTTCTTACTTAAGAAACGATAGTGATGTGCAATATCATTACTATCGGTTCTTACAAAGAAATGATAGTGATATAATCGTGCACATCATAATCGGTTCTTATGTGAGAAGCGATAGCAAAAGAACCGATAGTGATGAGCATGCACATCACAATCGGTTCTCACATAAGAACCGATTGTGATATGTCCAGTTCTACATCACAATCACTTCTAACTTGAGAACTGATAATGATTATTATAAACAACCCTTCTAAGTTATCTATCACAGTCGTTTTTTCTAAAAATTTAAGAACCGATCTAGATAAAACGATAATGATGTATCATTCTGTAGCAATGCTTTGTGGCTCCGGTCATTGCAAGTTTGCTACTGCTCCTCCATTACTCCATGAGCCGCATAGCAGTGTATTGATTGATCACAATATGACGTAGTAGCAGTAGTACTGGGGCCATTTCGTAAGGCTGGTCCCATGATTATGCACTCACTCGTACTCTGTACTATTGATCGATCGATCATATAGGAACAGTGGATGGATGGATGGTCACTGTTTGTCACGACTTACGCATGACGAGTACGCGCCCATGGTAATGAGGACATCGGCTGCACCTAGCCTCTTGTACAGCCCGTGCGGTCTAAACATCTTTAGTTGCGTATCCCGTCGCGGACGGACGCACCGACCGTGTATCAAAAATCAATGTATGCTCGGTCGAAAACTCATGGTTTCTCCGTAGAGGGACGGCATCTCAATTTCTCGTATCCGTGTTTGCCGTCTTTTGTGTTCCAGATGGACCATTAAAGTGCCAGCGGAGAACTGCGGGATCAAAATCACCATAGTTTGCGCCATAAAATACCTGGCTCCTCTGGTTTTTATAAGGTATGGTTTGATTTTATTCCTACTCTTCAACCACAACCGTTAATTTCTCATTAATTTTCTTTTTATATGAATTACAAAATCATGATCAAAAGAAAGCGCTTACAAACTACGAACCCAATTGTGCCGCTTTCATGTCACACAACCTATAAATTGGTGGGTTCGTATACTGAGACATGTTCTGCTGTTCATTGTCGTAGAAATTACAATCTCCGTCTAAGTTTATAAGGCATATTTTTTAAATAGTTTTATCCATAAATATAGAGTAAATTTCATGCTTTAATATAAATTAGTGTAATGTTTACTTTATATCCCTAAAATATCCATATTTACTTGATATTTTCTACTTGTATATATTGAATATAAGCAAAGATAATAATTAAAGTAGTATAGTCATTTTTAAAATCTTTTTATCTATATTAAGAGAAAATATATCCTATAAACTTAGACAAAAAAGTAAAATAGGCACACACAGAAAAGGAGCATAGCAATGGGCATTAATCACATGGAGTTACTGCAGAGTTCCTTTTCATTGCACGAAACGAAAGTAAACGAGTTATTTCAATGCATAGCCCTGGCCATTAATTAACACAGTAAGCGTGCACGTAAAACTCAGGTATACAGGTTTTTTTAAACAACAAAAAAACTACATGTTTTAACTTCTATTTTACAGAACTACACATTTTATAAAAATTTATACTACAAAGCTATAGGCTTTAGAATTGATATTTTTATGTAACAGGTCTGACATTATGGACTCACATAATAGCCTCATATGCGAGTGAAATAGTAAATAAGAGCGCATGAGACTGCCATGTGGACATACGCTGTTTGACCTGTTAAAAAAGTGATCAATTCTAAAAGTTATAATTTTATGACATAAATTCTCTAAAAAGTTGTAGTTTTATGATAATTTGTAAAAAGACTTTTGCTCTTATAAAATTTACTTACGAAAATATAGAGTGAGTAATATTTAGGTACTAGCCGAGTGCCTGTACGTTGCAACGGAATAACAACCGCTCATGCAAACGAATTAAAACAATAGAAAAACAATATTTGGCATAAATCTAAAAGAATAAACCGTGATAATAAAAAAAGTTTTAAGGTGCAATTTGCAAATTTTCGTATGCAAAAGTTTTTATACTTGGAATTATAAGTTACAGATGAATAAAGCAACAAAACAATAATTTCTAGAAATTATATGAAGTCTATAAGAGTAAACCATAATAATCAGAAAGATTTTAAGGTGCCTTCTGCAAATTTCCATATGATAGAAGGGCTCATTTTTGAAACTACGTTATAGGGTCTAAGTTGCAGTTTTCCCATAGAGAAGACCTAAATTCAATAGATAGTCATGAACCCGTGCGTTGCAATGGAAACTCAATTTGCGATAAAAAGTTTATTTACAAAGAGCACTACTAGTGGCAAAGGTGGGTATATTAAAGAGCAGTGGCAAAGGTGAGTAATTTTGATGAAGTAGCAGTGGCAAAGATGGGTAATTAAAGAGCAGTAGCATAGGTAGGTAATTTTGATGAAGTGGTATGGGAAGAAACTCTCACTTTATATAGTAGAGATTGGCTAGACAACAATAATTTTTTTGAATTTTTTAAAATAATATCTTTGATTCATGGGATCATCTCATTGAGTTAAAATGAATAATCCAGCGGGGTGCTCTGTGGCTAATAAGCTGTAAACATGATATTTAGACAACTATCCAATGAATAGTAATTGACTTCCGAACAAAATTAAATGATGTTGTATATAACTTCTGAAAAATGGACATGATAACTCATAGCAAGGAAAACATAAGTGGACGAAAAGAGTTCTTCATAGTTTGAAACGAGTTCATTCACAAGCCAGAGTTGAACCAAACTTGTGATACATGTGTTTGTCCATCAGCCAGTTCAACACTAAGATCTACAGAAAAATTGAAACAAAATAGTGATATGTCGGACCCAGGAGTAAAACCCCCAAATCTTCTATATATCATGTACTAGGTTAGAAAAATCTAGTACACACAGCAAAGATGATCTCATGTCATACCAAACGCACTTTATGATCATCAGAGTTTACAATAAAAGTGAAATGTAGGCTAAATAATATAACATAGCAGAAGTAAAATAAACAGCAGAAGAGTTCAATAAAATTGTAACAAGCAATCGACTAGAGAAGTAGCCTAATCCTCCTAGTCCTCACCATCGAAATATAACTCTTCTAAAACAACATAATAAGTAATGGTGAGTACTAAAATTACTCCACAAGTTACACGTGAATACATTAATAATGGCGAACGAGCCAGCGGCTCGTTGGCTAGCGTCGCCGATGTGCGAGCTGCCCGCCCGGGTTCGATCCTCGGATCGCCCGGGTGCGCGCGGGTGTGCCGTGCGGTCACGTGCGTGCGTGCGTGGGTGGGTGGGCGTGAGTGAGTGAGTGCGACTCTAACCGGCTTGTTGTTCTCTCTTCTATACTGAATGCCAGAGTTCCTGGCCATAATTCAAAAAAAATACATTAATAATGTTAAGGTGACAAGGGAATGCATTATGGTTAAATTTTGCAAAAAAACAATAATTTTCAAACATTCTAAGAAATTTTCAAAACCATAATTTTACTTAAAAACATTTTATTTTTAAATACTTTTTATCACAGGATCCATCCTAAAGCTAAACCAATTTTTTTCACAACGGAACCACTCCATCTAAAGTTAAGTGGAATCACTCCATTTGAAACTCAATTTTCTGAAAAACATTTTTAAAAATATCCAAATCTAATATGTGAAAGGTTTGTTCGGTATGACCATGACCAAGGACTCAGCTAATCAATTAGTTTTACATTCTGCAAAAGTTGTACTACAACTTTACCTACAAGACATGATCATCTCGTTTTGCAAAATACACACTTCTTTTGGTATGCGGCTGAGAAAATCATAGCAAGGCTCCTAAAAAGCTCCATCCCATGTAGTCATGCCCATTAAGGTTTCACCGTTGATAAGGTTATATCCACCCTAGTTATAAGTCCCCTCTTGTGTCATAAGGCAGTTTAACTAACCCCGCATTGAAAGTCCTAATGGCACGGCTACAATGAAATATTTGAAAATGGATAGTTAAGTCTATCCCATATTAGACTTGTGGTAGTATGATATTATAGTTAGTGTGGCTCTGATACCACCTCTGTCGGGACTTGAATATGCAAATCCAGACCCTCTGTGTATACTGCACTAGTTCAGGATCACGCTAGTGCACACAGGCTCAACATCAGTAAATATTACAATCATACACATCAGGAATAAGATAAAAGACATCATATATTGAATATTATTAGTTGTGAGACCTGATGGTCAACTTACATGACTATGCCTCTTAAGGCTGAACAATAAATTGAACTGCAGCGGAATGTAGGCGTAGATTAACCCCTCAGTATACCACATGCAACTGATAAGGCTCGCACCTACTTCTCCTCTAGCACTGGTGTGGGCTCCTCAACTGATGATGTTGTGGTTGTCAAGAGTAAGTACATAAAGCACTCAACAAGTTGTGTATAGAATGCAACTTCAGCATATCTATATGCAAGGCTTATTCCAAAGGAATGGCTAACAATAGCTATTTTGTAGTAAAGCAGCATTTATGAACAAATACGATACATAGATTGAAAAGAAAGTAAAACTGTCGATGTTTGGAAAACGGGTTCCCGTCGAGCTTACTTGTTGATTGAGGGATCAACCAAGGCCCCTTTCTCATGAAGGGATTACATCCGAAGAATGCTGATAGGATGCGATGCTCGAAAAGACAGTGGACAAGGAATTTTATACTGGTTTGGGCCTCTCACGATCGAGATAACAACCCTACGTCTAGTGATCTTACTATTGCCTGAGTTCTTACAGGAAAGCTTGCGAGTATGCCTCTATATGCTTTTCATATCTCTCTCTTCTTTGATCTACCGTAGAAATATTTATAGGCGATTGGAGCAACTACAGCCGAATAATAGCCATTACTGCGCTTGAACGTGACTGCAACCGCACCCTTGATTTTCGCCCTACTGCGTTGTGTACATGATGGACTCAGATCATGGCGTAATAGTCTTTAACCACAGTGTAATTATCGCCACGTCGTCTTTTTGGGTCGAACACGACTTGTTAAACATGCTCGGGATTTTTACTGAACTCTGACCGACCATCGCGCACATCCGAGCAAGCATGCTCAGGGAATTGTGGCACATGCTCAAAAATGAGCTTAAGCTTGGTCGGAGCAGACCCACCAGCTGGCTCATCCGGAGATCTTCCTTAGGGACACCATCTAAGGGCACGCATGGTCGGCCGGAAGCAGGCTTCCAGGGCAAAACGGTCTTTATGGAAATCATCCAATCCCCGACAAAAACAAATAACATCAATAAATGGATTCGATATTTCTCAGGTAAACCAAGTTTCCAATCCTAATTCAAGTTCATCCTTCCACATGGCCAAATGCCATCCCATTCAGTTTTCCAGTTTATTAACTAACCCTTGACTGTAATTCTCGAAAATTGCTCAATACCGCGAGCACGACTATTCGAATAGATTTTACATTTTGTAGAGGTTATGTACTTTGCCCACACACATAATATTCTCTTTGTGCCTAGCCATTAGCATACTTCCTTTGGTGTGCCGGAAGAGAATCATGACAAAGCCTTTACAATACTCTGTCTTAACTCAGTACCACCCGCTAAGGTTTCAATACTGAAGGGACTAGTTACCACAATAGGGTCCCACTTCTTGCGCCAGCTGGGTTCATTTAAAAAGGGTGAACCTCACCACCACTGGTAGTACCAAAGCTAAGACATTGCAATTTAATAAGCTAGGTCCGTCCTATTTCGGACATGTGGTCACATGATTGACTCAAATCAAAGGCTTGCAAGGTTAAGTTCTTAGGGTGATTGAGGCAAGACTTCCACATACCCTCTGCCGTTCGGCCCACCTTGGCATACTGCCACTTGCCCCAATCTAAATCATATCCACCCCAGTTGATTACCAAGCAACACGTATTATCCACAATTAAACATCATTGTATGACATCCCTCGTCACAACAGTTCAATCTCATCGTGTGACCACACATGACACACAAGTTCATATCGTTGTTCCATATTCCATTAGCTAGGGTTAATTATCAATGATTCAAGTACATGTGATGATGTGGTATGGCTAAGCAATCTATTACGATCTAACCATTGCATATTGACTTTAATATCAATCAACTATAGTAAACCATTCTAAGGTGACAAATAGATCATAGCATACAAATGAAAAGGTAGGGCATAGATCAAAAGGGTATGATAATAAGTCCCAATTTAGATCAAAAGTATTTGTACACATGAAATAATATGCAATAGTGTAAAGAAAAATAGCAACTTTATAAATATGGGTTCAACATGATCAAAGCACAACTTGCCTTGGCAGAGGTTTTGGTCTTACTCTGGACCCTGGTCTTGAGTTGATGGGTCTTCCTCGGATGCGTCGCACAATTTAAAGTCTACGCGAAATGAAAGAGAAACCTAAATAAATACCAAAATAAAGAGTAAAAAAACTCCAAAAATCAAATAAAATTCACCATTAGATAGATCTCAATTTTACAAATTTTTAGAAATTTGAATCACCTCAATCGGAGCTCGTATGAGGGAGAACGAACTCTCGGAAGATTAAAAAATCATAAAAATCAGAAAATTGGAAAAATCAGAATTATCCAATATTTTTTATTGAAAATTCGCTTTTATTGCGCCACGCTGACGTCAACCCTGATCAGATTCAATTGCAGACTAACATGTGTCTCTGGTCTATGGACTGAGTCCACGGACCAGATCACGGTACAAGGCCTGCCCCTTGGTGGACTTGGTCCATACAACTCTTCGTCTGACAGCGGGGCCCACCGGTGTTGTGCATGTGTCGACGACATCAGTGCCACACAGCTACCACCTCTGTGACACACTCACGGTTTTCACAGACGTGGCGCCCACGTGCACTCCGCCGGGGTATGCCACGTAGGATGGTGGCGCGCTCGGCCCAAAGGTCATTAGCAATGAACGGGGAGGACACCAACGAACTCACCACGACGATGCATTTCTCGTGACGCGGTCAGATGCCCCAGCCGTGTACTGATCAAGTGGTAGCGCCTGCTTCTTCTCTGGTGGCGGTAGGGTTTCTCGGCATTGCGGCTCTCCGGTGAGATCCCAACCTTCTTGATGAGTGCATGAGGTGCGCCCGAGCACGGCAAATTTGATGATGCTCTTGACTACCAGCAAGGACCCTCACTAGCGGCGGATTGGTCTACTCTTGTTGCGGTGGCACTTGGAGAAGAATCGCAAAATCCCACAAAACGGCGGCGTGATTCTCTCGTTAGACTTAGGGTTTGGTCCTCTAGGACTTTGCGCAACTAGTGCTCGCCTTAAATAGTGGCGGAGGCCCATGACGTAGTCAATCCGAAGTTGAAGTCCACGGCTGATACGGCGGCGGCGCAGCAGAGTCTAGGTTCAAGATGGCATCGAAGACGATGAACGAGCGCTTGACACACGGCGAAATCGGACGGTCTACGGCGCTCGGCTTAGCGAGCGATTCCCAGCCGAACGATTGAAATCCGACTGCTGCCACGCGTGCGCAGTTAGGGTTTCTAGAATGGCTTTGTGTGCCGGCTCGAGCCACACAGTGCATGGGCCACGTGTGCACAGTGCCGGGATTAGGTCCTTTACTGTTCACACCAAATTCCCTGAATTTTCCTTCTAAAATAATCACAACAATTAATTTGATTTATTTTAAGCAATAAAAATATCAAGAAAAATCCAAAAAAATTCTCATAAATACTTTGGGACATTTTGAATTCAAATAAAATATTATTAACACTCCTTCTAAGTTATCTATAATTAATTAGGTTTCACAAAAGGCCAAAATATGTAATTTAAAATAAATTCAAATAAATTCCATAAAAATCACAAAACACACAAATAGCAATAAAACAATATTAAAGGTAAATTTTCAGAATGTTACAGATGCGAACTGAGAGGGAGCCAAATAGACATTTTTTGGGCACATGGACAAAAAAAAGTATTAAAAATAACTTAATTACCCATAATATTATCACTAAACACTATATTCAATGCATGTATGCAAAGAATATGAAGTAAAATAGATATTTATCAGAGATATATAAGAAACATCATATTAATTTTACATCAAAATATAAAATACACTTTATATTTGTAATACCTCGGCCCGTTAATGTGACGGTCCATATAGCTTATGTGGAGTAGTGGTAGGATTAGTTTCATATTGCTTGCACAAATTGAGTTGTAGTAGTATATAATGTCTGTTAGGTCTAAATACAATACGTTCGGGTTAACCCTTTAATATGAAGCGGGGATGAAAGTAAATAGGGTGTTATGCATACGTAGATCCGCCTTACGATAGGCTGAACTTTTGTTGACGCCAAAAACGTGGAGAGGGCTTCTGGCCTACAACACACCAGACGAACGCCAGGTTCAAGTGCGAGGCGTGCCAATCGATTTGACCCTGCAATCGATAAGGAGCAGAATTGCGAAACTCAATTAAGCCGATTTCGGTGTAAATCGGCTAAGATGTAAATCACCAAAAACCGATTAAAGGGTAACTAGACTAGTCGATTAAGACTAATCCGAGGGGTAAAAGGCAGATCGATTCTGAAAAGGCGATACGCAACAAGACAGAACGAATCAAACCTAAAGAAATCGATGATGATCAAACAATCGGCGATTCGCAACTTTATTTGATCAATATCGACTTACAGAGGAAAGATTACAGAGCTAAGAAACTAAAAACTATGAAAGAAACTAGTAGATGTGGTTTTGGCTATTGTGGTCCTTTTTCCAAGCAGCCTTGGTGCGCCTTATATACCATCAGCCGATCCGAGTCCGGATCCAATACGTTAACATAGTCCGAATCGGCTATAGTTTCCTTATTGAACTCTGCTTCCATATATTGTTCGCACGCTATTCAAACTTTCTAATGATGCTTTCGTGCTTCATCCAAACTCGTGCTTTCCCTGCCGATTCTTCTAGTAGTTTCCAAAAATTGGTGCAAACATATGCCCCCATTTTTGAAAGATAACTTGTTATCTTTCAAAAATCCATCGGCTTTTCCTTCATCGGCTTCTTTCTTCATCGGCTTCTTTCTTGTCAGCTGAAGAACTGTTCTAGTAACCGCTTGTTTTAATTGCGCCGTAAAAAATCTCAGTGTGGTTTAATGGCACGCGTCGCCTCGAATTTGTTTCCCACCACTTTTGCTTTTCACCGCACTATATATATGCGGGACCCCCACGGTCATTTTCGCGCTTCCCAGCTCTCGCATCACCTTCAATCGGCTTCTCTGACTTCTGCCCTGGTGGTCATCCTCACAGTTTCCTCAGTCGGCTGAATGGACCCCTCAAAGGTACTTATCCCGATCCCAGAAAGTAATAGTCAGTATTACTTAGGGCCGGTAGGAGATATAGATGCCGATACAGTGATAAATGTAGAGATCCCGAGACTTCCCCTATCAGCTCAAGGCTACAATGTAAAGGAGTGGGGCAAGAGTTTTAGGGCTTGGCCGACATCACTCAAAGGATGGAGAAGCTGGTATATTAGAGTATCGGCTCAGAAAAAAGCAGAATGGGAGCGGATGGGCATAACCGAATGCCTTCCTCTAAGTCTAGCCTGCCCAGAAGCCAATGAGCCCTTAGTGGCCACGGCGTGCTATTTCTGGTCCGATACTTTTAACGCTTTTCTGTTCCGTCCTGGTCCTATCGGCCCAACCCTCCTGGATGTGTCCGAATTGTGTTGCCTACGTCCTGACGGAGACCAGTTATCGGCTTACAGTGGAAAACCTCAGTACAAGCTGATCCAAACGAAGGGTGAAGGGTGGTCGAAGTATATTCAGCACAACAACAAGGTGAACGGACTTGTATCGGATGAAGAGCATGTTGCCTTCTTAAATCTCTGGCTTCAATGGTTCCTTTTCTGCGGTGCATCCCTTGGGCCAACACAGGTGTATCAGTTGGTAGCAGAGCAGCTTGTCGAAGGCCATCGAATTGCTCTTGGAAAGATGTTTCTGGGGGCAGTCTATCAGATGATGTATATTATCAGGAGCCGGTTATTTTCTAGTTTTGCTAACTTCATAGTTGGTAAAGTTGGTGGCCCTTTGTGGTTTATTCAGCTGTGGCTGTATAGGGTATTTAGCTGACAGCTCATCTCTGAATCTATCGAAGACTCTGCTTTTCCTCATGAAGACTATCCAGAGAACGCCACTCCTCAAATTAGAGCAAGCCGATCTCATGGCGAAAGGCTCAAGTGGCGACACCAAGATTACCTCAGCTGGCCTACACAAATATCTTGCTTTTTTCTTGAGTTTAGACAATGTAATATTCACTCAGCAAGATTTCTTCTCTTATGGTGATGCGGCCGATTTTCAATGGCCTTCTTTCCTGCACCTAGATACCGACAGCTCTTTGATGCCAGAGTTATCACTGATGCTCTATCGGATTTTCATTTCCCCTTGCATCGTTCACGTCGGCCTGAATTCCAGAAATAGAACTTTCCAGCCTTCATATGAATTCTATCATCCCTCTGTTTATTCTCGTCAGCTCGGTTTTGGTCAAGTAATCCCTTCATTGCCTCTCCTTCATCGGCTTCAACCCAGAGCCAAGGTGAGGAATGCACTATCGGCCAACGTAGCTCTGGGAATCGCTGATGAGCTTCAACTTTCTGATCTGCCGCGCTTCTTCCTGAACTCCCGTCGGGCTAGCCATTTTTCTACTTGGTGGTTGCGTATAGCCGAGGCCCTTTATTTGGACCGTGATCCATCGGCTATTATAGAAAAAATTTTACTGGATTATCACGAGCCGACGGTAGTCTCCAGCAGTGGTGGTAGCAGCAGCAATAGTTCAAGTGAGAATAGTTCCTCAGGTTATACTGACTCGTTGGTAGCCGTAGAGGTATCGGCTTCTCTAAGTAGCTCCCTTACCATTTCAAGTTCCTATTGTTCGTTGGCTTATGTCTTTACGATCCTCGCAGGTTACAGCCGCACGCGAGAAGACAGCTGATGGTCAATCGGAGAGCGGGACGAGAGGAAAAAGGCCGCACCAGTCAGTCGGCCTGACCGGCTATACATCGGGCAACCTCTGAGTACAGAGTCTGTTGCTGGAGGAACTCACCAAGGAGCGGCTGTCAACTAAGTATCTGCTTTTATATTCGATAAGAATTGTTTTACAAGCTTCTTCTTGATCCTTTATTGCTGATTCCAGAAAAACCAAAATCCACGAAGGTGGCAGCCAAGAAAAACCACAGGCGGAAAGAAAAAAGTGCAGAGAGTTCCTCTCATACACCGGCCGATGTTGTTGGAGTAAGTTTTGTAACTGTTGTTTTCATGCGCTTCGTGAAACTTTTGCACTACTGATTCTTCGTTTCTTTCTTTCAGCTGACAACATCGATTCAAGTAGCTGGCATCTTGGCCAATCTTCAGGGCACGTCTACTGCCGACCCCCACTGCCTTCTCCAGATCAACTTCCTGCTGCTTCACTGCCTCAGCTGACCCCTGCTGCTCCTCAAGCCACTTTGCCGCCTCAGCCGACCCCTGCTGCTCTTCAAGCCATTTTGCCGCCTCAGTCGACCCCTGCTGCACCTCAAGTCGTCTTGCCGCCTCAGCCGACTCCTGCTGCACCTCAAGTCGTCTTGCCGCCTCAGCCGACTCCCAACGCGCCCACGTACGATGTGTCGACTGACCCCATGGACCTGCTTGGCTTCAGCTTGGATGATCTTGATGATCCTGAAGTGATGGCCTCAGACGACTACGTTACGGATCTCCGTAATATTATTGATGTCTCCATGAAGGCGTCGGAGATGGTCGTCCGCTCTGAGCCAACCATGCAAGATAAGCTGAATCGGCTCTTCAACGAGGTCTGCCAGCCCGAAGCGCAAATCCTGGCTAATACTCAACCGCTGAGGGATGCCATGGCCGTGGTAGAAGCCGATCTTCCTCCAGAGACCATGGGGGTGCTCCTGGGAGTGTGTCATTTAGACGATCAGAGGGAGGAGGTGGAGGCTACTCGTGCGCGTATTGCTCAACGAGAGGCTCAAAAGGCTGATCGTCAGGCATTAGATCGGCTAGTGGCTGAAGCCAAAGAGATGAAGCGACAGTTTGACAAAGATGCTGCTTTCTTGAAATCCACCAAGGCCGAGATTGTTCAACTAGAGTCGGCCAAAAAAACTACTTGAAGAAGAACTGGCCAAGCTCCAAGATCAGTTGGTCAAGGAACAAGTGCAAGTATCGGCAACGGCGGCCTCCCTTCGATCGATCGGAAAATCACCAAACCGTAGTACGTGTTAAGGAACAGTCGGAGAAACTAGTAGCTGTACCCGGTAATGCCCAAGCCGATGAGAAGTTGGTTGATGGAGTCCAAGCCGCGCTTGCTAAAGCCGCCGGTGCATTATCGGCTCTGGGTTCCAGGCTCCCTGGGTTTGGCTTGTAATTTCATGATGCGTTGTAATGCTTTAAAACAATGTTGCTTTTGCTCGCTATACTTTTTAACACATGAAATCGGCTGTTTAACCGATTATTCTATCTTGTTTAATCGGTTGTTTAACCGATCTGTTTCCAAATTCTTTGCATTGTACTTCTAATCACGCACCGATCCAAACGCTAGGGTAGTACTGCTTTAGATACTTTCCGTTAATTGCCTTTGGTAACACCAATCCTTCAAGTGTTTCGAGTATATACGCATTTCTGCCAACAAGCCGATTTACTTTATACGGTCCTTCCCAGGTAGGTGACCATTTGCCGAATCGATTATCCTTGGAACCGATCGGCAATATTGTTTTCCAAACTAAATCGGCTTCGCTGAAGGACTTTGGCACGACTTTTTTATTATAGGCTCTTGCAACTTTTTCTTTATTCTTTTTAAGCCGATTTAAAGTAACCAGTCTTAGCTCTGCCAAGTCATCCAAATTGTATAGCATCAATTCTTTGTATTCATCGGCCGATAGATTATTCTGCCTCGCTACTCGCATCGACTCAATGTTTATTTCTACGGGCAACACGGCCTCCTGGCCATATACCAACTGATATGGTGATAATTTAGTCGATCCGTGAAACGCTAGCCGATAAGCCCACAAAGACTCCGATAGTGTAGAGTGCCAAGTTCGAGGCTTTTCATCAATTTTTCTTTTAATCAGCTTGATCAAAGTTTTGTTAGACGACTCGGCTTGTCCATTGGCCTGAGCGTAATATGGCGATGAGTTAAGCAATTTGATACCCAGGCTTTCTGCGAAGTTCTTAAAATCGTTAGACATAAACACAGTTCCTTGATCGGTTGTGATAGTCTGAGGGATACCGAATCGATGGATAATTTGTTCATTAACAAAGCCGATAGCTTCTACACTGGTGACTTTTTTGAGCGGAACGGCTTCAACCCATTTTGAAAAATAGTCTGTGGCTGCGAGGATGAACTTGTGGCCTTTGCTTGACGCCGGGAATATTTGGCCGATTACATCTACCCCCCATCCTATGAACGGCCATGGCTTAACAATCGGGTATAAAGTCGATGCTGGTGCAAGTTGCACATTCCCAAACTTTTGACAACTTTGGCACCCTTTGTAATACTTGAAACAATCTTCCAACATTGTTGGCCAAAAATACCCAGTTCGTCTTAGGATCCACTTCATTTTGTGAGCCGATTGATGCGCGCCGCAAATTCCTTCATGAATTTCTCCCATGGCTACCTTTGCTTCCTCGTCCCCAAGGCATTTCAACAGCAAACCTTCCATTGTCCGATAATATAGCAGTCCTTCTAGCACAACATACTTCAATGCTTGTTGACGCACTTTTCGCGCGGTAGGCCTAGATGGGTCCATTAGGTGTAACGTCCTGAAATTTGGCCCGATTTTAATTTTTGGAGTTATTTGGATTTTTGTGAATTAATTAAAAGTTTATTTGTTTTTATGTGATTTTATCTGAATTTTTGGAGTTAATTGAATTTTTATGGATTTTTGAGGATTTATTGGATTTAGATAAAATTAAATTGAATTATTCTTCTCTTGATTAATTAATATCAGAAAAAGTATTTATCAAAAATAAATGAAAATATTTATTTAAGCTCTAAATACCTTGAAATATTTTCTAGAATTTTTCGGGTATTTTTAGTGCCCTAAATATTTACTTTGAATTTCTACATTTATTTTTATTGGAAAAACCGAAAAATCCCTTAGCTACAGTGTCGGGCCGAGCCCAACACTGTGCTGTCGCCGAAAACCCTAATCGCCACCGAATCTGGACCGTCGGATCGTGTGATCGAGCAGTGACGTGGACAAAGCTTCTCGGGATGTCTTGCGACCGCTGTCTCTGCTGGCCGCCGCGATTTGCCGGGGATTTGCACGCGTTACAAGGCATCTCGACGACCGTGCTATGGCTTGTTAAATTGGTCTCTCGCCGCAAGATTGGTCCGTTCGCCCATTAGCTCTCGTGTCTCCTAGCTGCCCGTTTTGCTCGCCGTAGTTGGCAATCACCTCCGCCTCGGTTTTCTTCGCCCACCGCCGCCATCCACCGCTCTTCGCCGTCGCCAAGACCCTCACCGAGTTCACCAAGCCAAGGCGCATCCGTGTGGTTACTTCTTCACGCCGGAGAAGCCCGGAATCGCCTGCGCCTCCTCCTTCTTCTCCAAGTCTGGCAACCAGCGCCGCCGCTTCTTCTTCGACTCCTCGCGAGCAACCTCAACCGTCGGATCTCCATCCAACGCCCGAGGTGAGGCCACGTAGGCTCATTAACAGTATACTGCTCGGTTAAGTCCCCGCCGTCGGATTCGGATCCAACGGTCAGGAAAATCGTGTATGCGTGGCTTGATGCTTCCTCGCCGCGTGTCAGCTTCTGGTTGGTCCAAAGCACTGTTCACCGGGCCCACTCGTCAGTGGGTGGACCGCCGGTCGTGCTGACGTCAGCATGACATCATCCGGGCCCGCATGTCAGTGTCCGTACCGACGTGGAAGTCCCTAGTGCCGACACGTGTCGCCGAGGGAAAATAATCCGGATTTTCAGTAGGAAAATAAATAGAGAAATCGGTTATATATTTATTTGAATTTCAGCAAACTTAAAAATGATATAACTTTTGCATTTTAACTCGGATTTGGGTGATTCCAGTGCCCAAAAATTTATAAAAATGTAAGCTATTTAATGGTGATTTTTATTTTATTTTTGGTGATGATATTGCTGTCTGTTTTAGTGTATTTATTGTGTGCACGTTGTTCCGATTAGACTCCGAGTTGCCGGAATTCGCCGAGGGAGAGCTCGAAGACCCGTCGCAGACCTCGGACCAGAACCAACCGCCGTTTGAATGCAAGTCATGCTTTGACCATTTTGCGCCTAGTTTTCAAAGTACATATTTTGATTTCCATATCGCATGCTATGTTAAGTACAAATACTATTGGTTAAATTGGGAAATGGTAGTTAAAAGCCAAACTTGTTTATGCCACCTTGATTATAATGTTTATATGCCCTGAAATCTTTGTCCATCCTAAGATGTTTAATATGTTGGATGCTAATATGATGCCAACACGGGAGGCTAGACCGTGATTAGTCGCTTAGCCTGCTTATATGTGTTGAATGTCCTTCAATTGCAAACAAATGTTGACTAAACAACTATGGAACGCATTTTGAAATAATGCGATGATGTCATGAAATGGAGTTGAGGGTAGCGACCTGTGTGGTTCTACTCGTGCAACGAAGTGGGCATTGGCATGTGTTGCAATAATGCGAAACCGGGTGGGAAATGATTTGGACCGGGGCAAGTGGCAAGAAGGCTTCGTGCCAGGTGGGCCTGTGTGGCAACGGGATGTGTGAAAGATTGTGAAGGCTATGTGCCGAGATGTATAAAATGGATGTCTTGCCCGGGACAATTAAGGACTTAACCTTGCGAGCCTTTGAACTGAGTTAGTGTACAACCACTTGTCAGGAATGGGGCGGACCTAGTTGAAGAGGTTTCTAATATCTTTCCTTTGATACCTCGGGGTGTGATTACACAAAGGTGTAACCGTTCGGAGAGCGTACTATCTTGCGGCTTGGTACCCATCTAACGGTATGTGCCTGTTCTAAGCTTTGGCTCTGTGCGTGGGAAGTGTTAGAAAGGCGGTACTGGTGAGGTTCACTGGTTAAGTGTTAGTCTCTGAAAGACTTTGTTGCAATCAATCACCTGTGTGGTGAGCGACTGTATCCTGTGGGTAAAGTGTACTGACCTCTGCAGTGTGTGTGTGAATCTATTCGAATAGCCGTGTCCACGGTACTGGACATTGCTCGGTGATTACAGTCAAGGGTTATATTTTCAAAATAAAAGATGAGGAATGGGTGGCTGTGTGCCAAAAGCTGATGAATGAAATTAGGGCTGTGTGCCCAACCCTTGGAAAAGAATTGAGAAACTAATTATTAATAATATTGGTTTTACTGCTTTTAATCTAATAGGATTACCTGTTTAAAGAAATGCCGCTTTAAGCAAAATAACCAATTAAGCCTTTCCTTTGGACTAAGCCATGCATGTAGTAATAGACCTGCATTGTGCATGACTTGTTGAGTATGTTGTATACTCACCCTTGCATCGACAA
The DNA here is from genome assembly GCA_036346375.1 of Guadua angustifolia. Lineage (NCBI taxonomy): Eukaryota > Viridiplantae > Streptophyta > Magnoliopsida > Poales > Poaceae > Guadua > Guadua angustifolia. The sequence goes on along the minus strand of CM070504.1, from coordinate 63,082,727 downwards.
AAAACTCAGAAGAAGAAGCTGTGCCAGCTTGGGAGGAGGAGTTCATCGAAGGCCAAGAGGACTAAGGGGTTGAGCCGCACTCAAGAGCTTTGTGGTTATGAAGGGTTCATTGCTTTACTTTTGCTTCGCCGATAAACTTGTGCTACTTTGATATTTATCGCTCCTGCGTGTGAATTATTGTAAGGTGACCATAAGGTCATGTAACTCGATTATATTATGCTTGAAGTACTTTATTATTTATTTCATTGTGTATGATTGTGGTACTTCAACCTGTTTATCTGTGTGTACTAGCGTGATCTGGACTAGTACGGAATACCTGAGTGTCCGAATCCGTGAATTCGGGCACGGCGAGGATGGTATCGAGCCATCTTGTTGTAGGACTTAACCCTAGTTAGACTGGCCGTTTTAGAAAGGATAAAAGCTAATTTCTAAAGACTAAAAAATTGACAAGAATAATCAATGAAATCTTGACTTATCCCTTCTTCCTTACTTCATACCTCTGCTGTATTTGCTATTACTTTCGTGTTCTTTTAAAATTGTTGTTCTGACACGTTGCTTTGGAAGATGCGGATGGTTCACTCTTTTGGCGAGCGTCACGGAGGCTACGCTGCTAAGCTCTGGAGGATGCAAACTCGATGTTATGTCCTTTTGGTGAAATCAGCACAATACCTATTCCACTCCCCTCTTGACAAACTGACCCATCAAAATACAGTTGCCATGGGGCTACATCGACTATTCCTGCCATGGTATCATATCCAGTTATGAAATCGGCTACTGCTTGACCTTTAATGGCATTGGTCGATTCGTACTGTAGATCGAACTCGGTTAGAGCATAAGCCCACTTTCCAAGTCGTCCTCTCAAGATTGGTGCAGACAGCATATATTTGATGATATCGTCCTCTCAAGATCGATGCTAATATATAATGCCTCAATTTCGTACAAGCAAAATATAAGGATAAGCACAACTTCTCTATCGGTGGGTACCGGTTTCGCCTGTGAGTAAATCGGCTTAAGTAAAATATTTCTCGTTCTTTGCCATCGACTTCTTGCGCCAATACAGCCCCGATGGTCTCATTTTCAGCCGATATATATAACTTGAAGGGAATTCCCTTTTGTGGTGCGGCCAAGATTGGTGGTGACGCTAGGTACTGTTTTATATCGTCGAAGGCTTTTTGCTGATCGATTCCCCATATAAAATTCTGACCATCCTTTAATTTTAGCAATGGCGTAAAAGCTTGAATTCTACCAGACAGATTCGAAATGAATCGTCTTAAGTAATTAATTTTGCCAATCAGTTTTTGTAATTCATTTTTACATGTTGGCGGTTTTGTATCGGCTATGGATTTAACTCTTGCTTGGTTAACTTCAATTCCTCTTTGGTGAACCATAAACCCTAGGGCGGCCACCGATACACCAAACGCGCACTTCAGATGATTCATTTTTAACCCATGAGCTCTCGTATTTTGAAATACCCTTTTTAAATCGGCCAAGTGCTGCCAATCTTCCTTAGACTTAACCACCACATCGTCAATGTAGATCTCAACAATATGGCCGATTAGATCGTGAAAAATCAAATTCATGGCGCGTTGATAGGTGGCGCCTGCGTTTTTTAAGCCGAATGTCATTACCGGCCATTCATACAACTCTATCGCGCCAGGGCATCTGAAGCCAGTTTTAGGGACATCAACTTCTGCCATGAATATCTGATTATATCCAGCATTCCCGTCAAGGAAACTGATAATCTTATTATCCGATGCAGCTTTGATAAGCATATTGGCTATAGGCATCGGATATTCATCTTTTGGCGTGGCTTTATTCAAATCTCTAAAGTCTACACACACCCGGAGTTTACCATTCTTTTTCATGACGGGAACAATGTTGGACACCCATTCAGCGTATCGGCAAGGTCTTATGAACTTGGCCTCCAACAGTCTCTCAATTTCTTCTTTTATCACACCGTACTGTTCTAGATTACAACACCGCGGAGGTTGTTTATATGGCCGATACCCCGGCTTGATAGGTAGCCGATGTTCCACTAACTATCGGTTTAACCCAGGCATCTCATAGTACTCCCAGGCGAAACAATCCCTGTATTCTCTAAGCATTTTGACCAACTTATTTTTGTATTCTAGACCTAAATTTGCACTTACAAAAGTTGGCCTTTTCCTATCACCTTCTCCTATATCGACTTCTTCAAGCATATCGGCAGAAGTGAAACCTTGCCCCAATTTTTCGCTTTGGAAATCTTCAATGGCTTCGCAGGAGTTTATCCCATGCCGATAGCTCCTCACCCTATCCTGTAACGCTTGGATCATTTCTGACCCCATCTCCTTAGAACTTCACTTGCCCGATCAAATGTTCCTGGTTTTACACTGATCGGCATCAATCCTGACTTACCAATGCATATGAAATCGCAATCGTCTAATGTTTTACCCGATATACACTCTGCTTCTTCATGTGGCCAATTTGCATCGGAACTAGCCATAACAATATGGGCCGATGTATCGGCTGAGACGACCTCAACTTCGTCTCCGTTCCATTGAACTAGCAGCTGATGCATGGTTGATGGTATATAGCAATTGGCATGTATCCAATCGCGTCCAAGGAGTACACTGTAGTTTCCCTTTGCTTCAATTACAAAAAATGCGGTCGGCAAAGTTTTGCTGCCGACGGTTAACTCTGTAACCATTACCCCCTTTGCTTCAGTAGGGTCCCTGTGAAATCATTTAGTACCATGTTGGTTTTTATCAGATCTTCGTCGGTTTTGCCTAACTTCTTGCAGGTGGTGAGCGGCATCAGGTTCACAGTAGCCCCTCCATCAACGAGCATCCTGGATATCGGCTTTCCATTGATGTAGCCTTTTAAGTAAAGCGGCTTAAGATGCCGATGGGGATCTTGCGGCTTTTCAAATACAGCATCTTGTGCGCCTAAGCATAGTTGAGCAAACGTGTCTTTAGCCGATTCAGTTTTAATTCTGAACTCGGCTGGTAGGGTGAATACCATGTTGATATCCATGGGAGGAGTGTCATCTCGAATCATTGGTGACAAACAAATCATCGAGAATCGATTCATCATCGACTTGTCGCTTTCTCCTCCACTCCTTTGTAACAAGTTTCACCGGCGCAGACTCATAAAGCGCTTGATCTCTCTGTTTTTCCTCTTGGCTTCTCTTATCTCTTCGTCCTTAGGCGTTGAAGCCGTCTGCGTTCTGATCGGCTAAGTCGATTGGGCACCACCTAGGTTTAGGCTCAATCGGTTTGCGAATCTTACCACCAGATTTTACGTAATTTCGACCTTTTATCTCCATTCGGTGTACCCAAATTTTTCCTTTATCGGCTTTTTATGCCATGACTGCGTCCGATCTGGCGCTGTATCAAATAGCTGCTCTTTAACCGTTTACCTTGGCCAATCTCTTTTAGGGTAATGCTCCATGGGGCATGACCTCGAAGATGGTAATGCCATACCTCTTTCCCAACAGAATTGCCAGAAAGGACATATCTGATGAGCTCTCTCTGCAGTGTCTAGCCGATACAAATTGCCTGGCCGAAACACATTGTTTGGCCGATGTGGCCCACCTGGTGGTCGAGTCTACCGTTCCTGCCGATGGCTTATCCTTTCATATTTCTCAAGCAACTGTGAAAAAGTCGGCTTGGGTTTGAATGCTGGCTTCCGGGGCGGAGATCTTTCGGCTTTGTACCATCGTCCGACTTGCAATTCCTCTATTGACTTCACAGTCCTAGAATTCTTCCCATCTCGATCGGCTTCAATTTGAAGTGAGCCGATCGTTATCTTCAGTGTTTCTCCTTGTGAGCTTGACTCTATGTCGACTTGCCGCGTTGCTAAGGGTCTTTCATCGACAATGTTTTTCCTTGCTTGTTAATTGAACCATGTTGATTGGGAAGGATTGGCGTCGACTTCCATGGTCGGCTCCTCTGCAAACTTGAGCCAACCGTCTTCAATAGTCTGCTGATTTGTTGCCGAAAGATGTTGCAATCATTAGTGTTATGAGAGAGCGAATGATGCCACTTACAATATCGTCGTTTTTTGATCTCATCGGCTGATGGTATGGTATGTCCCTCAGGCAGTCGTATCAGCTTCTCTTGTAACAACATGTCAAATATGCGATCACACTTGGATACGTCAAAAGCATATTTAACCTCCGACTTACCCCTAGTCGACTTGAGCCACGAACAGACAATTGGCTTTTTAGAACCCCTTATCCATTCAGCTATATTTACATCTGCTTCATCTTCGGAAGTTTCACTTGAACTATATTCAACCATGTTTATTTTTGCTTTATCCTTTCCACTGCCATTTAGTCTAATTTTATCTTTGAATTCTTTACCTAAATATCGGCTTTCCTGTGCCGACACACGGTGAAGCAGGTGACTTAAATCAGTGAACTCCTGTCTAGAAAGTTTTTCTTTAAGTGGGGGAATTAACCCTTTAAAGGCTAAATCGGCTAGTTGGTTATCGGGCAATACTACACTGAAGCAGCGATTTCGCACTTCTCTAAATCTTCTAATATAATCTGAAGCCGACTCACCAAACTTTTGCCGGACAGCACTCAGGTCTGAAATTCTCAACTCCAAGCTACCAGAGAAAAAGTATTCATGAAATCGACTTTCTAAATCGTTCCAAAAATGGACCGAATTTGGAGGCAGATTTGTAAACCAAGTGAAGGCAGTCCCTGATAAAGACAAGGGAAAAAGCCTAATCTTTAGCCCATCGGACTGAGCCGCTTCACCACACTGAGCGATAAATCTTCCAACATGCTCTAAAGTGGTGACTGAATCATCCCCTGAAAACTTCGCAAAGTCGGGAATCCTAAAGTTATGGGGATATGGCATGCGGTCAATATAATCTGGGTACAACTTTATATAGCCGATTGTCTTCCCTTTGGGCTGTAAGCCAAATTGATCTCTCAAGACCATAGAAATCTGATCAGCCCAATTGATGTTGTTAGCCGATGGAGCACTAGGGTTTGGCCAATTATTTTGGGCGAAGATATCCGCCCCGAGTGTAAACTCGGCTGGTCGGTTTGCTCTAGCCAATGGATACTGTTGTTGCCATGATTCGTATCCATCGGCTCTGGCAGCCGTAACCTCAGGCAATGGAACAAAAGGCTTTGTGTATGTAACTACTTTATATGGAGCCGAATTTCTAACTTGAAACGGCCTACAATTCCTATCTAATTCAGTCGACTAAGGAGCCGACGAGACGCAGGAAACACCTGACGCTGATGGATCTAACTTTGCAGCGTCGGTATATGCATGGTAATGAGTAACTGGGTTTGGACGAGGGTTTGTTGGTGCCAACACTGTGGGCTGGGTCGGCATTAGTGATGGCGCGGGTGCCGACGCTTTGATCGTGTTGGCGTTTGGTGCCACAAAATACGCCGGATACGTTGGGAGTGGTTGTAATGGGTCCAGCAATTCTCCAGATGTTGCCAACTCTTGTGCAATCGACTTTACGCTATTTTCTATCATCGGTTTTAAAGTCGTGACCAAAGTCGATGATTGATTAATTAATGCATGATGCAGCATTGCTCAATCATAACAGATAACTCGGCTTGGTGGCATATATCGGCTATCGAGTCGACGTGGCCTTGACCTCGCCAAGTGGATTCAATGTTGGGAGCGCCATCTTCTGTGTGACTCCTCGTCGGGTTTTCTGGTAACAACCCAACATCAACTCCTCCAAGGCAGCTTTCCGATCTTCGATTTCCTTACGCTGCTCTGGAGTTAAATCGTCCAAAGTAGGGACGATTATGGCGTCGGTATTGACGTCGGCTGGTGCGGTGGATTTGTCTGTAGTCATCTTTCCGATCGGTCCCACCGGGCGTGCCAAAAATGTGTTGACGCCAAAAACGAGGAGAGGGCTTCTGGCCTACAACACACCAGACGAACGCCGGGTTCAAGTGCGAGGCGTGCCAATCGATTTGACCCTGCAATCGATAAGGAGCAGAATTGTGAAACTCAATTAAGCCGATTTCCAGGTGTAAATCGGCTAAGACAGAAATCAGCCAAAAAGCCAATTAAAAGGGTAATTAGAGGTCACGATCGATAAGGAGCAGAATTGTGAAACTCAATTAAGCCGATTTCCAGGTGTAAATCGGCTAAGACAGAAATCAGCCAAATTGCCAATTAAAAAGCCAATTAAAATTTTGGCCAGGATCGAGAGGTCACGAGACCACTCCCAGACCCTAGCGAGGCACTGCAGCGCCTCCACCGGATCTCGGCTGGATCGGGTGGATCCGTCTCCTGCTGCCTGGCGATGCTCCGGTCGCGGTAATCCTCCTTTATCCCTCTCCGCCTATGTCAATCTAGGTATATGGAGAGGTATCGACGCGAGGCTAGGGTTTCCAACCCTAGCCCCCTCAGCCGCCGTCGCCGCCTCCTGGCCGGATCGTCGCCGCCCGGGTCTACGCCTTCAGGCCACGCCGCCGTGGATTGGAGTCGCGCCTCCTCGCCGGTTGGGCTGGCCTCCACGCCGAGAGGCTGCGCCTTCGGCCGCGCGACCACACCGGAAGGATGCGATGCTTGCGCGTCGAGTGGCCATGCCGCCGGCCGAGTGGATGTGCCGGGAGGAAGCTGCGCCATCGCCGTGCCCTTGGGCTACGTCACCACCGAGCGGAGAGAGGGCACGGCATCGGGGCGCCGGGCCACCGCGCTGTGAGGCCGCGCCATTGCTGAGATGAGGGACTACTCTCTAGGTGACTACTCTTCGCTTCAGCGTCTTCATCTCTTACTAGCGTTGTTCATACATTTATTTTGACCTATGTCATCTTAGCATCGATTCGCGGATTCGCTTTCTTAGGCGACACAACTCATTTTTTAGATACACTCTATGGACTTGATGATCGTGTGCCTATTGGTTAGCTCGCGAATCTGTCATCGTAGAGTCGAACATCTAAAAATTGTTTGTCTGGCCTTGATAAGGTGGCGTTGCAATTGGCTAAGATTAAGTGGTATGGCGGCACTAGCTCGGAATGAGGGTGGTTGCATCCTTTGGGATCTCCGGTACTTGACTTGGGAGAAATCCTAGGTCGACCTTTGTTGGTTGTGCTGGCAATGGCCTTGTTGAAGGCATTGTTTTGTAGTCTCGAGGATTTACTCTCGAGGTGAAAACCTTTGGTGCAGCCTTCTTTGGTTGGATCATGGCAATGGCGATGCATGTGCGTGTCGAGTCCTTCTTGGAGGCGTTGTCATTGGAAAGCTTTTATCGCGGTCTAAGTGTTGTTATGATGGTGGATAGCCTTGAAGACAATATTGCGTGATGTAGTTTGCGAGACGGTTCCTTTGTCTTTTTTGTGTGTGTGTGTTTGGTGTGTACACCCTAGCCGTGTAGAGGCAGAGTCTTCTTAGTATAATTGTATCACCTTGATGTAATTTACTAAGATTAATAAAAGCTTCCTTTATCGAAAAAAAGGGTAACTAGACTAGTCGATTAAGACTAATCCGAGGGGTAAAAGGCGGTCGATTACGAAAAGGCGTCGCAACAAGGCGTAATCGAATCAAACCTGAAGAAATCGATGATGATCAAACAATCGGCGATTCGCAACTTTATTTGATCAATGTCGACTTACAGAGGAAAGATTACAGAGCTAAGAAACTAAAAACTATGAAAGAAACTAGTAGATGTGGTTTTGGCTGTTATGGTCCTTTTTCCAAGCAGCCTTGGTGCGCCTTATATACCCATCAGCCGATCCGAGTCCGGATCCAATACGTTAACATAGTCCGAATCGGCTATAGTTTCCTTATTGAACTCTGCTTCCATATATTGTTCGCACGCTATTCAAACTTTCTAATGATGCCTTCGTGCTTCATCCAAACTCGTGCTTTCCCTGCCGATTCTTCTAGTAGTTTCCAAAAACTGGTGTAAACAACTTTGAACAAATTTAGACCAGGGTATGTATACATAGGTTCGCTACGGTAGGCTAGATTTTAAACTAATTTAGATTAGGATATTACAATATTTATAGATAACACCGCTAAAAAAATACGTTTTGTAAACTTGTACGGAGGGCCTATTACACAATTTCCTAGCCGTTCGTAGTAGTATTGTACATTTGCTGCTCTATCATTTTCAAATTGAATTTTTGCAGCTAGCGTACGTGCTTTCATCTGGACTCCGTACCTGGACAGGAGTGCTATTCATCATTATCTTTGGAAATCTAAAAAAGACTACCAAACCATGCCAGTTCGGGCATTCAATCTAAAGCGTGTCTTTAAAGGGTGCGCAATTAATGGGCGGATTTAATCCCTACCATGGTCTCAGGAATTAATGGGCTCCTAGTGCGACAGCTGATCGTTTCATTCTCTCCGAAGGATTGTTGCATGGGAACAGTTATTAGTGTAACAGTATTCTTTTCAGTGCTATCGTTTGCTAAACAGGAATGGTACAATAATTAAGGTTCTTTCTAAATTCAGCATCAGTTTGGAGGAGACGTAGACTAGACAGCAGAAAAGAGCCCATACAATACAAAGGACTATTCGAGAAGCTGTATATTTTCTAAGCAGCTCCTTTTTAGTTTTTTAAGACTAAAAAGCAGCTATAATTTTTTTATAAAAGATTATTTGATATATAAATAGCTAATTTTTTTAACAATAAACTACAAAAGCTGATACAGTTCAGTTTTTAGTTTTTGACTTTTGCTAATTATATACAACTTCTAACTTATGCTAAAATCTACTTAAAAACTGAGCTATTTAGAAGATTTATTGACTTTTCGAAAACTAAAGCTAAAGCCCCAATTAGGATGTAATGCTCATGAGATAGGTGAAGCGTGTATTCTCTAAAAAAGAAAACAAGTGTTGTAGTACATCACCCGTGGGTCTAGGATTTTTTTAAATAATATTATTTTAATTGCAATTTATGACAATAATACGTCAAAATGAAAAATTACACTGCTACACACCTGTCGCTATTTCATTTAGCGGTAGAGAGTCTGTCGCCAATAAAATGGTGACACACTCTCTACAACCAAATGAAATGGCGACAGAGAGCCTGTCGCAATGGCAGCTCTCTGTCGCCATTTCAATTAGCGACAGACACAATTTATTTTGAAAAATTCATATTTATCAATGATAATTCAAGTAGTTTTTTACAAAATTATTTGTCAGTTACTTTTTTGACAAAAAAAATTCAAATTTAGTTTTTCATCATTCTCTTTCGGTGTGCGATAAATTTGACGATAAATCACAGTAAAACATTGAATAAAATCCGATATTGATATTGCAAAGTGCAGTAAGTACAAAAACTACAATAACATGGCATGTGAACTACATGTAAGATACGTACATGCCTTAGAAAATTCATAAAACTGGGATACAATATAGATATATGCCTCTGGTGAAGGACTAACTCACAAAACCATACATTCTATGGTCATGGCTGTCAGTGTAGGTCACTACAATAAAAATGATAGTAGTTATCTATTGATTCCTAACGGGGTACTATATTTGGATACCTGATAGGGCTTAATATAATATCATCATCAGGATTCGGAGGACTCCTAGGACGCAAGGTTCACGTCCTAGGTGGCATGAAATGGTCATTATCATCGTCATTTGTATGGTTAGGAGCTAACTCTCTTTTGGTACTTGTTGAACGTCCTCTTACATTCTTGCTTGAATAGCCTGTTGTAGTAGTGTTTCAATGGCCTGTTGTGATAGTGTCATCGTCATTGATAAAGTTAGGGGCAAGCTCTCCTTCGGTGGTGGTGGAACATCCTCTTGAACTTTCTGCAGCAACAGTACTCGGTACACCAAATGCGCACTAGGGTTGGCCCGATCTTCTGATGAGAACGATACGTCAGTTTTGATGTAGTACGGAGTAGATGAATCGGCTACTAACTACGAGATCAGCAACAAAGCAATCGCAACGTCACCACACGAGGCGATCAACCGAATCAAGACCCGATCGATCTTTGTACCTACTGCAACCGAGAACAAGCAAGAACAATGTGAAAGCAATTTCAATCCAATAATCTCAAAGAAACAAGGATGAGGTTCTGTCTCTCATCAAGGGTGGTCTAGTCGACACACGCGAACACGAGGAGGGACGCACAAAGGGTCTACCACACGCAACAAAACCTAAGCATAGAAGAATGGTGGCGGCCATATATATACCGGCGGCCAGGAGGTGTAGGGCGGCCAAAATGGCAGCGGCCACCAAAACTCTAAGATACATGGGCCATAGGCCCAAAAGTGAGGTGACGCAACACCCTGAATGTCTGGCCCGTGACATTATTTTGCATTTTCCTGTCGATATGGAGTGAATTTAGAAGTGGGGCTATATCCATTGGAAAGCTTATCTCCTAATCTTTCAAACGGGTGGTCGCACGCTAAAATCGGAGTCCGGGAGCCCAAGTAACGCCCGTTTGAAGTTGGCTTGCTGTTGGATGGCCGAACCGGGCTTTTTAGCATCTTGGGCTTCCACACGGGCCTTTCTTGGCGCGTGAGCTGTCCTCGGGGTGGGTACTTAAGGCCCTTGTCCATTGATGTGGTTTTGAATGGCTGAGCTTCTGGATTAAGGCCTCTCGGTGATGAAGATGTTGCAGTATCGATCGTATGAGACGAAGATGGAGCGGCTTCGGTAGTCGTTGGAGCGGTCGGAGAGGAAGGAGGGGCAGCGGTCACACTGATCATATCCATGCTGGTGATGTCCTCATCATCCTCCCCTTCTTGAATTGGAGTTGTCCTCGACTTCTTCTCATGATCCTGCAAAAGGTTAGTAACAACAGGAGACAAAGAAACAAGTGTGTGCAATGCGGTATCAAGGGAGGACACAGCCTTATCTAAATGAACTACCTCCTTTATCTTTGTTTCAGTGTTTTGTGCATGGTTAACAATTTCATCACCCTCTTTGCCATGATTTTTAACTCTCTTTGCAATAATTTTATTTATTTCAGCAGGAGTTATTGGTTCCAAAATCATTTTCTTTGTATAATGTATAAAGGAATATTGATTGGTTCTACCATTGTGAATAGCTTCTACGTCATATAATTATGGTCTTCCTAATAAAAGCGAGCATGTTTCCATGGGTACAATATAGCAATCAACAAAATCATAATATGAACCAATAGAGAAATTCACTTGCACAGTTTGTGTTACCTGACCCTTACCACAGGAATTGAACCATTCGATCTCATAAGGTTGTTGAAGTGGAGTCGTGGTCAAGCCAAGCTTCTCAACCATATTTTGACTTGCGAGGTTGCTACAATTTCCTCCATCTATGATGACTTGTACCCCACGTTCTCGGACAACAAATTTAATGTGGAATAAGTTGTTGCATTGGGTTTGACTAGCATGTGCCGGTGGAGCACTTAGTACAAGTTGCGACCTTAGACTCTTGTAGCTGTTCGTCATTGCAGCACTCAGGTGCACACCATCTTGATCATTCTTGCCTATAGGGTTAGTCGCAGAAATAGTAAGAACATTCTTATCATTACATATTGAAATACACTTACTATCCTTCTTTTTGGGTGAGGCGGGCTTCAAATCTTTCTTCAATGGTGTGTTCTCATTCTTGGTCGAAGGGATAATCCCATGCTCGACCGTCTCACCTTTTGATTTCTGTAGGGACTCAAGTCGTTTAAGTTTTCGCAAGTATTTCTTTTCTCTTTCTGTTAAGAATGGACAATCCTCAGTATCATCCACGTAAGTTGTTTTGCTATGTGAACCTGCCATTATTAGGGGCAACAAATAGAGAACTCACAAGAGAATTAGTTCCTATGAGCTACTAATATATGGACAGTGGAGGATCTCACACGCTCAAGCTCACACCAAGTTCTTATCAGTTCTTACCCTGCAGCTTGTCAAGGTTCAATCGGTGTTTGATGGTAATCTACACTCAGGGATGACAAAGCGATTGCAAGGTGCTTATCCTGTGGTTAATAGTAGGTGGAGCTTGGATAGGTATAATATGTAGCAAAGGATATACTAGAACCACACAAGCCAAAACAAGTTGAAAGAACATTCAACGGCGGTACTATGCTGGTCCTAGGCTAGACCGTACAAGAGACGTGAGCTTGGACACCAATGAAGTCACAGAAACATCAACCAGAATAACCACAGCACACAAGCAAATAGCTAGGGCTTCTTTTTCCACCTTTTAGTGCGGCTCTTTTATATGCACTTGCCTTTTCTTATTTCTCTTCCTTCTATATCAAAAGTGGCACATATGATGAATTTCTAGTACATTTAGGAACATAAAGACACTCCTTCAGATCTAAGAGTAGACCGGTATCAAGGATTATTCTATAAGTCCCGATCCCTTCAATTCGTGCCTTTATTTTGTTCCCCATGTACAAAAACTTTTCAGATCCGCTTATGGGTTGGATTGAAAGGAATCCTTGTGTAACATGTGAAACATGAATAGTAGCACCTGAATCTAACCACCAGGTATGGCTAGGAACTTCAACAAAATTTAATTCAAAGCATACAGAAACATAATGTATACCTTTTTGTTCGAACCATTTCTTTCTCTTAGGACAGTCCTTCTAGAAATGACCGACCTTCTTGCAGAAGTAGCATCTCAGCTTTTTATGGATTTGGCCATCACTAACTTGATGTGGAGCCTTGTCCTTACCCTTCTTCCCTGGCTTTTCCTTGCTGCTACTTGCACCTCTGTGCATTGCAAGATGAACAAAGTGATCCCTTATTTTCTTTAATCTCCCTTCTTCCTGAACCAATTGGGCTTTACATTCTTGAAGGTTCCATTTTTCTTTTATGGTGTTATAATGCACAGAGCAGGCAATTCGGGGAGGTAGGGAGTTCATGATGAATTGGACTAGAAATGGTTCATTTACATTCATTCCCATAGATGTTAACTGCGGCAATATTTGCCATGCTAATCACATGATCATGCACGGAATAGACCAATCAAATTTCTTGGTCGTTAGTTCACTCGAAGACTCCCAACTACTGAGACTTATGCGTAATGTACGATTGAGAATACTCTTTTAACCGTCATGAATTCCTTTGCATTATCAGTTTTAGGCAATGACGGCTTGACATTTGCAGCAATTTTCAAGCGCATCAAGTTCAAGCTTAGCCTGTTAGACCGTTCCCAGGCTTCATAAAGGGAACGATCCTCATCAGTACTTTCATCTGTAATGGCTGCAGGCTTTTCATCAAGAACTAATGCTAAATCTAAGTCCATGACACCCAGTTGAAACCGGATCTGTTCAGACCAGTCAACATAGTTCAGGTCATCAAACTTGACAAGCCAAAACCCTGACTCATTAAATTAATGGATGCTGCAAAATTTAATATGTTCACAGCTTAATACTTTGAGTAAACAAAATAGATTCATGCAATAACGAACTTTAAGTGTGCATCTAAAAACATCTTTGGATGAAATTTAGATACACGACTGGAATCAACAATGATGCTAAAACAAAAAACTTTAATAGATAATCAACTATACTCACGTCAATGTGCACGCTATCTTTGGATAAACTAACAAATTGACCAAGCATATTGATTAACCTCTTTCATATCATCAATTGTAAGCAATGGTCCACCTTTGGGCGACCTCCTAGCGTTACAATTCTTGAACTCAATTGTTCATTATATTTTCCAATTAATAGCATCAAATAGAATATGAACAATTGAAATGCTCAATTAAATATCTATGATCCTTTTTAAGCAAGGCCACTTTGGTGACAAACATGCTTTCAATAATATAAATATTTAATTAGCATATCACTTTTAATTATGCTCATAAGAATAAGCTGTGATCTTATGAACAAAGAAAAAATCCATCTTTAAACATCACGGTAAGCGCAATCATATTTCTTTCATATTATCCAAATAACAATCTTGGAAAAAAAATAACATTTTACTGCTCTAAATAACATTACTATGACGAATCATGCAATTGTATAAGGAAAAACTATGAACAAATGCAATTTCACTTATGCGCTTACACCATACTACCAAAGAACAATTATAATGGTGAATCAAAAGTGCTAAAAATATGGCTCTGATACCAAATGTAAGCATAAATGCGGAAGCTATAAGATCATTTATAACCTTTTGATTCAACCATATAAGCAACTTTTATAGTGCAGAAGCACAAATCATCCTTCATATGTGCAAAAGCACAAACCCACCTTGAGACATATTAGCAATACCTTGCATATCGAGTTTTTCTCTCCTCTCTTCCTTCTACTAATATAGTTATTTTGATGACTAAAGAACTGAGATTTCTTTTATATGTGTACTGTTCTTTGTTCCTTCACATGCAATTGACATACGGGAGGAGACCCCTTTTATAGCCAAGGAGAGAAGCCAGAGAAAGTCAATCTCCATGAGTTAATTTGGAAGTCAGAAACAGTGCACTTTAATTGAGTAACAGTAAACTTTAAATTGCAACTTGCTGTTGCACAAACCAAGAATGTTACCATGCACTTAAAACAATAAAACTGACTGTCATTAAATTGCTTTGTTTAAGCATCAATTCCTTTTGCAGTTTTGCTTTAATACATGCTTGTAGGCAACCAAAAAACAATACGTTGCTCAAATGCATGTAGGTGTGCCTAAAATATTATATTGAAGCTTACCCGTAATTCCTCCAACAGAATTATGGTTAATAACACTAATTAGTACACAATTATAAATTTGAAAGGGAGAGGAGAGGGATTTTAAACCCCATGATTCTTAATCTTTTAGTCTAGCAACCATCATACTAAGACCTTTTATTATAAGAACCATTCTGTAATTTACATGGGCCATATTATGTTAAAATAATTTAACAATATTGACCCCGAAATACAGACTACTCAGAAAAATCAAGGATGAAACAGATTCCAATCTGACGGGATTTTGGGCAAGAAGACGGCATTTCTGGAAAGTATCACAATAGACTAAGTTGTGGGTAATTTCTTAAGCTTTCAGGAAAGTACAAGAACAACAAAATCCAAGTTCGTATGTGGGATTTATGAGCAAAATACCGAACTGGACAGAGGAGGATCCGAATTGGACACGACGACGTGATGGAGTTCAATTCGGTGAAAAGAACATGACAAGAACTCGAAACTCTAAAGATCAAAACGCTAAGACCAGCAACGACACGACGATGCAATGCAAATTCAACAAGAATTAAACAAGGTAGTAATAGTAAAGGCTAAAAGGGGCTCGGATTAGATTGAACACATGACAAACATATTTTTTTTGGACTCCAGGATGAACAAGATGAACTAAACAAAGATAAGGGGTGTTCTCACCAGGCAACCATTGCTCTAATACCACTTGATGTGCAAAGGGGTCAGCCCGATCTTCTAATGAGAATGATACATCGATTTGGCGTAGTGACGACGCTACCAATCCACGGGATTAGCAACCGAACAATCGCAACGTCACCACACGAGGCGATCAACTGAATCAAGACCTGATCGATCCTTGTATCTACTGCAACCGAGAACAAGCAAGAACAAGGTAAAAGCAATTTCCATCCAATAATCTCTAAGAAACAAGGGTGAGGTTCTGTCTCTCGCCATGGGTGGTCTAGTCGACACACGCGAACACGAGGAGGGACGTACAAGGGGTCTACCACACGCAACAAAACCTAAGCATAGAAGAACGGTGGTGGCCATATATATAGCGGTGGCCAGGAGGTGTAGGGTGCCAAAACGGCGGCGGCCACCAAAACTCTAAGATACAAGGGCCATAGGCCCAAAAGTGAGGTGATGCAGCACCCTGAATTTCTAGCCTGTGACATTGTTCTGCATTTTCCTGTCGATCTGGAGTGAATTTGGAAGTGGGGCTGGATCCATTGGAAATCTTAAAACGGGTGGTCGCACACTGAAATTAGAGTCCGGGAGCCCGAGTAACGCCCGTTTGAAGTTGGCCTACTGCTGGATGGCCGAATCAGGCTTTTTAGCATCTTGGGCTTCCACACGAGCCTTTCTTGGCGCGTGGGTTGTCCTCGGGGTGGGTGCTTGAGGCTCTTGTCCATTGATGTGGTTTTGAATGGCTGTGTTTCTGGATTAAGGCCTCTCGGTGATGAAGATGCCATAGTGTCGATCGTATGAGACGAAGATGGAGCGGCTTCAGTAGTCGTTGGAGCGGCCAAAGAGGAAGGAGAGGCAGTGGTCACACTGATCATATCCATGCTGGTGATGTCCTCATCAACACCTCTACCTCTTTAGTTAGATCCTCTTCAACGTCTTCTGTGTGAACCAGGCATCGTACCCCGTCGAAGAGCATATACATCGCTACGAATTCTAGGATATCTTTGTTCAGCAACTCTTTATCCTCCGGAAATGACTAACACATAAGACGAGCATACGAATTAGTGAACCTATGGATAATACTAAAAAGATTAGTATGATGAACAAATAGAAAATAACTAACCTTAATATGCTCTGCATATTGAACGAGCAGCATCATTACCCTATAAAATCTCGTAGAGAACCCTATAGCAGAAAGCCTCGATAATGTCGGACGCCACTCTTGCAATTTGGATACCACTTTACTTAGGTTCTCCTTGAATAGATCATCCTTACCATTACGTGTAACCTTCAACGTGTAATGAAGGGCTATGCTACTCATATCAGGTGTCCACGAGAATGCTCTGCTAAAGGATTCAGCCATGGTGAAGTGTGAGTGGGAGCTGTGTATGTGTGCTTGCGGTTTGGAGTGGAGGTTAGGGTAGGAAAGAAGGGCAGCTTGGGTGGCGAGTGGTTTTATATGCCACTTTGGTCTAAAAATCGAGCTAAAGCATGTGGTCGTTTCGGTCTGAGAAAGCGGTGGGTTGCAAGGTGTTGTTATTTCACTTTGAGATAGGCAGTGTGTTATCCGTCGGTCTGAGATGGGCTGTATTTTGTCACTTTGTGGTGTGCAAAGTGTTGTCGAATCAGTCTGAGAAAATTGCTATCAGCGTGTTGTCATATTGCATTGACAAAGCTATTGTGTGTGTAGTCCAATCGACGTGAGAAAGCTACTTGTAGTGTGTTTGCAAATAGCACTGATAAAGCTGATTGTGTGTTGTCCAATCGGCCTAATAACTGATGGCATTATAAAAGCAAAAGATGATATGTTAATAGCACAAAACTTAATAAAACAAAATAACATATCTAAATGTACATAAGCTAAGAAAGTAAAACACGATATTATGTGTAGTACATCCTGTGTGAAATATACAAACTAGTTGGCGCCCCTCCGCGGTGCTACTCCTCATGTGGTCCTAGGCCTCCTACGGTGCTGCACATGCCCGAATGGATACATAAGTTGGTCAGGGGCCTGTCTACGAGTACTCCTAGCAGGCCGTACTGGTGCCGTCGGAGTAGCGAAGGTGTCCTATGATGGCTGAGTCAGGCTGGGGCCAATGCATCGACGAACTGCAACGGACCGAGGACCACACTGGTAGACTGCTGGTAAGGATCGATGATCCAATCCAAGTCATCGTCGTTGAGTGTAGCGAAGTCACCGGAGGTGCTCACACTCTGGTCAGGTGCTGGATCGGTCACTGTTGATAAACTTTTCATGTTAGAACAACATGTAATATGAAGATCATAATATATAAATGGGGACCACGTGATGTACCTGCAGTTGTGGCGACGGGTTGTAGGAAACAATACCAGTTGGAGCCACCTGCCACATCTAGAGGAGGGGTGGTCTGCCTGTGAGACGCATGTCGACCCAGTATAGAGGACGATCGATGGGGGACCTGTACCAAGTCGTCTGCCCTAGGCCACCTACACGACATAAGATGGACGACACGGGAGGTCAAGTCCCAAATACGGTGCAACACCCCACAAAGGTCAACCTATATGACCCCTATCCTCTGCGCAAAGGTTAGGAAGCTAGTTAATTGGTACAATTTTGAAGACGTTACATTGCATGAGAAATGAAAGAAGTACAAACTACGCGGTGAAAGGCAGAGACTGGCTGCATAGGGTATGTGTCCATAGCGGAGGGATGGTGCCTAGGAGGTGACTTCATGACACATACAACTCGAACGCGTGTGCGCGGGCTATACCACTGGATGTACGTGTCGTACGTATCATGGTTGTAGGGGGCAGTCTCGTCGACCACGTTCGCAAAAGCCTGTGCCCAGTGCTGAGCATGAGGTACCATGCATGCTACCCAGCTCTGCATGCCGATCAAGCCCTTCTGTGTGTGCCTGCAAAAATGGAAGCGCAACGTAATTTCTCAAGCCACCAAGAACATAAAGACTGATGCTAGTAGAAAAAATGTAGAAATATGAATGAGTGCACTATCGTCGGGACGATGACGCCAATGGGTACTGGGAAGGCCTACTGCAGACCGAACAGCCTCATGACACGGTGGACGGCATACGTCTCCACGAATACGTCGAACACCAGGTGACATCGTGTCAACCAGTATGCAGTGTCAGTAGTGCACTACAACGAGAGGCCGTGAGGTGCGCATCCCTCGAAATTGGTTGAACATCGCTACATACTCAGGGTTTGAAGTGTGCGACGTAACCAGGGTGAACGTTGACTGCAAAAAAAGCAATAGAGAGAAATGTTAGTTGAACACGTGGAAAATAAAAATAATGAAAGGCTAAGATTGATTTTTACTGACCCGTCGGTGACACCATAATGTCCCCATCGTTGGACGATCAACCTCATCTCTAGGGGCCTCATAGAAGCATGCGCTGTAAGGGGACAGGTCCATCTGTGATCATCTAATCTGGAACCTCTCGAACGACCACAGCTGTACTAGCAAAGGGCACCCGGTGAGAGTCGACGAGTCTGCCACATGACGACACCCATCGCACAGGGCCCAATACATCACAGTGAGTACCGTAGGTCCCCAAGCCAGCTGCGGGATCTCCTCCAACTCAGTGTCTGCGATCGTCCTCATAAACTAGATCACATGCCTGTTGATGCTGTTCCCGTGCGATGAGCAGAACAAGACCCACCCGAACAGCCACAAAAGGTATGCCCTAAAGTGTCAGGCGACGGCGTGCTCCCCAGCTCCATCTTCCTTCCTCTCGGACTGTAGAAAGTAATGGTTAGTTTATTAACTACAATGAAAATCACATATCAAAAGGGGAAATCACACTTACGTAAAACTGCACAAGCCACTGCTGCGTCGGACCGTGCGCAGACTTGAAAGGCATGAACCCTGCCTCCAAGGGTAGCACGCCCTCGAACTGGTGGAGGATATTCATCCACCACTCTGGGTTGACGTTTGTAGGAACCATCGCATCCCCCGAGCAAGGCAGGCCCAAGAGATAACTCACGTCCTCTAGTGTTAGAGCCATCTCACCACACGGTAGATGGAAAGTGTGGGTCTCGGGTCACCAATGGGCCACTAGAGCAGTCATCAAGCTCCTATCGTAGGGGAACCTCCTGGAGGCACCCCATCGGCCTGCCCGTCCATGCTGGTCGCCTCCACCATCTAGTCTACAGGAAGTAGGCTAGCCGCTCTTAACCTGCAAATGAAAATGACAAGTATGATTATGGCGTATGCCCAAAACATTAGTACAACATTGCGACGAAACTGAACTAACCTTAGGATCCATCGTAGATCAATACACCATGCCCTCATGGGGCACAAGCGCAAGACACTAAGCTCAAACACCGCCTCCCCATCCTACAGGGGCAAGGTTGCTAAGCGGCTCCGGTGAGTCTCGTTGACCACGGGTCAAGCAACTCATACAGCTTCACGCCCACCATACCTGCAAATAAATAGGGTCATGTTAGTGCAAAGTGTAAAGAAGGTACGAAATGAATACAGTAATTACAAATAGAATATGAAAACGACAAGTACACATCAAATTCGAATACAATAATTACAAATACAATAATTACAAATAGAATATTTGGATACAATATCTAGACATACGAATTTAATCCAGCATAAGAACACAGATAGTATATACTTTCGTTATATAGACGAATTTAATCCAGTACAAGAACATACGTAGTATATGTTTTCGTTGCACATACAAATTCGATATAACAAACTGAAATTGTAGTACATTAACATCAGAGCGAAGTAAACCATAATTTAGTATGGAAAGGCCATACAACACTTCACGGCCTCTGAATCTTCGTGTATTACTTGAAAGTGTGTCCTGTCTCCTCACAAACAGAACATTTCTTTACGTGGTGGCCACTTTCAGCGGCGTCCATATCATTCCTTATATGCCTGGATTGCCTTCTTCCTACTCCTTTCAGCCTGCTGATATCTGGGACCCAGCATGTATCCTCCCATCTTAATTTCATGCTCTGTGAATAAACCCACCACTTAGAAACCGTACATTTCTATGCTCCAAGTTGCAGTCACAGCTTCCTTACTAAAGAATTGGGATAGGAATATACCTAGATCCATACAAATCGTCGATGTAACATCCCAAAATTTGAGTTTTGGAATGTTTAAAATCAAAAATGAATCATTTGCAATTTCTTGGAATTAACCGAAGCTTAAATTGAATTTTCTAATAATTATAAGATTTAATTTGGTTAATCTATGCATCAAATTAAAGGTTTCTAAATTATAAGATTTTTATTGGGTTCCTTGTGCTTCAAGGAATTTTTCTGTATTCTTGGAGATTTTTCTGAATTTATTTGCTATTTATTTGAATTTATTTGCATTTACTTGAATTTTTGGAATTTAAATTAATTCGGAAAATATTTTAATTCCTCAAAACCCTCTCGGGCCGAATTTGCCCGGCCCGTTCCAATTCCGCCCGGCCCGCTCCACTCCGGCCCATCGGCCCAGCCTCGCTTCGCCGTGGATCCTCGCCACGTGTTCGGCCAGATCGCAGCCACGCCGCCCCACACGCGCCGCCGCCCGGAAACCTAAACCTAGCCGCGCCGCCTTCGGTCTCCGCATTTTGCACACCTCCCGGGGCTATTTAAGACCCCGAGGACGTCATCCCGAGGTTCGCCTCTCTGCTGCGCCCACTTTGCCCTAGCTCTCGCCGCACGAGCCGCCGCCATCATCTCGCACAAGCTTGCCGAAGTTCATCCACCACCCCAAAGACTTTCGCCGCCGATTTCTCCACCTCCGGTTGTCCTCCGCCGTGATCGGTTGCACCATCGAACTCGGCGCGTCGAACTCTCCCAGATCCGCACTCCCTTCCGCTCGATCAGCCGCCCATTCGCAGCGCCGTGGGTCGTCTTCCTCGGCTCCGGTAAGTGTGCGCCGCCCCTCACCGTCGAGTTCCTTCACGAGCTCTCGGCCGTCCGATCTTCGGTGAACGCCTCGGATCAAACCGCACCGTCTCCGATCCCCCAGCCATCCGATCGTCAGCAGACGTCTCGGATCTCGCCGCGTGGCCGTGCGCGTCCGCATCCCGAGCCGTGCCGCGTCACCAGCCCCGTGGCAAGCCACGTCCACCCTACTATTGCGTCGGTACCGCCACCTCGTCGATCGCCACCTCACCCGAATGTCGTCTCGGTAAACCCAGCCCACCGTGGACCGAGTCTCTGACTCGTGGGTCCCATCTGTCAGCCAAAGTATTTTTCCTTTTTCTGATTTTCCCGAATTTCCGAAATTCCAGCC
This sequence comes from Guadua angustifolia, assembly GCA_036346375.1. Taxonomy (NCBI): domain Eukaryota; kingdom Viridiplantae; phylum Streptophyta; class Magnoliopsida; order Poales; family Poaceae; genus Guadua; species Guadua angustifolia. The sequence continues at coordinate 63,061,233 of CM070504.1, read as the reverse complement.
AATCCCATGCTGACACGTGTCACTCCATGGGATTTTCTCTGAATTAAATTTTCCGAAGGCCCGTTCTCCCTCGTCCGAACTCCGATTGGAGTGATTCAAATTTCTAAATTTTTGTAAAATCAAGCTCTACATTCCAGAGCCATTTATTTTCAATTTTGAGCTTGTTTGCTTCTCTGTTTTGTATTTATTTGGCTTTGTTGCTTTATTTTCCGGTAGACGCAAACTCTGAAGGAGCGAACGGAGATTTCGAAGACCAAGACTCAGCATTTGAACAGCAAGGCAAGTCGTAGACCTTTGATCATATTGAACCCATGTTTGCAAAAGTACTTTGTTTTATACAATTGCATGCTATTTGTGTAACAATGCTAGTTTATGGGGGTAGCTATTTACCTGTTTGAGTATGCCCCTTTGATTATTGGAATGCCATGTATCCATTGTTACCCTTAGGTTGGGACATTATTAGTTGGACATAATCATAGTACCAGCATTGGGTTATCGTAGCTATGCTTAGCCATGCTTAGTTGTCCGATGGGATTCATATCACCTGTAAGCTAATGTTAATCTTGACTTAATGAGATATTGAATTGTGGTTGTTGACCACTGTTGTAAAACTTGTTGTACCATGGCAGGGGATGCCATTGGTTTTGGGTTGAACAAAATGTTTCCCTCGGGCAATTGATCGTGCAGTAAAGGGGGTGCTGTTTGGCACATTGGGATGTGGCTGTCTTGCCTGAGACAATTTAAGGACTTAATTTTGTGCGCCATTGAACTGGGCCTAACCGTGCAACCACAAGTCCGGTATGGGACGGACCTAGCTGATTAATTTGCAATGTCCAGACTTGAGTATTGCCAGTTGTTGGTGTGGGGTCCAAGATGGACGGGTAGACCCACATGGCTCAAGAGGGGGCCCCGAGGGGCGAAACCTTAGAGGGTAGTACTGGGTTAGACATGCATTGTAAAGGCTTTGTAGTGATCTCTCTGCCGACACACCAAAGGAAGTGTGTTCTTAGCGCTTGGCATTAAGGGATGATCATGTCTTGTGGGTAAAGCTGTACAACCTCTGCAGAGTGTAAACTATTCGAATAGCCGTGTCCGCGGTCATGGACAAGCCCGGGGATTTCACACGGGGTATAGAGTATTTTCTTGAAATGTGGAATGGTTGGGATGTGAGCGGGAGTTCACTTTGTTGTTTTGTTGTCTCAAGCTATCTTGTTGAATTGTGTGGTTGATACTTGTTTGAGTGATGTAGGGTGATGCCTCGTCATTACATTCATGTTGTCTACCATTGATTTACCATTATTTATTATTGTTTTTATCAATCTGCTTTCAATCTATTTATTGTATTTAAATTCAAGTTTTTGCTTTTCGCAAATGAACCATATAACGTCCTTTGTCAAGCCGTGCATGAATATATTGCATCATTTCCCTACGGCTTGTTGAGTACGCGTTTGTACTCACGGCTTTATGCCCCCGTTGTTCGATTCTTGAGGAAGGACCGTAATGAGTATCAAGAGGAGGAGTACTATGAAGACTACGCCGACTAGGAATGCGTTCCCAGACGATTACTGTGGCATGTCGAATAGCCCAAGTTATTGTATTTCGCCGCAATGCTTTATTTGTTTCTTAAGCCAAGAGGCATTGGTGTATGAACCTTGACTATAAGGTCGTTTGCTTTATTCAATAATAATTTGTTTCTTTTTAGTTATTTCGATGTATAGAATGATATGTCATCTATGTTTCCTTGTGTGCACTAAGCGTGATCTGGACTAGTCTTTGTATACCTGAGGGTTTCGGATTTGCATATCCGGGTCCCGACAGAGATGGTATCAGAGCCATATCGACTGTAGGTCGCTTTCTTAGTTAGCATGGTCTTCAAAATTATTTTCTAAATCAAACCAATAAATTGGTATTTAATAGTTTGTCTCTTCTCATCTTATTCTTAGGTTCTTATTCCTCTCCTTTGCTGAAACATTGCTTTGAGATTTAAATTGATCTTATCCCATTAAACTTCTTGAAAACCATGGATCTTCTGCAAGGAACCAAATCAAGGGGGACGACGATCAAGCCGTCGAAGAGTATATCCGAGAAGACTACCATATAAGATAGGTTTGTGGTGCTCTATGGTGTTTGAGCATGCCATTCCCTTTTGGTTTAGCTACGTTTAGTCTGCGTATACTAGGATTTTTGTTGCTTGTGTGCCGGGTATGTTGTACACTTGCCTCCAGCACGGTGTTACAACTGTACCTTAAGTTGAAAGCTTTATTTGGTTCTTTATTTTGTAGCCTTTTCGGCTATGTCTTTGGTTGACCTTTGTTCTTGGGTATTACCTTCTCCCCTAGATGACCTTACCACTTCCCTATTGCTTTTCCCTCTTACCTATTAAACCCTTGTGCTGCATCGCAGATGGTTGACACTAGATTCGAGCCAGTCGCGATTAGCGGTGGATGCCAATGCTAATGCTAATGCGGTGCCACCCGCCACCACCTCCTGTAGTGACGGACGAGAACTTGGGACATTTCTTGGCAGCTCAGACTCGACTTATGAATACAATGATGCGAGAATATGAACAATATGATGAATCGTGAGAATCGAGCTCATAGTTGCCCTAGCAAACTTGTTGAACCAACAAAATCAAGTCTGCTTCTTCTTTCTTCTTCGCCAAGACCTCCTCCGGCTCGCCCTCGGTCCAAGCTAGCGAGAATTCATGAGGACTCGTCGCTTAACTTCTCCAACTCCTCGAGAACCGTTGGATGCGAGATGATTGGATTCGCTCCATTGAAAAGAAGCTCGCTATTGCTCGAAGGCACAGATCATGAGAAGGTTCTTTATGCCGCCCATCAGTTTGAAGGCACCGCCGCTGAATGGTGGGAGAACTATATTGCCGCCCATGATGACCCTCAAACCATCACTTGGGCAGAGTTTTCAGCTGCTTTTCGCCATTCCCATATCCCTGATGGAAAGGTAGAGATGAAGAAGAATGAGTTCAGGGAGCTAAAGCAATAAGGGATGTCAGTGAGTGAATATCTCAATAAGTTCACTCAGCTTGCTCGCTATGCACCAGAAGATGTAGCCACAGATGATGCTCGCCAGAAAAGGTTCAAGCGTGGGCTCAACCCAGGTTTAAAGGTACAAGTGATTGGCAACGACTATGCAGATTTCCAGCACTTGGTAGACAAAGCTATGCTCATTGAGGAGTCCCGTCGTGAGTTGGAAGAATCCCGCAAGAGGAAGATGATGCAACATGGTGCTCATCAGAATCACCCGCAGAGAGCCAGGTCCAATGCTCAACAGCCTGCTCGTTTCACTACTCCTCCATCAGCATTCAGAACACCTGCACCAGCACCTCGCCCAGCTCCTTCAGGCAACCCTAACATCAACGCCAACAGCAATCCGCCTCAGAGGACCAGTAATCCAGCTGCAGGAGTGACATGCTTCAATTGCAATGAGCGTGGTCACTATGCTAATAATTGCCCTAGGAAGCAAGCTGTGACACCTGTTCGTTTCAACTTGGGATCGACACCAGCCAAGACCCCGCACCAGGAGCAGGACGTGGAACATCTCAGACCCCAAATCAAGCTACCAGGACTCCACCGCCTATTGGAAGAGGTCGTGTGAATCATGTCACCACTGAGGATGCCCAGGCTGCATCAGACGTCATACTAGGTAAGCTCCTAGTCAACTCAGCATTTGCTATAGTTTTGTTTGATTCTGGAGCTACGCATTCGTTTGTTTCTCGGAGTTTTGCTGCAAATCATCAGTTAAAAACAAGGCCTTTGAAAACTGTTTTATTGGTGCAATCACCTGGTTCGGATTTGAGTACGAACCAAGGCTACCCCGAAGTTAAGATATTAATCGGAGGGGTAGAATTCCTAGCCAACCTCATTGTCCTAGACACCAAATCCCTAGATGTAATCCTAGGAATGGATTGGCTCTCCAAGAACCAAGCAGTTTTGGATTGCGGAAATAGAGAGATCACATTAACCAGTCCAGATGGAACAAAACTAAAGTTTCAAGCTGCCGTAGATCAGTCCGAAGGAATAAAAGTTTGTAGTGCCAAAGGAATAAGTTTAGAAGATGTGCCAATTGCTAGAGAGTTTCCTGATGTGTTTCCAGATGAGTTGCCCGGAATGCCACCGGATAGAGATATAGAGTTCTTGATTGAGCTAGTTCCTGGAACGCCACCCATTTCCAAGAGACCGTATAGGATGCCTGCTAATGAGTTAGCTGAAGTAAAGAAACAGATCAAAGAGTTGCAAGATCAGGGTTTTGTTAGACCAAGTTCTTCGCCATGGGGAGCCCTAGTTCTTCTAGTTGAAAAGAAGGATGGAACTCAGAGGATGTGTGTAGATTATCGTGCTCTAAATGAGGTCACCATTAAGAATAAGTACCCTCTGCCAAGGATTGATGATTTGTTTGACCAGCTTCAAGGAGCAGGAGTATTCTCGAAGATTGACTTGAGGTCAGGTTACCATCAATTGAAGATTCGTAAAGAGGATATACCCAAAACAGCTTTTGTGACTCGGTATGGACAATATGAGTATACCGTGATGTCTTTTGGTTTGACCAATGCTCCTGCCTATTTCATGACCCTGATGAATAAAGTATTCATGGAATATTTAGACAAGTTTGTCGTTGTCTTTATCGATGACATTCTGGTCTATTCCAAGAGTGAGGCAGAACATGAGGATCACTTGCGGAAAGTATTGACAAAGCTAAGAGAACATCAACTCTATGCTAAGTTTAGCAAATGTGAGTTTTGGATGAAGGAAGTTGCATTCCTAGGTCATGTTATATCAGCCGAAGGTGTCGCTGTTGACCCTGGTAAAGTGAGAGATGTGCTCAATTGGGAGTCACCGAAGACGGTAACTCAAGTTAGAAGTTTCCTTGGAATGGCGGGATATTATCGCCGTTTCATAGAAGGTTTTTCCAGAAAAGCTAGACCGCTCACCCAACTTTTGAAAAAGGAGAAGAAATTTGCTTGGACATCAGAGTGTGAGCGAAGTTTTCAGGAGCTAAAGAAGTGTTTGACAACTGCCCCAGTGCTTGTTTTGCCAGATATCAGAAAGGATTTTGTGATATTCTGTGATGCATCCCGTCAAGGACTTGGTTGTGTGCTAATGCAAGATAAGAAGGTTGTGGCATATGCTTCGCGTCAACTAAGGCCACATGAAGTCAACTATCCGACCCATGATTTGGAATTAGCTGCGGTAGTGCATGCTTTAAAGATTTGTGAAGGATCGAGATGGCGAACAGAGGGGGGTGAATGGTCGCAAATAAATTTTCCCCCAAAATACTCCAACTAAAACCGAGAAAAGATCGCGCAAGGGAAATCGTGAAACCCGCAAAAACCGGAACGACTAGACAACTATGTGCATCCCTAGCTTACATGGATATTATCCATAAAATATGTGAGGGATTTTTCAATCACAATCCTGGTTGTCAAGTGTCCAAAAGAAAGAGGAATCAATTCAAATACTTCTTTTCTAAAAGAGATCAAGCCAAAACACAAAAGTCTCTTTTAGAAAAGCAAAAGCAGATATTTCCAGAATCTATCTTTAATTTGAACAGGAGGTTGGTGGGTTTTTGCTGCTCACAAAATTGTGAGAAATTTTCTTCCTATGAGAAGATGAGTCGTGAAGCTCTCCACCAAAATTCAGATCAAAAAGAAAAGTAGAAAAATCATCATAAATCTATGAACACAGACAGTCAGAAACTTCGGGCAGAAAATTTGAGGCTCGGTTTTCACTTCATAGCACCCAAACGGTGAAACCAGTGGACTCCAAACTTTTTCTAAAGATGGGTATAGGAGTCCCGCATAATCTCCAATAAGAATCACTCCAGAAGGATTTTTCTAGATTTTTCTAAAAATCAAAGACTAACTGCTGCGCGAAGAACAAGTTCTGGACAGAACTGGAACTTGAAAGAAGAGATGATCTCTACTCAATCAAAGAGTGCAAAAGAGATGTAAAACCATATAAACACACTCAAAACATCCAAGATCAGCATTTAGAAGGAGGGGAGGCAAATCCAAATTGCATGAATATAGATTATGGAAAGTAAATGCGTAATGTAAATGCTGAATTTAAATTATGTAAAGTAAAGACATAATGTAAATGCGAATTTAAATTCACAATGATGCAAAGAAATTTCTTTGTATTTCTGGTGGGAAGGTTTACAAAGCCTCACTTCATGTGGGCAAAGCTCAAAGGAGCAACTCAAACCTTCAAGGAGGAGGCCACCCTCCACCCCTATTTATACAACTCTTGGGCCACCTACCACCCTTGGATGAGTCCCTCAACCCTAGGACACTCATCTAAGGGCTAGGATTTACCCACTCATACAGCCATGCAAGGGCTAACCCAAAACCCACACACATACGGGTTTTCTTGCACGGTTTTCAAAGCATACTACCTAGACCCGCTAACCTATCAACTAGACCGCAATCCGACGGCCCTCATTGATCCACGCGCATCTAGCTAGCATCATCTCCTTTCCTTGTCTTCTTGACTTGCCGGACTCCGTCTCCGATCATCTTCCGCGATCTCCGACCGTCTGGACCTCCGACGCCTCGCCTAGTCCGGTCATCCTCCGCCTCACCATGACCTAGCACCGTCGCCCTGCAATCATCAAAGACAAGGAAAAACCTTTCACATAGCAATGCCCACAAATATTCTCAATGATTATCACAAAATCATTAATCATTCATAATTACTCTCAATGGTCCGGTGCTACTGCCCCCATGCCGATAGCACTAGGAAAAGCAACCAACACTCAAATTGCTTCAATTTGAAGATCCAATTCAAATCAAACTCAATTTCAAATCAATCCAATCACAAATCTTGTCAATTACTCATCACACACAAGGATAGACCTCCACATGGTCTTTCAATCTCCCCCTTGATGAGTATATTGACAAACACATGAAAAGGCATAAATTTGAGTTTGAAGGAGAAGAAGAAAGCAATTTGAATGCAAAGCCAAACTCGGTCCAGAGAGAAGGAAATAATATCATGACCAAGTTGGCTAGAAAGATTTTTAGAGCAATATAAAAGAAAGAGCAAGTTTTCCACAAAAGCTCTAAAATATCCAATAAAATATCCAATAAAACTCACAAGGAACACTCGAATATGCTTATGATCATAAAGGTTTGCAATTGTCACAAAGATCATAAGAACCAATGTGGATTAGAATTTTCTTTGAAGATGCCTTTTCTACATGTTCTCCCCCTTTTGGCAATATAGGCATCAAGAAGACATTTTCTTTTCTCCCCTTTTTTTGTTGTTTTTATGCAAGTAATGCAGTCTAAGGGAGCTTTGAAGATTATCCATGTGATCAACAAGACAAGTTATGACACCAAGCTACGTTATGGCAAAAATAGACAAAGCTAAGGCATGTCCAAGTGCAAATAAAACAGTTTGCTAGCAAGATTTAATTAAAACTATGTCATTTTTAGCAAGATCAAACATGAGCAAAACTTGTCATGAGTTTCAAAACTTAGAAGCAAAGCCATTCAGAGGATCAAATGGAAAACCTAGAGGTCAACCTACTCAACACTTTGGAGAATCTAGAAGTGCACACAAGGTCCTTCGAGCTTTTTTTTTTGTATGCAAATTTTTCTTTGAATCTTTTGAAAGACATAGCGGGGTGCAAATGTTTGACATTTTTTGCATTCTTTACCCACGTATGTTTTTTTGCATTGTTTAAAGCAATTGACTCAAGCCATAATCGATCATCTCAAGAGGGACTCTTAAGAGAATGATCTTGGTCATACACAACCCATTCCAAGTTCATCTCAAGTGCAATGAGAAGCCGTCTTGTGAATGTGAGGTGTTGAGTCGATCTTGCACAAAAGAGTCAATTTTGCTTCACTTTTCATTTTAGTATTTTCATTGTTAAGCTAGTGAAGGACTCAAGTATGGATCAAACAAGATTCATCCAAGTTGCTATAGGGACTCTAGAGAATTCGAATTTCACAAATCATGGCAAATACAACTAGAGAAGAAACTTAGCAAGTAAACGCAACATGTTTTATCAAGTTTTTGTTTTAACGCTCATTTTTCAATTTTTGTAAGCTTAGCAAGATAAATGAACTTGGACATATCTAAGCAAGTAATTTTCTTCATAATATAGCATGGTGTATAAAATGAAACATGGATCATTTGCATAATAGACAAAGCTCATAAAATGAAAAATCAAGTCTATATGCAATGCATGAGACAGATTCTTAAACTCCCCCTCAACATGTGATTCCATTTTAAGCACAAATCTGGTTCAAATTGAGTTATTAGCAAGATTAAGCTCAAGAACGGTCGAAAAGAACTCAATTAAAGCCAGAAACACAGAATGGAGGGAAGAAATCAAGAAACTGCGAACTGGGTAGCTATAGAGCATAGAAAAGATGGTAGAGAACACTACAGCTCAAACTCGCTCTCATCTTCCCCAATGATCGACAAAGGAAAGCTAGCTCTCAAACTCCGGCCAGAGCAAACACAGACTGTCTACCGGGGGCCCAACACTGCTAGACCTACAAGGCTGTGAGTGAGCTCAACCGAGAAGAAGAAGAGAATAGCATCCTAAAGCATAAGATGAGAGGTCCATGCCGAGGCATGCCAAGTCTAGGTGAAGTGAACTCAGAACTCTAGAAAATAAAACCCATAGCACCCGTAACAAGACAAAAGAAGGGAAAAAGCTGGAAGAAAATATATACATATAATACATAAAGTACAAACCAGCTCCCCTCACAATAAGCCGTAAGGGCACACAACTCCAAGCTCACTCCTCAAGGCAACAAACCTAGAGCTATCCAAAGGCTTGGTAAAGATATCGCCAACCGGTGGTCACTCTCCTGGCTGAAGCACTATGTCTCCTTTCTCCACATGGTCTCTAAGGAAGTGATATCTAATATCAATGTGCTTGGTCCGGAGTCTTTGACTTTGGGTTCTTGGCAATGCAAATAGCGAAGTGTTATCACGTAAAAGTGGAACACTCTCTATCTCTAACCCAAAGTCCCGCAAGGTCGATCTCATCCAGAGCACCTGGCTACAGCAACTGGCTGCAGCAACATACTCGGCCTCAGCGGTGGACTGTGCAACTCCGGACTGCTTCTTAGAAGACCAAGAAACAAGAGAAGTGCCAATGAATTGGCAAGTGCCAGAAGTGCTCTTCCTATCTATCCTACAGCCAGCAAAGTCAGCATCGGAAAAGGCTCTAAGGGATAGACAAGAGGAAGAAGAGTACCAGATACCATAATCAATGGTAGCTCAAGGTACTCAAGATGCGCTTCACCGCCGACGATGAGAGACGCGAGGAGAAGCTCGAAGCGAGCACACATACACACAAAGAAAGTGTATGTCCGCCATGAGGCAAGAAGATACAAGAGGAGCCAATCATGCTCCGAACTCCTTTTGATCAACAGCTCACCATCCTCATCGGGCTCGAGGACGCGGTGGTGGCCATAGGAGTCATCACGGGCTTCCCATCGGACATATCAAACCGGCTCAGAGGTCCCGAGTGTACTTACCTTGGTGCAGAAAGTACCCCCGAGTCCGCTTGATTTGGAAGCCGAGGAAGTAGCTCAACTCACCCATCATACTCATCTCAAATTCGTGCTCATCACCTCGGAAAAATGAGACACAAGAGACCGAGATGAACCATTAAAGATAATATCGCCCACATAAATCTGGACGAGAAGGAAATGAGAATCTCGGTGTCGATGAATAGAGTTTTGTCTACTATACCCATTTTGAAACCATGGTCGAGAAGATAGGACTTAAGCCTCTCATACCAAGCTCTAGGGGCCTGCTTAAGTCCATACAAGGCTTTGGAAAGCTTGTAGACATGGTTCGGGTATTTAGGGTTCTCAAATCCTGGAGGTTGCTTGACATACACCTCTTCCTCAATGAAGCCATTGAGAAATGCACTCTTGACATCCATTTGATAAAGCTTGAAGCCTTGGGATGCAGAGAATGCAAGCAGGATTCTAATCGCCTCTAGTCTAGCTACAGGGGCAAAAGTCTCCTCAAAGTCAAGACCCTCAACTTTGAGTGAAGCCACGTGCAACTAGCCTAGCCTTGTTGCGACGACAACTCCTTCCTCACTCTGCTTGTTTTTGAACACCCACTTGGTCCCAATGACATTATGACCAGATGGGGGCTCTACAAGCTGCCAAACTTTGTTCCTCTCAAAGTTTTCCAGTTCCTCATGCATAGCATTAATCCATGATTCATCAGATAATGCATGAGTAACATCCTTTGGCTCAAAAGAGGCAACAAAGGCAGAGTGAAGGCAGAAGAAGATAAGCCTGATTTTGAGCGCAGAACACGCTCAAATAGATCACCAATGATCTGCTTTCGGTGGATGAGAACGCTGAATGTGACGAGGAGGACCGAATAAGTGACCTCTCCTCTTGAGCAGAAGAGGAAGGAACAGAGCCACTTTGAAGGAGAGTCTCAAGGCAAGGGCTGGTCTCCCCGAGGTGCGAAATGGAAACAGGAGGCACCTCGGTGTAGAGGGAGCTGGATCGTGGAACACCATCATCTCCATCATCCTCATCCTCTACAAAGATGGTCTCGGAGGGATAAGAAGAGCTCGAAATATCGTGTCTAGCTCTCGGCTAGCCTCATCAAAGGTCACGCCACGGTCTCTATGATCCTATTCGCATCACAACCTGCACCCTATAGCTACGAGAAGAAGTCGAGTAACCCGTAAAAATACCATCGAAGAACGAGACTCAAACTTGTCTAGGTTACGGACTTCAAGATAAAACACTTGCAACCAAAACGCGAAAATGAGAAACACTTGGGCTTTCGCCCATACCTCAACTCATAAGAAGTGCGATGCAAATGTGCTCTCAAGAAAACGCGATTGGAAACATGACAAGCAAGAGCTATAGCCTCATTCAAAACTTCCTAGAGTATCAGACTCATCTAGCATCGTCCCGCCATCTCAACCAGGTCCTGTTCTTCCTTTCCACTACGCCATTTTGCTGAGGGACGTAGGGAGAAGAGAACTGATGCTCCAAACCAGACTCCACACAGAAACTCTCAAAGTAGGAGTTCTTGAACTCTGTGCCATTATCTCTGCGTATAGCTCGTAATGCACCTGGGAGCTCAATAGACAACCTACTAACAAGTCCCTCAAGTGAGAAAAGTCTCATCCTTCGAGGCCATGAAAAATACCCAAGAATACCTCGAAAAATCATCAACAATGACAAGGACATACCACTTCCCTCCTGCCGATCAAGACTCTATTTGGACCAACAGTGTCCATGTGTAAAAGCTGTCCTGGTGCATCAGTCATCACTACGGTGACTGGAGGATGAGAAGCAGTAACCATCTTGCCATGTCGGCAGGGAGAGCAAACTAAGTCTTTGACAATCTTGAGTTTGGGCAAACCACGAATAAGATCGCGGCTGCTAACTCTAGTCAGATGATCAAAACCAATGTGACCAAGTCTCCTATGCCAGAAGGAGAGATCACGGGACTCAGAAGCAATCAAACACCGAAGAGAGTCTCCAGAAGAAACAGAAAAATCAGCACGAAAGACTCTCCCAAATCTAGAGATCCCGCAAACTAGTCCTCCTGATGAATCGAGGATTCTACAAGCATTGCTCTTAAAGCTTACCTCGAAAGAGTCATCGATAAGCTGAGAAACAGAAAGCAAATTATATTGCAGCTTACTCACTAAGGCAACGTCCTTAAGAATAAAATTTTCATTAATGCAGACGGTACCTTTAGCAATGACTCTACCTGAAGAAGCATCCCCAAAAGTGATCAACTCATCACCGGGGGCTCGGACTAGGGAAGAGAACCAACGAGAGTCTCCGGTCATATGGCGAGAACAACCGGAGTCAACAATCCAGACATCTCCCTTCCCCATCCGACGAACCTCATCCGTGTCGCTGTACAGCTCGGAGTCGCTCACTTCAATGGCGCCTGCCATGAAGCACATGCTGGAGAAGTCGTCGCCGCCTTTCTTCTCTTGCTTATCATCCTCGCCTTCGTCGCTCCATGTCTCCGTGTCGGAGAGGTTGATGTCGTCGAGGGCGGCGAGGACGCGGTGGAAGAGCTTCTTGTTTTTGGAGAAGTTGCGGTACTTCTTCTCGCGCGCCGGTTCACGAACTGGAGGCTTCTTGTTGCGGTTCTTGTCGGTGTAGTCGTTCTTGCCCAAACCACGACGCCGTTCTTGCCCTTCTCCGGCTTGGGGCAATTCGCTCGAATGTGGTTGGGGCCACCACACTCGAAGCAGGTGATCATGCCACCTCTCTTCCTCTCTCTCTCATTCTCTTGTAAATATTGGAAAATTTTTGAGCGACAAGAGCAAGCTCATTTTCGGAAATTGTTCGAAATTTCATCGCTACGCCGCAAAGAGCGGAGAGAGAAAACCGAAGCAAAGTCAAGAGAAAATCCGAAGAGGACCCAATGGGATCGGTGACCAAAGCCATCGACCGAGATTTCGTCTTCCGGAGACGACATCAATCTCATGAGTCTTGAGGCGGAATAAAGCCCGCCAAGAGTCGAGTCGACAAATCGATGGTGTCCTTGATGGTGGTCACCTTCATCTCCCAAACCCGAAGGTCGAAACGGTCAAGAAATGCCGAGCATTGTCCGAGTCGGTATATACAACCGATCGCTCGGAGGTCGCTCAAAATCTTGGTAAACCGACCAAAGCACTCATCGAGACTCTCACCGGTAGCGTTGTTCAAATTTGTTGTACTCGGCTTGAATCGATCTGCCTCACGGTCTTAATTTGAGTAGTGCCCTCATGGTAAGCATCGAGGGTTACCCAAATCTCGTGGGCGGAGCGAAGGTGAAAATCGATCATACTCATCTTGGTGAGTCCTGTATGAGAATGTTCTCGCCTTAGCATTTGCCTCAACGTCACCCATATTGCCGGCCGTGACGTTCTCATCGGCAGAACCTCATACGGAGCTTCACCTTCGCCATATCAGAAGCCTCAGGCGATGATGTATGACTCCATCCGGATTTCCAAAAGGAAAATCAACACCGTAAAAAATTGGAGGCTTGGTGGAATACTTATTCTGTCGCCATGGCTCTCGAGACCGTCAAGATCTATGAAAGAGCAAAACCGCTCGATACCAATTGAAGGATCGAGATGGCGAACAGAGGGGGTGAATGGTCGCAAATAAATTTTCCCCAAAATACTCCAACTAAAACCGAGAAAAGATCGCTAAGGGAAATCGTGAAACCCATAAAAACCGAACGACTAGACAACTATGTGCATCCCTAGCTTACATGGATATTATCCATAAAATATGTGAGGGATTTTTCAATCACAATCCTGGTTGTCAAGTGTCCAAAAGAAAGAGGAATCAATTCAAATACTTCTTTTCTAAAAGAGATCAAGCCAAAACACAAAAGTCTCTTTTAGAAAAGCAAAAGCAGATATTTCCAGAATCTGTCTTTAATTTGAACAGGAGGTTGGTGGGTTTATGCTGCTCACAAAATTGTGAGAAATTTTCTCCCTATGAGAAGATGAGTCGTGAAGCTCTCCACCAAAATTCAGATCAAAAAGTAAAGTAGAAAAATCATCATAAATCTATGAACACAGACAGTCAGAAACTTCGGGCAGAAAATTTGAGGCTCGGTTTTCACCTCATAGCACCCAAACGGTGAAACCAGTGGACTCCAAACTTTTTCTAAAGATGGGTATAGGAGTCCCGCACAATCTCCAATAATAATCACTCCAGAAGGATTTTTCTAGATTTTTCTAAAAATCAAAGACTAACTGCTGCGCGAAGAACAAGTTCTGGACAGAACTGGAACTTGAAAGAAGAGATGATCTCTACTCAATCAAAGAGTGCAAAAGAGATGTAAAACCATATAAACACACTCAAAACATCCAAGATCAGCATTTAGAAGGAGGGGAGGCAAATCCAAATTGCATGAATATAGATTATGGAAAGTAAATGCGTAATGTAAATGCTGAATTTAAATTATGAAAGTAAAGACATAATGTAAATGCGGAATTTAAATTCACAATGATGCAAAGAAATTTCTTTGTATTTCTGGTGGGAAGGTTTACAAAGCCTCACTTCATGTGGGCAAAGCTCAAAGGAGCAACTCAAACCTTCAAGGGGAGGAGGCCACCCCTCCACCCCTATTTATACAACTCTTGGGCCACCTACCACCCTTGGATGAGTCCCTCAACCCTAGGACACTCATCTAAGGGCTAGGATTTACCCACTCATACAGCCATGCAAGGGCTAACCCAAAACCCACACACATACCGGGTTTTCTTGCACGGTTTTCAAAGCATACAACTTAGACCCGCTAACCTATCAACTAGACCGCAATCCGACGGCCCTCATTGATCCACGCGGCATCTAGCTAGCATCATCTCCTTTCCTTGTCTTCTTGACTTGCCCGGACTCCGTCTCCGATCATCTTCCGGCGATCTCCCGACCGTCTGGACCTCCGACGCTCCTCGCCTAGTCCCGGTCATCCTCCGCCTCACCATGACCTAGCACCGTCGCCCTGCAATCATCAAAGACAAGGAAAAACCTTTCACATAGCAATGCCCACAAATATTCTCAATGATTATCACAAAATCATTAATCATTCATAATTACTCTCAATGGTCCGGTGCTACTGCCCCAGGCCGATAGCACTAGGAAAAGCAACCAACACTCAAATTGCTTCAATTTGAAGATCCAATTCAAATCAAACTCAATTTCAAATCAATCCAATCATAAATCTTGTCAATTACTCATCACACACAAGGATAGACCTCCACATGGTCTTTCAATTTGGCGTCATTACCTCATCGGTAATCGTTGTGAGGTGTACACTGATCATAAGAGCCTGAAGTACATTTTACCCAAGCCGAACTCAATATGAGGCAAAGAAGATGGTTAGAGTTAATCAAGGACTATGACATTGGTATTCATTATCATCGAGCAAAGCCAATGTCGAGTCGATGCTTTGAGTAGAAAGAGTTCTCGCAATACCACGATGATTAAGGAAAGTCACCAAAGACTCTATGAGGAATTTGAAGCTCATCTAGAAGTGGTGCAAGAAGGTTACTTAGCAACTTTGGAAGTCGCCCAACATTGGAAGATCAGATCCGGAAGCCCAAGTCGATGATGCAGATATCAAGGAGATCAAGAGTAATATGAAGAAAGGAAAAGCCCTGGATTCACTTGAAGATGAAAAGGGTACCGTGTGGTATGAGAATCGATTTGTGTACTGATCGTAAAGAGCTCAAGGAGTCATTACTCAAAGAAGCGCATGAGACATTATACTCCATTCACCTAGAAGTACCAAGATGTATCAAGACCTCAAGGAAAGGTATTGGTGGCCTAGTATGAAGCGTGAGATTGCAGAATATGTTGCTCTTTGTGATGTTTGCCAGAAGGTTAAAGCAGAGCATCAGAGGCCAGCAGGATTGCTTCAACCATTGAAGATTCCAGAGTGGAAGTGGGAAGAGATTGGTATGGATTTCATTACCGGACTTCCTAAGACCCAAGCAGGTTATGATTCGATCTGGGTGATAGTGGATCGATTGACTAAGGTAGCTCACTTCATTCCAGTTAAGACTACTTACACCGGAGATAAATTGGCAGAATTATATATGTCAAGGATTGTCAGTCTTCATCGAGTGCCTAAGAAGATTGTCTCCGATAGAGGAACCCAGTTTACCTCTCGTTTTTGGCAGAGTTTGCATGAAGCTATGGGAACTCATCTCAGGTTTAGTACTACTTATCACCCTCAGACTGATGGACAAACTGAGCGCGTGAACCAGATTCTTGAAGATATGCTAAGAGCTTGTGCTTTGACCTATGGTGCAAAATGGGACAAGTGTTTGCCCTATGCAGAGTTTTCTTACAATAATAGTTATCAGGCTAGCCTGCAAATGTCTCCTTTTGAAGCCTTATATGGGAGAAAGTGCAGAACCCCTCTCAACTGGAAGGAGACTGGAGAAAGACAGTTATTTGGTCTGCCATCTTGCAAGAAGTCAAGAGTAAGTATGCATTAATTCGAGACAAGTTGAGGATAGCTCAAAGCGCATGTAAGAGTTATCACGAGATAATCGTCGCCGAGATTTGAGTTTCGAGCCCAATGATTATGTGTATCTTAGAGTTACACCTCTAAAAGGAGTTAAGCGATTTCAAGTAAAAGGAAAGCTTGCCCCTAGATATGTTGGACCGTTCAAAGTCTTGGAACGAAGAGGAGAAGTTGCTTACAAGCTTGAGTTGCCTCAGTCCTTCACTGGAATCCATGATGTGTTCCATGTGTCTCAGCTGAAGAGGTGCCTGTGAGTGCCAGAAGAGCAGATGCCGTTGGAAGCTATCGATTTGCAAGAAGATCTCACTTACAAGGAGCAGCCAGTGAAGATTTTGGATGTTGCAGAGCGCATCACGAGAAGCAGGATCATCCGTTTTTGCAAAGTCCAGTGGAGTAATCATTCAGAAGAGGAAGCCACTTGGGAGAGAGAAGAGGATCTGAAGTCCGAGTTTCCCACCTATTCTCTAGCCAGTCCGAATCTCGGGGACAAGATTCCATTTAAGGGGGGGAGGTTTGTAACATCCCAAAATTTGAGTTTTGGAATGTTTAAAATCAAAAATGAATCATTTGCAATTTCTTGGAATTAACCGAAGCTTAAATTGATTTTTCTAATAATTATAAGATTTAATTTGGTTAATCTATGCATCAAATTAAAGGTTTCTGAATTATAAGATTTTTATTGGGTTCCTTGTGCTTCAAGGAATTTTTCTGTATTCTTGGAGATTTTTCTGAATTTATTTGCTATTTATTTGAATTTATTTGCATTTACTTGAATTTCTGGAATTTAAATTAATTCGAAAATATTTTAATTCCTCAAAACCCTCTCGGGCCGAATTTGCCCGGCCCGTTCCTGTTCCGCCCGGCCCGCTCCACTCCGGCCCATCGGCCCAGCCTCGCTTCGCCGTGGATCCTCGCCACGTGTTCGGCCAGATCGCAGCCACGCCGCCCCACACGCGCCGCCGCCCGGAAACCTAAACCTAGCCGCGCCGCCTTCGGTCTCCGCATTTTGCACGCCTCCCGGGGCTATTTAAGACCCCAAGGACGTCATCCCGAGGTTCGCCTCTCTGCTGCGCCCACTTTGCCCTAGCTCTCGCCGCACGAGCCGCCGCCATCATCTCGCACAAGCTCGCCGAAGTTCATCCACCGCCCCGAAGACTTTCGCCGCCGATTTCTCCACCTCCGGTCGTCCTCCGCCGTGATCGGTTGCACCATCGAACTCGGCGCGTCGAACTCTCCCAGATCCGCACTCCCTTCCGCTCGATCAGCCGCCCATTCGCCGCGCCGTGGGTCGTCTTCCTCGGCTCCGGTAAGTGTGCGCCGCCCCTCGCCGTCGAGTTCCTTCACGAGCTCTCGGCCGTCCGATCTTCGGTGAACGCCTCGGATCAAGCCGCACCGTCTCCGATCCCCCAGCCATCCGATCGTCAGCAGACGTCTCGGATCTCGCCGCGTGGCCGTGCGCGTCAGCATCCCGAGCCGTGCCGCGTCACCAGCCCCGTGGCAAGCCACGTCAACCCTAGCGGCGCGTCGCTACCGCCACCTCGTCGATCGCCACCTCACCCGAATGTCGCCTCGGTAAACCCAGCCCATCGTGGACCGAGTCTCGACTCGTGGGTCCCATCTGTCAGCCAAAGTATTTTTCCTTTCTCTGATTTTCCCGAATTTCCGAAATTCCAGCCAATCCCGTGCTGACACGTGTCACTCCATGGGATTTTCTCTGAATTAAATTTTCCGAAGGCCCGTTCTCCCTCGTCCGAACTCCGATTGGAGTGATTCAAATTTCTAAATTTTTGTAAAATCAAGCTCTACATTCCAGAGCCATTTATTTTCAATTTTGAGCTTGTTTGCTTCTCTGTTTTGTATTTATTTGGCTTTGTTGCTTTATTTTCCGGTAGACGCAAACTCTGAAGGAGCGAATGGAGATTTCGAAGACCAAGACTCAGCATTTGAACAGCAAGGCAAGTCGTAGACCTTTGATCATATTGAACCCATGTTTGCAAAAGTACTTTGTTTTATACAATTGCATGCTATTTGTGTAACAATGCTAGTTTATGGGGGTAGCTATTTACCTGTTTGAGTATGCCCCTTTGATTATTGGAATGCCATGTATCCATTGTTACCCTTAGGTTGGGACATTATTAGTTGGACATAATCATAGTACCAGCATTGGGTTATCGTAGCTATGCTTAGCCATGCTTAGTTGTCCGATGGGATTCATATCACCGTAAGCTAATGTTAATCTTGACTTAATGAGATATTGAATTGTGGTCATTGACCTTTGTTGTAAAACTTGTTGTACCATGGCGGGGATGCCATTGGTTTTGGGTTGAACAAAATGTTTCCCTGCAATTGATCGTGCAATAAAGGGTGCTTGTTTGGCACATTGGGATGTGGTTGTCTTGCTCGAGACAATTTAAGGACTTAATTTTGTGCGCCATTGAACTGGCCTAACCGTGCAACCACAAGTCCGTATGGGACGGACCTAGCTGATTAATTTGCAATGTCCAGACTTGAGTATTGCCATTGTTGGTGTGGGGTCCAAGATGGACGGGTAGACCCACATGGCTCAAGAGGGGCCCCGAGGGCTAAACCTTAGAGGGCGAGATCGGGTTAGACATGCATTGTAAAGGCTTTGTAGTGATCTCTCTGCCGACACACCAAAGGAAGTGTGTTCTTAGCGCTTGGCATTAAGGGATGATCATGTCTTGTGGGTAAAGTCGCACAACCTCTCGCAGAGTGTAAACTATTGAATAGCCGTGTCCGCATGGTCATGGACAAGCAGGGATTTCACACGGGTATAGAGTATTTTCTTGAAATGTGGAATGGTTGGGATGTGAACGGGAGTTCTTTGTTGTTTTGTTGTCTCAAGCTATCTTTGTTGAATTGTGTGGTTGATACTTGTTTCGAGTGATGTAGGGTGATGCCTCGTCATTCTGTTCATGTTGTCTACCATTGATTTACCAGTTATTTATTATTGTTTTTATCAATCTGCTTTCAATCTATTTATTGTATTTAAATTCAAGTTTTTGCTTTCTGCAAATGAACCATATAACTGTCCTTTGTCAAGCCATGCATGAATATATTGCATCATTTCCCTACGGCTTGTTGAGTACGTTTGTACTCACGGCTTTATGCCCCTGTTGTTCAGTTGCTGAGGAAGGACCAGGTAATGAGTATCAAGAGGAGGAGTACTATGAAGACTACGTCGACTAGGAATGCGTTTCCCCAGACGATTGCCTGTGGCATGTCGAATGGCCCAAGTTATTGTATTTCCGCTGCAACAGTTTATTTGTTTCTTAAGCCAAGAGGCATTGGTGTATGAACCTTGACTATAAGGTCGTTTGCTTTATTCAATAATAATTTGTTTCTTTTTAGTTATTTCGATGTATGGAATGATATGTCATCTATGTTTCCACTGTGTGCACTAGCGTGATCCTGGACTAGTGCTGTATACACAGAGGGTTTCGGATTTGCATATCTGGGTCCCGACAGTCGAGCAGGCAGCCATGACATGGGAGCATGGCCTATGTAACAGGCGAGGCTTGTTGCAGGTGCAGACACAAGTTTGCTTGTATAGGATGCATTCGTGAGCAACCTTTCATCGGTTGGTCCCACGACCGGCCTTCTCTTTGCACAACACCTCGAAACGAAGCTCCCTCGTATTCGTCTTCTTTCTGCGTGCAGCTCCCCCTTCTTGCCTTTGTCCTTTATGTATGCAGAAATCATCTATGAGTACTTCACAGTAGGATCATTCATATGCGCGAACACCCTTGCATGGCGATCGACGAAGTACTTTGTGATGCCATGAAGAACACCTTCCACTATAGCAACCAAGGGAAGAGGTCTCAACCCCCGCATCACCCAATTGTAAACCTCCGTAAGGTATGTTGTCATGAACCAGGTGGGGACGGTCAGTGGGTAACTCCTCCAGCGTGACTGGGGCCTCCCCTATGGCTAGGGCTGCCGTCTTCGTTGCCTCCACTATGTGCCTCGATCTTAGCTCGTCCAACTTCTTCTAGAGTGCATCGAAGTTCCTTTACTGGTTTTGGTCGCACAGCCTCTTGAAAAGTTTTGTTAACTCCTTGTTCCTGAACTACTTGTAGAATTGGCGCCCATGTGGCGCTTGCACCACCTACAACTGAACGATTGCCTTCAAAGGCCTGGGATGCCGATCCAAGCCATTGATCAACGACACCAGCTTTGACATTTTGTAGAAACTAGTGTCAGCTATCTGTGTTCTCACCCTCCACGAATGCGAGCGCTACAGGAAGAACCTGATTGTTGTCGTCCACCCCTATGGCAGTCAATATATGCCCTTTGTATTTACCAGTCAGAAATGCCCCATCCACACATAACAACAGACGGTAATGCCTAAACGCGTTGATGCATGCACCGAAAGCAAAGAATGACCGCTGCAAAACCATCTTCCCAGGGAAGCGCTGCGAAGGATGCTCACAAATGTCCACATAAGTTCCATGATTTTTGTCCTTTATCACCTGAAACAAACTTGGCAAGTTTTGATAGGAGTCGATTTATGTCCTTTACCACCTGAAGCAAACCTGGCAAGTTCTGATAGGAGTCTTCGTATATACCGAACCTTGCTTCCAATGCCTTTGCTTTTCTCTCTATGCCTTCGTATAGCTTATGGTGTACTGAAACATCTACTCTATTGTGAGTATTATGGCATGTGGCTCCAAATCCAAGTTGCCCATAATCTCTCCATATGTTGCATTGGCAAAAAAGCCTGATGATATGTTTCGGTGGGACTACGTGGATGACCCTCTTAGGCTAGTACGCATGGACACGCCACGGACAACCCTTTATCTAGCATCTAACATTATACACCCGCTAATCGGACTTTGCAACCTTGAAGGTTCTGCGCTGTGACACTGCCCATGCTACTACTGCTTCCTGAACCTCACTCTTATTCTTGTAAATCGCATCTTGCCTCACATCATTTCTATCATACTCACAAGAGAAGTGTTTGCCATCATTGACCACTAGCCTATCGAACTAACACTCGTCCCACTCCATTGGGAATGACACTTCATCATCTTCATCATTACTTAAAGCCTTGTAGTCCTGACTCTCTATATCCATCACTTACACCATCGATTCAATGTTTTCTCCCTCGTCTACCACACCCATTGCTTCCTGAACCTCTACCATTGCAACATCAACTACGTCACCTTGCACTCCGTGCTGCCCTGAACCTTCATCCTACCTTACTAAGTTTTCTCTACTTTTGCTGTTCTACCCAACTTCCTCTAGTTCTTCACCAACAACCTCCTGCTACGTCGCATGGCCAGTATTGGCCTTATCAAATGTTTGTGCCAACAACACTAATGGCCATCCTTTCTCAATTACAATTCTTACATACGAACTCCAAGACTTCGGCCCCCTCAGTTCCACTAACTCCTAGTACGTGCAGTCCATTCTCCAGCAACCTACTCTATGCAACTTCAGATCATGCAATTCATAGTCACTACACCACGTCCTAGATTTAGAGACAAACAGTTGTCAGTAAAACTGGACTTTCATAGTCAAATGGTATGTCGGTAAAAGTCTGTGGCAGAGCGTCTGTCGCTAATTCCACAAAACAGTGACATTTTGTCTATCGGTAATTCTGTAGACATATAGCAACACGCTGTGTGTCGGTAATTTCATATCTATAGTCAGATCATCTGTCGCTGATACTAGACCCACCAAAAGCCTGAAATAATTTGGCATATCGCGCGAGAGACTCAGAAAAAATTGCGCGAGATGGGAGAAATTTTGGGACTTAATCCCTGCAGCCCTAAACATTGTCAACGTGAAAAAAACCCTAGATCCCAGCGCATTCCCTAATTCCCCCGAAGGCCTCCCAGGCTCATTCGGCCGCCTCCCTCCAAATTAATCCCACGCATTCGCCCGACTCCTCCAAACTCCCGGAGGACCCTAACCCTAGCATCACGGTGGTGGTGCCTGCATCATTGCCTCCTCCCTATTCCCGACTAGTCGCCAGCCATCTCATCCCGGCGACCCGGCCCCAAGTCTCGACTCCAGATCCAGGTGCTCTACTGCCGGCGCCCGCCCGCCCTGCATCGTTCGGTCATCGCCGGCTGCCCTGCCTCCTCCGGTCGACCTACCCTGAGGTACACTGCCTCCTCCCGTCCCCCGGTCGCCTCCTACCCCGAGCCGCCTCTGATCGCCTTGCTTCCTCTGGTGTCCGGTCGCCCTGCTTCCTTTGGTGTCCGGTCGGCGATCGCCTTCTACCCCAAGCGGCCTTTGGTGATCTCGTCGCCCTGCCCCAAGTCTCGACTCCAGAGTCTAGATCCAGGCGCTCATCCCGGTCCCAAGTCTTGCCCCTCAGTCTGGTAAGCTCACCGAGCCCTTGGATAGCATTTATTTTGTTCAGTTGGATTAATGTGTAGTAGACCACCTTTACATGCACATCCTCATGAAAGCTTGTAGTTTCTCCGTGCACATAGATGTTGGTATCATATAAATATATCTTATCCTAAAAATGGTCTGATAATGATAAGACATTCCTTTATTTTAGTTTAGTATGTGATAGTGCAATTCTTTATATGTGGAATGCCAATAAAAGGGAAATGTCAGCCAGTGTCCACCGATGTACAAAGCTAAGGTAACTTTGCAAAGGAACATCTCATATTTCAGATGCCCTTTGAAGCAAAGAATTGTAGCACAATTCTTCATCTTTAAATTGCATGGTATAGGGTTTCACAATCTTTAGGGAAAACTGGACTATTTGGGTCTTATAAGGGTTAATGCTCCTAGTAGATACATAGCAATGGCATTTACCATGTGTTAGCTTTATGAAATGATAATGGATGTCTAAATAGTAAACACATCTCAAAATGTCGTAGTTGCCTGTAAATGCTACCTTTGTGGTCTTGTTCCAAGATAAGAGGGTAACAGTATAGTTTTCAATGCCCATTGAGGTCCATGAACTTGTTTGCTGCTTTTGTATTTAATTAAAGTTCCAAATTTGTTCATTAGTTCTATAGGTATTTTCTTAATGAGAAAGCATCATGTTTGATTCACAATGCTAGTTTAGATTCCCAGTAGCTACATATTTGCTTTTATTATATTATATGAGTCAGAACTATTTTGTTCCTCATACTAGTTGTCAATATATTGCAGATAATTCATTATTTTATAATATGCTAATGTGTATTCCATTGTAACATTTTTGCTTTGCATGGTCCTTATGTTGGATTGAACTCTTCTTGTTCTCTATATTATCAAAATAAGCTCGCTGGTGCTTGCAATTGACTGATAAGGTCAAATGGAACCAAATATAATACATGTTTCCAGCATTTACATAAGATATTATATACATAATAAAGAAGTCACCTCTGTAAGGATCCTTACACTATATGTGGGACAGATCAGTAGCCTACCTTGTCATCAGGGAGAAGTTGGGCTCCTTCACGAGTTGGAGCATCAAAATCCACATGTTTCACTATAGTAGAATCATTCTTCTTTCTCTTTAAGTACCTCTGTGTACGATGCCACACACCAGAACTTGATAGATATGAACCAACATGAGATCCTCTCACCTAAATGACATGAATAAGTGCCACAAATAAAAGGATGTAATGTATCAATCTGCTTGTAAATAGAAGTTAAAAGATCGCCTATTTCTCATATATTTGGCTACTTTATAGTTTGGTGTGTGATTAATTAACATAGATATATCAAGATTAAAAAAATCCAGGGGGACCAAAGAACTACTTAACTAAAAAAGGGCCAGGATAAATCTTTATGAAAGAGATGTGCATACAAGAATTATGTTGTAGCTTAGTACCTCAACTTCAAAATATTATATAAGATGACACATTATGCGAAGAATACCTACTTAGATTTGTACAAAAAAATACACACATTAAGTAACATGTATATGGTACGGAAAGAAGGTTGCATGCTATCATAAGAAAATATTGTACCTCTTCCAAAGTTTTGCTATTTCAGGAATATCCAAGTCAATATAAACATTGGTTGCACCTGTGGATGACAGCGAATATTGTACATGCAGATAATCTTAAATTTTGTTCCTAATAAAACTTGTTCGTATAAAAAATGAGTTGATTTTTAATAAGAAATATACCTTTGAATTTTCTTATGGTTGTGGATGTTAATATAACAACATGTCCCGAGGAATCTTCGTCAATTAAATTAACCTTCTCACCCCAGAATCTCATATTAACTCTTTCATCACTGCATATGCCAAGGGTTTAAAATATTTTGCACCCAAAACTTGTACAGATTATTTTTTTGGAACTTACTCAATCAATGAGATAATATCAAGAATTTTGCTAATCCCACAACTTGTTTGTGTTTCTTCGATCTATCCTATGTAAGTTGCAATTCCAATGGCGTCCGCAAGTGAACTATTGTTATGCATAAAAACTTTGGCGTATAAATCAAGATGTTAATTAATATCATACCGCATAAGTACATTTTGTCGTTGTTTCTCTTGGAGATAACCTCAATGCTTGAAACTATGAAGCTTTCTTACGCTTTTGTTATATTTTTCGAACTTCGATCTCTTGAACTTTGGTTGTGTGTAAGAAGTTGATTATTTTTCACTTTCATTGGACAATATTCTGCCATGGTGAACTTCTTTGGATTGTGGAGTTCCTCTTTTTTTTAGTGTTTTCATTGAAAACTCTTGTATATGACTTTAGCATTGTTTTTATTTCCTTTAAACTCATGATTTGTCATGCGGGCCCTCACCAAACAACAAAGATGTAGCATTGTAGCTCCACCGAAAGCAATATAAAAGGCGATGAAGTTGGATTTGGTATGTAATTTCTCTTTATACAGAAGTAATTCTGTGTCCATTAAGACAAACTTTTATGTTAGGACTTCCTTTTTGGGGGGTTCAAGTGTATTATTTAGACAACATTAAAGTTGATTTTTGGAGGCAGAATAGTATATACACAGAATGACAGAATTATAGTATTTTTTGCCATTTCAGTTGCTCCATCTGGCCCCTGTCCTTTAATTTCCTCAAAATTTAGTAATTGTTTGAGTTGTAAAACAGATACATTGCTTATGACCATATGACTCTTTTGCAGGGGCACAAGAATGATTGTGACCCTCAAAGCCTCAAGTGTTGTTTGATCAAAGAAGAATCTTATTGTGAAGTTTAGAAGCAAATGCAAATATGCAATACGTTCTGTTGGCTGCTAATTCTTCTAGTTTGTTGGCAGCATGTGTAATCTTTTGTAATCATGACAGTTATGCCACTGTGTACTATTCTTTTGGACATCCAGACCAATATGTTGGATCTGTTGGTAGCCAATTAACTAGAGCTAGCTAGATTGATTAGTGCACCTTCTGCTACTTAATGGAATCTTTTGTAATCATGACAATTTCTAATCTATATAATTACTGATGTTACCTTATGGAGTATATGTTTTCATCCGGTGGCGGGGCGCGCACACATGGGGAGTCGCTCACAAGGGGAGGGGGCACGGTGGCCATCCGCACCGCCCACCATCCCTGCGGCCATGGCCGGCCTCGGTTAATCCTACGAGCTAAGTACCCACTCCCTTCCTTCTTTCATGAATGATTTGAATACTACTAGTCTAGATTGAATAGACAATGATTGTAGATTTTATTATGCCGTCCTATGTTCCCATTTTATTTGTGAGTAGAAAGGTTTGCTCATTTGTGTACTGTCATGTCTCAGATGCATCATCATCATCTGAGATACCCATTTGGCTCTCTTGTGGTTTTTGCTTCGATCCAATGGACCGTGAGTTTTCAGTCTCTCATCTTGTTTTTGTAGCTGCCATTAAGTGTTGAATAGCCTTATTATTCCTTTTTTCAATTCCTTCATGCAGACCCTATTTAGGAATTTATTCTATGTTCAGGAATCTACAAGAACAATGGCTAGATCTTAAGGTAAATCTTATTTGACCTTTTCCCTCTCTATTACTTGATGTCATCACTGTTCCTATTGAAATTGAAATTGCTCAAGATAACATGTGAAAAGATATGGTGTATGCACCATACAAGGAATTTCCTAAAGCTTTGTCTTGATTTGTTAGATGACATATATCGATTTGTTTACGATCTGCATTTTGAGTTTTCAATAGGAACAAACTACCCGACTTGTAAGAGAAAATTTGTAACCAATGAGTGGTCTTTGTTTGATGTAAAATTTGAACCATGTTTGAATGACTTCGAGTATTCTTCAATATTATTTCTCAATCAATATTCTTTCGAATAATTGAAGAAACACTCAACTCATGACTTTGCTCTGCTTTTTGACCTAAAGTGGACAAAACTAGCCATGTTTTGTTTAGGTTTAGTTTTAACAGATTAGGATTACCGTTTATTGTTCAATGCAGATTCGAACATTGCGATCGCTTAGTAGCAAGATTCACTTCTTGTATTTTTCTCAAATATTGATGTTATCAAGTAATTAACCCAAACCATCGTTAGCGGGGATCAAGAAGTCCTTCACAATGAAGTACATGAAACTCGGGACAAAGCCTCGATACATTCTACAATGAAGAAGCCATCGTAAATGCTATGTAGTATTTTCATCTTTGAAGTGAATATTTGCATATGTTCTGTGATTGCTAATTAAATAGCTCATCCTTTCTCTTATGAACATTTGAGACATAAATATTTGTTGTGGAATTATAGGCATAAAAGTAATTTATAGAAACTCATTAGTCAACCGATATACCTTAAGTTTTCACCTAATTAGATGTGAGGAACATCTCCTGAAAAGATTTTATTCCATATCAAAAGCGCAAAGTTGATCGAAAAAATATTCTTGGCCAACAGTTCCAATTGTAAAGGCTTGCAAATCGATAGCCGCACTATCTTTGCAACACACGGAATTATTAAGACATAGGAAGATATAGAGTAGGATGAGTATTTGAACGAGATCCATCTTTCTCGATAGTTTATCACTCAACATGTTCGCCTTTAGCAATTTCTTTTCTTAAGAAACATCACGGACTAATGATGATATGAACCAAGGTGCCTTTACTAAGTCGCCGCTAGCAATGATTAGCGACATCAAAATTACTCTCAACTTCATCTGAAATCTGAATTATTGTATACATTCTCCACATTATTTGCGTACTAACATTACATTACCACTATGAAAATGTTGCTACCAACGGCACCGGTTGCGACCTGCCTTATCAAGTATGCAAACAAATATCTAGAGCATGGCCTTTTCGAAAAATGAAGAAAGAAATAAGAACAAAATAGACAGTGCTTTCACTTGTTTCAGCTTGCTTATTTGTATCAACTTGTAGTAGAACAAAGTTCACTTCTAGGTACAGAACCAAATTATTGGTTCCATGGATGGAACTATCGGTTCAACATTACGGTGTTATTTGCTATGATTCATTTGCAATTTCCAAGACATGCAAAATGAGAACTTCAGATAACATCATACCTCTGGTAGGTAAATAGCAATTAAGAACTAAAATCATAGTTTTCTGAAGAAAAAAAACTAGCAATCATATTTTCGGGACTAGAGCTCACAAAGACCAATTCAAAGACTACGGCTCTTGAAATATGAAAAGCATCACCCAAAAAACGCCGATCTTAATTACATAACTAGAAGTAGGGCAGCAATTTTGCTCCTTTCCTTTCCAATGTCCAACCTCTTGATTTCGTGTTTTTACCGTAGTTCCCCTCCTCCTCAAGTGCGGTCTCTGCGGTGCCTCTGCTCCCGACACCGATGACGAGGGCACAATGCCGGTTCCGTGGCCCTCCACGACATCCCGGGCGGCGAGGTGGACTTCGAGCTTTGCGCCAAGTTCTGCTACGGCATCTCCATCAACATCAGCGCCAACAACTTCGTACCGGCGGCGCTGGCCGCCAAGTTCCTCCGGATGACCGAATCCGTCGCCAAGGGGAACCTGGTGGCAAAGCTCGAGTCCTTCTTCGAATCCTGCATCCTGCAGGGGTGGAAGGACTCCATTGCCGCCCTGCAGGTGGCGTGGCGGATGTCGGGGTGGTCCGAGAAACGCATCGTTCAGCCCTGCATCGACTCCATTGTTGAGAAGATCCTCCTCCCACCATCAATGGTTAGTGCTAGCTTTCTGGGTTCTTGCATTGTGCTGGTTATTGTCGATTTGGCGCCAACATTTTAAAGGTTGACATCCTTTCAATGAGTTGCTTGAATGGGCCCGACCAAGTACACAACCGGTCCGATTATAACTCTCCATGGGCAAAATTGACCATGCCAATCGATCTTTTGGACTTGTGAAATCTGCTATTTGTGAAGACGTGCAATGATTTTGTGATTTCTTTTTAACTGTCAGTGTTGATGTAAAAAGATGGTACTGGACTTGTATCTTAATATAACTAGAATGGAATGAATTCTATTTGATATTCTTGAGTGATAATGTGTGGATGTTTAGTTGCGGTGTTATGATTGTTGATCTCGATTGGAGTATATGTTTTCATCTGTTGAAAGTATTAGCAAGAATCTTGCAGTGGTTAGTCATCTGTTATAAGTGTTTAAAAAAAGGGAAAATTAATTTTATCGTCACCACATCTGTCAGTAAAAGCTTTGTTTGTCGGTAAAAGGTGTCTGTCGGTAAAGATTTGTCTGCCGGTAAAAGTAGTAAATCAAAGGCAAACGGTCTGTTGGTAAAGATTTGTCTATCGCTAAAAACCTTTACCGACAGGACTTACACCGGCACCTCTCTTATGTCGGTAAAAGCTTTACCGACAGACATGCTGTCGCTATAGGTGGCTTTTAGCGACAGACAAGCTGTTGGTATATTTAGGGCATGGTGTAGTGAGTTCAAAGAGAACATGTGGTACAACCATCTCATAACCGTGCCCCATTAACGTTCCCCTGCACGTGACAGGCTAGCCTCGACACTTGTGAAATGACTTAGATCTACCCCTTCAACACCCATGTGCGAAACCCCTTCTCTGTAGTATATTTTAAATTTTACTCGTTCATCCATACCTGTCAAGTATTTCATCAAATTCTTAACATGTACACAATTTAACGCTATATTGCAAGACTAATTACATACACACTTAATTACTACAATCGACAGTTCGAGCATCTAAAAATCTACTGATATTGCACAGAACTATTTATTAACATATCTAATTAATTTGGTCTCTAAGTCATCTAATCAATCAACTATTATTACTCTACACGCTTATTTAAATTGATCCCTAAATCATCAAATCAATCAACTATTACTATTCTATTTAATCTGGTCACTACATCATACATTTACAATTTAAATACAAACACAAAAAATTGTTATCTGCTAAATGAAGATTTTTCCTCCTTTTTTCCCTTCCTCCTCCCTCTTCCTCCCCCTCTTCCTCCTCTTCTTCCCCCTGCCTCCTCCCTCTCTTCTTCCCCCTCTCTTCTTTCTTCTCCTCGCGCTCTTCTTTTTCCTTCTGCGATTTCTGGCTCTGGATCGAGCGAAAATGGTGACAAAGCGGCCACGTACTGCTTATATGGGCATCTCTGTTGCCATTTCAATCTATCGCTATTTGAATTGGTGACAGAGGTGACCGTTCGTCTCTGTCGTCAATTCAAATGGTGATAGAGAGGGCGACAGGCTCTCTATCGCCATTTCAAATGGCTACAGAGATTGTGTCGCTGTTTCATTTGGCGACGGAGAATCAGTCGTCATTTTAAATGGCGATAGACTCTCTGTCGCTGAATAAAACAGCGACAGGTGTCTAGTTCTGTCATTTTTCTTTTTGTATATTATTTTCGTAAATTTCAATTAAAATAATATTATTTTAAAAAATCGTGGGTCTAGTATATGAACTGAAGAGTCTGTCTGGAAGTTAACAATAAAATCATACCACTACTCTCTTCATTTCTTTTTATAATACGTATTTTGCTTAGGCACGAGGATTAAAGAGTGCATAAAACCAAGGGAGTGTTACAGGAAAACGACCAGTGTCCATGGTGTATGTGTTGGGAATAAGAGATGGGATAGTTGTGTGTGTTTACAAATATTGAGGGGAAATGAAATATTAACAAAGGCAAAAAGAAGAATCGATCGTTAAAACTGTATACAGACCTTATACTATTTAAAACAAGATAGCAAAACTTACATACTTTATATTTTCGAACGGAGAGACTATTACGCTTGAAACTGGCAGAACAGATATGATCACTCATCAGATTTTTTTACCAGAACGCTAGTCCTGTTTGGTGGGGCCCCATGCGCATTCAAGGCTTGTCAACATCTCTGGGTAGGCAGCACAGTACTGCAGTACTAGTACAAGTAACAAGAGCACGATGGTCCCACCAAGATCAATCACATAACTAATTAAGGCCTCCCAGTAGTCTAATCAATGCCATCCAGGCTCCATTTAAGCGCTCCTTTTATTGCTCTGCCCTTCTTCTAAGTTCGGGAGTACCGCCCGTACTAAGGCTATTTCCAGTGGGTGTTTCAACTGAGTTTTATTCTTATTAAATGACATGACACATCATCATATTTGGTGACATGGCAATGTAATTATAAAGAGAGAGATAGAGAAAGTTTCATGGGAGGTGAGAGCGTTTCATATAGATGAAACCTGAGATACACGGTTACCTAGACAAAAACTGATGTGGTACTCTTGGTGGGAAATGAAACCATGCACTGAGAATAGCCTAAGAACCTGATTATTTTAACTTTTAATTCTAGATTTTATCTCCAAAAGCAGAATAAAAAAATAAGAAGTTTGATTCTAAAATCAGATTCTCACAATCCAACGCACCCATATACACTAGAATTCACAATACACTTCATATGTATTTTTGGACTCTAACTTTTGGAGAATCAGCTTCTCTATAACCACAATCCAGAATCAGCTTTTAAAGAATCCAAAGCTGAAACAAACAGATCCTAACTGATACGCTATCCGGTGCTTCCTCGGTCCAAATTTGTAAGGCATATTTTCTTTTATAACATTATTTATAAATATAGGATGTATTTATATTTTAAGATAAAATTAGTGTGTTTTTTGTATATACTCCTACTTCTTAATAAATATTTATTTTTACTTCAGTATTTATATATATATATGTATTGAATATAATACTTAGAGATAATTTAGTTATTTTTAATATCTTCTTAGTCTATGTGACAAAATAAATACGTCGTACAAACTTGATCTAAGAGAGTATATACTGCAGTTCTGGACACATTAAAAATGTGGATTGATGGCACTTCTTCTCTGCTCAGTTGTACTCCACTACGTATCTCAGTAGTAATTAGTAGTACCACTACTACGGAGTACTCGGATACACTCCTAAAAGACAGTACCCAATTACGCCCCTTCGTGCTTCCTCCCAGTTAAAAATCGCGAAGCAGCAGCAGGACGTCAGCATCAGCTAATGGAACTTCGGTTTTGCGTGAGCCATAGTTAGGTTATATTTGAAATGCAGAAATTTTCGCAAGAAGGTTCAGTTGATATCAGCGAAATCTTCTGTTCGAAGCGCAGCCTTAAATCTATATTAGTTCTTCCGCCGAGCCTAGACGTTCAAAGATAGAGTTGGGTCGGCACAACATGAGCCCGTCCGATCACGTGTCATACAACCACAGCCCGATCAGTAAACCATATCATGCTATGTCAGCCCCACTACTATAGAAGGGCTTATATAAGACAACTCGTCACAAATGGTTCTAATAACTGTCTATGTTAAAACTAATCACAGACGGTTTTACAAGCACGATCATCAAAGTTACGGTACATGTTAAGAACTGTCTGTGATAACCCTTCCGTGTTATATGTACCGTACTAGCGTTTGTGCGCACCGTATTGTTCACCCAAACGAAATCTTACAAGCGACAATCAATCTCCTCCCCCAGCCTGTCACCTGCTGCCTCATCCCCAAGCCTGTCGCGTGACTTCTCGTCTAGCACGTCACCCGTGGTCGACCGCCTTATCTCCAATCTCGTCACCTCATCCCCTAGACAGTTGCCAACCGCTTCATCCCTGAACCCTAAAGTATCCGAAGAGTGCAAATATTCAATCCATTGTTTAAGGCCACTATCTTGATGTTGATTTTTGGATGGCATACACTATCTTGATGTTGGTCTTTAGATAGCATACATCATGACTATATTCGGATGGCATACACTATTTTGATGCATGATGATCTTTGGATGGAATACACTATAGTCATATTCAGATAGCATGTGTTAAATATTAATTTACTACTAGCTGACTAGCTCTTGATTTCCTAATCATATATACATATACATCCTTTGTTAGAGATATCAATACATGAGTACGCATGTGTATATATATAGTTCAATAGCTCTTTTTACTTTTTACATATATATGGTTCATGTGGTAATAGTTAGTAGTGTCATATGGTAATTTATCTTTACTAGTTCTTCAATGCATAGACTATCTTGATGTTGATCTTTAGATGATATACACTATGGTCATATTCGGATGGCATATACTATCTTGATATATGTTGATCTTTGGATGACATACACCATAGTCATATTCGAATGGCACGTGGTAAATATTTATTTGCTACTAGATGTTTCTCCCCTCGAGCACTTGCGCCACGTGGATGTTTCTCCCCTGAATGTACATATTACTGCTCAATGATGTTATGGGTCTATTGATGAACTAAAACAATTAAAGTATAGCGAATGTGGCCTTGAAGTATAGAGTTACTTCCTAGTAAATGAAAGAAAGTATTGCTTTTATTTTACTGTCGTTGAGCTTGTGAATGTTGTGGTAGAAAGTAAGCAGATGTTCTGTTCTTAGAACTTCTAATCTTTCTATGATCATGTTATATTTTGTTTTATATTATCTATTTGACCATTACCTTGATCTTTCTATGATCATGCTATAAATAGCGAAATTGACTTTAAATACTTTATGGTGCATAATTTAGGAATGTAAAAGTTCAAGACCTTATTTACTTAGTTAATTGTTAGTTCAATTTTGATTATACGACCCTGATGTAGTGGAGGTAAGAGATTAGTCTCTAGCAACCCTACACCTTGTTGCTAGGAGGCTGCATATCTAAACTTTAGTAGTAGCCCAACAATTGAGGGCACTCTATTATACAATTACCCATTAATATGTTAAATAGACATAATTCAATGTCAAGTTGATTGAATTGCTTCATCCTTTCGATTTTGTCTTTTATGCAAGCTTTGAATTGTGTACATCATATTCCAAAAATATCTAGATGTCTTACTTCAGTCGTGATGGATCATATATACATTATAGGTCTCAGTGAGTGTAAATTGCATACATATATAAAATCGTGCCTACAAACAAGATAGACGACATGAAAAAGTTGTCGGTTGCTAAACAAAAGCTTGAGGTGGAGATAAAACAACTGAAGGAAAAAATCTAAGTTAACAGAATAGATTTATATGATGAAACAAAAACTAAAAAAATGGATAACAAATCACCAGATATTGATTCTCTTAATAAGGCACTCATCACTAAGGAGCACAGAGCGAATGCAGAGCTGGAAGAAGCCAAAGCCAAGCTTATAAACGTTATATAAAGGTTTCTAGTATTTCATTTGATGTGGTTACTAATAATATACCAAGACACCCTTTTCATAGTAACATGATCGATTTTGTAGGGATTAATAGATATAACTAAAAATCAATCAGTTATTGGTGTCAAACAAGTGGGCACTATGCCAGAGCTATGGAACTTTAGGGAGAACCGAAAAACCTCTTTTGCAGAAGCTATGACACATATGATGGCAGCTATAGAAAAGCCATAAGATCTTCTTGTCTTGATCTATAAACTAATTAATGTTGTTTTTCAATGTATATATGCTTGTTCATATTTATGGTATCATATTTTGTATTGTCACATGTAATTATCCTTAATATTTGTTCATTTTGAATCTAATGACTGAAAAGTGGCTGCTTGCTTGTTGGAACCATAAGTTTTTCTTCCCCTCTTGTTAGAACTTCCATGAATAGTATCTGTTATTCGAAATTTTCTTCTCTTTAGACATTTCTGCAATGATATTTATAAAACACAATCAGTTATAAATTTTGTAATTGAATATCTAAACATCCTAGATGCATCGAGGCATAGCTTGTCTAGGTATGATCATATTAAAGTATGAACATTTATAGAAATTTCATCTACTTTCTTATTGTAATATTGATGGATTCCAATGCAAAATCTAATTCTATCAATAGTTCGTCCCGAAAGTTGTCATACTCTGATTTATCGCTTTCACTTTATACTCATCCCCGAATGAGGATACAATAGGCAATCTATTTCCGTTTTGATCTCGTGTAGGAATAGGATCACTCTGGTCCTATTTATAGCCAACACTAAAGTAAAAATAGACTGTCTATGGTATTCTCATTTGGGTATGATGATGAAGTGAAAGATAAACCAGAGCATGATAACTTTCAAAATGAACTGTTGATGGAATTGGATTTTGCCTTGGAATTCGTCAATATTAGAAAAAGAAACTAGATAAAAGTGCAACAAATGTTCATACTTTAAGATGATCCTGGCCAAACAAGTCATGTCTCGCTACATCTAAGATATTTAGATATTCAATTATAAAATTTGAAAGTGCATCTAGGCCCCTAATTGGGTTTTGGATGATTAATGACAAACGTTTAAGGGACTAATGGCTTAAATGAGTTTATGAGCAGGTAATAGTCCAAAAAGAAATGCATCTACAGACAATGATGAACCTCAAAAGAGAAAAGAAGAACGGCGTCGACTTAGCGTAGATTTTTCATTTAATTGAGTCGATAGAATCGTCGTACTATCAAGAGGGATGGGATGTAGGTGTGTTAGAAATGATCTCTATGCTCAGATGAACTACTTTTACAAAATGAGTTTTGGAAGTCACCAAGCACAACACTCACATTGCAGTTTTATTTGTGCTGATTTTATCGGATAGTCCGATGTGGAACATCGGACAGTTCGATGATATCGGATCTTCCGGTGTGAGTGTGGCTGCTAGTCTTGGTCCTCTCGGGAAAAGTCGGATTGTCCGATAGTTTGCATCGGATTGTCCGATGAGGGCTGAGAATTTTTCTAAGGATTTGAAAGTGGAACTCTCGGGAAAAGTCGGATTGTCCGATCGCTTATATCGGACATTCCGATATGTACTTAGAAAGTTTTTGAAAAACTTCTCCCTCATTGGAAACTCTCTGGAATTATCGGATTGTCCGATGTCACAAGTCGGACAGTCCGATATACACTTAGAAATTTTGAAAGCAGCTGAGTTGTTTTGAAAACTCTCAGGTTTTATCGGAATGTCCGATATATATCGGATAGTCCGATATCAACAATCGGATAGTCCGATCTTTCCGCTGCAAATTAGGACTTAATTTTTAAACGCCTATTCACCCCTCCTCTAGGCGACCTTATCGATCCTTCAATTGGTATCAGAGCCAAATCTCCGTAGTTTGGCTTAACCGCTTGGAGAATCTAAAATGTCGCTAATAGAGAAGAACGACGGAAGCCGTGACCAAGACAAGGGCACGGGTTCCGGCAAAGGGGTTGAGAT
The DNA here is from genome assembly GCA_036346375.1 of Guadua angustifolia. Lineage (NCBI taxonomy): Eukaryota > Viridiplantae > Streptophyta > Magnoliopsida > Poales > Poaceae > Guadua > Guadua angustifolia. The sequence goes on along the minus strand of CM070504.1, from coordinate 63,025,701 downwards.
TCCTTATCAATATCCTTCCGTTAGCGTCTCAGGCTCTTCATCTTATGTTTCCGTTCCCTCCGGTAGAGCGCCTCACTTCGATGGCACTCAATATGCCGCTTGGAAACACAAGATGAAGATGCATTTGAGATCACTTCACCCTTCTATTTGGAAGATTGTGCAAACAGGTTTCCAGCCCGTTGATCCAGAAAATCTCACTTCCGAAGAAGACAAAGCTCAACATTTCAATGACCTGGCCGTCAATGCCTTGTTCAATGCGTTGAGCGATTCTGAGTTCAACTGAGTAGATGGACTCGAAGAAGCAAAGGCAATTTGGTACAGACTCATGGTTACTCATGAAGGAATATCAAGTGTCCGGGAATCAAAGATCGAGCTCATTATTGGTGAGCTAAGTCGATTCACCTTGGAAGAAGGAGAATCATACACAAAAATGTTTGACCGCTTGATGGTGCTTGTAAATCAAGCTAAAGGTCTTGGGTGCACCGATCTTACCGACAAAGCCGTCCTCAAGATCATTCTTCGTGTGATCACCCCCACCAACCGCAATTTGGTTCAACTCATCCGTGACCGGCCAAACTTCGATACTTTGATGCCTCATGATGTGATTGGTCGGCTAATGATGGATGAGATGATGATCAAGGAGGCGGAGGTTGTAGAAGAGCTCAAGTCTGGAAGGAAGAAGGGCATTGCCTTGAAGGCCGTCAAGGTTGTGCGCCAGGCAGAAGAGAGCACAAGTGAAGATGAAGAGTCCTGTGGTCCGTTGACAAATGAGGACATGGCTCTGTTCGTAAGAAGGTTCAACAAATTCTTCAAGAAGAAGAACTTCAGACAAGGAGGTCAATCAAAGAGCTTTGAAAGAAAATCAAAGGGTAGACACTCCACCAGAAGATGCTATGAATGCAGTGAAACCGGCCACTTCATTGCCGAGTGTCCGCATAAGGAGAGCAAAGATGAGAAGCCTCATAAGAAAGATAAATACCGGGGCAAAGACAAAAAGAAGAGCAAGAAGTTCAAGCATTACAAGCACAAGGGGCAAGCTCATGTTGGAGAAGAGTGGGACTCAAACTCCGACTCCGACTCAAGCTCCGAGTCCGACGAAGGAGGAATTGCCTCTGTCGCCATCGCCGTGTCTTCTACCTCAACAACGTCGAAGGGCCTCTTCGACAACTTAAGCGATGACGATGAAGAAGCTCCAATGTGTCTTATGGCAAAGGGGCACAAGGTATCATCGATAGTCTCCACTCCATCTATTGTTAATGATTGTCTAGATGAGCACGATAGTGATAGTGATGATGATGACGTTGATACCGTGCTTAAGTCTATGAAAAACTTTGATATTCATAAATTGGATTTGCTCTTAAAAGATATTGAAAAATTGGAGGAAGTGGTGGAACAAAAGGAAACTACTCTCGAGGCTCAAGAGGATTTGCTCATCCTTGAAAAGGAGAAAAATCGTGAGCTAGAGAAGAGCTTATCTTTTGAAAGAAAGAAAAATGAGGAATTGGTCAAGAACTCGAAATTGACCAAATCCGACATGACTAGTCTTGAGATCACCAACGCTTCACTTAAAGAGGAACTTGCTAAGGCAAAGGATGCTTGCAAGGCTCTTGAGTCGAAGCTTGTTGATCTCAAGAATAGCCCTCCCATCACCTCAACCATCGACTCCAATTCTTCACTACCTTCTACTAGCAATGGATATGCTAGATGCTACAACGTTGATATTAATACTTGTGCCACTAACCTTGAGACTTTGCAAGTATTAGCTCATGAAAATGAGAAGCTCAAGGGAATGCTTGAAGATGGACTTCAAAAGTCCTATAAGGCTAGCAAGGGATTAGAGGAGTTCCTCGGTAAGCACCAAGGTAACCCCATGAAGCATGGGCTTGGATATGTCCCTCCCAAGGGCAAAGGAAATCACATTGTGGTTGCTCCTTTGAACAAGCCCATTCACTTCATTAAAGGGGAAGCAAACTCTAAGTATAAGGCTCAATCCACTTTCTTTGCTTCTTATATGCTTAAAAGGACTAGCCTTGGTAGAGTAGTTGCTTGTCACATTGGGGGTAAGCCCAAAAATGCTTCCTACATGCGATCTATTTGGGTTCCAAAGTCACTTGTCTCTAACGTGCGTGGACCTAAACAAGTTTGGGTACCAAAGAGCAAAAACTAAATTTCATTTTATAGGCCTACATCTCCGGTGGATCAAGTTGGATCTTGGATAGCGGATGTACACATCATATGACAGGAGAAAAGGCAATGTTCGCACATTTGGAAGCCAATGGATCGAATAGTAAAAGCATCATCTTTGGTGATAATGGAAAAGGTGAAGTGGTAGGTTTAGGTAATATTCTAATTACCAATGATTTCCATATAAACAATGTTTTACTTATTGAATCACTAAGCTACAATTTGTTGTCCGTTGCTCAATTATGTGAAGCGGGCTACAATTGTGTGTTTAGTGATAAGGGTGTGGATGTCATTAAGAGGGATGAAGGTTCAATAGCTGTTAAGGGTTGTTTAAAGGGAAATCTCTATCTCATAGACTTCTCTACGGATAGAATTAACCTTGAAACGTGCTTAATGGCTAAATCTAGTATGGGTTGGTTATGGCATCGCCGACTTACCCATGTTGGTATGAGGAACCTTCACAAACTCATCAAAGGCAATCACATCCATGGACTAACAAATGTTGTCTTTGAGAAAGATAGGGTATGTAGCGCGTGTCAAGCTGGGAAACAAGTTGGAACCTCTCATCCCGCCAAGAACATGATGACCACTACAAGACCCCTGGAGATGCTCCATATGGACTTGTTCGGCCCGGTCACCTACATAAGCATTGGAGGAAACAAGTATGGTTTAGTTATTGTTGATTATTTTTCTCGCTTTACTTGGGTGTTTTTCTTGCATGATAAAAGTGAAGCCCAAGGAAGATTAAAGAAATTCATGAAAAGGGCTCAAAATGAATTTGAAGTGAAGATCAAGAAAATTCGGAGTGACAACGGTACCGAATTCAAGAATACTGGTGTGGAGGAGTATCTCGATGAAGAAGGCATCAAGCATGAGTTTTCGGCCCCCTATTCCCCTCAACAAAATGGGGTTGCCGAAAGGAAGAATCGTACTCTCATCGAGATGGCGCGCACGATGCTTGATGAGTACAAGGTCTCCGACATATTTTGGGCGGAGGCTGTCAACACGGCGTGCCATAGTACCAACCGTCTATATCTTCACAAGATCTTGAAAAAGACGGCGTACGAGCTCCTCACCGGTAAGAAGCCAAATGTATCCTACTTTCGAGTATTTGGGAGCAAATGCTACATCCTCAACAAGAAAGGTAAGTCTTCTAAATTCGCTCCTAAAGTAGATGAAGGTTTCTTACTTGGCTATGGATCAAATGCTTATGCATACCGAGTCTTCAACAACACCACCGGTGTGGTTGAAATCTCGCGTGATGTAACATTCGATGAAACTAACGGTTCTCAAGTAGAACAAGTTGATCATGTTATGATTGACAGGGAAGAACCACCTTGTGAAGCAATCAAGAGATTGGCAATTGGAGAAGTGAGACCTCTTGAGCAAGAAGAAGTCCCGAGCACTCCAACTCGAGATGCAACTTTGGATGTTGCTCCATCTTCTTCAATGCAAGCTCAAGATGGCTCGAATACCGCCCAAAACGATGAGGACCCAATTCAAAAATCAAATGCAACGGTCCCTCATACAAGGGTACATCAAAGCGTGCAACAAGATTACCCCGTCGACAACATTCTTGGAGACATTAACAAGGGAGTATCCACTAGATCTCGAGTTGCAAATTTTTGTGAATTTTACTCCTTTGTCTCTTCTCTTGAACCTCTTAAGGTAGAAGAAGCTCTCCAAGATCCGGATTGGGTGATGGGTATGCAAGAGGAGTTGAATAACTTCGAGAGGAACCAAGTGTGGAAGCTTGTCGAAAGGCCCAAGCAGAATGTGATTGGAACTAAATGGGTGTTTCGGAACAAGCAAGACGAGAATGGGGTTGTGACGAGAAACAAAGCCCGGTTGGTCGCTCAAGGCTTCACACAAATCGAAGGTTTGGATTTCGATGAAACATACGCTCCAGTAGCTAGGCTTGAATCTATTAGAATATTACTTGCCTTTGCTACTCACCATGATTTTAAGTTGTATCAAATGGACGTAAAGAATGCCTTCTTAAATGGACCACTCTCCGAGATGGTCTATGTTGAGCAACCACCGGATTCGAAGATCCAAATCATCCGGACCACGTCTACTTCCTACACAAGGCTCTCTATGGGCTTAAGCAAGCACCGAGGGCGTGGTTTTAATGTCTTCGAGATTTCCTTCTCGATCAAGGGTTTGTAGTCGGAAAGGCCGACCCCACTCTTTGTACTAAACATATTGATAATGATCTATTCGTATGTCAAATATATGTTGATGACATTATATTCGGATCTACTAATGAACATTTGTGCAAGGAATTTAGTAGGATCATGACCATAAGGTTCGAGATGTCCATGATGGGCGAGTTGAAGTACTTCCTTGGTTTTCAAGTCAAACAACTCAAGGAAGGAACCTTCATATGCCAAACCAAGTACATCAAGGACATGCTCAAGAAGTTTAGTATGGAGAATGCCAAGCCAATCAAGACGCCAATGCAAGTTAACGGGCATCTAGACTTCGACAAAGAAGGTAAACCGATCGTCTAAAAGGTATATCGCTCGATGATTGGTTCCCTACTTTATCTTTGTGCATCTAGGCCCGATATTATGCTTAGTGTGTGCATGTGTGCAAGATTTCAAGCCGCTCCTAAAGAGTGCCACATGGTGGCCGTAAAAAGAATCTTAAGATATTTAGTGCACACTCCTCATTTTAGGCTTTGGTATCCAAAAGGTTCATCATTTGAATTAGTTGGTTATTCCGATGTCGATTATGCCGGATGCAAAGTGGATAGGAAGAGTACATCGGGGACTTGTCAATTCTTAGGTAGATCCCTTGTTTCTTGGTCCTCCAAGAAACAAAATTCCGTAGCCCTATCCATAGCCAAAGCCGAATATATTGCCGCCGGGAGTTGTTGTGCCCAATTACTTTGGATGAGACAAACTCTAAATGATTATGGCCTAACCTATAACCATGTTCCACTATTGTGTGACAATGAGAGCGCCATAAAAATTACCAACAACCCCGTTCAACATTCCCGCACAAAGCATATTGATATCCGCCATCATTTCCTAAGACATCATTCCACTAAAGGCGATATCGATATTCAACATGTGAGCACATATGACCAATTAGCCGATATTTTCACCAAGCCTCTTGATGAAAAGAGATTCTGCGATTTGAGAAGTGGACTAAACATTTTAGATTCTCGGAACTTGGCTTGAAAGATTGCATACTTCACAATGCTATGTTCGCTTAACTTCAACCAGAATGAATTTCAAAAATTTATTTGTTTCCTTAAAAAATGTTTGGTCTTGTTTCTTGGCTTGAGTCAAACCACTTTTGATCATAGCTCCAAGTGCTTCTGTGTTCGCTGATCATAAGTGGGGAGACAGCATAAGTGTTCACAACTCATATTGGCTCAATCCTCAAAATCAATCCTCTGAGTGCTGTAAAGTTTTCACAGATCGGACTATCCGATTTTTGTATCGGACTATCCGATTTTTGTATCGGACTATCCGATTTCTGTAAATCTGCACTGTTCGGACTATCCGATATATCATATCGGACTGTCCGATATCTGGGAGTTCGAACATATCGGACTGTCCGATATCCTTATCGGACTATCCGATGTGGGGAGGTTTAAGTGCTGCCGAAGGGTTTTTCTCTCTCCCCGTGTTCACTCCACTCCTCAAAATCTTTGGTCGTCTCTCCTCTGGCGATTTTGGGGCTCCAAGGTCTTCATCCGCAGCCCAAGGGTTCTCCTTCTCAAATTTGATCCTTCTTTCCGGAGTTTCACCCCCTCATTCTCACCTCCTCTCGGATTTATGTCTTAAGGTAACCCTAATCCTCTCCTCTCTAGGGTTTCTCAATCCGTTGATTATCTCAATCCGTTGATTATCTGTCAATTTCCTTCGGTAGATCTGTTCTCCTACACCCTAGGATTGTATTCCACAAGTTTGTTGCAAAATGCGTGGATCATCTTCGAGAAACTGACATTTTTGTTTTTCCCGTGAATATCGGACTATCCGATTGTTGAGATCGGACTATCCGACTTCATCATCGGATAGTCCGACTCAAAATATCGGATTATCCGATGTTTCCAGGAAGTTACAAAAATGGGCAGTTTCTTTCCTTTCATCAGTCATCATCTCAATTTCCTTTATCGTTTATTCTAGATCATTGCCATGGCTGCTGGGGATGACAAAGGTGAGAGGTTGAAGAGGATGCTTCATTCAGATGATCAAGGCCAATTCAAGAGGAAGACTCCCACTAATGCAAGGAGTAAGGTAGTGGTCAGTCAAGGAAAGCCCTCAGACACTTCTGCATCTATGCCTGAGGAAAATGAGCATGCAGTGGCAACTGATCCAGCTCCAAACCCTGGTGGTGGTAAATTAAAGAAGCAGGTAGTCTCGAAAGGACCCAAGCAAAAGGGCATTACAATTTCTGAGCCCAGGCGTCAAGGTGATGCTCCTCCTGCCCACGCTCCTCCTCAGTCTGGAAAGGGCAAAGAAACTGCTACCAGTGCCACATCTCAGGCAGACCCCAAGGGCAAAGGTCCAGCTCAGGAAGACGACGACTATCTCCCTTTTCCCTTGATGGCCAAACCCTCTCGTCGACCTGATCTCAAGAGACAAGTTGTCAGCTTGAAGGAACGAGATGGCCTAGAGGGGGGGTGAATAGGCAACTTTACAATTTTTCAATTTTAATCACAGTTAACCTATTTGCTGATACTACTTAAGAGCTAACCAACAAATGATTAAATACAACAATAACAGCGAAAGCAAAAACAGATAACTATAATAAAAGACAAAGAGACAGAAGATTTATCCCGAGGTTCAGAGCACTCCTCCTACTCCTCGTTGAAGCACTTCTCTCGAAGTATTGCTTCTCCCATAGCTAGTCGCAGTAGCTTGGGATTACACTCGGGGTAGCTCTTTCACCACTCCAGTGAGGTGAGCTCCAGACCTTTCACAACAAGAGTAGCCTTCCACAACCACCTTCTGGACAGGTCTAACTCTTCCACTTCCTCCAAGCTGTCTAGGATCACAATGATCCAAGAGTAATAAACTTCTCACAAGTTCTGTCTCTTGGTTCACACTCTAAAACACTGACTAGACACACTTGGAGTTAAACACTTAGAAGAAAGAAGAATTTTGAGTCTGAGAGTGAAAAACCAACTCCTTACTAAGAATGAGAGAGTTTTGAATGCTAAAATGTGAAGGAGTTCAAAAAGTTCTGTGGTAGATGGCTCAGGCAATGTTTATATACTCAATTTTGATGAATATAGTCGTTGTACCTACCACAGTGACCGTTGCACGTGTCAGAATGTCAAATTGAGTTAAAACACGTTTACAGCGGACCAAAAACAATTTTTAGCGATACTGATCATGTGTGTCACGGACCAAACTTGTATGTTCATGGCGGACTCAAAGTTCAGTCCATCATAGATAGGCAAGACACCAAAGTTTGGTCTGTCAGAGACAAAGAGATTCATGTGTATGGCGGACTAAAAAATCGGTCCGTCATAGATGGACAAGATAAATAGCCATGTGTATGGCGGACTAAAAACTTGGTCCGTCATAGATATAGCCTGACAAAGATGAATTTTGACATGATCAGTGACTAAAGATTGTTTTAGAGCAAAGACTTTTAGACACACGAAATTGAAATTTATTTTAGGTCTAAAAGCTTTTTGAGATAATAATTTCTTAAATAGTGAGATGATATATATATTTTCTTAAATAAGATTTAATATTTCAAAAGAGTTTAATTAATGCATCTCAGATATCTGAAATAGCGAAGGCTTATGTAAGCATTTATGCCGGACCAAAGGTTAGGTCCGTCATAGATGGGCAACAGAGAAGTTTCAGAAATTTCACAAGGTATGTGTATGTCGGACTGAAAAATCGGTCCGTCATAGATGTATGGTTCTGAGACTTTTGCCTTTGCTGAAGCCACATGTATGCCGGACCAAAAATACGGTCCGTCATAGATGGGTCAGAGACGATATGCTGAATTTATCACTAATGATTGCAACAGACTTAAAGAATAACAACATAGAATTTGGTCTGTTGAAATGCAAGGAATTTTGTCAAAACAATATTTTCTCAAATTTGGTTCAAGAATTGGATAAAGCAAATGACTAAACTCCAAGTTGCCTAGACGTTTGTTTACTTAATGAACCAAAGTACCAACTTGTGCTAAGTCCCTCTTGATAGTACAGCTGACAGAAAAGAAATAACCCTAACTACTTGACTTGAACCAACTCCCAAGTCTGAAACTGTAAAATTAATATACCTTAGTCTTGTTTGTCCATCATGTTCCATCCATGATTTCAGTATTATTAACTTGGTCATCAACACCAAAACCAATAGACAATATATAATTAGAAATTGAGGGGGCCTAGATGCTATCACAGCTACAAAGGCAAGTCTGGGCTAGTCACAAAGGCTAGAGCATCTGATCCCTGGATTAAAGGAAAATTTTCCTCGGATAATCGCTTCTGGAATTTCTTTCAGCAAGACTTCTATGAGACAGTCATCCTTCCTCGCAAGAGTCCAACTGTCAACATGCAATGGGTTGATTGGGAGTACATGGAAGCATGTGACGATCCTGTCTTCAATGATGTCATCGAAGCCTGTGAGAGGCTTGGCATTAAAAGGATTATGGGCATGAAGCAGGATTGGAACACAGAAGTCATTGCTCAGTTTTATGCCACTCTCTTTGTTGAAAATGAAACTATGCAATGGATGACAGAAGGTGTTCGCTACAGGATGTCAGTTGGCAGATTTGGTCAACTTCTGGGTTTCAGGGCTGAGGAAAGTATGGACAGAGATGATCTTCATAACACTCGCTCACTTGTTGCTGACAATCTGAATTCCCTGTACATTGAGGATTCTGCTTTCGAGCCAGGGAACACCAAGTTTCTGAAGCCTATGCGTCTTTCGCCAACCGGCGCTTTCGGAAGACCATTGCTCCAAAGGAAGGTGATGCCTCTCACATCCTGTCATATACTCGTGACATTCTGAGTCGGATGCTACCGGGTGGAAGGCCCTTCATGGTAGCTCTCTACCTTTGGAATGAGATTCATGCCAACTCCCTCGACCCCAAGCGCAGCTGTGGTTTTGCACCATACATCATGCGGGTTATTGAGGGTGTTACCAAACTAAAGTTTGAGTGTGATATGAAGCATCTGGGTCTTCAGATTAGGCTTGTCAAGCAAGCTGTTCCCCGTGCTCCTCCTGCATCAACTCCTCCTGCTTCTACTCCTTCTGGTTCAGCTGCTCCAACCGTTCCTTCGCAGTCATCCTCCACAACTGACAGAGTCCTAAAATATCTTGTTAAGATGGCTAAGAAGAATGCAAAGAGGCTCAAGGCTATTCAGCAGCATCTTAGCCTTTCTTGCTCCAGCGACGACTCCGCTGAGGATCCCTTCGAATCTCCGGCTGATGCAGTTCCCTCCGCATCCGAAGAATATGCCGCGAGTTCAGGGGATGAGTCCGGGAGCGAGGATGAAGATTGATTGTTCTGCTCACTGTTCTTCTCTTCCTTTTTGGTGCCTTGATGCCAAAGGGGGAGAGAATTGTCCATTCCTGAGTCTTGATGATATGTGAACACCTGTGCCTTTTGGTTGTGTAAATCGGTTGGATATCTTTTCTTTTGGTTGTTGGATGTCTTTTGGATTTATACTGTTGCTCTGCTATATTATTGCTCTGATATATGATTAATTAGCAACTTTAACTTTAGCTCTGATATATTGTGTTACTCTTCGTTCGTTGCATTCATAGTATTATTTGTTGCAACTTACCCGTATGCCAAGATATAGGGGGCGCTCCTCTCGAATTTCACCACTAAATTGTGCATTTGATTCTTACTCAAATCTCTAATGCACACATTTAGGGGGAGCTCAACATATCTTGTTCATTCACAAAATCATTATTCATTTATTACTAACAAGCTTTAATCGTGTTGTCATCAATCACCAAAAAGGGGGAGATTGAAAGTGCATCTAGGCCCCTAATTGGGTTTTGGATGATTAATGACAAACGTTTAAGAGACTAATGGCTTAAATGAGTTGATGAGCAGGTAATAGTCCCAAAAGAAACGCATCTACGGACAATGATGAACCTCAAAAGAGAAAAGAAGAATGGCGTTGACTTAGCGTAGAATTTTCATTTAATTGAGTCGATAGAATCGCAGTACTATCAAGAGGGATGGGATGTAGGTGTGTTAGAAATGATCTCTATGCTCAGATGAACTACTTTTACAAAATGAGTTTTGGAAGTCACCAAGCACAACACTCACATTGCGTTTTATTTGTCTTTGATTTTATCGGATAGTCCGATGTGGAACATCGGACAGTCCGATGATATCGGATCTTCCGGTGTGAGTGTGGCTGCTAGTCTTGGTCCTCTCGGGAAAAGTCGGATTGTCCGATAGTTTGCATCGGATTGTCCGATGAGGACTGAGAATTTTTCTAAGGATTTGAAAGTGGAACTCTCAGGAAAAGTCGGATTGTCCGATCGCTTATATCGAACATTCCGATATGTACTTAGAAAGTTTTTGAAAAACTTCTCCCTCATTGGAAACTCTCTGGAATTATCTGATTGTCCGATGTCACAAGTCGGACAGTCCGATATACACTTATAAATTTTGAAAGCAGCTGAGTTGTTTTGAAAACTCTTGGGTTTTATCGGAATGTCCGATATATATCGGATAGTCCGATATCAACAATCGGATAGTCCGATCTTTCCGCTGCAAATTAGGACTTAATTTTTAAATGCCTATTCACCCCCCTCTAGGCGACCTTATCGATCCTTCAAAATTTATAACTAGTTGTGCTTTAAATATCATTGTAGAAATATTTAAGGAGAAGAAAATTTTGAACAATAGATACTACTCATAGAAGTTATATTACAAATAGTTCTTAATAAAAACGGTCTGTGATAGTCTAATATCACAGACGGTTCTAGATAAAAACCGTCTGTGATAGTCATATATCATAAACGGTTCTATATACAACCGTTTGTGATAGGTATTTCATAGACGGTTTTTGAACCATCTGTAATTTGTTGCATTATCACTGACACATATTTACAAACGATTTAGAAAACTGTCTATAATGATGATTTTGAACCGTCTATGATAGCATTTTCTGTAGTAGTGCTCGGCTCGTTTTTGGCAAGCCCAAGAACAACCTATTTGTGATTCATGTCGGCTTTGTGCCCAAGATTTCTCGTGAAATCACTTTGGGGCTGATATTTCTCCTGGTCACTAAACCTGGATTCTTTGATCCTTTTGAGGGCCGAGTGGCAGCCTCGACCCGAGCGGAAGTGCGATGTGTCTGGAAACTCGGGATCGTAAATGGATTCGGGTACCATTCCACTGCCGCTCTAGGCATTGGAGCGGGAACCTACGCCGTGCCAGTCCAATCTCAGCCCATTGTACTATTGCGACAGGAGGAAAGGAGCCAGAGATGTACGGAGTTGAGATAGTTAACACAAATATTGGGAGAAAAATAATTAAATTTTATTCATTCTTTAACAGTTACAGAGTTACTGTTCTTGTAAAAACCTTACACCTAGTGTGGGGTACCCTAATGCAAAGTTGCTCAGTGCGCGTGCTCGGTATCAGTGAGCACTCTCTAGTCTGCATTCTCCACCTTTTAGCTTCTTCATTGCTTCCTTTCTCTGCATGCAAGGACCGTAAAAGGTGCTGACCGTAGGGCAAGCCACAATATAATGCAATGTCGCAACAGAGCTCCCTACCATGTACCATGCCTTCTTCAGACCGATCAGGCCTGTTTTGTGCCACGACGGCTCAAGCGTAGTCCATACAAATGTACCGTACTGTGCCATTTATTATACCCGACCGCAAGTCCTGTCACAGCTCTGTCATTCATGTTATACCGATCTGACCCATACGCATTCGTGTTATGTTGTACTATGCCTGCCGTGCTACAGACTAACTCAAAGAAAAAAAAAAGCCCGATTCAATACCAGGTCTATTAAGAGAGGCGGAGAGAATCCCAGCCGTGACACCACAGTACAGTGCTCTTGCTAGTTTGAAAATTTAGAGGACCCGACTTAAATGGTACACTGACGACTCTTTGCAGTAACAACGATGCCCAACGGCCGTGCCGTGCTTAAAGGTCACGGTACAAGGACCATGAAATTGAGCGCTTCTAGTCCTTCTACTGCATGTGTGTTATGACACCACTTGGGGTACAGACAGTCCTCGATAACGGCCCTCCAGCCGACCGCGCGAGGAAATTCACTTGGATGGATGGATCACTCGTCATTTATATATCATAGGGCATCTCCAGCATGCCACGTAGGTCGGTCTCTAGCAGCTAGCTATTCACGTAGATATATTTGTGCTTATTTGGCACTGTGCTTAGTTTGAGAGAGGGAGGAGAGAAGGCTTCCTCGCGGCCGAGCAATCATTTCTGCACGGGATGATCGCCTCGCGCAAACCAAGGGCGAGGAGACAAAAAAGAAAAAAAAACGGCGTTGGAGCTGATTCGCCGTCTAGCGACGTGGCTTGTGGGACCCAATGTGAACTAAATGTAACAAATGGCCCGGCGACGACCTTGCTCGGGGACGCCACACAAAATGACGATATTGGAGACGACTACGACCTAGCAATCAGAGGTCTAGTTTGATCCGCACGCCGGTGGCTTGGATGACGCCGGATCTGAGCTGTGGCCAGACCTGATCCGGCCTCACATGGCGACGGAGGTGATGTATGGCGAGGAGTTTGGTGGTGGTGACGAGGGAACAGAGATAGGTAGGGGCGAGGCGAGGTAGGTGAACGACAACGCTGCAGAGGTGGAGGTTGAGGCCGGCGTGGACAGTGATGAAGGTGGAGGATGGTGTGGTGACAACAGAGATGGATGATAGAAGGTGGAGAGCATAGGCGGAGCTGTCTGTGGGGCTGGAGTCAACCTCGTCAACCCAGCAAAAGACTTTTGAGATGTATTGTTTGTCTAGATCTGAGAAATTCATTTGCAAATTTTGATCATGACAAGCTTATGCGACTTTTAGAAATATATTCTGATGATTTTTTGGTATATGATCATGTTGTTTTGGAAGAACAATTTTACTTATTTGTTAATAACATGAGAAGTAAATCAAGAGATGAATTTCAAAGTAATGATGATTTTACTAGTTTCGCTGTAAAGATGGTTCAAGCAAAAAAGCGCCTGGTTTATCCATTGGTCTATAGAATGATTGAATTGATATTAATTTTACCTGTGGGGACAGCTACGTTGAAAGGGTTTTTCTTAGCAATAAAGATTATTAAGACAGATTTGTGCAATAAAATAAGTGATGACTGGTTGAGTGATCTTATGATATGCTACATTGAGCGAGACGTGTTTGCAAAGATAGACATGAAAGATATCTTACAACGTTTTCAGAACATGAAAACTTGTAAATATCAACTGTCAACTCTTTTGAAGCAATGAATGGTATGTTTTTCTTTTTTCATAGTTACATACTTATATTGCATATAATTTCAATTTTAACTATTTTACAATATGTTGATAATCATAGTAGTTGATTTTGAATGTCTCTTTTTTAAGCCTCTCTCTTTGAAACTTTCTGGCTCCGCCACTGGTTGAGAGGGAGAGGTGAGGCCAGCGTGACGAAGACCCGGACAGAGAGGGAGGTGAAGTCGATGAGAGGATGAAGAGCAGGTGGATGGTGCCAGTAGAGTGCTGGAAAGAGGGAGGGGTGAAGGCATAGGATTATTAAAAATAGTTTGACACCAAGGTCCCACTGTGAAAGAAATTGTAAATAAAGATGCTCCAAGACTCGCTAGAGATAGGCTATTGGAAGTGTTGTCCGTAACATTGTCTATAATAATATAGAGATGATTGGACAAAATAAGAGATAACACTATTGTATATATCGCCATATATTTATGGTTCAAATGACGAAAAATCTTTTATGGAATGTGGCAAGTTACGTAGATATCTGTTTTTCTCTAATTGATGTAAAAAATCCATGGAAATGTTCATTTTCCCGAGTAATATGGTACTACTTTCTAGCTTTACCGCAGCTCATGTAGACTGGGTGCTTTTGGAAGGCCTGTATCATATATTGCTGTGTATATGTATGACTGATTTGTATGGCTTGTCCACGGAGCACTTCCACCGTTGCAATTCCACGAAGAGAACAGGATGAATTAGCCCATTGCTTGTACAAGGAGTGTAATTAATGCTCCCTCTGTTTTCATCGTGTAACTATATAGTCCGTTCTGTCACATATATACCGTCGCTTGACAATAAAATATATTTTACGTATGGATGAAGCCAGTTTTTCCACGCGGCCAAACCTATGCATTCGAGTAGCGAGGAATTACGAACAATTTCTTGACGAGTAGCACTTTCAATCCGTCTGCTGAGCTCACATAAGCTACTCCTCAAAGTGGAAGGAACTAGAAAATTTTTCGCGGCGTAACACGTCACGCGTGTCATTTTTTCATAGAAAAATTTTCATTTTTTTAGCGGTGTTTTATTCTTTAAATCGTCGAAATAATAAGCGAAATGGCTGAAAGAACACAAATTTTTTCACGGCGTAACACGCCGCGCGTGTCGTTTTTTGTAGAAAAAATTTCGTTTTTTTCTGGTGGCGGTTTATTTTTTAAATCGTCGAAATAATGAGCGGAACGGTTGAAAGAACACAAAATTTTTCGCAGCGTAACACGCCGCGCTTGCCGTTTTTTCGTAGAATTTTTTTTGTGTCGGCGTTTTATTTTTGAAATTGTCGAAATAATGAGTGAAACGGTTGAAAGGACACATTTTTTTCCACGGCGTAACACGACGCGCATGTCGATTTTCGTAGAAAAAATTTCTTTTTTTTTCGGCGGCGTTTTATTTTTTAAATCGTCGAAATAATGAGCGGAACGGCTGAAAGAACACAAAATTTTTCACGGCGTAACACGCCGCGCGAACGGGAAAAAAATAGAGAGGTAGAGCTGTAGAAATATCTCTTTCAACGAATTATTTGGAAAATATTGGAGACCGATCTGGAGAACCGCGGCGAGGAAAACGTCTAGAGGAAAAAGGGTGAAAAACTTAAATTTTCTTTTTTTTTCGGTGGTGTTTTATTTTTTGAATCGTCAAAATAAAGAATGAAACGGCTGAAAGAACACATTTTTTTTCACAGCGTAACACACTGCGCGTGTCGTTTTTCGTAGAAAAAATTTCTTTTTTTTCGGTAGCGTTTTATTTTTTAAATCGCCGAAATAATAAGCGTAACGGCTGAAAGAACACAAATTTTTTTGCATCGTAACACGCCACGCATGCCGTTTTTTCGTAGAAAAAATTTCCTTTTTTTTCGATGGCGTTTTATTTTTTAAATCGTCGAAATAATGAGCGAAGCGGCTGAAAGGACACAATTTTTTTCCGCGGTGTAACGCGCCGCGCGAACGGTAAAAAAATAGAGAGATAGAGCTATAGTAATATCTCTTTCGACGAATTATTTGGAAAATATTGGAGACCGAGTTGGAAAACCGCGGCGGGGAAAAGGTCTAGAGGAAAAAGGGTGAAAATTTATTAGAGACGACAACCTTCTCTTGTCGAGTCTAACACACGATTTGAATTTAACGGGAGGTTCTTTCCGCAAAATGGCGCGTGAGGGATCCGAACGCGATTTTAGGGAAAAATATCTTCCTCTCACAGAAAATTGCGATGGATCTATTCGTAATTTTAAAAGGACCAAAACATGAATATTTTTTTGAGCCGAGCCGCCGGCGCGGCTCAACGCTGGAGATGCCAGGACCGGGCACGCGGCCACGCCATCCAAAAGCCGACGTGGAGGCGCCCAGAGCCGGCAAAACCTCCTATCTTTAATATAGGGATGATATGATTGCTAGTCCCTGGGCATGGCCACGTCATCGAGAAATTAAATTGTGTCAACACCCTCTGGGCTACAGGTTCGACTCTTTTTTTTTAAAAAAAAATCATCGTGATTTTGGAAAATTGCATTGAGATCTGGACCGAGCTCTTTTGTAAAAAGGCCTGTGGCTTTGAAAATTTCTCCCAAGTCCTCTATTCTTGATTTCATTATAAAGTCTAAAAATTTTCTGAAATCTTATTCTCATTCACCGTTCCTACGAAAAAGATTCCCAAATTCTTAAATAGGAATTATTTTAGTTTTACTATATTTTTTTGGGTTCTGTCAAAAGAAACATGACACTGACCGTATAAGTTGATTTTAATACCTAAGTACTTTATCAAAATTCACTCATTGCAAGTAGGGCACATCTTTACTGTTTTTAAAGCCTGAGCCGTTCGGCCGGTCGACTGGGGTCTGGGGCCCATGGCATGGATGGACATGGATGGCCAGCGCTGCATTAAAACTGCTGCTGCGATAGCTGGTTCTAACTTTAGCTCGTCCACTCGTTTTCGTTTTTTGCCCTCCTTACGGGTAGGAGACGAAGAAGAAGTCGACCCGTGACCACCCTCGTCTAGTCATCTATGCAGCGTCTGCCACGTAGGAGTACGCATCTTTAATTACGTACGTGCTACGTGATGCGCGCTCGCTAGTCGCGTCAAGTTTTCCTTTTAATGCCGTCGTCGTGCGTACTGGGCCGCATTAAGTCGTCGCTGCGGCGCCAGTTTAAATCGGCCTCGGACCCGTTTTGTACAGTGTGAGTACAGCGGGAGGGGTACGTACGTATTTAGTGCGGCTGGTGGATCGATCGATCGCCTTTCACGATTAATTGGCTCGATCTCTCTACACTTACAGCCTATGACATGGTTAATCTAATCTAAGTGGTTCCTGGCATTGAAAAATATGACGATTAATTGATTGGTTCAAGCACATGCAAACGTCAGATTTAAGAGGTTCGAGACGTACCAATTGATAAGTCCTAAATCAGCAAGATAGATAAAAAATACGCTCAAAACCGATCTAACGTGATAATCGGTAAGGATCTAAACAGCCACACAAAACTGATTAAATCAAAAGTAACGATAACTCTAAACAACCTGTTATGATCGATTAGATGGTTGATAAAGGTAGACTTTCCCGAAAAAGACAACACGCAGTAAGATCGGCAAAAACAAAACCTGACGTAATCGAAAAAGATCAACAATAAACAATGCATAACTTTATTGATCAACGACGAATTACAAGAGATCTAAATTACGAGACTACTCCTAGTTGATAGAAAAAAAGAATAAAAGCATGTACGAGTTGTTTAATTAATTGGATTATTATTTTTACTTGCCTTTGGTCCTTTTTTTATAGTGCATAAACCGATCTTATCCACCTCTAATGCAATGCTAGCCATGATACGTATCGATCTTTTTTCAAATGTAATTCCAACTTTGAATTAACATCAATCATAATTCTATCTTCAACTTAACTTTTCCCTTTTAACCGATATCAATCAGAAATATCCCTTTTTATCCTTAGCCTAACAAATTGATCATGGCACACCAAACTTGGGTGCTAACATATGCTTATCATTTTTAGGAGATAACATATTTATCCTCCAAAAATCTTCTCGATCGACTTTAATGTTGATCGGCTTAACATAATATCTGAACCACCGTCGTTGGTAATTGCTCCATTTATTGCGCCATAAAATTTTGAGACACATATCTTCACCATTAACAGCTCATGAACTATCGGAAACGCCTCTCGCCTTTTCACCTTTTTTACCCAGCAATAAATATGAGGTCCATTTACCAGTCATTTTCATGTGCTTAAGCTCTCAGATGTCCTGCCATCGGCTTCGTCTTTGTTTCTCAGACTTCAAGCTCCTGCTTTAGAAACCTTCATCGGCTTGCACAATTTTCACATAGGCTCAATGGATCTTAGCTAGGTACTCATCCCTATACCCAATAGCAATGGCCAGTATTACTTAGGACCGCTAGGCAATCTTGATCCAATAGTCATTATAGAACAAGAAATTCCTCGTCTTCCTCTGTCGGCTTCCGAGTATAATATAGAAGGATGGAGTAAGAGCTTTAGGACCTAGCTGATAGCACTAAAAGGCTGGAGGAATTATATAATCCAGAAGAACAAGAGCCTGAGTTTACAGATAACCAATCATTCAATGAAAAATTTATTCTCTATTCCTGCATCAAACCAAGACTCACCCCAATCGAAGTACAAAAATTTTTGGCTTCCTTCTTTTAGCTTAGTCAAACAGACTTCAGCAAGAATGAATTTTTTAGTTATAAGGAAGCCGACAGCTTCTCCTGCCATCATTTCTTCACTTGGCAGCTGACAATAATGAAATGCCTGCAGAGACCCTGAATCTATACAAGATTTTTCTGTCGCCAAGTGTACTGTCTATTGGCTTATATACCAGAAATCGAACATACTAGCCCTCCTACGAATTGTATCATCCATCGGTGTACGCCGGATAGTTGGAATTTGGCCAAGTCCTCCGAGCTTCCAACTTCTGGATTGAATCAGGCCAAGGGATGGGCTTCGCCGTTTGTCAAGTGCCAATATCATTTTGCATATAACCGACAATCTCCAACTCAAAAGCCTGCCACACTTCATCTTACAGACCTAGAGGGTAGGCAACTTCATTAACTGGTGGTCGGCTATTTGTACAGTATTGTACCCTGTGGTGCGCACTGTATTGACAATGGTCACTGAATTCTTCCTAGATCTGCCACCATTGAGTAGACACCTACTAACTCCGCTAGTAGTGGCTCGAGTTCTAGCAGTGACGTTAGCTCATCAAGCTATACTAACACGAGTATAGTTAATATTACTAGCGAGGTATAGGTTAAATTTAGACTTTATCCATCAATAATCCTCTTAAATATTTTTGAACTTTTATTGATCGGCTTTTCTCAATTTTGCAGACCAAAAGAGTCGAAAAGAGCCAGTTGACTCATTAGGTGTTGGCAAATCTAGCAAGCGACCATGCCCTACTGTGACAGCTTTGACAGGCCACTCATCGGGTACTCTTAGTGTCCAAGCCCCTTCTATTTCTAACTACAAAAACAACAGCTCTAACTACAAAAATAACAGCTAAGTAAGTATACACTCATTGGGTTATATTTAATTTCTCCATAACTTTGTGTATAAACTGACATTCATATTCAATATCTCAACAGAAAAGAAATGTGGCCGAGTCAATAAGAAGGTCGTCACTTCCAAAGGTCCTCACGCCAAAGAGGGATCGACTGACTATTTACCACGTGGATCGGCCTCTGAGAAGGTAAATATGTGTTTTTGTCGATTCATGACATTTTCTTATTGACAATTTATAATAAACTTTCTCTTGCAGTCTTCTCTCTCTACACCAGTATCTATGGCAGATATCTTGGCCGATATTCAAGCAGAAATAGGCTTGCCTCCTCCTCCATCGTAGCCGACGCCTCAGGCTATCACCACTACTGCACAACTGTCCAACAAACCGATCGAATCCATGACAAGTATGCTAGGCTTTCATTATTGGATTTGGACGAACCAGAAATCGACACTCTGAATCCTTCCCCGAGACAATTTAGAATATCATCATTGCATCGAAGGACACATCGGCTGCTATTACATGTGCCCCAACACCAAGGAAAAACTCAGGCACTTGTTCAAACTGCTTCATAGTCCATCGGCTTCACTACTAGAAAGTTCCTAACTGATACGAGATGCAATGAACGCAGTCAAGGCTGAGTTGCCAAAGGAAGCTACTGTAGATTTGATGGATGTCTGCTTTCTAGATGACAAAAAAGTAGTAAAACTCCTGGATAAGCTGGTGGCTGACGTAAAAGCTCTAAAAGCAAAATAAGATGCAGAAGTTAAGGAGCTAAAGGACATTAAATAGTCCTATACTAATCTGTAATCGGTTAAGAAGTCTCAGGAGGAGGAGCTAATCAAGGTGAACACTGAGCTCGCTAAGGCCGAAAAACAACTAATAGATGGCACATAGGCCCTCAAGAACCAAAAGACTACAATTGCCTCATTAGTGGTTGCAGTCAAAAAACAATCGGCCAAATTCATTTAAGTGCCTGGAAGTGAAGAGGCCAATCAAGAGATATTGGATGATGTTCAAGGTACCATTGCCAAGGTGATAGCTACCCTGTTTGGACTTGTCCAAGATATTTGACGCACCTAAGGTAATCTTATCGGCTCTCACTGCTTTTCATGTAATCAACCAAATTTTCAAAAAACAACATGATGAATGTTTGTGATGTGCTGTTTTAAACAATATTTTGAATGCTTTATAAGATATTTATAATCGGCTATGTAACGGATTATTATTTTTGCTTTTCTTAACCTTACTTGCCAAGTGTGATGTTTGTAATCAGCTTTAGCTTTTTCACAAGTTAATTTGGCCTTTTATGACTGATAGTTAATTACCTTTTAACTGATTAAGACCCAGACCAAATACTTGGATGATATTTTTTTCAAGCACTTGCGATTAATTACCTCAGAAAACACCACTCTTCCAATGTTTCCAAAATATAAGAATTTCCATCCACAAGCCAATGAATTCTATATGGTCCCTCCTATGTTGGAGACCATTTGCCAAAACGATTACCCTTAGAGTTAATAGGCAATGTAGTCTTTTAAACTAAATAAGCTTCACAAAATGACTTAGGCATCATCTTTTTTATTATAAGCCTTTGCAATTCTTGCTTTATTCTTTTTAAGATGATCCAGCATATATAAATGTAATTCTGCCAAGTCATCCAAATTGTCGGTCATTAAATTCTTATAATCTTGAGCCGACAAAACATATTGTCTGGCTACTCTTATTGAATGTATGTTGATTTCAAAGGCCAGCATAGCTTCTTGTCTATAAACCAATTAATAAGGTGATAATTTTGTTGCACTGTGGTACACAATCCGATAGGCCCACAACAACTCTGATAACATCACATGCCTATCCAACCCTTAGGCAACTGACAAGGTATAATCCCTAGAAAGTCACATCGTCAAATTTCCCGTATCTTGTAGCGAAATATATATATTTCTGGGTATTGCATTCTTCTCCTACTCAAACAACAAATTAAGCAAGGTTAAGTACTTTCATAGTAAGCAAGATTTAAGGTGTATTTGCAAAATGCAGTAAAGCAAGCTTTGTCAAAGGAGGCTTCTATGGTTAAATTTTATAAAGCAAAATTGAATTTAAAATTCAAGTAGTAATTCACAAACAGAATTTGCAAAAGCTAGTTGACTAATATGAAAATAACAAGTACGTGAGGTACAAAGTAACAACTTACAGTCCTTTGTGACGTGAGCAATAATTCGTCCAATTCCTGCCAACACATGGCATAACACCAGTCTTTGCCAACACATGTCATATCAGATGAAACTAATCCTTTGTGAAAATAACAAAACATCTAACTGTGTGATGACTTCTCCAAGTGCCATTGACCGCGGGTGCGGCTTTTCGAAACGTTTTTAACTCTGCAGAGGATTACAACTTTACCCACAAGACATGATTGACTCTTTATGCAATATCATTAGCACACTTCCTTTGGTGTGCCGTAGAGAGATCATAACAGAATCATTACATTACCTAGCTTTAAATTTGCGTCAGCCCAATGATGAGAAACCTATACTATGGCGGTAGAAGATATTTGTACAAATGATACGACAAATGGTTTCACATCCTACCGTCCCACTTCTCGCCACATTATGGCGTACACCATTGTATTAGCAATCGTTATTCCCAACACCTTAGTGTGGGTGCCCCTCTGAGCAATTAGTCCAGAAATTAAAGATCGTACTACAACAATCTTCCAATATGCAAAGCTAATTCTAAATAACTTGATAGGTTAAGGCCGTCCTATACCAGCCCTTATGGTTGTACATGACCTTGGTCTAAAAACAACCCACAGCTTAATCCTTAATCTGACCCGGTTGATAATCTTCCCCTACACTACGGGTAAGTCCCATGCACATCCGACTATTGCCAATAATCGTCTGCGTCAAAACCATAAATTTATTTTAAGTTTTTATACCAAAATACCAATAATCATCATCATGTCTCAATATTTCAAAGTTTTATTTGATCAGTTTATCCAACTTGCTCATCATAAATCTAAAGCATGGCTAAGCATGATTATTAATCATTGCATACACCCAGATTGACATTACATATTATCTAACCTTAATTCTAGGGTTATCAAAGTTCACATGTCAATATTTATTAAGGAAGTTTCATGAGATAATAGGTATATCTACCAATATCACAATATAGCAAATTTATAAAAAATACGTGCATGCATAAATAGAATTGATAAAACAAATCAAAAATTAAAATACTGGGATCAATATGATCAAGAGGGGTGCTTGTCTTGCTTTGTTGATTTAGGAACTAACCCGAGGTTGAAATCTTCAGTAGCAGCTTCCATTGCGTCAGTATCTACAAATGATTATCGTTTGATATACCAGCAATGAGAAGCAATGAAAATAAGAAGCAAAAAAGAAATCAAATGAAATCAAATTCAAAGATGAGTTACGATTAAAGGTTTTGGTAAAACAAATATTTTAATTACTAATTTCTTATTACTTGAGTTCATTTAATATATTATGGATTTTAGGGTCTATATTATGTAGGGTATGATTGTTTTAATAGGATGTAGATGCAATGCATTTTGTAATAGAATTATTTCTACATAATAGGACGACCTTGCCTTAGGGAGTATCCTTAAATTTGTCCTATTGGTATTGATGTTTTGTGATACCACATTTATTTTCTATTCTTATGTAATTCTAAAGTTTACATTATAAATAGTTAGATTTTGTTTTAGGTTTGCGGCTGCAATTCACATAGATATGTAACTATTTTTGTAGAATTAGTAGGTCATGACCCTAGAAGTGTCTTGAAACTAATTTTACATATTTTAGTTTCTATTTGTGAAAGTTATTAACGTTTTAGTTTTTATGTGTATAAAAATGAATTTCATATGACCTTAATTCAAATTAGATTTTCTTGCAGATTGATATGGTTTTTGACCTTAGGAATGTTTTGAGACTATCCCAACATGATCTATCTTTTAATTTATGTCATTATATTTATATTTTTTGTTTATATTTCAAGTCCTCATGTATATCTATTACATGAAAGCATAGCATATTTCGGTTAAGAGGATAAGTGTAAACTATGACCTATTTACAATAGTTTTTACTTTATTGGGTGGTTCTGACCTATAAAACACATACTAGGGATGGCAATTGGGCGTGGTGGGTATGAGTAGTGCTCGCTCATACCCATACCTGCTAGCCAAAATCTCCCCTATGGGTATACCCATGAAAGGTCGCGGGCGTAGAATCTCGCTCATACCCGTCGCTCGCGGGTACCCGATGTACCCCACTTACCCGCCACTATCAACTATCTTTCCAACTAAATGGCACTAGGAGCTAACGAGTTACAGTACTAATACAATCCTTTTGATGAAATTATGGGAATCAGCTATATTCTGTGAATTGAAGATTGATTATCAATGATTCAAAATTTCAAATGTACATGAGGATAAGAATTAAAATAACATATGCAGACAAATAGCACACAGATGCTCAAGTTCAATAATTACTAAAATGAGGTACCAGAAATTGGGGATCAGGGGGTCAACTGGACACCTGTTCTAGCTCATATGTCAGTAGAAGGTGGCAGGTAATCAGGCAGAATGGGTACGGGTAAAGCTCCCCATACCCGTACATGTTTGCCCATTGGGTAAAATTTGGCCCTACAAACATACCTGTGGGAAACAATAGAGTAACATATCCACCTCTATTAAGGTTTTTACCCATTGGTACACAGGTAATCAGGTAAGATTGCCATCCCTAACACATACACTACTATAGAATGGTACATCACTATCGCTTCATCTGGATCGGTTCTTAAATTTTTAGGAAAAACGATTGTGATAGATAACTTAGGAGGGATAGTAAAAATAATCACTATCAATTCTGATGTGCACGTGCTCATCACAATCGGTTCTTTTCTGACAAGCGATAGTGATAATGCACATCACTATCGCTTCTCACATAAGAACCGATTGTGATATGAATGATCACATCACTATCACTTCTTATTTAGAAACCAATAATGATGAGTATGAACATCACTATCGCTTCTTAAGTAAGAACCAATTCTAATGTGCCTCGCTAGGTTATTTATACCACTCGAGCTGAACTCTCCCTGTTTTTCAGAGGAGATTTCTCCACCGCCACCCAAGAAAATAGCTCATATTCTCTAGTTAGAAGCAATATTTGGGTGAGAAAAATTGAAATCCTCAAGTGTGGGTGTTAAGAGGGTAAATTTGAAGCCTAGCTGGAGGAGATTTTCCCTCATTTTACAGAATTTGTGGGGGTTTTCAAAATGTGAGCATTCCTTCAAACCCATTTAATTTTGCACTACGTTATTTCGATATGTCAATGAATTGGCAAGTGCCAGAAGTGCTCTTCCTATCTATCCTATAGCCAGCAAAGTTTGCATCAGAAAAGGCTCTAAGGGACAGAAAAGAAGAGGAAGGGTACCAAAAATCATAATCAATGGTTGCACGAAGGTACATAAAGATGTGTTTCATCGCTTGGCGGTAAGAGACGCGGGGAGAAGCCTAAAATTGAGTGCACATACACACAGCAAAGTGTACATTCGGCCTCGAGGCAGTGAGATACAAGAGAGAGCCGATCATGCTTCTAAACTCCTTTTGTTCAGCAGGCTCACCATCCTCATCAAGCTCGAGGACAGCAATGGTGGCCATGAGAGTCACCACCGGCTTCCCATCAGACATATCAAAGCGTCTCAGGAGGTCTCGAGTGTACTTACCTTGGTGCAGAAAAGTAGCTCAACTCGCCTATCATACTCATCCTAAACTTTGTGCTTATCATCTTAGAAAACTGAGACACAAGAGAATGAGAAGAGCCACTAGAGATAATATTGTCCACATAAATCTGGACAAGAAGAAAATGAGAATCCTAGTATTTGATGTACAGAGTCTTGTCTACTATACCCATTTTGAAACCATAACTGAGGAGATAGGACTTTAGCCTCTCATACTATGCTCTTGGGGCCTGCTTAAGTCCATACAGAGCTTTGAAAAGCTTGAAGACATGGTTTAGATATTTGGGGTTTTTGAATCCTAGAGGTTGCTTAACATAAACCTCTTCCTCAATTAAGCCATTGAGGAATGCACACTTGACATTCATTTGATAAAGCTTAAATCCTTGGATGTCGAAAATGCAAGCAAGATCCAGATAGCCTCTAGTCTAGCTACAGGGGCAAAAGTCTCCTCGAAGTCAAGACCCTCAAACTGAGTGAAGCCCTGTGCAATTAGCCTAGCCTTATTTCTAATGACAACCCCATCCTTACTCTGCTTGTTTTTTAACACCCACTTGGCCCCAATGACATTATGACCAGATGGGGGCTCTACAAGCTGCCATACCTTATTCCTCTTGAAGTTCTCAAGTTCCTCATGCATAGTATTAATCCATGACTCATCGGATAATGCATGAAAAACATCGTTCAGCTCAAAAGAGGCAACAAAGGCTGAGTAAAGGCAGAAGCTAAACAAGCTTGATTTTGAACAAGTGATCTGCTCAAACAGATCACCAATAATCTGATCAGAATGATGAATTTTCTGAATATGATGGGGAGGTCTAGCAATAGAAGTGGCCTCTACCTCTTGAACAAAAGAGACAGGAATAGAGTCACTAGCTAAAGGAGAGTCGGAAGGTAAAGCCTGGTCTCCCTGAGGTGTAGAAATAAAACAGGAGGCACCTCAAGTGTAGAGGGGAGTGGATCCGGAGGAACACTACCATCTCCATCATCCTTATCCTCTACAAAGATGGTCTCAAAGGGATAAGAAGAGGCTGAGATATTAGGTCTAGCTCCTAGGCTAGCGTCATCAAAGGTCACGTCACAGGTCTCTATGATCCTATTCGCATCACAACTCCAAACATATAGCTACGAGAAGAAGACGAGTAACCTAGAAAAATATCATCAGAAGAATGAGGCTCAATCTTATCTAGGCTAACAGACTTCAAGATAAAATACTTGTAACCAAATACGTGAAAATAAGAAACACTAGGCTTTTGCCCATGCCTCAACTCGTAAGAAGTGCGATGCAAATGTGCTCTCAAGAAAACATGATTAGAAACATGGCAAGTAGTAGCTATAGCCTCAGCCCACAACTTCCTAGGAGTATTGTACTCGTCTAGCATCGTCCTGGCCATCTCAACTAGAGTTTTGTTCTTCCTTTCCACTACGCTATTTTGCTGAGGAGCGTAGAGAGAGGAGAACTGATGCTCTAAACTAGACTCCACACAGAAACTCTCAAAGTAGGAATTCTTGATTCCATGCCATTATCACTGCATATAGCTCGTAATACACCTGGGAGCTCAACAGACAACCTACTGACAAAATCCCTGAAGAGAGAAAATGTCTCATCCTTTGAGGCTATAAAAAATACCCAAGAATACCTCGAAAAATTATTAGCAATGACAAGAACATACCACTTCCCTCCTGCTAACTGTACTCAGCTGGACCAACAATGTCCACAGGTAAAAGCTGTTCTAGTGCATCAGTCATTACTACGGTGACTAAAGGATGAGAAGCAGTAACCATCTTGCCATATTGACAAGGAAAGCAAACTAAGTCTTTGACTATCTTGAGTTTGGGCAGACCACGAATGAGGTCGTGCCTGCTAACTCTAGTCAAATGATCAAAACTAATGTGACCAAGTCTCCTATGCCAAAAGGAGAGATCACGGGACTCAGATGCAATCAAACAATGAAGAGAGCATCCAGAAGAAGTAGAAAAATCAGTACAAAAGACTCTTCTAAATCTAGAAATCCCGCAAACTAACTCCCTTGATGAATCAAGGATTCTACGAGCACTGCTCTTAAAGCTTACCTTGAAAGAGTCATCGATAAGCTGATAAATAGAAAGCAAATTGTATTGCAGCTTCCTCACTAAGATAACGTCCTTCAGAATAAAATTTTCATTAATGCAAATGGTACCTTTAGCAATGACTCTACCTGATGAAGCATCCCCAAAAGTTATCACCTCATCACTAGGGGCTCAAACTAGGGAAGAGAGCTAACGAGAGTCTCCGGTCATATGGCAGGAACAACCGTAGTGAACAATCCAAACCTCTCCCTTCCCCATCCGAAGATCTGGGAACCCAATATTGAACCACACGACGTCTCAAAGTACCAGCCATAGAAGAAGACTGGACTCTAGTGTCTCTCGGTCGCTCAACTCTCACATGATTAGGAACATTATTAGTAGAAAATCTAGAAGCCAAAACTAGTTTGGTCTGCCGTCGAGCAAAGGCCGGACCATCCAATTGAGGTTGTCCAAATCTCCTAGTAGAAAATACCTCACACCGCTGATATCTACCTCGATAGGAAAAATAAGGAATATTAAGAGGACAACGGAAAAACTGACCACAAGTAGCTCCAAAACTAAAACTCGAATGAACAACATCAGAACCGAGTCCTGAACGTTGCCCAAAAACAGGCGACTCTCTAACTTGTCTAATGGCAGTGTGTGCCTTAGGAGCACCCATAATCTGGGGATGACACTGAATACCCCTAATAGCAACAATACGCTCACGCCTTGTGATCTTGGCGTGCCTGAAGCAGAAATCCACTAGGTGTCCTTCGTTATGATAGAAGGTGCATGTATACTTTGCCTTACAAGAGGCTGAAGTAGTAGGAGGAGTAAGTTTCTGATCAAAGATCCCAGGGACAATCCCAACAGACATAAACACAGTAGTGCTCACTCTGGGAGTAACTATAATCTCTTCATTCTTACAGCCATTCACAATGGTAGAAGGATGAGTCCTAGCGTACTCCAAGTAGTCAAATCTTAGACTCTAATTAAATCGACTAATCTTGGATTGGTCTAGAACGAGATTGAGCTTCTTCTTGCCTCTTACAAACTTCTCAAGAGTGCTAATGAGATACTCGCACTCCTGAAAGAGATAGGCACAGGAAGAATAGAGATGAGAAGAGGAAGGAGAAGAAGTACCAACATGTGTTTTTTTCTCCCTCAGTACGACTGCCTCAATCTTGAGGGCCTCACAAGAAATGCAAGGAGCAGTTCTAATCCTAAGGGCTTGGTCTTCTAACTTCTTCCTAAATTTGACTTGGATTTTATCTAAGTACCCCTCATTCACATAACATTGCAAATAACGTTCTTGTGACTTATCTAGTAAGTCCTTAGCAAGTTTAGCATACTTGACATTTAAAGATTCATTATCAAGTTTTAGTTGCTTACAGCTCTCACATGAGCTGACTGGGTCTTTAGAAGCATGCATTTCAATTTCATCATTTTTAGAAAAAAGCTTCCTAAGATGAGTGCTCATGGCATCAATTTCAGCAAGCTGTTTTGGGCAATTAGCACAAGATGGAGTAGAATGAGCATGAAGAAAACTAGCATCTAAAGACATAGCATCAACAGAACAAGTGCTAGCATTCTTCGACCTAAGACTCTCAAGCTCAGTAAGCACACTATCATGCATAGTCCTTAGGTTCTCTAGCTCCATAAGCAAAGCATCACACAATGAACAATCATCAAAAACTCGGGAGGAAGAAAACTAAGAGAAGCTAACTCCTGAGTCAAGGTACCTACTTATTTCTCAAGCTCCGTACACTTAGCTCTAGCCTTAGCATGAAATTTCTCTAGTTTGCAAAAGACTTCGTTGAGCTAGTCATAGGAGGGTATCTCATCCGAGTCGCTGTAGAGCTCAGAGTCACTGATGCCGTTGGTGTCCACCATGAAGCACATGCCAAAGAACTCATCATCACCTTTCTTCTCTTGCGGATCATCCTCTCCTTCATCACTTTACGACTCCGTGTCAGAGAGGCTGATGTCGTCGAGGGCAGTGAGGATGCGGTGGAAGAGCTTCTTATTCTTCAAGAAGTTGCGGTATTTCTTCTCACGCGCTAGCTCGTGAGGTGGAGGCTTCTTGTTGTAGTTCTTATCGGTGTAGTCTATCTTTCCCGAACCGCCGAAGTCGTTCTTTCCCTTCTTTAGCTTGGGGCAGTTGGCTTGAATGTGGTTGGGGTCACTACACTCGAAGTAGGTGATCACGCCACCTCTCTTCCTCTCCCTCACCCTCTTGTATGCATGAGAGAATTTGCGAGCCAAAGGAGCAAGTTCAGTTTCTAGAAATTTTTCCAGTTGGTCATCGCTTAGCTCGCAAAGGGCGGAGAGAGAGGATCCAACAAAAAGATCAAAAGAAGATTTAGCAGGATCAGTGACTAGGGCCATCGACTGAGATTTCATCTTGCGAGAGACGACATCGATTTCATGAGTCTTGAGTCGGGAATAGAACCTGTCAAGAGTCAGAGTCGATAAGTCGGTAGTGTCCTTGATAGTGGTCACTTCCATTTCCCAAACTCGAAGATCGAGTGCGGTCAAGAAATATCGAGCATTATCCGAGTTAGGGTATATGCAACCAACTACTCGGAGGTCGCTCAAAATCTTTGTAAAATAGCCAAAACACTCGTCAAGACTCTCACCAGCGTGTTGTTCAAATTTGTTGTATTCACGCTTGTACAGATCCTGCCTCACGGTCTTGATTTGGGTAGTGTTCTCATGGTAAGCATCGAGGGTCACCCAAATCTCATGAGCAGATCACAGGTGAGAAATCCTATCGTACTCACTGTGGCTAAGGCCTTGTATGAGGATGTTCTTTGCCTTAGCATTTGCCTCAACATCAGCCATATTGTCGGCTGTGACGTGCTCATCGGCTGGAACCTCATACGGAAGCTTCACCTTCTACCATATCAAGAAACCCTGGGCAGTGATGTATGACTCCATTCGAGACTTCAAAAATGGAAAATCAATTTCAGAAAAGATAGGAGCTATTTGTCCGTCACCATAGCTCTCAAGACCGGTCAAGATCTATAGAAGAGTAGAACTGGCTCTGATACCAATTGGTGGATCGAGATGACAATCAGAGAGGGGGTGAATAATCCTAAA
Source organism: Guadua angustifolia (assembly GCA_036346375.1). NCBI lineage: Eukaryota > Viridiplantae > Streptophyta > Magnoliopsida > Poales > Poaceae > Guadua > Guadua angustifolia. The sequence goes on along the minus strand of CM070504.1, from coordinate 62,995,623 downwards.
ATAATATTCCCGCCACACAAAATAATCCAAACAAACCTTCAAGAAAAATGCTCAAAAGAAGGCATAGAAAATGATATAACTGTCCTGTATGGTCGGTGCTACCACTGGGTGGCTAGTAGCACCGAAGACCGGTAGCACCACTCGAGGGGTGGTAGCACCGGGCTCAAGAACAGTTGAAGAATAGACTAAAAAACAGTACAAGTCAAAAGCAAAATTAGAGGAATCTTTTGATCGGCTGAACAAAAACTCACGAAACTTGGTAGATGTGATCCTATGTATGTCAGGAACTTGTTCCAACCTTCAATCACAAGGATTGATATCAAAGTTCTGAGCTTTTTTCCTTAGATGGAAGAACACACAAAGTTCATGAAAAATTCCAGAACTCGATCTAAGACTTGCTCGTGGGGTTTTGATGATCAAGATGATCTTGGATAGTTTTCCACATGTCATAGCAAGAAAGATCTCAAGTCTAAACTTCTAAAAACCCAATTTTCAAGAATCATTCACTCAAGAGCATAAAATCAATTTTCCGCAAGAAGGTTGCATGGATTTGCCTAGATGATTGAGATATGATCTGAAGAAGATTCATTCACCAATCACCATCCTTGGTACAAGAAGCACAAGCATGTAGAAGGAGGGGAGGCAAATCCAAATTGCATAAATGTAAACTGCAGGAAAGTACATGCAGAATTTAAGTGCAAAATTTAAGATATAATGTAAAAGCATAAAAGAAATTAAGTATAGAGGAAAATGATTTGCATTTCTGGAAGGGGAGGTTTACAAAGCCTCACAACAAGGTAGGCAAAAACTCAAAGGTGTACAAAACCTCTAAAACCTTTAAGAGGAGAAGCCACCCCTTCCCCCCATTCATACTACTCTTGAGCCACCTACCACCCTTGGATGAGTCCCTCAATCCTAGAGCACTCATCAAGGGCTAGGATTAACCCACTCACACAGCCATGCAAGGGCTAACCCAAAACCCACATTCTTGCACGATTTTCAAAGCATACTAACTAAACCAGCTATCCTATCAACTAGACTATGATCCAATGGCCCTCATTAATACGCGCAGTGTCTAGTTAGCTTCTCATCCATTCCTTGCCTTTTTGGCTTGTACGAACTCCATCTCCAATCATCTTTCGGCGATCCTTGACCGTTAGTACCTCCAACTCTCCTCGCCTAGTCCCGGTCATCCTTCACCTTACCATGACCTAGCACCATCGTCCTCCAACCATCAAAGACAAGAAAAACCCATCACATAATAATGTCCAAAAAGATATGTAATAATCATCATAATATTATTAATTATATGAATCACGCTCAGAAGGACCGGTGCTACCACCCTTAAGCCAGTAGCACCGCTCTATCGCAACGCCATCAATACACCTTCTCTGGAAATTTTACACCAGCCAATTGGGCCGGTGCTACCGCTCCACCGATAGCACTGGTCTGATATGGCCAGTAGCACTGGGTCATTGGACACCTTAAAAACACCATCTCGAGTTTTTCCACACTACTCTGGGGTCTGGTGCTACCGCTCATCCGGTAGAATCGCGCTACCATTGCCAGTAGCATTGGAAAAGGCAATCAAAACTTAAATTGCTTCAAATTGAAAATCCAATTCAAATCAAACTCAAACCAGAGTATACCAAGCTCAACTTTTGTCAAATACTCATCACCAACATGAGTAGACCTCCACATGGTCTTTCAACCCCTCACTGCGACTCCCACCACCGCTGACTCCCTCCACTCGCTCCACCGGTCGCGCCCCACCACGACTCTCTCCATCCGATCAGCTCCCCCCTCTGCCTCAGCCTCCCCTCAGCGGCTATGTATTGATTCGGTTGGTGTAATGTCCAGCAGCTAATCTAATCTTGTTCAGTTGTTTAGCATTAGAGTCTGGTCTGGTGATAATTGATATTATGCTAGCTCAGTAGGTTTGGTTGGCAAACAATTTAAATACTACTCTGAACATAGACTGAACTTGAATCATTCCTTTAGTGAACTCAATTAACTCTTATTGTGCATGATAAGGTGGTAAGGATTCGAGGCCTTATTCACTTAATTAATTGTTTTGCCCATTCATGATTGAGGTTGAAGATTTATAATCTTCAAACAAGACCCTAGATCTGAGAGGAACATTATTCAATCTCCCTTCCTATTGTTGTAGACATGATTCAAGGCTTATAAGCATGATGGCATTGGTAATACAATAGATAGATCAAACTTACAGTACCAGCTCGATCAATATTCAATAGCTAGACCTTATGCAATTGCAAATGATAAAAGTTCAAATGGATGAATGCAATTGCAAATGAAAAAAATTTGGCATGCCCAAAATTGATTTTATTTTTGTCCATCAAACATTGGAGAATACCTAAACAAGGTGTTCACTGTTTTTGTAACTTCAATCCACTCATATAGCCACTTCAGTTCATTAGTAATGCTTATCTATTCAACAATGATGCCTTTTTTATTATTTTGTCATGTGTGGTTCTTTAATCATTGGATTATTATGCAACTCGTCAGATCATTATTTATAATTGTGCAAGGATCAATCCATGGATGCATGAGTGAAATAAAAAATTGGTTGTTGTTTTGCATTTGCAATTGCTTACCATCAATGAACAACATTTAAATGGTTTAATGCATGGCAATTTTAGAGGTCAAGCTGTACGAAATAGTATTATTATGCAACTTTTGACTTTGTTAATTAAGTCTGTTATTTTAGTTATAATTGCATAGTACTTTTGTTTTTTTATCTCAGCATATGTTAGAGTTTAGGCTACGGAACCTATATCTCCCATTCGAGGGTGCTGGTTATAGGTATGCTAATCGAAATAGCATATTTATAAGCATGTAGCCTCGGATTGTCCATGTTTTTTTGAACAGTTCGAGGATATGTGGTTCGAGAGAGTTCTTGAGTTATTGTGCAACTCTAGAGTAGATTTCGGTAGCATCTCCCTAGTGTTGGCGTATTTCACCTGATTAGATCCCGTCAATGAACAGACTAGCTACTCCCTAGACGGAAGATATGGTTCGGTAGAGGGCATCTTCATGGCTGGAAACCCTAATGTCTCTCAACGATGGATCCGGGAATTAGCAAACCAGTGGACACCACGATTTACCCAGGTTCGGGCCCCCAAGCTTGGGTAATAGCCCTACATCCTGCTAGCTTTTTGTTGAGGAAAGGAGGAAGTGTTTACAAGGGCTCTTCTATGTCTGCTTCAGTCGATCAACCGATACCCCCCTTCCCCATGCACCAAGGCACCCTTATATAGACGGGCCAGCCTGGGCAAGGGAGAAGGTGGCGCTATACTTATCTACAACGCATTAATTACACCCATCATTCCAGCTTCCACGTCGACCCACGACTCATTTATTACACACGCCTCCGTGGCCTTGTCTCTTGAACCTCATTTAATGTCGGTGAGAGGCCTCGCCTGGTCCGCCCGGGACAGGACGCTCCTGCGATGGGTTGGTGAGAGGTGTCAGAGGGATGAACCGTCGTCGTGTCGAAAGCTGAATCCGCCACAATTAATGACCCCGACACGAGGTGCCAGGGGAGGGAAACTTCGAGGCGAAGCCTTCCCCTCATTCGCCGGGTACCTTCGCGACGACAAGGGGCGAATGCCCGCCACTCGCCCGAGCGCCACGGCCGCTTCGCCCGGCGAGGTGTGTGATCGCCGAGGCCACGTGGGCTCCTCGCTTCGCGGCGGGCGTGATCGCTAGGTTGCCGTCGAGGCCACATGGGCTCCTCGCCGCCGCCGCCCAGTGCCACGCTGCCGCTTCGCTGGCGATCGCTAAGTTGCTGCCGAGGCCACGTGGGCTCCTCGCCCGTGCGCGGCGTGATCGCCCGGTTGCCGCCAGGCGCCCGTCAAACGCTTCGCCCGTGGCGGCGTGATCGCCAGGCTGCCCGCCAGGGGGCCACGTGGGCTCCTCGCCGTGCAGCAGGGTGTGATCGCCAGACTGCTCTCCAGGGTGCCAAACTGGGCCAGGCCACCTCCTGGGCCGGCTACTTTTATGGCGGAGAGGATACCCCGGTGCAAAGTACACCGACACCTGGTAACTCCTAATCTCTTGACTTGTTGTTGAGATGTGTATCTAGAGAACAGCGGGGAGAAGCTGTCAAAATTTTCTCTGGAGTTGTACAACGACTTAGAAACTTGCCTGAACCACATATCCTCGAATGAGATTAGGCCAAACCTATTTAGAGATTAGGAGTTATCGTTGGTATATATTTAGTTGGTCAAAAGATAGACTTTTTTTAAAGATCATTCGTTCATCTGCTACTCTACTACAATATGCTAGAACAATTAAATACTATGAATTATCCATTGAGCTGTTGCTTTACATGATTTATTGTCAAGTTCACATAATAGCTACGAATTGCTTTCTCTCATGTAAAATATATGACCATGTCAGATAAAAAAAACTCAAAATGTCATAATTAGAGAGCGTCAGCTCATTGCCAGATAGAGTAGAAGGTGCTCCTGAGGGGCCGAGCCAAGTTCCAAGTGTTGAGCCGAGCGAAGTTCCAAATGTTGAGGGGCCGAGTAAGGTGAGGAAGGCTCGAGGACCGGACAAAGGGGCCATAAAGAGAACACCGTAGGTTCTCCACTTCAATGCCATGGGGGTCTACACGGGTCCTCCCAAGTACATGGCATTGTAGGCTCGAGGACCGAACCAATTGGTGAGGGAGAGAGTGCCCATAATGGTTAAGGATTGGAGAAAGGAAGTCAGCGTCGAGCAGAAGAGTCAAGTGTGGGATGAGGTTAAGGGCAAATGGATTATAGAGGAGGAAAATGAACGCAACGCAAGGCGTCACACCTTAAAGAGGATGGGTGTGGCCTTGAGGCACTTTAGGGTCCTCATGCATGGTGAGTACGTACTGAAAGGCCATACACCATTCAAGAGGTATCCGTTCGTGACTCTTGATGTTTGGAAGGAGTTCATGAGGATGAACGGTATGCCCAGGGCAGAGCAGCTGCGAGAGAGAAACACCACTATCCAAAGGCATAACACGCACGCACACCACCTCGGTGCAAGCGGCTATCGGGGAAGAAGGTACAGTGGGCGCGACTAGCCGAGGAGTGCATGAACTCTGGGATGGTGATGCCTCACTCCCACATATGTGAGGAGTGGGCACGCGATTGGGTATTAGCGAGGATAAAGAAAACTGCCAATGGGCAACTTGTAGTTGCAAATCCTGCTACCATGCACGTCGTCTCCACTATCATAAGACATCTAACTTAGTACTGTGCAGTTGACCCAACTTATATTTCAGATCTAATTCATACTCACTTGCTGCAGAAGGAGGTAAGCCAGCGAAAAGAGCAGGGGACCTTTCAAAGCCAAGGGTCGAATAACATCCTATCATTTGTGATAGGGAAGCCCGACCATAAGGGCCGGGTGCTTGCCGCAGGGGTGGGGCATACAAAGAAGTCCTACTTCCAAGATGACGCTGCGAGTGCCAGATCAAGATCATGGGAGGCACGTGCGGAGCATCTCAAGGACACACTCAGGGAGCAGCTGAGGGAGGAGATGAGGGAGGAGATGATGGCACGTGAGGAGGAGATGAGGGAGGAGATGATGACACGTGAGGAGCGCCTGAGGGCCGAGATGATGGCGATGATCTCCCAGAGTCAGAGCCAGATGCCCTCGCCTCTTATAGAGAAGCCTGTGCCCCGACCCAGCTATTGCGATTCCAAAAATGATAAGACCAGTCCCCAGCTAAAGTTAATAATTAATTTTTCCTAACTTAAAGCTACGAGTGTAACTCCCATAATGTTTTTTCTCAAGTTGTGCACTTCTTGCAGTGCCTGCTAAGTGCCAGCTCACCCTGACAGAGGACGAATTTCCATCGAGGCTGCATGTGGGGTTGCATTTTTATGTAAGGAGACTAACACTGTGCATGGTCAGCCTTTGGGGAAGGGCTACATGAGGGTGCATGTGTACTACGTTAACGAAAACTTCGTGTCACATGTGCTGGAGTTCCCCTCCAATGAAGATGTCACCACTCTCAGGTAGGCACGCATGTCGTTTATCAAGTGGCCCACAACGGGTGTCGTACTGGTCATGGTAAAAATCCTCCGCATCTTCTCTATTATTTCAGTAGTACTACAACAAGTTATATATGTGCGTGCTTCGTAGGTTCCTATACTACCTGCGCCTGCTCTTGCTCCTATTCCCACCACTGAGATGAGTTCTACGTACAGTGCAGAGCTCGTACGTAAAAGAACTAGCACGATAGCCATTGAACCACAGAAGGCCTTGAAGACTCCTTCCAAGAAAGCAAAGCTAACAGAGGCCACAGCGCCCCCTCGAACATGAAAACCCCTGATTGCATCCAAGCTATTGAAGGATCTTGGCAAGGTTACTCACATGGTCCATGGATGGTACATTGATAGTGTCAATGAGAAAGAGTGTTGAGTCGACTTCAATGTGAGATATAGATGGGGACATTTCCAGTGATTGTGAGTAACGCACCATACAACATGAGTTGATGACTTTCATAGGATTTTGCATTGTGCTTTCTAACGTTCAACATGAGTTGCAGGGCAATGAAGTAGCGAGCCGTGACGAATCAACACCTAGTTGGGTTCGTGTCGGGACTCGGATCTGCAAATCCGGACCCTTTGTGTCTTCTGTACTAGTCCAGGATCACGCTAGTACACACAGGATAAACAGGTTGAGGTACCACAATCATACACAGCGGAAATAATAATTAAGTACCTCAAACATAATTATAAACGAGTTACACGACCTTATGATCACCTTATAATAATTCACCACGCAGGGCGATAACTAACAAAAGTAACACAAGTTCAATAGCGGAAGCAAAAGTACGTCAATGAACCCCTCGTTTTGCCACGAACAACCAGCGAGGCTCAACCCTAATTCTCCGGACCTTCGTTAAACTCCTCCTCCCAAGCTGGTGTTGCTTCTTCTTCTGAGGTTTGTGTTGAAGCAAGGGTGAGTATACAACATACTCAACAAGTCATGCACAATGCAGTTCTATTACTACATGCATGGCTTATTCCAAGGGAAAGGCTTAAATGGATATTTTGCATGAAACAGCATTTCTTTTAACAGATAATCTTAATTAGATTAAAAGCGGTAAAACCATTATAATAATTAATTCCTCAATTCCTTTTTCTAGGAGTTTGGCACCCAGCCCTAAGTTTGATTCATCAGTCTTTGGCACACAGCCACCCATTCCACATTTTATTTTGAAGATCTAACCCTTGACTATAATCCCCGAGCATTGTCCAATACCGCGGACGCGGCTATTCGAATAGATTTAACACACACTCTGCAGAGGTGTACACTTTACCCACGAGATCTGATCGCTCACCACACAGTGATTGATTGCAACAAAGTCTTTCAGAGACTAACACCTAACCTATGAGCCTCTCCAGTATTGCCCTTCTAACACTTCCCTCACTCAGAGCCGAAGTTTAGAACAAGCGAATACTGTTGAATGAGAACCAAGCCGTAGCAGTGCGCTTCCCCTGATTACACCCGTGTGTAGCTGCCGCCCGAGTGTCAAAGGAAATATATTAGAACCCTACTAAACTAGGTGCATCCCATTCGGACAAGTGGTTGTCTGAGTAACTCGGTTCAAAGACTCGCAAGGTGAAGTCCTTATCTGTCTAGGGCAAGACATTCTCCTCGTAGATCGACGCAGCCTTCACATTACTCAATTCATCCGTTGCCACAGGCCCACACCGCAAGCCATCTTCTTTGCTTGCCGGTCCAAATCATTTCCCACCCGGTTTGCATTTATGCAACATATGCTAATGCCCACTTCATTGCATGAGTAGAACCACACAGGTTGCTACCCCCAATTCCATCTCATGACATCATCGCATTATTCCAAAATGCGTTCCATAATTGTTTAGTCAATATTCTTTTTGCAATTTGAAAGTTATTCAGCGCATACAAGCAAGCTAAGCATCTACTCACGGTCTAGCCTCCCGTGTTGGCATCATAATAGCAACCAACTCATTTTAATATCTTAGGGTGACAAAGATTTCAGGGCATACAAGTAATATAACAAGGTGGCATAATCAAGGTAGGTGTATTATCTACTCTACCCAAATTAATTAAATGTCATTTTTCTAATTAATATAGCATGCATAGTTTAAATGGAAATACATTTTAAAAGTCTAGGAACGATATGGTCAAAGCATGACTTACCTTCGAAAAGTAGTTGATCCTGGTCTGGCTCTTGCAACGGTTCTCCAAAATCCTCCCCGACAGATTCCGATAGTTCGGACTCTAATCGCATCAAGCAATCATTCAATAAGTACTCTAATAGACAGCAAGTTCAAATCTAAAAATAAAATAAAATTCATTAATAAATAGTTCACATTTTTACAAATTTTTAGGAACTGGAATCACCCAATTCGGAGCTAAGACGCAAAAGTTATAGCGATTACAAATTTTGTAAATTCAAATAAAAGAAATACCCGAATTAATTGATTTATTTTTCTCTTTGAAATCTGGTTAAATCTCTCGGCTTGACACGTGTCGGCACGAGTGATCCACGTCGCCTCGGGTCTATAGGCCGGGCTCATGATTTGCTCGGGTTCACGGTGGACGGGTCCACCGAACATATTTATTGACATGTGGCCCCCCCGGATGGCGTCATCTTGGCGTCGGCCCTGACAGTCATCTCTTTGACAAGTGGGCCCGACGAACGATTGCGCGCCCGCTCGGTGGCGACACTTGGCAAGATCGATCGTCCACCAAAATCCTTGTTGAGATCCGGCGGTCGCTAGAACTACCGCATCCGTGGCACAATCTCGGCGTGGATGGAAGATCTAATGGCGGCTCAACCTAACCTTTGGCTCACACGAGCCCTTGGATTGAAATCAGCGGCCATTTTCAAACACCATAAGAATGGCTACGTGGCGCTACGGTGGCGGTAGGATTAAGGATCTCGGCCATTTTCAACTCATCTAGCAGCGACTCGTGGACTCCTTTGGCGGTTGGATGAAGATCAATGGCGGAAGTTATCTTGAGTGATACCCTATTCACCGGACCTCGTGGCCTAATCCAGCTGAACATCCAAGATCTAACGGTCAAGATCCACCATTATCGATCTCGCGGTGCAATCTGCGCCGTTGAGACAAGATCTAACGGCCATTTTCAAATGTAACCTATCACGATTCGTGGCCTCGCTAGAGCCGCGATTACCATCTAACGGCGAGATCTACCCATACCGTTTGACCTAATTCAAAAAAGGAGAACACGCGGCTTTACCTCGGGCGTTGGATGGAATCGGCAACAACGGTGAGCTGCGAGCAGCCAAGCCGGAGCGAAGAAGGCGGCGGGTTGGCGGCGCTACGGGGCTTCTCCGGTGGAATGAAGTACTCCACACGATGCAGCTTGACACGGCGAACTCAGCAGTGATCTTGGATGCGGCGGAAAGTGGCAGTCGGCGGTGGGAAGCAAGGAAAACCGTGGTGGTGGCGGTGCTAACTCCAGTGAGCTACTGAGTGGGCTACGAGGCATGGCAGGAAGCGGCGAGCAGACAAAGCTGGCGGGGTGAACGGACCAATTCAATGAGCTATAAAATGGGTGTTAAGAGGCTTTGGGAAGTGCGCAAATGCACCGCCAATCCCGACGGCCAACCCCCGACGGCGACGCACTGTTCGCCCCCTCCCGATGCTGCGTGATCAATCCGCACCGTCCGATCGCAATCCAACGGCTCAGGACGAGTGACGGTTCGGCTGCCAGCGCTACGTGGTGCAATCCTGGCGGCTCAAGTTATTGAGATCCAACGGCCCTCGTGAGCAGGTGATGCGGCCCAACCTCAGCCGTTCGATCGAGATCGAACGATCCGGAACGGGCTGCACTAGGGTTTTGGCAGATCGCGCATAGTGTTGGGCTCGGCCCAACACTGTAGCTACGTATTTTCCGGTTTTTCTTAATTAAAATAATTCTAGAAAATCAAAGTAATTATTTAGGGCACTAAAAATACTCGAAAAATTCCTAAAAAATTCCAGAAAATATTTCAGGGCATTTAGAGCTTAAGTAAAATATTTTATTTAGTTTTGATAATTATTTTTCTGCCTTTTTAATTATTCAAGAGGGAGATAAATTCAAATTAAACTTAATTAATTCCAAAAATTCACCAAAAATTCAAATAATTCAAATAACTCCAAAAATTAAAATTAGGCCAAATTTTGGGACATTACAGTTCGTCAACCCTGAGCATGTGTCTGCGACCATGGCTAGGCTTCAACTAGACTTCGTTGCTAGCCACATGAAGGGGGCAATGAATGCTGAGTCGAAGAGGGACTTCATTCTATTCCCGCATCACGAGGAGTAAGTAGTACTTTACCCTTCAATTTCTTGTACGCTTTTTAAACTGTATGCGAACTTATTTCCTTGCACTGCATACCATTTAATAAGCAACCACTAGGTTCTACTCGTCCTCGTTTCGAGTGAAAACACGATCTACACTTTTAACTCAATTGAGAAGAGACCGATGGCCTACGCGATCATGCCTCCTTTGGAGCAATAAGTACATTACTATAACCTAACACTTTCTGAATTTAACTACGTTCATTTGTTTGACTTAATGGCATCTCTCCATTGTATATAGGGGTTTCTCGGCCTATGTCGATGAAGGAGGGACATATGATGCATGATTAAAAGGGCAAGAAACTGGAGTATAAGCACTTTAAGGTACAAGTGCCTAGCATATATACGATTAATTTTTTTTGACATCTAATCTTCCTGTGTTAAATTCTTTCTCTCTTCACAATGTCATTGTCGGGACCCGAATTCACTAATTCGAACCCACTGTGTTTACCGCACTAGTCTCTGGATCAATGCTAGTGCACACACTCAACGTTGGTAAGTATCACATCATATATAGCGATAAGAATAATAGAACTCCATTTATTGATATAACTAAGTGTATGATCTTATGACCAACTTACATTATTAAGGCACGCAAGGCTAGACTGAAAATAAAGACTAAGATAAATACAATAGAAATAGTGAAAGACGTTAGGGACTCATTAGTTCACCACAGGCAATTGAAAAGACTTGGGCCTAGTGACTCGCACCCTCCTGGAACTCCAACAAAGGCGATGACTCCTTAACTGTTGATTTGTTGGTGATGGCAAGGATGAGTACAAACGCACTCAACAAGTTGTGCACAAAATGCAATCTAACATAGCTATATGCTTGGCTTGTTCCAAAGAAATGGCTAATCATAGTTTATTTGCAGTAAAGCAGCATTTATGAACAAGTATGGTACATAGATTGAAAAGACAATAAAACAATCACAGTAATAGATAGATTCAATCACTTTCTCAAGTAAACCAAGTTTCCAACTCTAAGTCAAGTTTCATCCTTCTATATGGCAACCTGCCATCCCATTCAGTTTTCCATTTTATTAACTAACCCTTGACTGTAATTCCTGAGCTATGCTCAGTACCGTGAGCATGGCTATCTGAATAGATTTACACTCTGCAGAGGTTATGCACTTTACCCACATGATACAATCATACACCACACAAGCGAGTGACCATAACATAGCCTTTACAATGCCTTAGCCTAGTCTAGTACTACCCGCTGAGGTTTCAACACTGAAGGGCTAAACCACCACAATAGGGCCCCCCTCTTGCACCACGTGAGTTCATCCATGAACCTGGACTCACACCACCACAAGCAGTACTAAAGTTAAGACATTGCAAATCAGTCAGCTAGTCTCCCCCATAACTGACATGTGGTTGCATGATTGACTCAGGTCAAAGGCTCGCAAGGTTAAGTCCTTAGGGTGATCAAAGAAAGACTTGCACATATCCTCTGCCCATCGGGCCCGCCTTGGCACACTTGCCCCTTGCCACTTGCTTCAATCAAAATGATTACCAACCTAGTTGATTACCAAGCACCATGTGCTGTCCACAAGTCAACATCGTTGCGTAACCTCCTTTGTCACCACAACTCAATCTCATTGTGTGACCACACATGACACACAAGTTCATATCATTGTTCCATATTCTATTAGTTAAGATTAATTATCGATGGTTTGAGTACATGTGATGACGTGGCATGGCTAAGCAAGCTATTACGATCTTTAATATCAAACAACTATAGTGAACCAATCTATGGTGACAATAGATCATAGCATACAATTGACAAGGTAGGGTATAGATTAAAAGGTATAATAGCTAACTCTCAATTTAGATTGAAAGCATTTCTACACATCAAATAATATGCAATACTAAAAAACAAAATAGCAACTTTGTAAACATAGATTCAACATGATCAAAGCACAACTTGCCTTGTCAAAGGTCCTAGTCTTGCTCTGGAATCTAATCTGGAGTTGTGAAATCTCCCTCCGATGCGTCGCACAACTCAACATCTACAAGAATCGAGAGAGAAAAGTAAATAAATAGCCAAAACAGAGAGAAAATAAACTCCAAAAATCAATTAAAATTCACCATTAGATATATCTCAATTTTACAAATTTTTAGAAATTTGAATCATCTCAATCGGAGTTCGTATGAGGAAGAACGAGCTCTCAAAGGATTCAAAAATCATAAATATCAGAAAATTGCAAAATCAAATAATATCTGAATTATTTTTATAAAGAAATTCTGATTTATTGTGTCATGCTGATGTCAGCACTGAACCGAACCAATCAGATGCTTACACGTGGCTCGACACTGTTCTGTGGACTCGGTGCACCATGCGACAGGTTCACCGTAGACCCACGGCACTGTGCCGTGCACCCACTGATGTCACGCCCACGCGTCAACTCCCGATTGGTCCGACCTGAGCTTGCATGAATGCGAATGGCATGGCGGTGATGGCTTCTTACTGGACACGAGGACGACGACCCTGGCGCGGTGCAATGGCGGCGTTCGATGACCATTGAAGTCTTCTTGCGGTGTGGTGTGATACAAGGGTTAAAGTGCAGGGTCACGGCGGAAGGGGTTCTCGGCGGTGGCAAAACTCGGTGAAAACCTCGACGAACTCCGGCGAGCTTGTGATGCGTTCTTCAGCGTCTTCGGCAAAGATCTTCTACTAAGTGCGACGACGGACACTGGCGATCCTCGGGGAGGGGGCGGGGTCTCCTTTTATAGTGCCTAGAGGCCCGGGCAGCACGTCCATTGTCGGTGTACTTTGCACTGGTACCCTCTCGTAGAGAAACGGTCGGCCCAGAAGTGGCTTTGGCGATTTGGCGCCTGGCGGCGGCCGGCGAAACCCCGTGGCCCCTAAGCGGCAGCTAAGCGATCACGCCGCTCACCGGGCGGCGGTCGCGTGGTGCCACGGTGAAGCGGCCGGCGAAGCACGCCCGCCTGCCGAGGGCGAGCCTGAGGCCTCTGGCGGCGGCCGGCGGCGGCCGCGTGGTGCCACGGTGGGCGTGGGCGAGCATGCCCTACCGTCGGACGAGCACACCACGCCGTCGGGCGAGCCCGTGGCCCCGGCAAACAGCGGGCAATCACGCCACCTTTCGGCGGCGGCCACGTGTTGTTCTGGCGGCGGCCGGCGCACGCCGCATGCGCCCCGGCGAGCCCGCGTGGCCTGGCGGCAACTTAGCGATCACGCCACCTTTCGCCGAAAGCGGTGGCCCGCGTGGCGGCCTGGCGAGTGGGCCGGCGTTCGGGCCCCCCTTGTCAGGCCACGAAGGCAACCAAAAGAGTGAGAGGGAGGTGTCGCCTCGAAGTTTCTCTCCCCTGGTACCTCATGTCAGGGTCATTAATTGTGATAGACTCAGCTATCGACACGACGATGGCTCATTCCTCTGACGCCTCTTACCAAACCCGTCGCAAGAGCGTCGTGTCCTGGGCGGACCGGGCAAGGCCACTCACTGACATTAAATGAGGTTCGAAGGACAAGGCCACGGAGGCGTGTTTAATAAATGAGTCATGGGTCGACGTGGAGGTTGGAATGATGGGTGTAATTAATGAGTTATAGATCAGCATAGCGTCACCTTCTCCCCTGCCCAGGCCGTCTCGTCTATATAAGGGCGCCTTGGTGCATGGAGAAGGGGGCCAGCTAGACACTACAAGAAACAGGGAAAAATTCGTGGGTTTTTTTTAAATTCGTGGGCCAAAAAAAAACCCACGAATTTATATATTTAAATAAATCGGTTTACAAAAACCCACGTATTTAATTAAATTAAATGGGCAAAAACAAACCCACGAATTTATATTTTAAATCGTCGGTTTCTTAACAAGCGCATGCAATTCCGTTAAATTAAATCGGCCGCCTACCCCACGAATTTGCGGTGTTTTGACCTAGCCCACGGACCCGCGTCTCCCCTCTCTCTCTCTGTTCTCTCGCCTCTCCTCTCACACTCGCGCGTTCCCCACGCCCGCCCTTTCCCGCCTGCGCGCCCTTGGCGCCTCGCCCGCCGCGCCCGCCCGCCCGCCCGCCCCGCCCGCCCCGCGTGTCTGCCTTACCTTACCCCGACAAGCGCTTGCGCCCACGCCGTCCTGATCGCCGCCGCCTGCGCCCCGAACCGCCGCCCCATCGCCGACCACCCGGCACCGCGCCCCGAAGCCGCCCCCCATCGCCGACCACCAGGCGCGCGCCCCAGGCCGCCCCATCGCCGACCACCGGCGCGCGCCCCAGTAAGAGACTCCACCACCACCACCGCGATTCCTCGGCTTTTCGCTCCATAGTTGAATTGCCTTGTATATTATGCGCAACCATGTAGAAACAGGAGGTAACCAGTTCAAGTGATGATCTATGATCCACTTATTCCTTCCCCAAGTTGAAAGCAAAAATATCATCTTGTGTTCTATCTTGATACATTGTTTTTCAAATCCACGGCGGTGAAATTGACATATGTTTACGCCTCTTTGCGAGTTCTTTTGTATGCCATCCTTCCGATGATCCTCCTTTCTCCTTTTGATATGTTTTACTTATCGTCATGCTTCTACTTTTCGAGGACTGTGTGGCGTATAATGCTCCCATTGCAAGTAACCTATACAATTCATTAGTAATGGGTACAATAGGTTTTTGCTTTTAGGTGTGGTATAAATAATATGATATGGTTTGTTGTGGCTAGCATATACTTGATGCGACAATCATATCAAATCAAATTTATAATGATTTCCTATGCCCTTGTTCTCTGAGCAATTACATTCCTGACTTCTTTTTGGTGATATTTTTACATCCATGTCAAAGGTATCGTTAATTTATTTTAAACTATCTGTTTTGGATTTTTTGGTTTAAATTATCATTTGTTTGGAGATAGTGAGGACATGGCTTCTTGTTTAATATTATATGAATCTCTGTTTCTCATCTTGGCTTTAGTGTAATATAGTTTTTGTAAGGAAAAAAACATTCCTAGTTATTTGAGCACATATTACTATTTCTTAGCTTGTTCTTCTTATTGCTTGAATCTCAATGTATTTTCTTTACAAAGCATATATGCTGCAAGAAACATTGAGAAAGAGTTCACAAAATGAATCTAAAGTAGATATATGGTAGTTATTCCTTTTACTATCGATCAACTATACCAAAGCCTTAATTCTCTTTTGTAGTGTTGCAATTGCATTTGACAATTTATGTATTGTCTTGCTTGCCCTTCTTTAGAAGTTAAGCGTCTGGATATATGGAAGTTATTCCTTTTACTATCGATCTAAAGTGTGCGGATTGTCTTGCTTGCTCTTCTTTAGAAGTTAAGCAAAATATTGTGTCGAGATTGCAACCAGAGGGTGAGATGATGAGGAGATTGAATACATTGGGATTATTACTTGTTTTTCCTTGGTGGTGTCTTCTTACGTATCTCTCTTTTGTTGGTTCGCGGGCGACCAATGCCATCGTGTTCTCTACCATTGTTGGTGTTACTTCCTCTGAATTGGAAAAACTTTTAGATGCTAAGGTACATCATATTTTCTGGTTTGGCACACATGTAAGGTGAACAAGCTAGGTCAAATTATCTGAGACATTCGGTTGTGATCCTTTGCAATATTCTATTTTGTCTATTGAGCGCAAAGGTATAGATAGCCATTCCCATATCCGAATATGCTTCCAGTTGTGGTTTTAGTTTTTAATGCTTTTGTTAAGCTGTTTAATTATATATTCCTCTTGAGAATTACACTGTTTTTAAATGAATATATCTGTTTTACCCAAGTAATTTTGGGAAATGCATATGCACCATGTAAAGAGTTAGTTGCATTCTCATCTATGCTTATCTTTTCTTTATATGAGATATATCTTTTTTAGCTATTCTTGCTTGATTGTGCTTTCGAGGCGCCTCCTCGTGATCTATTCACTCTTTTAGAGATGGGGTGGTTTCTGTGAACAATCGTACTAATAAGGTCAATAATGTGTACTAATAAGGTCAATAATGTATACAATCCTCTTGAAATTCATGAATTCTATTGGAGGTATTGTCTAGGTTTCTGAATGATTCTCCTCATCATTATAGTCCTGTTGGAGAGGTAGTTATATATTATTTATTT
Organism: Guadua angustifolia; assembly: GCA_036346375.1. Lineage (NCBI taxonomy): Eukaryota > Viridiplantae > Streptophyta > Magnoliopsida > Poales > Poaceae > Guadua > Guadua angustifolia. The sequence continues at coordinate 62,979,172 of CM070504.1, read as the reverse complement.
CTTAGTTTCCTTTGTATCGCTTTTTTTTGCTTCTGCGCAAAAAATTCTTACTGAATGAGTTCTTCTGTGGGTTAATTATGTTCCACATTTTGTTGTAGCATTCTGTTCTCTCACAAATGTCTGAAGGTGAGGCTCAAGCTCTTGAAATAAACACTTGTGATCTCTACAATGAAATGCTAGAGCTTGTTGAATTAGGAACTGTATCAAATGTTGATGGCTTTTGTGCTGACAATGTAGATATTACTATCCACACTCTCCAGCCCACATACTCTGAACTTGCCAGTGGTGACGATTATATAGAACTGAACGCTCTCCTCTCTCCTGATGCAACCTTCTTGTTATGTTCTCTATCATAACCAGATCAACCGATTATTGTCGTTGTTTCACAGACGAGGTTTATAGCTTGGTGAGAACAAAGGCAGGTAATTTCTTCAATATACTTTATTATCAAGTTAATCATTTTACTTTCTCACATATAAGGATCTCACTTCATTATGTTTCGTAGGTAGGTCGCTTTGTGCTATATAAAAATTAAACGAACAAAAATAAAATAGCATTGTAGGCTTTTTTTAAAAAAAAATACAATGCTTCTACTAGAGTTTTCTCATCTATGTTATGGACTAACTACTCTTAATAAGTATATTGGTCTAAATCAACAAAATTGTGAACACCTAAAGATGGAAATTCTAGCCTTTTAACTTTCCTTACATCCATGATAAAGATTTCCCTACATTCTGAAGAATATGAACATTGCTCATATATCTGACTTAGCAGCATGAATGGCCTAATACATTGATGGCTGCTTTGGAAATTATGTTGTTGAGAAGGTATGGGTAACAATGATTTGTCTGTCGATTGCAATAGCTTGACCTTATTTTATCTATCTCACCATGAACCTTTGAACCAGTTTTTTCCGCAAGGAAGCGAGCTCGGATAAAGGAATTGGTAGATCGACCAATTTAACGTATCTTAGCACTCAACCTTGGCGGATCAGCTAATTTGACATATCTTAGCTTTTCGGCCTTCAAATGTCGATTCTTGAATTATCTGAAAGTGTGAATCATTTCAGACCTATTTAGCGGTGCTTGAGCCAATACTCAAAAATATTCTCATACTACAAATTAGTTCATTTCGCAAAAAGGAACGCTCTATTATGAACTTCTCATGTCTGCATTATTATTATCTTGGTTGTAACACTTTGGTACTTCACATTGGCACCAAGCCATTCTAACATCTGAGAAATCAATGCCTTCAGTTAGACAAATTCTTCCTGTCCAGTAAACTTAGTTGTCTCTTCTTGTCCAGTAACACTATCATGCAAATTTTGATTGGTTTACTTTGCTCTTGCAGGTAATATTCTGACTTCTCGAAGTGTTTCTGTGCTAGCTCACTTGATCACAGTTAGTTCCGGTTCTTTGCTTCGCTTTTACAGGTAATACTATGACCTTTAGCTGCTGTTTTATTCAAAATTGGGAGGTAATTTAGTCAAATATCTAGAGTTCGGTACTGTATCTAGATTTCATATGAAAGCAAATATTTTGACCTGCACTACTTAGCATAATTGAGCTAAGGTGACACCTCCGTTTCCTGATTCTACTGATTTGTTCAGGCTTTGTCGTTCATATCATATTTTTGTATATGAAATGTGAATCTCTTAGAACATTGTTTCTCCATATTACGTTCTGAATTAGTTTTCTTCTGCTAGGTAAGAGGTTACAGTGCTTTTCTATATTTTCCCCATTAATGCTTCCATATAACTTTCCATTAGGTGATCATTTCCAAAGGATAGAGAAGAAAACAAAGAGTAAGCTAAACATGCAAGGGTGAGACTACACATATTGATCAAAAGCAATGATTGAAAGTGAAGGTCAATTTATAATTGTTTTCGTGCATTTGTGCTCTTCATTATTATGTTACACCTTTTTTATTTGCTTAAAAAGACTGCACTATATAGTAAGCATATTCCGTGAACAACATTATTTGCCTGTCTTTTCGATTATTACAGTTCTACCTTCTAGATTAAGAAGAGTGCATGCAGTGCCAGGATCGATCCACGAAATTCATGCATACAGATGATGCTAACCAACAGAGATGATGCTCATCATCTTTGATTCAATTTCGCTATTTAGAAACAAAACCATTGTATGATTGCATTTGCACTTGGTTGCTTTCTTGACAATGTCTGTGCCGACTCTAAGGGCAGAAGAAAAAATGATGCAGGCACCTCCACCTATCCCTTGGTGAAATTCTCTGAAGACTCAATGAGTATGGTGCAACAACGGCGGGTGCCTACATGAATAAGGCTCTCGTGGTTTTGAAAATATTGCACTTGGGAGGGACTCGGCCTCTTCTACAAGGTGGCTTTTGTGCTCTTGGTGACCTCCACGGTTAATAACCGACCGATCTTCGACTTTGGTTTATGCAAGTAAGTAATTTTCTGTTAGATTTGGAAGAACTAATTTACCCTTTGCATGTCTATCGCTACAAAAAATACATGCGGGTGAGCAATGCGAAAATATGGTAACAAGAGAAGCATCTCGAGAATGCAACTCGTCTTGCACAGATGTTGTTTTTTCATGCATAGGATTGAAATCACGTGCTCCGTTTGCTATTGGGTTATTAGATGTGACTCGAGAAGTTTTTCAAGTTAATGATAACAGGATATGTTGTCCCCAATGGTTATCATATTTAATTTGAACTCGATAAGGATATACCATTCTCTAGTTTGCGTTTGTAGTTGCTATCATCGGTTAGTGATCAAGTAGTTTGAATTTAGATTGCATCATGATTTGTTTGTTTTGTCCAGCAATCAACAAACCTGAAGGTGGAAGATGTGCGATTATCAATGGATGATCTCGAGATGATTCAAGTCATTGGTAAGGGAAGTGGTGGTGTTGTCCAACTAGTGCGGCACAAGTGGGTGGGAACATTGTTTGCCTTGAAGGTAATGTCGATCTTTGAGTTCATCTAGAGGACCACACTAATGCCAAGAAAATGTATGTTTTATGTAAGTTAGAGCCTTTGCATTAGGCTGTTAGTTTATCCTTCCATTGTCTTGTTTTCTACCTTTTATGTTTCGACATGGAAATCAATCATTCATACTGTTTGAGCAGATTCACGCATCATTATGTCTTGTTTATACCTGTATATGTTTCTTGACATGGAAATCAATTTGTTCATACTTTTTTGAACAGATTCACCACAAATTGTCTTGTTCTGACAATCAGATTTCTGCATCTTAGCATTTGGTTGTTTGTTTAGTTAACTTGGTTATGGCATGGTAGCATTCACTTAAGTTCACACCGGTGCACACTACCAAAATGAGGTGGGGAATCCTAAATGAATAGTAGCAATAGCATATAGTACCATCCTATGTTTACATGTGAAAACTCTACAAAACGCTATTTTGTAATGAATACTAATGCTAATGAATGAGAATACATCAGGTAATGATATTTGGGTCAATGAAAATTTTCAAGCTTTGTCCACGGTGTTTGTCTTTGCTTTGGCATTTCTTCGCCTATAGGATCTATCAGTTTGTACTGCTACATTCTAACACAGCTAACATTGATAATATTGTGATGATTCAGGTTTTGGAGGGTTTATTATATCTTCATCATGAAAGGCACGTGATTCACAGGACATAAAGCCATCTAACTACAAGAAACAGGAAAAATTCACGTGATTCACCAAGAGAAGCATCTCGAGAATGCAACTACGCCCCGAAATGCCGCTATGATGAGTACTTGAGAGACAAGTAAACTCTTGATTGACCCTCTTGGATAAAGAAAAAAAAGAAGAAAAAGTTTGAAGAACTCTACCAAAAGTACAAGCTTGTAAGTATGCAATCTTACTGAAGAACAGCATACCTGAGGATTCTAATAACATTCAGAAATGTGATGTGTTGAATAAGATTGAATGTGAAGTAATACTCTTATTGTGATGTGTTGAATAAGATTGAATGTAAAGATGGTTGTGTTGAATAAGATTGATTATCTAAGGATCTGCTAGAATGTCTTCTTTTGGTTTGAGAGATTGATATATATATTATAACTGCAAATGTTTTTTACTGCTTGAGTGGATGTCCTATTTACTAGAGAGGTCATGCCGAAATTTTGTATATTTCTGTGACTTAGTGGATCAGTATTCTTGGCTTAAGGTATATAACTTGATAACTCTTATCTCCATGTCGTATGCAATTACAATTCTTTGCTCGTTTCGATTGAGTATCTATAGTGCATAATTTGGAATAAGATGGGATTTTCTCCTCGAGGATTAAATTATTTGTGATGTACTTTTGTTGTATAATGTATTGTAATCATTAACTGAATAATTCCTTGAATCGATGTCTTGAGTTAAGCTGAAATAAAGGTTAATGTCTTGGCTATGACTTTTGGACTTGTTGTAAATTGTCTCAACTTGACTAGTGGCTAACGCTCTTAGTTACAAAATGTATAATGTGTTATGTTAATCGGACATGATCTTATTTGTTTTTGCCCATTCTATCATAGAAGTATTCCTTTCATATGCCAAAACCTAGTTTACTTCTTTTGAAGTAGGGAAGACTTTCCTAGTACTCTTCTACAATTTCGGGGTATCCTTGATTATTTGTTCGAGACCAATTTGAGTGAATACATGAATCGCTTTTCCTTATTTTCTTATGAGCGGGTTCCATGTTTTTGATATTAATTGGAGCAAGGTCAATTGGATTGACATCAAAGTACAAGTGAAGAAAGGATCTTACGTCTCGGTAGGATTTGAAATACTTCATTAAGAGTAACCTTGTTGGATTCAGCATCAAATTTAGCAACCTTGTTGTAGTGTACTTTTATTTATTTTCTTTATTTTGAGATCATATTGCTTTTAGAAACTAAAATTTTGAATATTTATGTTTTGGGTATCTTTGAGCTTGAAGTGCCATGTTAAATTTTGTGTTTCCAATTTCTTGTGAGCTTCAAGGTCTCGTATCAACAAACGCTCAATATGCCTATTTATTATCTTCAGAAGTTCTTTTTCATATGAGTATGGTTTAATTATTTGATTTCTGTCATTAGAAGGAGTTATTGCTCTGTGCCAGATTAATATATGTTATAAAATGGCTGATTTGCTCTGTATATATATATCTTCCCTGTGCAATACTTGAGGCCTTAAGGGGACACACGTTGCTACCTGTAAGTCGCAACACTCGTGTAGAACTCCTTATATACTCATTGAGCATCAAGATTGATGTCTATCAACGTGGATATTTTACATTGTACCGACATGTCATTTATCTTCTCTCTCTACTATCTGTGTTTATTCGTCTATAATAAGTGATAACATGAGCCCGATGGAACTATTCACCTGTCCGGCCATTCGATGCTTGCAAAACCTTGATTTGGATCTAAGTACAACGAAAATATACCATTGTAATGTCGAGATAAGAGGGGATTCCATAGTCAAAGTTTTCAAGGTTTGTGAAGCTTTTAATATTTTTATGACAGTTTTTCATATTTATTTTTTCATCATGATCCAAATTCAGAAGAAGGCTAACTTCTGTCGGAGCGGAGCGGAGGCCCGTCGCTGAAATGTGAAGTTCTAGGTCATTGCCTTATAAGATTGAGTTGAAATGTGAAGTTCTAGATATACGAGCAAAAAATATATTGAGGTCATTATTGCTACTTTATCCTTTTATATTTGAAACAATATCGTCCTTTTATATTTATAAACAATATTTGATGCGAAATTGTCGACTAGTGGCTTCTAAGGATGTAGTAATATCATGTGATCTGGTTGATTGTCTTCTAGAATTGCTTTTATAATTTTGTTATATGCCTTAATGATGTCACCGCCTTGATTTGCATCTCATAAATTAATATTGATTGTACAATACATAAATTAATTTTCATTTTTAGGCCATATATTTTATCATCGATGTGGATATATATATTTTTTTTGTACAAATGTACATTAAAATTGGGCCCATAAATACCCACAATTTAACGACAGCTAAAATGAGTTTTATTTGGCCCACTAATTTAACTAAATTAAATGAGTTTCTTTGCCCACGAATTTAACTAAATTCATGGGTTTCTTCGCCCACGAATTTAACTAAATTAAATGAGTTTTCGCCCACAATTTAAATAAATAAATGAGTTTTTGTTGGCCCACTAATTTATGATTAAATTGTGGGTTTTCCATTAACCCATTTAATTTAATTTAAATTGTAGTGCCCACGAATTTAATTGATTAAATTCGTCGAGTTAAATTCGTGAACTAAATTCGATGGTTTGCCCATGAATTTAACCTAAATTCGTGGGTTTTTGCCTAAATTCGTGGGTTTTTGGCCCACGAATTTTTCCCTGTTCCTTGTAGTGAGAGGACAGAGCATAGAGAAGCAGACGTAGAAGAGAACCCTTGTAAACATTTCTACATTTCCTCAATAAAGAACTAGCAGGACGTAGGGCTATTACCCAGACTAGGGGCCTGAACCTGGGTAAAATCGTTGTGTCCATCAGTTTGCTGATTCCCGGGATCTGTCGTCGAGAGACATTAGGGTTTCCAGCCACAAAGATGCCCTCTACCGAATCATATCTTTCGTCTAGGGAGTAGTCACTCCGTTAACGGGATCTTGTTAGGTGAAATACGCCGACAGGGGCACGCCAGGTAGGGGGCTAGTGGTTGGCTCATCCAGCTATCTCTCCGGCGGATTTCGGTCTTCCGTTTGAAAGGACCTTGCATCTGGTGATGGCGGGTTCACACTCGCAACGACAAGATGTGACGGAGGCTAGTAGCACCCAGAACATGTCCTAGCACTCTTGCCGGAGGAGGGATCGCCTCACGTCGCCCCCGCAGGAGGGCGGTGGCTCCCCCGCGGTGGCGGCCGTGCTTCCAGTTCGACGTTGGCTGGCCATAGAGGCCGCCACTCCGGTCTAGAACCTGCACGCGGTCCGTCTCCTCCTAGACCACCCTCCGGAGGAACTTGCAGGAGACACCCCAGCCACGCCGTGGCTGCGGGATATCGCTGGCCTCATGGACACGGCTCAGCTCCGCGTAGGGATGCCTGACCTGTCTGGGACTGTCAGTTCCCCTAGACCAAGGGTGCTCGTTGATCGCACTCAAGCTTCCAAGCGCGCAAGTGGGAAATGCTCTAGCCAAGCGGGCCAGAGAAAAGGAAAGGGCGTGCAAGAAGAAGGTCCCAGCTCCGCGAGGAGCCGTGGGGACCTGAGGGCCCATCTGGAGCTCCAGCACCGGTGGCGCGGTGGTGATTTGTGTGATCACTTGCAGCGTCGCCGCGTTCGTGACGGACGGATGGCCCCCAGGGGTGATAGTTCCTCCCGTGACTCTCACCTTCAGAGCGAGGAGGAGGTCCGCTCCTCCAACTCTTTGGGGAGTCACGGTCCGCCCTCCCCGGCATGGTTTCTGGGCCAGGGCCGGGGCGGACGGCAGGATCCCCCCTACGGCGTCAGATGCTAGGCGTTTTCCCGACGGCTGCACCGCGTGGTGTGGCCCGAAAGGTTTCGCCCGGCCTCCATCGAGAAGTACGACGGCACCACCAACCCAGAGGAGATCCTACAGATCTACACCACCGTGGTGCGTGCCGCTGGCGGGTCTGGAAAGGCCATGGCCAACTACTTCCCAACGACCTTGACGGGGTCCACCGGTCCTGGCTGTTGAACCTCCCGTGAGGATCGGTGCACTCGTGGGAGGAGTTGTGCGACCTCTTTGTCACCAACTTCCAAGGCTCCTTCGCACAGTCGGGCGTGGAGGACGATCTCCATGCCCTCGAGCAGGAAAGAGGGGTGTCGTTGCGCGACTTCATTCGACGATTCTGCCACTGTCGCAACATGATTCCCCGGATTTTTGAGCAGTCGGTCGTCATCGCCTTTCGAAGAGGCGTTCACGACTGCAAGATGCGAGAAAAGGTGGCGACCCGCGACATCGCTTCTACCTCGAGTTTCTCGCCGGGCGCATAAGCGCTGCGCGGTGATAGAGGCTCGGGGTCGACATCGGCGCCATGAGGACACGGCGGACGGTGAGGACTTCGAGGGGCCTCGGCCATGCAAGCAGGAAGGCACGGAAGCATGAGGCGACCGAGACCAGGTGGGTCCTGGCCGCCGAGCGCGAGCGTGAAGACGCCCGGCCGTGGAAGCATGACCGCCGAGACCGGCGGGATGACCGCCGCGATCGGCGAGATGACCGTCGAGGCCGACGCGGCGACTGTCGTGGTCGGGGGAACGACCGTCACGAGGAAAAGGAGGGCGAGACCTTCTGCCCGATCCACCAAACCAACTCTCATGGCCTGGATGATTGCTGGGTTGTGAGTAAGATGGTCGAGTAGCGGCTCAAGGAGCACCGCCCCCGCGGCAATGACCAAGACGAAGACCTCGCCGCCTGGCCAACAGCAGTGATCATCGACCGGCGCACATTCGTGGTGGGTCGTCCACCTATCCCTCCAACGCTTCCTATAAGCGGTTGAGGAGGGAGGTGTGCGCCACGGCGTCGAGTTTAGGGATGTGTCGGATGCTGAAGTGGTCGGAGGAGCCAATCACCTTTAGTCGGGCTGACCACCCTGAGAGCACCACCAGCGTGGGTCACCTTCCGATCGTGGCTTCTCCTACGATCCGGAACGTGAGGCTCGGGCGAGTGCTGATGGACGGAGGGAGCTCCATCAACCTCCTGTCCTTTGAGGCATTCCAGGCACTCCATGTGCCTAACCAGAGTCAGGCTGCTCTCGCCTTTCACAAAGATAGCCCCTGGCTAGCATGGTCCCCCTGGGCTAGGTGCGCCTTCCCGTCACCTTCGGGAAGGAAAGCAACTTCCGTATGGAGTTGGTCGACTTCGAAGTCGCCGATTTCAGCCTCCCGTACAATGCCATACTCGGTCGACCTGCTTTGGCCAAGTTTATGGCGGCAACCCACTACGACTAAAGGGTGCTGAAGATGCCAGGGCCAGGTGGCCCCATAACCATCCGGGTGGACAGGCCAGAGGCTTTGCGCTACCACAAGCACGCACTAGACCTGGCCGATGCCACCTATGGGAAGCCGGCTGATGCCGCCTTCCGGGAACCCCTCAGGCGCAGACCCGCGCCTCGCTCGGCTCACCCGGTGAGGTAATGGTGGTCTCCCTGAGTGCGGGCAGGCCCGGAAAGTCCGTCTTCATTGGCGCTAGCTTCAGCGCCAAATAGGAAGACGCGCTTGTCACCTTCCTCCAGTCTAATTCCAACGTGTTCGCTGGCAACCGCTCGATATATTTGGGTCCCCAGGAGGTAATCGAGCACCGATCCGCTACGCCTCGAGGTGCGCCGGTTGTTAAAAGATCCGTGCCAAGCACCGAGCGCTAAGACGCCATTCGGGAGGAGGTAGAGAAGCATTGCGCGCAGGATCATCCGGAGGTCTTTATCCCGAGTGGCTTGCCAACCCCTGGTTTCGCCAAGAAGTCCAACGGAAGTGAAGGATGTGCGTTGATTTCACCGACCTCAACAAGGCCCGCCTGGCGACCTTATTCTTGCCGCGTCGACCTCATCGTCGACTCTACGCGGGATGTGATTCTTGTGCTTTCTGGATGCGTACTCTGGGTACCATCAGATTAGCATGGCGGCAGAAGACGAAGACAAAACTGCTTTTGTAACACACATGGGCATTTATTATTAGGTCATAATGGCTTTTGGGTTAAAAAATGCTAGTTCTACTTACCAACGCGCCATGCATATCACTTTCCGTCCACAGATAGGGCGCAATCTTGAGGTGTACGTCGACGACCTGGTCGTGAAAGTGAAAAAGAGCGAAGAGCTGATTAAAGAACTGGAGGAAACCTTTGCTAACCTCTGGAAGAATTGCTTGAAGCTCAATCCCGAGAAGTGTGTGTTCGGCGTACCCTTCGAAATGCTGCTAGGGTTCCTTGTGTCCAGGCGGGGCATCGAGGTCAATCCTAATAAGATAGTGGCCATCGAGCACATGAAGCCGCCGGTTTGACTCAAGCAGGTGCAATGCCTGGCTGGTCGCCTGGCCTTCCTCGGACGATTCATTACCCGACTGGGGGAGAGGAGCCTTCCCCTTTTCAAGCTGCTGAAGAAGACACACCACTTCGAGTGGACTGAGGAGGCTCAACAAGCATTTGAAGACTTGAAGCAGTACCTCTCCTCCCCACCAGTGCTGGTCGCCCCTCGGCCTAGTGAACCATTGCTCCTGTACATCGCTGCTACCGGGGCAATGGTGAGCGCGGTACTGGTGGCGGAGAGGGAAGGCATTCAGAAGCCAGTCTACTACATCAGCAAGGTGCTACATGAAGCGGAGACTAGATACCCGCAACGCAGAAGATGCTGTACGCCGTCTTAGTGGCGTCCAGGAAGCTGTGGCACTACTTCCAAGGGCGAGAAGTCACAGTGGTCACTGCCTACCCCTTGCGAGAGATTCTTCACAATCGGGAAGCAGAGGGCCGTATTGCCAAGTGGTCGGTGGAGCTGGGGAATTTCGCTTAAGTTTGTACTCCAAGATCGCCATCAAGAGCTAGAAGTCGGGCGGAGTTCGCTGTCGAGTGGACTCCGCCCGCTCCCCGAGCCGAAGAAGCACCCGTCTACTCCTCGACCCCGTTTTGACAGTCCTTCGTGCTCAAGGCACGGGCCGGGTGGTCCTGGCTCTCCGACCGTGACATTCTCCAGTAAGTGGTTGCCCTCAACTTCAAGGCCACCAACAACATTGTCAATATGAGGACTCACGACAGGGCTGCGCGTCGCCTCGGCTACATGCCCCAAGACCTCCAAGTTAAAGGCGACTCCCTACTGATCATCAATCAAGCGCAGAAGGAATTCCAATGCTCTGATCCTACCATGGCCGCCTACTTGGCAGAGGTCAGGAAAATGGAGTGCCACTTTGAAGGATTGAGATATATCCATATCCCTCGACGCGACAACCATCTGGCGGACGAGCTTTCGCAACTCGCATCCTCAAGAGCCTCTGCTTCGGCCAGAGTCTTTGAAGAAAGACTCTCATGACCGTCCGTCGTTGCCCCCGCTCCACGCGGGGAGGATGGCCCAGCCGTCGTTTCCCCCGCTCCACGTGGGGAGGACGGCTCGGCCGTAGTTGCCCCCGCTCCACGCGGGGAGGACGGCGGTGTCGGCGATGCGGCACCCGGGGAAAGCCCGGCCCAACTGAGTACCCGGGCGATCACCGTGTGATCGCCACTCTTGGCCGGGAAGGCCAATGGATGGACCCCATCCTAGCCTTCCTGCGAGACCGAGAGATCCCCGACGGTGACGCCTCTGCTGAAAAGATAGCACGAAAGGCCAAGTGCTACACTCTGGTGGATGGGGACCTATACCGCTGAAGCAGAAACGGAATTCTCTTAAATTGCGTCACTCGGGAAGAGGGGAGCGCCCTGCTCTCTGATATCCATGGAGGCATATGCGGGAGCCATATGTCTGGCCGAACGCTTGTCGGCAAAGCATTCCGCCAAGGATTTTATTAGCCCATCGCCTCCGTGATGCTTGCGGCGGTGAAGAGGTGCGGCATGCCAATTCTTCGCCAGCAAATTCACCGACCAGCCTAAGCTCGAACCATCCCGCCTCTTGGTCGCTCGCGTCGGGGTTGATATCCAGGCCCGTTTCATGAACCACAGGGGCTTCACCCATTGCTCGCCACCATCAATAAGTTCACCAAGTGGGTCGAAGACGAAGCTGTACGTGCCATCATGGCTTTCGCTGATGTCAAGTTCATCCACGGGATCTTCACCCTATTTGGAGTTGTTAATCGCATCATTACCGACAACGGTACTCGGTTCACTAGAGCGGCTTTCCTGGAGTTCTGCGAAGAGATGGGCACCAAGGTATGCTTCACCTCGGTGCCCATCCCAAGAGTAATGGCTAAGCTGAGCGTGCCAATGCGCTGGTATTGAGAGGCCTGAAGACTAGAGCATTTGATCGGCTCCATAGGCGGGGGGTGCGGTGGACAGAAGAGCTCCCGGCTGTGCTGTGGTTGCTCCAAACCACACCTAGTTGGGCGACTGGTGAAATGCCCTTCTTCCGGGTTCACGGCGCCGGTTGCCCTCCCGTCCGAAGCCGTTGCTCGCTCGCCAAGGTCTCTCGGCGCTCAATGAGGAAGGACATGAAGACCACCGTGGGGAAGATGTCAACCTTCTGGAGGAGGTGCGTGACCGAGCGGCCTTATGCGCCGCCCGATACCAGCAAAGTCTCAGATGATACCACACCGCCCGGGTCTCCAAGAGAACACTGGCAGTTGTGACCTGGTCTTGCGTAGAATCCAGACGCATCCTGTGCTCCACAAACTGTCTCCCCGCTAGGAGGGCCCCTTTAAGGTGGTCTCAGTATCTCGACTCGGGGCGGTCCGGTTGGCCACTGAGGATGATCAAGAGCTGGCCAACTCCTTCAACGTGGAGTTGTTGCGAAAGTTTTACCCCTAAAAGTCAGAAGTTCAAATGGTTCGCTCCGACGGCTAGGACGGTGAGCTTTTCCTACCGATCGCTGACTACTAGCAGTTGGCAAAGTTGTTAACCTTAAGAGCTTTTGCTTTATTCTTCCTGCTTGTCCCCTGGTGGGAAAGATTGCGTGGGGATGTCATGCGTTCTAAGCGATTTGGCTGCTCTTTGCTGATCCGTGGTAACACCCGGCATTCGCGTCGTGCCCGGACGGGCAACTAGGAGCGCGAGTGTGGCACGGTGACTCAAACGCGGCCCGCACACCTCGGTTCGGCTCAACGAAGCACTGATGGCTGTCTCCACGAGCACCATAGGCCCGATACCCCTCCTAGAAACCTGCTCCCATGCCACGCAGCGCCGCGGGTTGACCCCACATCACAAGAGCCTAAGTTAAAAAAAAGGGATCATGACATACCTGCGTAAGGACTTACGTCCCTTAATATGTTCTCTGGATGCTTTGTGCAATGCATGTTTGTGCTTTCAGTAGCCATGTGCAATCGCAGAAGAAGTGCTGGAGCGCCTGTAGCTCAAGTATCCAAGGCAATCCCGTGGCAGCCGGGCGAGAAGGTGGGCGATCATGCCCTGCTCGCCAGGCGATAAGCCCACGTGAGGCTTCGGCGGGCAGTCGGGCGACCACGCCCTGCCCGTCGGGCGAGCAGGCGGGCAACCACGACCTACTCGCCGAAGTATTGGCCTCTGTGACCAGTCTGGGGGTTGGTTGCCCAGTGGCCTATGGTAAAGATAAGTTGCTTGCTTGAACAGTACCAACTTATTTTTCGCATTTGCACCCTGTTGGGTTGGATTATGCATGGCTATCACTGGCTCTGATAACCTAATGGCTCCTTGTTGATAAAAGGAAATGCCCAGCGCTTGTGTCACAGGGACGGGTGACCGAGAGTGCGAGTGTGGTACGGTGACTCAAACGCGGCTCGCACACCCCTAAGATCGCTTCCCCGAAGCTCGCCTTGTTGCACAAATACAAGGTCGCTCTAAGAGATCGCAGGAATGTAAGTTCCAAAAGGACAGGAGTCAGTGACACCCTTACGCAGAAACTTAAGTCTTTGCTTGTCTACATTTTGCATAATCTCTGTTCGCAGTATTACAATGACTCAAAGAATGCCTAAGTATCGACCTAACCTGAGTGCTTAGGTTCGCATCATGACAAGGCTGGGGGCTGATCGCCCGAAGATTGAGTTGAGCAAGCATACCCAAAATGCGAACAGATGAACATGCCCAGGTGAAACCATAATATGCCAATTTCATTACAATTGCTGATATTGTTCTGGCATACAAAAAACAGGAACAAAAAAGAAACGAAGAAAACAAAAGAAGACAGCCTGGGCCATCAGTCGCCGTTGACGACATCGATGCCCTCGTCATCATCTTCGGCCTCCGGCTCCATCGCCGCCGCGCCAAGGTCCGGGCCTCACGCCATCATGCCGACGACGCTACCGCGACCTCCTCGACGCCGCCGCTACCGGGTTTCATCCTTCAATGCCATCCGTGATGGTCATTGGGTTGAAGGCGGCGTCGCGGATGGCGTAGCACGCCAGCACAAAGGTCACAGTGGCCCTGGCAACCTGCTGCCCTTCCTGGAAGGAGCGGGCGGCCGTGGCGGCTGGCAGACTGGAGAGTACCTCGGTGACCTGTGATGCAAAGGTGTACTGCATTTTTGTGGCTCCAGCTGCTCATGGTTGTCCACCCCAGGCGCTTAAGATTTCGCCATGTTCAGAAGATGACCGAGCATGGTCGCGATGTTGTGCTGCTCCTCCGCCGCTCCTCCATCGCCTCCTCCGCCGCCTCGGCCTCCGCGCCGGGCGAGTAAGGTCGCCCGGTGGCTATCTCTTGGCTAGCTGGCGTTTATCCTCTCCAGCCCTCACAGCGCTTCCACTTCGTGGTCACGTGGACTTCGCGTTGGGAGGCTACCGTGAGGAGAGTGCTCATGTCGCGAAGCGCCGCCAAGCTTCGGCGCTGGCAGCAGATGCAGGTTGGTGGCGTGGGCGGCAGGAGCGATCAGGGCTGGGGGAGCAGGAGCGCTGGTCCAGCGACGCCGGCCCAGCAAGCTTAAGAGCCGCCAGTCGCCTTGAGCAGAGTGCCCGCGCTGCCGGTGCTGTGGATGTTCACGCAGGGGCACTGGGCGATCCGCCTTGGAGGCGATTTGAAGTCAAGGAGGAGGTAGCCACAAGAAGTCCGCAGGCGGGCACCAAGAAGAAGCTTGGGCTCGGCCGAGCCGGTAAGCATCGAGCTGGCGCCCGCGAGTCGGTGTCGCAGAGTTGAAGCTGGCGGCTGCGGCGGCGCAGAGGGGGGGCGTGATCGCCGCCGCCCCAAGTGAAGATGTCGCCGCTTCAGGCGTGCTTGGCGAAGTAGCGGAAGCGGCGACAGCAGAAGTTGGGTTCCCGGTACGGACTCTCTTAGGTCCGTGACCGAGCATCCGGAGCACCGGCCGCTTGCTCGCTCGCCCTCGGGGCCCCGAGGTCGGGTCCTCGATCACTAAGGGCAGCGGGTTGGCACCACAGTGGGACCAGTGGAGTCCATCGCCGGGAAAGATTGGATGATCTAGAGGCATTCTGAAGACTCCAAATCATAGAGCGGCCGAGCCTCAGCCGGAAATTCCAGGCCGCTCGGCACCGGCGGGATCAACACAGATAGCTACCGGGAGATGGCAGCACCATTCAGGTTTCCCTCACCTGGCACCAAAAGAAGACATGAGCGTTAGATGACAAAGGCTGCGAAGAAGAATATGCATTCAAAGGGAACAATAAGAAAACTTACTACCCGTATGCACGCGCGGCCATGTCGCTGCCCTTGTATATCGCCATGCGTATGCACGACGACGAGGGGCTGATCCTCCGAGCTACGAAGTCTCGGACTACCAGCGCCCCAATCAGGCCGGCGCCCCGCAACCGATCGATGCGGGCCACCATTGCTAGGAGCTCATTGTCACTCGACGGCGTAGCCCAG
Source organism: Guadua angustifolia (assembly GCA_036346375.1). Lineage (NCBI taxonomy): Eukaryota > Viridiplantae > Streptophyta > Magnoliopsida > Poales > Poaceae > Guadua > Guadua angustifolia. Next base: position 62,963,800 of record CM070504.1, on the reverse strand, counting down.
CCTCTGGTGTCTCCGTTTGCAAGAAGGTACTCCAAGAGGGCCGACCTGCTGTCGTCGCCGACATAGAGCCAGTCGCTCCGCTAAGTCTTCCAGTTGGAGCGTAGCTGGAAGGGAATGTAGCGGGAGGCCAACCCATCGCGGAGGCGAAAGTGGCAACTCCCCGCGACCCCACTGTCGGGGGAGATGCGACAAGTGAAGAAGTAGCGGAAGAGGGGGAGATTGGGCATTACCCCCATGAACATCTCGCAGAGGTAAGCGAAGGTGGAAAGGAGAACGATGGAGTTGGGGGAAAGATGAAGATGGTGGATCTCATAGAAATAGAGGATGGTGAGGAAAAATTCGGAGAATAGCGGCACCAAGCCCGCCATAAGTCCCCAGGTGAAGACGATGATCTCCCCTGGCTCGCAGGATGGCATGACCGTCCCCTGCCGAGGGCGAAGGGATCCCTCGGGTGCCATCCCGGTGACTAAGTCCACCTGGCTCTGGCCGGCGGTGGAAGAGAGAAGAGGCTGCACCATTGGAGCAGAAGCGAAGTTCTTCAAGTGAAGGAGGCAAAAAAGTAAAGGGCGAAATGTGAAGAAGATCAGAAGGCGTGAGCTGTTAAGTGGGGGTGTGCATGTATATAGACGCCCCACGAAGACGGTTCACGAACGGGCAAAAATCACGGCATTTCGGGTGCCAAGAAAAATCGGCGGAAGTGGGGAGGACCGAAGCGGTTGTGTGCACAGAGGTGGTGGGCCCATCCAGGAACGCACTGGCATTAAATAAGGTCTGAAAAGTAATCGTGCGGCTATGCAGATGGCCCGGGGCTATTGTTTGTATTTTGCACCGGGTACCTTTCCACCGTAGAAGAGATAGGCCTAAGAAGTTGCCTGGCACAGTTTGGCACCTTGGCGGGCAGCCGGGTGAGGAGTCCACGTGGCCCTCTGGCGAAAGCAATGGGCGAAGCGTTCACGTGGTGCCTCGGGCGGCGGTCGGGTGAGCACACTCGCCACGGGCGAGGAGCCCACGGGCCTCGGGCGAGTAGCCGGTGATCATGTTCGCCACGGGCGAAGCGGCTCATAGGTGGTGCCTTAGCGGGCGGCGGGCGAAGCACGCGATCGCCGCCGGGCGATCACGCCCTACTCGCCGGGTGGGTGGCCCGCGTGACGGCCTGGCGAGTGGGCGGGCATTCGGGCCCCACTTGTCAGGCCACGAAGGCAACCAAAAGAGTGAGAGGGAGGCTTCGCCTCGAAGTTTCCCTCCCCTGGCACCTCATGTCAGGGTCATTAATTGTGAAGGACTCGGCTATCGACACGACGACGGCTCATTCCTCTAACGCCTCTTACCAAACCCGTCGCAAGAGCATCGTGTCCCGGGCGGACCGGGCAAGGCCACTCACTAACATTAAATGAGGTTCTATACAAGGCCACGGAGGCGTGCTTAATAAATGAGTCGTGGGTCGACGTGGAGGTTGGAATGATGGGTGTAATTAATGAGTTATACATAAGCATAGCGCCACCTTCTCCCCTGCCCAGGCGGTCTCATCTATATAAGGGTGCCTTGGTGCAAGGAGAAGGGGCCGCTAGAAGAGAGAGCATAGAGAAGCAGACGTAGAAGAGAATCCTTGTAAACACTTCCACATTTCCTCAACAAAGAACCAGCAGGACGTAGGGCTATTACCCAGACTGGGGGCCTGAACCTAGGTAAAACCGTTGTGTCCATCAGTTTGCTGATTCCCGAGATCTGTCGTCGAGAGACATTAGGGTTTCCAGCCACAAAGATGCCCTCTACCGAACCATATCTTCCGTCTAGGGAGTAGTCACTCCGTTAACGGGATCTTGTCAGGTGAAATACGCCGACAGTCGTCGAGTTCAGGAAGAACATGGCGATGCTACACGGAGCTTCCCTGGTTGTCCACGTGGCGAGATCTTCGGCTACGATGCTCCCAATCCAAACCGCACACGGGGCGGATCTCAACGGCCCGGATTTGGTGGATCCCGAGTTGCCACGACACATCCTGCTCGTCTGCCAGAATCAACGGCTGAGATTTGCTAATGACGATTCCTGTAGCGACTAATCCCAAGCGTTCGATCTCGAATCCAATGGCCTGGAATCCTAGGGTTTTCACTACTAGACGCGGTCGATCTAGCCGTCCGATGCGATATCAATGGTCATGGGTGATGCTTCTAGAAATAGGGCTAACGGGTCGCACATCACATGGGTCGAGCACGCACAGTGCTAGGCTTGACCCAATACTGTTCACGCTGATTTCCAGGGTTTTATTTTTAAAATAATTACAGAAAATACTTTGATTTATATTAGGCAACAAAAACACTAAGAGAAATCCAAGAAAAATCTTAAAAATACTTTGAGACATTCTGGACTCAAATAAAATATTTTTGGCAAAACTTTATTTAAATTTTATCTATATTTAATTAGTTTTCAATTTTAAAAATCCAATAAATCTAGAAAATTCACAAAACTCACAAATTGCAATACACACTAATAACTAATAATAAGGAGCAAATTTTGGGATGTTACAGTCATCAACAGGGCTGCGATGACATGTGCGGCTTCTACGTCATACAACACATGCTGATTGTGGTCGGCGGCTTGCATTTTTTCTCTAAGGTATATGTAGATGCATAATAATACACTTAGCCTTTTACATACAAATTTTAAAACTTAAATTAGTGCACTTATTTTTATTTTGCAGAAGATCAATATCCCCTGGGGGAGCTTAGATAGCAAAGCATCAACTATATACGAGATTACTTATGCCAGTGGTAGTAGTTAGAAGTTATATCGAAGAACAGTAGGTTTAGAGATCCTGAAGTCTCCTGCTAGTTCATATGTAAACAATATTAATTATATATGTCAATGTGATATGCATGTGTACTGATTATTGTTAAGCATGTTTGTGTTGTATATTGTGAACGAATGTAATATATGTGTTGTATAATAAAGTTTGTGTTCTGTGAATGTGATATGTGCATTCTAATGTGATAGATATATGTGTGCATATGTTAATATGAGCTATTTTTGAGAGGATACAAAAATGACAGACCCCTCATCACAATCGATTCCTTTTAAGAACCAATTGTGATGACCCATTCATCACAATCGGTTCTAGGTAAAAACCGATTGTGATGAGGAGGGGATCATCACACTCGATTCTCACAAAGAACCGATTGTGATGATGTCTCTATCACAATCGAGCCAAAACCGACAGTGATAGCTCCTCTTCATCATTATAAAATAACTTTGTATCGTTACCAGAACCTACTCTAATAACAAAAAAGAACCGATTTTGATGTACATTCTTGTAGTAGTGATACTAACTAGTTTTACGCCTATTACCATTTATTTGGGAAAGATATGCATATGCCGATCTTTTGCAAATGGAAGGCAAACTCATTAGGGACTTGGTTCAAACTAAACTAAATATTAAATATTTTTGCAAGATTGGCTGATTTTAGACTTGTAGTATGTTTATAAACATGTTTCTTTTACATTATCATTTATTTGTGCTATTTAGCCATACACTAATTACATGTGCCTGGATCCTTTAGTCTTTTATAAACTTAGTTCAAACTAAATCTGTTATGAAGTACTTTTGCTTAATTAGGTATATTATGGTCCTAATAAGGCCTAGAAATAGGTTTTCTTAATTTTTGAAGATTAATGGTCAAGGTTGCTGTTATATGAATTTCTATGACTAGAATCTAAATTAAATGGGAAGCTAAGGCAAACTAAGGAATATTAAAAAAAACAAATTTCACATATATTAATACTTATTTGTGGTTTCAATTATATTTTATTCACACGTGTATTAAAATTAAGGTTATATTCAAACTTGATTCGAATTTAATTGAATATGAAATATTTTTGCAGAAGAGAGTCACTTATGATTTGAGCAATTTTATAAAATTTATCTCATAATTTTATGGGTTAGGGTCTGTACACTTCTAATGTTGACCATATTAGATATATTTGTATCTTAAATTCCAAATTTTTGCACAGAGATCCTAAATTAAATATTTCCACACAAACAGGGATAATATAGTCTTAGAAAGTCTTAGAAATTAGTTTCACTCAATTTTGGATTTTTATGCGTGAATTATATCTATTTGAATTTTCAATGCATTGGAATCAACTTATTTATGTATTTGAAATAATTTAGGTTAAAATATAAATTTTTTTGCAGAAATGGAGCTTTTCAGGTATTAGCATCTTCCAGAATTAATTTCATAATTATAGGAGTTATGGTTCACTTGTATTGTATAGTGATCGTATTAGGGTTTATTTAAAATTTAAATTCAAATAATTCAAACTGTGAGTCAATAATAAATATTATCACATATTTGGAATATACATGATTTTATATGAATTTAGGAACTAGTTTGGTCAGATTTGGAGCTAAGATGAAAAAGTTATGGCCATTTGATTTAGTCGGCTTGAATAAACATTTTGAAAATATGAAATACGCTTTCTTACTTTGAAAGCGCATTTCCTTTATTTGAATTAGCATGTGTGCTGGCAGTTGGGCCCTGCTCAGCAGTGTCTGTGTGTGAGCCGAGGAGGGAGAAGCTGATATAGTGGTCCCACGCGCCAGCGACAGCGCGCATTGTGGTGACTGGTTACTTGGGCCCGCTTGTCAGCGGCCCTTGAGAGGCTTTGTGGTCACCGATAGTGAGGCTTTGTCGGAGTTGGCCCGGCGACCACCGTGCTAGCTTAAGGGAGTCTAAGCTAGGCGCTACTATGTCACCAGTTGGAGACAGCTAACATCGTGCTCAAGCGGCGGCAACACGGTGATCGGCCGTGGAGAGAAACAAAGCTAACTCATGCATGTTTGATGGTAGAGTGAACATCAGGAGGTGAAGTGGAGCTTCCTCATCGGTTCTTGCCTTCTTGGGGTCAAAAAGTGGTTGAATTGCTTCGACACCTTGCATGAGCCGTGAGGACGACGATGAGCTAGCCGTGGCAGCGATGATTGGGTTAACTCAAGCTAGAATTGAAGTGCGTGCAAAGTTTTAGGATGCGCAACAGTGCTCCGAGCTCAATGAATTGAAGGACAACTTACTGAGTTGGCCAATTGGGTGTCGCTCGGGTTTTTAGAGCTCATCGGCTTGGAGAAGGTGGTGTCGTTCTGGGTGTGGTTGAGGCGATAGGGAAGCTAGGCATTTGTCTAAGTTACTAGAGGGAAACTTATATAGAGGCATGGAGGCAGCTCTACAGGTTTTGAAGGGGGATTCATCTTTGCGGTCGAGAAGGAGCTCAGCAATGCTAGAAATCATGTGGGATTTCCTCACCGTGGTAGCACGATTCACGGGCATTTGATGCTGTGGCAGTCGGGAGGGGGAAGCACGACATGGGCTCAGGCGTCGAGGAAAGACGGTGCTCACTACAAAAGAGGACAAAGAAGAGAGGCGGCGTGGCTGGGCGTGGCGTGAGAGAGAGAGGAGAAGGAAAAGAAGAGGGAAGGAGAGAGGACTGACGCATGGGGTTGGTGGGTCCACCCGGCAGAGGCAGAGAGAGGGATGGGATTCATTACCTTTGCCGGTGGGTCCATTTAATGGCTGGGCCAACATGGCAGAGAAAGAAAAGGGCAACTCAAGTTGATCTTCTCAGATAGCACATGATCTAACATTTAATTCACCCATCGAATCATATCTCAGATTTTTTACATATTTTTTTAAAAAAATTCTCAAGAGGGTTCTCTACACTTTATAAAATTTACATGTTGAATATTTTATATAAAAATTCTAATAATTCTGACAAGCAGTACTATTCTTTTTCATGATCTTTTTTTATTTGAGCATATAAATAAGGTAAATAGTTTTTGAAAAAATTTTAGAAGATTTTTTGTGCCCCAAGTGATCTTTTGTAAAAATTTCAGATTGAGACCTTGCATATTTATTTTCTAATAAATCTGACATTGCAATTTCCAAATTTTCTTTTTTTTTTAATTCTAAATGGCACTAAATTTGAGTATTAATTTTTGATATTTCTACTAGAGATTGAAGTTGCTCTAATTAAAGTGTGGCAAGAATTTTAACTCGATATGTACACTGTAGATTTTTATAAACATTTGATATGCTACTGTTTTCAGTCAAATTCCATTAATTCTCATTTTTTGTCATTAATTATTGAGTTCATATAGCTTTTGACTACAGAAATTTTTTTCATAGATTTCATATATGATTTTATATTTCTTAGTTTTAAAGTCCAGTAAACAAATACTAGAAACAAATACATGGAGCAACCTGGCGCCACTGCCATGGACCAACTTGATGTCACTAATGTAGGCGACGTAAAGTATTAGTATATTGTGATTCCCAAAACATTGCAGGGTTAGATGACTAATAAGAAGAAAAAATTGCAGGCTTAGACGTCTGATGAATAGAGGCAGCGTGCAGGTTGTGGTCCGAGCAAGATGCCTAAGGGATTTTACACTATAGTAGAGCTCTCGACAGCCGGGGAACCTGCTATACCCGAGTTATCGTTGGGGCCGTACAGGACAGCATGTGGGGTTCTTGCTAGGGATTATGTGCCCATAAGCTATAGATCATGGACCGGCCGCCGAGGTGACCAGTGGGTGGTTCCCAATGGCCTGAAGGACATGTTCTTGGACAAGCTAAAGGAAGTGTTCCAGTTCCCCTAAGGGATCGAGTTGGCTATAAAGAAACGTGCACTATGCATCATGTGCACAGCGTGGAAGAATTGGAAGACAACACTGAATAAGAACTATGTGAAGAAGAATGAAACGCTAAATTTTGACATGTACCCAAAGTTAAGGAAGTTTTGGGAGGACTTTGTGGTGTACAAAAATTCTAAAGAAGCCCAGATAGTGAGTCAAAAGAACAAGGCTAACGTGGATAAGAATATGTACCCTCACACACTAGGCACAGGTGGGTACGTGAAGAAAGTACCAGCATGGGATAGGTGCGAAGAAGAACTAATCATAGGGCGCTATTCTGCGATGGCCGAAGTTGTTTAACGATCGGGCAATCGGTTGCTTGGGAGGGGGGCTTCTATCTCGGATGATGGTAGCTTAAGCTTCTGAAGCGATAGAACCCAGGAAGTGTCGTGAAAAAAACATATGCTCACGTGCAGTCTTCCATGACTTATCAGGCCACGAAGGGAGAATGACGAGCTAACCGTAGCCCTGGGTAACAAGGAGCACCCTAGTCACACCCGAGGAGTTGGTTTGGTGCCATTGCAAGAAGACTTCCCAGCTGATGCATCGTTGTATAGGCGTCCAAACAGAATAGAGAAGATTAACTGGACCATCAAATAAAAGATGCTATGGCGAGAGCATTAGCGGAACAAAGAGTGAAGTTGGATAAGGTTATGGAGCAAGCAGTACAGAAAACTCTTAGCTCACGACTGCCACCCAATGACAGCCCTCGGATCTTTAGTCACGGTGCTCGTAAGAGTAGCTGCACGTCCACAGGGATTCCCGAAGAGCATGGACTCCATTTTCCAGTGGATGACATCATAGAATCGACACCGTGCAAGCTGCATTTCTCCGCACATGGCATTACCATCAAGGTGGCTGATGGCAAGGCTTGGCCATATGGCTCCTCGCAGGTTTTGCACTACCGCCTGATACCGTCAGCCAGGGTTGAAGTGGACGGTGTAGTTTGCCAATACCATAAAATGGAGATAGAGATCCCTAGTGAGGATGAAAAAAATGAACTTGGAGAAAACGTGCATGGCTTCCTCGCGTGGTGCAAGAGCTTGATTAAGTTTGACTCGGACGACGAGGATGACAAAGATGATGATCAGCCGCACTCTCCACACAGAGACCTCCCGCCCTTGTCGCCACCACACAGAAAAGGTCCAACACCTCCGCTGGCACCACCTAGGAAAAGTCCAACTCCTCCATCAGCACCACCCAGGAAAATTCTAACTCCTTCACCAGCATCTAAAAAGAATCGAACACCAGCACCATCTCGAAAGTCAGCACCATCATCTAGCAAATCTTGATCATCTGTCACTACTACAGAAATCGTAATCACAGACGGTTCGTAAACGTCATCAGAGACGGTTTTGTGAACCGTCAGTAACAATAAGTCTGTGATGAAGGAGATCATCAGAGACGGTTTTCCACCCGTCTGAGAAAATATATATCACAGACGGTTGTATTAATAAACCGTCTGTGATATTTAGTTATCACAGACGGTTTCAAACGAGAACCGTCTATGATAACTAAATATCACAGACGGTTTCAAATCATAACGGTTTGTGATACGAACTTATCATGCATTTATTTTAGATAAGAACCGCTCAGGATGATTTTTCCTCATAATTTCAGTTGCTGTTCTCCATTTAACGTTTTGAATATTAGATGTCTTTTAGATTTTGATATTTATTTTGAAGATTGAAGAATGATCAAAGTCGGCCTTCCATTTGTTCAATCACATTTGAACATGGAAGACCCGACTTGCAATCACATTTGTTCAATCTTTTAATTAGCCTAACTAGAGTAATCTATGAAATACATCTACAAATTTTTCAAAGTACCATTTTCTCCCACCGTGGCACGACGGTGACGCCAAGCAAGAGCATGCCGTCCGGTATTCTCGCAGACCGTGGCACGACGGGTGATCAAGCAAGGCCACTTCATATGGCATGAAGTGCATCACACACTCCAAAGGTGTCGTTCGATCAAGCACTCTATGGTTGCCGCCACCGCCATGTCAAGGCGGGTCTTGGTTGATTTATTAGTCGAAGTTCCATCAACATTATCATAAGAAGGAGAAAAGCGCTACAAATGATTATATTTTAAGTCTATCCCGACGGACAAATCGCTGTTTCAATGCATATGGAAGTGCAGATATTCAATTACAACATCTATAATCGACCGTGTCTCGTAAATATTGATGCAGAATACCTAAGTAGATGGAAATTTCAACAACAAGCCATAAATATTGGAGGTTCTGCTGAGGGTGTAGGAAAATATCTAGTTCCAACAAGCAAGACATTGTTAAGTTGTTGCATTCAAGATGAGCAAATATGTATTAAGGATAATATCATGTGACAATACAATGAATCGTATAAACAAGAATAACCGCAAGTTTTTGGCATATTTTCCAATTAATGAATACCATTTGACAATTGTACAACTCAGAAGTTATCAGTTGCGTGGAACGCGCTTTTTATGTATTACTTGGTGAACAGAAGAAACAAACTTTCCTCTAATGTTGCTCAAATGGGCCTCACCAACGCAGCTTTTAATCAGATTACTACTTTTTTAGCTTATTTATGGTTTGCATGTTGTAGCAAACATAAAATCCACATAGGTTATTTTCCGACCTTGCCGGTGGCATCGCAAATAAAACCTATGGTTAGTTCTAGAGTCACTATTACGGGGTTTGATATAGAATTGTTGTGTATAGCGGATACCGGAAAGTTCAAATCATGTCAGTAGTTTAGTCCAATCTTTCACGTGTTTGAACGCTCTACAAGATTGCAAAAGGTTAGCCTAAGCCATTCCAATAGCAATATAAACTCGAACAACTTACACGACCATGTACGAGGAAACGTGATTACCGGTGAGTAATTTTGCGATAGGTGTCAAGTCGTGGTTTCCGCCACGTCCGAATCAAGGTACTTAACCCGTTTGTGGCTGGTTCAATTACAATTAGAACCCAAAGTGAAACCTACATGTATATCACAATGGACAATGAACAAAACAGAGTTGTGTGCACAAGATGCACCAAAGTATAGCATGTGGCAAGACTTACCTCGGGTTATGGGGTATAAGTATGAATTCTTTATCTTTTGTGCTAGCAATGCCTCTATCACGATTTCTAACCATGTTTATATCATCATCCATTGTTTGCTTTGAGACTATATGTGGGTCGAGGAAACCGATCGATAGTTTCGCTGTGTTGCTTCAAGTTGCATGTATCTATATATACAAAGGTGAATTATATATATATTGGAGTACATTTATCACTATTAGATTTAATGTAGACCGTGATAGCACACACTTACAAGGTCCAAGATCTTATGAGTGCGGCCGAGGGCGCCGAGGTTGTAGAGATGGAACAAGTCCAAAATCAATCGTGAAGAAGCCCCTCACGAGTCATTGAATAGATGTTCATACTTGAACTTAACGCCGATACTTGTTGTGCGCTCACGCCTCGCTTTCCAAATTTCTTGGGTGTACCACTTATGCAATGTTGGCAAGGTATACTAATGAAGTTACGCTGCCTTTCGTTAGTAACGGCTCTCCTAGCTTGTATTGTTTAGCCAACTCGGCAGATGGATAGTCGATTTGTTCTTGCCCTTCTTTCTTCTGCTTGCCCTTGCCTTTCTTTTGTTTTGTATGAACCCTTCACGGAGAGGAATGGGCAGAAAGAGGTCAACATTATGTACATCAAGTGGAGTCTGCCAGACGATCGCGATTTGGTAGCCAATCGATCGACGGCGATACAATAGGCTAATCGATCGCCGTGGTTGTTGCATGACGTAAGGGCGACCAGGAGATGTCGCCGCTAGGCCATTGGATGAATGTGCCAATGGCATCCCCAAGTTTCACGATCTCGCTATTTGGCGGCTTCAGAGATCGACAATTTTGAAACAATCAAATACCCCGTCCACATTGACCTTGGTGAAACCCGGCGCTATCATGGTACTGCACCATGGTCCCTTAGTGGATGGATACGCCATGCCCCAAGCAAACGCCGAGGAAAGGTGCCATTGTTAATTCTCACTTGAGATTAAATGCGTGGCCACCTTAATGTCACATACGTGATAAGTCCCGCTTATGTTCATCTATGTCACTTGGAGGAACGGATGCACACCTGCTTCACGGCAAGTAATGACTTATGACATACTACGGGCTTGTACAAGATTTCTTTCTTGATTGGTGAGCCTTTCCTCGAGGATTCTTATCCTTTCATAAAATTCTTCTCTCGCCTCCCTCAACTCTTTTCTCAACTCTCCTCTCAACTTGTCCTCCAAATTCTTTATAAGATTTGACTCGCGCGCGGCTTTAGTTCTCTTCTTACTTCGGTATACGTGGAAGTCTTCTGGGAATCCAGTTTTCCATGGAACAAAAACCCCTATGCCTCTTGTACGACCAGGGTGTTCCTTGTTTCCCAAGGCCATGGACAGTGCATCTTTCTCCCTGTCTGGCAAAAAAGAGCCATCGGCCGATTGTGTACTCAACGCTACCTGCAAGATCCTGACAAGTTATTTCACTTATGAAGTCATGGACTAATTACGTAAAATTGGTAGTTCGATTATATATTACTGTGCGCTGGCACTTCCTCGTCCATGGGTTTACGAAGGAGACGATTGCGGAGGATGTGGCGAAGATCTCGCCTTAGCCGCCTCTCGCACGTGGATCTGTGATTGCCGGAAATGGCGAGATACCCTCCTCGCCCTCCCTGCCCCATTGGCGCTCTCTTCCCCGCAGAGCGCAGTTGCCGAAGTCTGTGGGGTGAGTGTTCTTGCCTCGCAAGGCCTTGTTTGCTTCACTTTGACGCACGAATTCGCCTCGTCGCCTTCATCTCAACAAAACGCCGCCACGTGTCCAAGATCAATGAACCCATACTTAGAGTATGGATCTATATTCTTCTTGACGAGTCTACGAAAAGCGATGCTTGATGGTCTTCCATGCCTTTCTCGCCGCAAGCAAAGGCATACCGCCGCACTAGGGAGTGAATTCTTCCGAATGTTGAACGATGAAAGAACTTCCGTCGAGAAGGCATTGCGAGCCTCAATAGTCACCAACCTCCGTGAAGATAGCGTGATCGAACCCGCTCCTGCTACTATCCCACACATATTCAAATGCATTCGCTCCCTTTTTGGCTTTCTAGGGCCCCATCCTTGGATCGATCTCGTAATGGTATATCGGTCTGCTGGCTTTTTGTTTGGTCCTCTTGCGGCATGGGTCGATTCTTCTTTTGAGGGCACATCATGTCCTTCGACGATGGATTAGAGGACTACATCTTCTTTATAAGTTAAAATAGTTTCAAGCTTAACTAAAAGAGAAGAACAAATAAAATCAAATTAGAGTGAATAAGTTTGTGGATACCATGGCTTGTTATTAGCCTTTTAAAATAACTAGCCTAAATGGCTTGTTATTAGCCTTTTAAAAGAACTAGCCTAAATGGCTTGTTATTATCCTTTTAGCAAAAGAAGCAAACTAGGAAGTTGTTTAACTTAATAAAAATTTCGCAAAGACTCCCCTAAAACTAGGACACCCACACGCAGCACAAGCGTAAATAAGTGCGAGTATAAGAGCAAGACTTTGTTTATTATTCCTCTTAAGCATATATATGAGAATACATAATTCACACACAAGAGGTATGACATAAACAAGATAACACAAAGGACTAGCTTATAAGCAACTTTGTTCTCAGATTATCTAAATTGATGGGTTGCTCTTAAAGAACCCTCCAACATCAATTTCAACAATATATCACAGGTATACAACTGAGATTAGTGAATCTACGCAATTCAAAGATCGTTAAGAAAATTGATTCACTAGAACTCAACTATGGACTATGAAAAGCTTGAACAAAGAGATAAGCGAACTAGGAGGTTGCCGAACTTAATAAAAATTTCGCAAAGACTCTCCCCTAAAACTAGGACATCCACACGCAGACAAGCGTAAATAAGTATGAGTATAAGAGTGAATCACGCATGTGATAGCATATCACATGTACAAGAGCAACACCACCAAGTTGAATTCTAGACACAATGATCTAAACAATCTTTGAATCATAGAAGGAACTCACTAACTAGCAGATCAATATAGCCTCATTTAATTGAATCATCATCGAGCAGCAGAGAGAACAAAATCGAGCCTCTAGATCGAGAAACGGCCTCTAGCTCGATGGCTAGTCCCCAAAAATACTCGACGGTTCACCGACACTATAGAGTAGTACCAATCACCCACATACCAATGAGAAGAAAGAAAGAAAGATGCGAAGACACTTACACCGTAACAAAGACCGATCGCTGCTCGTAAGAGAGGCCAGCACGACGATGGGGAGCACGTCATGGGAGGACGACGATGGGGAGGTCACCGAGGGGAGGACGCCGAGGGGAGCATGTCGCTGCAAGGGAGGACGACGATGGGGAGCACGCCGATGCCGGGGAGGACGCCAAGGGGAGGACACCGCGAGGGGGAGGACGCCGAGGGGGAGGACGCCGGGAGGGGGAGGACGCCGAGGGTGAGGCCGCCCGGGACACAAAACGCCTCAAAGAGTTAGAGTTTGCCGCACAGGAATGAGCCCCGCTGGGGAGATATATAGAGGAGAGCACATCACAGACGGTTCTAAAATATAACGGTCTGTGATGTATTATCACAGACGGTTCTATAATAGAACAGTCTGTGATGTTGAGATATCACAGACGGTTATATAATAGAACCGTCTCTGATGTTGAGATATCACAGACGGTTAGGTAACATAACCGTCTGTGACAAATAACATCACAGACTGTTATGTTAAAGAACCGTCTGTGATATGTACTGTTCACTGACATTCACTTGTCGGTTCAGTTCAGTCGACTCTTGTCTGTGCCACTTTGTTGTATCTTCTGGGAAAGTTGTCATTAACAGAATATAGACTGTACTGTGGTTGATGTGGAGATTCTAATCCTCAATTCAAACCCTAAAATCTGAGAGCAATCACATACAACTATTTCCATATTGCCAAAGTAGACATGATTCTGTTCTTGTTTGCCATAGTCTACATAATTTATTTCTTGTCATCAATTATGTCTGAATGGCCATCTTTGAATCATGTATTTGGAATCATATTGATATTAAGGAATAAATACGTGCTCTCATACTTGCATCTTTTCCATCAATCCAGATGCTTCACAAGCTACTTACAAAGATCATCACAATCCTATATACATAATTCAGATGTTTTGAAGCTACTTACAAAGATCATCACAATCATATGTACAAAGCATGATGGGTCGTACTATCTTTACAATAGCATTAATGTAATATTATTACACATGAAAATTAGTAAGCATGATGACAATGCACCCTTCTCATAACTACGCCACCACATGCTTATTCTTTTGTATGAAAGTTAGCCCTTCATGATGATCGACGCGTGTGTAGCTTGCTTCCTCATGTTGTTCTTCCGGGACCAGATGTCATTTCCGATAGGTGGCAACTCATCAAATTGATTGTACTCTTCCTCATCTACTACATTCTCAACTCCGACAATTCTCCTTTTTCCTCAAGAACTACGTGGCGCTTCTTGTTGGACGAATTCGGTTACATAGAAGACTTGAACAACTTGGTTAGCGAGTACGAATGGTTCATCTTGGTATCCGACACGCTCGAGGTCCACAGAGTGATGCCATTCCCGCCAACCTTCACGGCCGGAGGTGGACCCAACGGCACCAAATAGGGGAATCTTGAAAATACGTAGTCGAGCTCCCATATCTCCTCTATGAACCCATAGTAGGAGCTCCTCGTCAACCCACCAGATTATTGAATGCATCTATGCGACACCGCTGTTCGGTTTGTGCTCTTCATATCCCGATCTCTCGTAAAATGTGTACCCATTTAAGTCATATCCTTTCCATGTGACAACCGTAAAAGTTGGTCCTTTGCCAACCATGTCAACAGAGTCATCCGACGAGCTCCCATCGATAGGTCGCTCCTTCAACCATTTGTTGAATCAAGGTTATGTTGTCTCGTGATCCAAGACTCTGCCGTCTTTGGATTCTCTTGCCTTAGCCATTGCTTGTGCTCGACGATATAGGCGACACTACAGACCATGTGTTGCAAAACCGTGAAATGGGCTCGAGCATACGCAACCGAATCAGCGTGATTGCTTTCTTCCGATGGTCCCGACACTGGAGCCTCCCTCATTGGCGTAGATCGAGGCACACCTATTGGTTCGACCGGGCCATGTAATCGACGCAGAATTCGACGGCCTCTTTCATTGTATAACCTTCGACAATGCTACCCTCCGGACGAGATCGATTCCAGACGAAGACTTGAGAATTCCATGTACCTCTCGAACGGGTACATGCTACGAGGAACACCGGCTCGCATATCTTTATCTCTGTCACAAGGTGAACAATGAGATGGACCATGATATCGAAAAATGATGGAGGGAAATACATCTCAAGATTACATAGAGTCATCACCACCTCGGCTTGTAGAGCATCTATGTAGGATCGATATATATTAAACTAGCAATCAGAGGGGGGGTGAATGATTGCGCGGAAGCTAAAATCAAAAATTCTTGATTCACAAAACCCCCTAAATTAATTATGAAATATTGCTCCCGGATTCGACAAGAACAGATTAATAGACGTCCACTAAAACCGTAATTCCCGAAGATCCAACCGTCGGATTGACATAAAATTTTAACTTTATAAAATAGATTCAAATACGAAAATAACACAATAAGAATCACCTCAATCGGATATACGGATCTAAAGATATTGTATTTGCAATATGACTGTATTAATAGAGACGAAAATTAATCTGACCTTAATTACGAGATTAATCAACTTCCTTGTCGCAGACCTTCACAATTTGATTGCTGTCGCCGCTCGCCGCCCGAACCCACGCTCTGCAATACATGACAATCCAATTTTTGCTGTTCGCAACTTGGGTCTGCTTGCCGAGAACCTCTCGCCGATGTTGCCCCCACGACGTCGCAGGTACCGTCCTTTTGTTAAGGCTGCCCCACGCCGCGTCGCCAAGACGACAGCCCTTCTTTTCTCATACGCCACCCGAGACAAGCTCACACATGAAAAACAACCGCCGCCCAAAAGCAATCAGATCGGAAGAAGGATTTTTTATTTCTTTTGTCTAACAAGACTCAATACAAAAGAGTACAAACCCTAAAATCTGGCTCAAGAATAAACAAGGACACCTCCCCTATTTATACAGAGCAAACACACGAGATTGAATACATCTCCACTTTCAACATGGAAAGAGTTCAGATTCATCTCAACTTGGCCCAACATGACCAAAAACAACTCTTGCACGCATGCAAGAACAGAGAGATTGAATACAACTCTACTTCCAACATGGAAAGAGTTCATATTTATCTCTACTTGGCCCACATGGCCAAAAACATCTCTTTGCACGCATGAGCAGCCCACCTGCTGCGCATACGTGACTAACCAGCCTTCACATGCATGTTCTCTAGCCCGAACATTCCGCATGACATCCTTGACCAC
Organism: Guadua angustifolia; assembly: GCA_036346375.1. Classification (NCBI taxonomy): domain Eukaryota; kingdom Viridiplantae; phylum Streptophyta; class Magnoliopsida; order Poales; family Poaceae; genus Guadua; species Guadua angustifolia. The sequence continues at coordinate 62,947,624 of CM070504.1, read as the reverse complement.
CAGGACCTCAGTTCCTCCCTAAACCTAGTCCCGAACCTCAGTTCCTCCATGAACTTAGTTCCGGTCCGTCATCGACCACGTTCACCCTCGAGCAACACCTGCACATGAATTAACAAACAACGAATCCAAGCACAAGTCCACGACTTGACTCAAGATTAATCCATGCAACCACTCACACGAGTGCATTGCATTAAGCAAAACCATTATGCTATCACCAGCATAATAAACATATCACCATAGCACATGCACAAGCACCACACATACTATAACCCAATTTTTCATCACATGATCTCAGAATCTCCCCCTTGATGAAAACATTGGCAACACCATTTGGACCTGAACATTGGCATTCACCTCACAAGAACAGATGTAAGAAATTTTGTTTATATAACAAAAAGACAAACAAGGTGACCAAAAGACAAAGAGAGAAAATCTCCCCCAATAAAGAAGAAACAAAATCTCCCCTTATCTAAAAAAAATCTCCCCCTGTGACAAAGAGAAACTCTCCCTAACAGAAAGAAGAAATGTGTGTGTGAATGTGCAATGTGTAACAAAAAATTCTCCCTTTAATTCCAAAATTCTCCAAACTTCTCCCCCTTTGACAATGGATTCATCAAGAATGCAAAAAGAGAACAAAAGAGAAACTTCTCCCCTTGATGTTGTTGTTTTCCCCTTTTTTTTTATGGTACTGAGCATTATAAGTTATGCACAAATGTAACAAATTCATCACCAAGCCATGCTAACAAAAGTACTTGCACCCTCAAATCTACACATAAACAATGTAGAGTAAGCATAACTAGAAATCAAGTACTATTAACGATTTGTTGCATGGCATGATCTCCCTTTCTCAACAATCTTAAAACCTGAAAACATTGAATTTTTGTGCACTTTATTTGTGCTTTGAAAAACTAATTCATTACTTTGATTGCAACAATAACAATTGCAAGGAATTACATGCACCATCAGCCTTACTTTTCAACCATGCCAAGCAATCACAAGCGTAAGGTTTCATGGTTTCGATCATACACAACCTCTTCCAAGTTCATATCAAAGTGCAATGATAAGCAGTCTTGTAAAGAAGAAGTGCGATAGTACATAACCTTGTTCTTGTATTTATCAACAATCACTCTTTGAGCTTTAGCACTTAACTTTCATATTTAGCAATTTTTCGAGCAAGATTAAGATAGCCAAGAAAGTTCAACCATGACAAGATTTAATTCAAGTTGTCATTCCATTTAAAAAGTCATGACATAAACTACACTATATATGTATAAACAGAAAGTTGCAAAGACCTTGTAGCATAAACATGGCTTCAAATGACATATGTGTATGAAATACAATGCTCAAGATTTTTATCGCTTTTTCATTTTTTGTTTTTCATTTAAGAAACACACAAAATAAAAAGTATGTTACACAATATTACAAAGTTTTCAAAAACTCCCCCTCAAAAGTATCCCATTGGATGAACTAACCCAAGTTCTCCCCGAATAAAAGCAAAACGAGAGGAAGACAAAGGTTTTGTGAAAATGTCTGCCAATTGATGTTCAGTATCCACATGATGAAGCACAATATTTCCCTTTTCTACATGATCTCTAAGAAAGTGAAATCTGATCTCAATGTGTTTTGTTCTAGAGTGTTGCACAGGGTTCTTAGCAATGCATATTGCACTAGTGTTATCACACAACAGAGGAACACTATCCAAATTAACCCCATAATCTTTAAGTGTAGCTACTATCCAAAGAATTTGAGAACAACAACTAGCAAAGCACCACATATTCAGATTCAGCAGCTTGATTGTGCAATGTAAGATTGTTTTCTAGATGACCATGCAATAAGTGAATTACCCAAGAAAAGACATGAGCCGATGTGCTTTTTTCTATCAATTCTACAACCTCCAAAATCAGCATCGAGTACGCCTAAACTAATGCATGAGGAAGCAAAAGCCATATGCCAAAATCTTGAGTACCATGGAGATACTCAAGATCCGCTGATGCCTTGTTGATGTGAAACACGTGGAGAAGCTTGAAAACGAGCACACAAGCACACAAAGAAATTGAATATCCGCCTTGATGCGTTGAGATATAACAGAGAGCCTATCATGCTTCTATACTCCTTTTGATCAACAATGTCACCATCTTCATCCGGATCAAGTGTGCAAGTGCCTCCCATGGGTGTCATGATCGGCTTGCAGTTTTCCATCCCAAAACGACGAAGCAAATCTTTTGTGTACTTACTTTGATGAACAAAAGTACCTTCCTTCGCTTTGTTTGACTTGCATCCCAAAAAGTAAGTCAACTCACCCATCATGCTCATCTCAAATTCCTTTCTCATGGTTTCTGAAAACTTAGACACTAAAACATGAGAGGAACCACCAAAAATAATATCATCAACATAAATCTGGACGAATAGTTGATCATTGCCTTGCTTGAGTAAAAAGAGAGTTTTATCAACCTTTCCCATTGTGAACTCCTTTTCAAGTAAAAAGGTTTTTAACCTATCATACCATGCTCTAGGGGCTTGTTTTAATCCATACAAGGCTTTGGACAATTTGAACACATGATCAGGAAATTTGGGATTTTCGAAACCAGGAGGTTGCTTAACATATACTTCTTCATTAATATAGCCATTAAGAAAAGCACTTTTCACATCCATTTGATACAGTCTAAAACCTTTAGATGCAGCAAATGCTAAGAGAATTCTAATTGCTTCAATTCTAGCAACAGGAGCAAATGTTTCATCAAAATCTAAACCTTCAACTTGAGAAAATCCTTGAGCAACCAATCTAGCTTTATTCCTGACCACAACACCACCTCACTTTGTTTATTTTTGAAAACCCATCTAGTTCCAATTATATTAAAATCGGGAGGAGGTGGAACAAGCTTCCAAACTTTATTACGCCAAAATTTCTAATTCTCATGCATGGCATTGATCCAAGATTCGCCGCTTAATGCATGAGATATATCTTTGGGTTCAAAAGAAGCAACAAAAGCAGAGTGAGCATGAGAATCAGAAGCAATAAACCTGGATCGGGTGACTCTCTCATTCAAATCTCCAATCATTTGTTCGTGGATGTCTTTGAATGTGCAATGGAGTCGTAGCTTCGTAAACTTCTTCTTCTTCGCTTTCAAAGATGTATGAAGATGTTGTTGCTTGAGGATGCTCAGCTGTAGGTGATGTAGTGGTAGGTGCCGAAAGAGGTACAACTGGTTGTGCAATAGGAATTAACACTTCATCCTCATCATCATCATCATCATCAACAAAAATACTCTCCCCCTGAACATATGCACCTGTTCCTGCATCAATTAGACTAGTACCTGGACTAGCCTCATCGAAAGTGATTTCACTGTGTTTCTACAATTTTGTTAGTCTCCAAAACAAGTGCACGATAACCACGTGTATGAGCAGGATATCCAAGAAAGATGCCATCAGTTGATCTAGCTTCAAATTTATCAAGATTTCCAGATTTCAAGACAAAGCATTTGCATCCAAAAACTCTGAAATGAGATACACTAGGCCTATGACCAAAACGAAGCTCATAAGAAGTTTTGCCTAGCTTTGATCTCAAAAACACTCTATTAGAAACATAGCATGCAGTTGAGATTGCTTCAGCCCAAAACTTCCTAGAAGTGTGATGTTCATCTAGCATAGTCCTAGCCATCTCAACCAAGGTTCTATTTTTCCTTTCAACTACACCATTCTATTGAGGCACTCTAGGTGAAGAATATTGATGATCAGTTCCTTTTTCAATACAAAAGTGATCAAAAGAAGAATTCTTGAATTCAGTTCCATTATCACTTCTAATAGCTCTAAGTGCTCCTAGGTGATCAACAGATAATCTAGTAACAAGACTTCTAAAGTGACTAAAAGCTTCATCTTTAGATACCATAAAATAAACCCAAGAGTATCTAGAATAATCATCAACAATGACCAAGACATACCATTTGCCTCCAAAGGATTGAACTCGAGACGGTCCAACCGTGTCAAGATGTAGTAGCTGTCCCGAGCGCTTTGTCATCACCATGGTAAGAGGTAGATGTGAACCTCGCATCATCTTACCATGTCTACAAGAAGAGCATACTAAATCGCTATCACCATTAAGCTTAGGCAAGCCACTTAATGAGATCTAAACCACTAACACGAAGTTAGATGATCAAAACCAACGTGACCAAGTCTACGATGCCAAAAGAATAAATCTTTAGAAACATTGGCAACTAGACACCTATGCTTAGAAGAAAGTGATACATCAAAATCAGCTTTAAAAACTCTTCCAAAGCGTGAAATCCTGAATACAAGGTCTCCTGAAGCATCTAAAACTTTGCATTCACTTTTCTTAAAGCATATTTCAAGATCTTCATCAATCATTTGTGAAACAGATAACAACTTGTATTTCAGATTTTCAACTAGAGCCACATCCTTGAACATAAACTTGTCATTTACCTTTACTGTACCTTTCGCCACAACAAGAGTAGAAGATGCATCTCCAAAAGTAACACTTTCAGCACGAGATGCACGAGTGAGGGAGGAGAACCAATTCTTATCACCGGACATGTGACGTGAGCATCCGGAATCCACTAGCCAAATGTCCTCCTTCCTCGCGCGAGAAGCCTACATAAAAGCAGAAAATGTCGAGGCCTCAGTACTGGGGTTAGAAATAAGGCATTTAGGAATCCAATACTGAGACACACGACAAGTAGGTACAACACGAGTACGTTTGTTCACAAAATCAGATTTGCCCTTTCCCGTGTTTCGTTCAACATAAGGTGTTTGCATCACCCTAGGCACAAAATGAGGAGTAAAGCGTGCCTGTCTGAAATTAGACCTAGCCTTAGTAGCCCTTTCTTTCTTTTGTTGTTTGGCTAGTCTAAAGCAAAATTCTACTAAATGTCCATCTTTGCCACAATGAGTGCAAGTGTACTTAACATGATGTTTAACTTTAGGAACAGGAGTAACATTTGCATTCACCATAGTAGAAGATAACATACCAGCAGACTTGAAAACAGTTTTCTTAGGCTCATTGACAATTTCGAATTTTCCACTTTCAAGTGTCTTCACAACAGTTGGAGCATGTGATTTATGATGAGCATAAGAATCAAAACCTAAACCTTTGTGATGAGTATCGACCCTTGACTGATCCGTAATCATGTTTAGGTTTTTCTTTCCAAAGAGTAAATCGTTTCTAAAGATTTTTCCAAGTAATCAACCTTTCGAGCAAGAGTTAAACAGCTTATTACATGGAACGCCCACTTTTCCTTTCTGCTTATGCACAAGTTGAGCATGAGAGAACTTCATGAGTGAGCATAGCATCATCATTTGAGAAACCCTAGCATTTGCATCATGCAACTTCAATTCCAAGATAGCACATTTAGAACAATGAGTTGTATCATGCAAATCAACAGTTGAACGACTAGCGTTTTTAACATGTTTTCATTTTCTTTCTTTTCAAAGATTGACTCGCTCTAACAAAGAAACATGTTCTTTCCTAAGCACAAGAAGCTCATCAGAATTAAGTCACATGATTTGCAAGCATCATCATCAGAATCAAAGATTTAAGTCTAGCAATTTCAGCATGCAAAGATTCCACAAGAACGCTATGTTTCTTAATTTTCTTGTCGCGTTTGTTAAGCAATTTTCCAAGACGAGCAACAGCAATAGCTAAATCATCGTAAGAGGGTTCTACCTCATTGAAGTCGTTGTCATGATCATCCTCGGTGAAGCTTCCATTACTTCTAGCCATGAGACATAATCCTGTCAAATCATGCTTGCTTGGAACCATTGTGTCATCCTCACTGCTCTCTGAATCCACATCACTTAAGTTCACTTGTTCAAGAGCAGAAAGAACCCGATGAACAACCTTTTTGTTGATGAAGCTCTTTTTCTTTCTATCACTTGGTAAAACTTCTTCTTTTCTTTTCTTCTCGCCGTTGTCCTTCTCCTCCCTTGATGTTTTACCCGCAAGCTTAGGACAATTTGATCTAATGTGACCGAGGTCACCACACTCATAGCATCTTGGAGGGCCACCACCAACTCTCTTTCTCATTCTCACATTCTCGCAAAGCTTTGTTAAACCGAGAAGAGAGTAGTGCCAAATCTTCTTCAGAAACTCTTCGATCCGCTTCATCGCTTAGTGAAGACAAAGAGGACAAAGCAAAGCTTGAAGAAGCATTGTTCATGCTAGATTGTGAAGTTAGTGCAATTGATTTATGATTTGTCTTCCTAGCAAGAACATCCAACTCATGAGTTTTTAATTTAGAAAACAAGACATCTAAAGTGAGTGAACTCATGGCAAGAGATTCTCTAATAGATGTAACTTTCATTTCCCAAATAGACATGTCTAATGCACCAAGCAATTGTCTAGCATTAGTAGCCTCATCAAAGAAAACTCCAACAAAGACGTAAATTGCTAAGGATTTTATTGAACCGTGCAAAGAAATCATCTAGAGACTCACCAGATTTCATCTCAAATCGCATGTATTCTTTTTTATAAATATCTTGCCTAACCTCTTTGACAGTGTTAGAACCTTCATGATAATCACAAAGAGATTTCCATACCTCATATGCAGACTTCAGATGAATCACATGATCAAAATCACTTCTTCCTAGTCCTTGGATGATCAAATTCCTTGCCTTGCTGTTTGCTTCAACATGTGCTCGATTGGTGTCATTGACTTCATCATTCTCAGGAACATTGTATGGCTTGTAGACCTTTTCCCAAATTGCAAAACCCTGAGCTTGAATATATGCCTCCATTTTTGCTTTCCAAAACTGAAAATCAACACCATCGAAAACACAAGGTTTTGTCGAATACCTATCCATCGCTACGGTTTCTAATCACCTGTTAAGATTAATTAGAAAAACAAGGCTCTGATACCACTTGTAGGATCGATATATATTAAACTAGCAATCAGAGGGGGGTGAATGATTGCGCGGAAGCTAAAATCAAAAATTTCTTGATTCACAAAACCCCCTAAATTAATTATGAAATATTGCTCTCGGATTCGACAAGAACAGATTAATAGACGTCCACTAAAACCGTAATTTCCGAAGATCCAACCGTCGGATTGATATGAAATTTTAACTGTATAAACTAGATTAAAATACGAAAATAACACAATAAGAATCACCTCAATCGGATATACGGATCTAAAGATATTATCTTTGCAATATGACTGTATTAATAGAGACGAAAATTAATCTGACCTTAATTACGAGATTAATCAACTTCCCTTGTCGCAGGACCTTCACAATTTGGATTGCTGTCGCCGGCTCGCCGCTTGCAGAACCCACATTCTGCAGTCACATGACAATCCAATTTTTGCGTTGCCTGCAACTTGGGCCCGTGCCGCCGAGAACCTCCTGCTGATGTTGCCCCACGACGTCGTTGCGGCTGTCCTTTTGTTGCGCTGCCCATGCAAGGTCGCCAAGACGACAAATTTCTTCTTTTCTCTGCGCCGCCACCCGAGACAAGCTCTGTCACATGAAAAACAACCGCCGCCGCCCAAAAGCAATCAGATCGGAAGAAGGATTTTTTATTTCTTTTGTCTAACAGTACTCCAATACAAAAGAGTACAAACCCTAAAAACTGGCTCAAGAATAAACAAGGGACACCTCCCCCTATTTATATAGAGCAAACACACAGAGATTGAATACATCTCCACTTCCAACATGGAAAGAGTTCGTATCTATCTCAACTTGGCCCAACATGACCAAAAACAACTCTTGCACGCATGCAAGAACAGAGAGATTGAATACAACTCTACTTCCAACATGGAAAGAGTTCATATTTATCTCTACTTGGCCCACATGGCCAAAAACATCTCTTTGCACGCATGAGCAGCCCACTGCCACAAGAGACACGTGACTAACCAGCCTTCACGCATGTTCTCTAGCCCTAACATTCCGATGACATCCTCGACCACCGTGACCTCGGCCTCCTCGAACCTAGTCCCGAACCTCAGTTCCTCCATGAACTTAGTTCCGGTCCGTCATCGACCACGTTCACCCTCGAGCAACACCTGCACATGAATTAACAAACAACGAATCCAAGCACAAGTCCACGACTTGACTCAAGATTAATCCATGCAACCACTCACACGAGTGCATTGCATTAAGCAAAAAAATTATGCTATCACCAGCATAATAAACATATCACCATAGCACATGCACAAGCACCACACATACTATAACCCAATTTTTCATCACATGATCTCACAATCTAGTCCTTCGGGATCGATGACCTTCTGAGCGATTGTGTTAAAGAAATAACACAGCCTAGTGATTGTCTCTCGGACCTTGACCGGCAAAATACTTCTAATTGCGATAGGGAGCATCTCGGTCATCAAGACATGACAATCATGAGACTTCATGCCGTTAATTTCAAATCTTGCAACTAAACAAGTCTCTTCATGTTGAGTAACCGGACGGAACTTTCACACCATGCAAGCACCGCACGATTCAGCTTCTTTCGCCTTTGACAGAGTATAACAAGGTGTTCCAAGTACGCACGGCTTTTATCGCCTCTTTCGGTGCTAACTCGTGTCTTATGCCCATATCGACCAAGTCAAGCCGCGTTGATACCATCCTTTGTTTTACCCTTAATGTTGAGTAAGAGACCAATCACGCGTCACGCACATTCTTCTCACGTGCATGACATCGATGCAATGGCGAACTTCTAGGTGCTCCCAAGAAGGTAGGTCCCGAATATTGATCTCTTCTTCCACATGCTCTTTTCACGGTACTTGATTTACGCCCTTTCCATACGCAACATCCAAATCCTTAACAATGTCATGAACATCTCTCCCGCCAAACGCCTTTGAGCTGAACCATTTTCGCTCCTTCCGTCGAAAAGTTGCTTCATCTTGCGATATGGGTGATTCCTCCAAGGAACCTTCGGTGACGCATGTACACGGTTTTTGGGAGTGATTCACCATAAACTCTCAGATCATCTAAGCGGTGAGTGCAGCTTTGGTTCCTTTTGTACTCTGGCCCGACAGTTAGCAAGGGCGGGGTAATCATTTATGGTGCGTAACAACAAGCAAGGCAAAGTAAAGTTCTCTCGCTTGTACGCATCCCATACATGTACCCCAGAACTCCACAGTGTTTTTAGATCTTCCACCAATGGAGCTAGGTACACATCAATATCGCTCCTGTGTTATTTCGGTCCTTGGATAAGCATGCATAAACATAATGTACTTCCGCTTCATACACAACCAAGGAGGAAGGTTGTAGATACAGAGATTTACTGCCAAGTGCTATGCCTGCTGCTCATGTTACCGAAAGGATTCATTCCATCTCAGACTAATCCAAACCTTATATTTCTGATCCGCACCGAATTCTTGAAAGCTCCTGTTGATGTGTCTCCACCGGATGGAATCAGCAGGTGCCTTAGCATTCCATCATTCTTACGCTCCTCAAAGTGCCAACGCAACAGCTTTTGCCTCCTTTGGGTTCGCAAACAAACGCTTCAAACAGGAATTACAGCAGATACCATGCCACCTTAGCAGAGGACCTTTTTCACCTCAATGCTCTCGCCATCATCATCCTAATGACTCTTACGCTTGTACGGGATGCGCTGCACACGGACATATATGCAAGTTTGTGTACTCTTTGCGGACAGAGATATCGCTTGGACATGCATGTATTCTTTCTACTTCCATTCCCAAGGGACAAAGAACCCGCTTGGCTTTGTAGGTGCTTGTCGGCGACTCGCTTCTCTCGAAGCATGTCCGCCAATAGACGAATAAATATTGTGAAACTCTTGTTTGACCAACCGTTGCTTACCTTCAATTTGAGTAGTTGAAGCACGGATGATAACCTTGTGTATTTCAACTTGCACCCTCGCGAACAAAGGTTTCTCCGAGTCCTCCATTAAGCCCCGAACTGCCCATATTCCCCGTCATCAAGGTTTCCTTCCGCATCGCGTAGCATCCGATCCAAATTATCATCGCAACTCTGTCCTCATCGAAGCACAATCGATATGATCATCCGACATATCATTGACATCGCTGACGATATTAACACTACTTGTCGCTCTCAGATATTATGCTCTTCGCCATGGTGGTCCAACATGTATAGCCCCTTTGAAACCCCTTCAATCAAGTGTGCTTCGACCGACCGAAGTTTCAAACATCTTGATTTTCGCAATCAATGCACGGACATGACATGAATTGCACCCCTTATTAAACATATCCTCCTCTGCAGCTCTTTTGAAAGTGGAGACGCCATTAAGGTACTCAAGACTCAGACAGTTCTCAACAGACATCCAATCTTCGATCCATCTACGCTACACATGTAACACTTAGTGTTAAATATTATGCACTGTGTAGTGCGATGCACACATTCTTAAACTAATTATGCAATTACATACCTTAATTACATCACAAAGAAATAATTAACACAATTCAAATTAATCTTCAATATAATAATGAAATTAGAACCCATTACTAACTTTAGATCACCAAAAGACTTGAATTGATCTATAAGCTAGATCTAAACAATCTTTAAATTCTATCCTTAACAAGCTAGCTAGCTACATCATGATCGAATATTATATTATGCAAATAGAACCATTACTAGCTAACCTTATACATCAAACAACCAACACATGGTTCTACAAGCTAGATCTAAAAAATCATCAAATTCCTTCCTTATCAAGATAGATGTTGAATATAATGCAATTAAAACACATTACTAACCAAATATCACAAACAACATATGGATCCAGCTACAATTAAACTAGATCTAATCAAACAATCTTTAAATTAATTACATCCTAACAAACCTAGATATTGAATTCGATGCGCATGCAATTAGAGAACTCATTACTAACCTTAGATCACCAAAATCAAATGAATCTAATATCACCCTTCAAATCAATGGCTTTCTTTCAAAAAATCGCCTCACTTCCCAGTACCGCCACTTAGCATAGAAACCAAACCCTATAAACGAAGTGGATGGATCGAGGCTCTGTTTTTACGGAGACGGTATTATCACGACGGTTTTATATTACGACGCCTCGTGATACAAGAATATCGCAGACGGTTTCTAAATATAACCGTCTTTAATGATTATCAGATATTACGCATTTTGTGTTATATAACCGTCAGGAAATCACGCACGCTTTTACTTTGAAACCGCTCGTAATGAGTATCAGAGCCATCATGCACGGTTATATTTAGAAACCGTCGTGATATTTCTTGTATCACGCAGGCATCGTAATATAAAACCGCTCAGGATATACGCATCGACGGTTTGAGTACATAACCGTCAGTGATGTTCTGATATTACGACGGTTTTTCAAAACCGCTCGTGATCGTAAGGCCCGATATAAGCCTCATTGTAGTAGTGTGTGAAGTCAGCACAACCTCAGAAGAAATTACTAGTTGAGATGACTGAAGAAGAATGGAAAAAGCAAATAAATGCATGCGTAACATCTCACCTCAAAAAGGTGCCATCACCTGAGAAGACTAAAGTTGATGCTAATGCGCAGAAGTTTTTCTTGAGTATGGGAAAATTTAAAAAGACGGGGCGGGATTCTGAACCTTGCGAAATGTCAGACTACGAGCGCATCTCCAGTAAGCAATACTTGAAGGCAGCTAGTGCCGACACGTTGACATCGAAATCTCAAGGAGATGTCGCTCAACAAGATCGTGCTTACGAGCAATGTCTAAAGTGGAAGTTCTTTATGGGGAAACTACTGGTTGAACTAGCTCATTTAGACCACCTAACAACACAACTGCGGTGCATTGATCAGTGGTACATGCAGCAGTCCAATGATGGTATGGAGGCGTTCCTAGTCAAATACACAGAATCGGATTTTCACAATAGGGATAACATCTTCTAGGTGGGTTTCGAGGAATTGTATATGTTGTACCAACCAGATGCTCTGGACGTGAATATACTCAGACTATAGATTTTGTAAGTCTCTATGTATATTATTGTACATTCTTGTGCCGTTTAATTTCATGTCTAACTTCTTTCTTATGTAGAATGGAGATATAGACATGTAGAAGAAATGGCAATGATAAGTTATCATTTCTTGATCCAGAGCTTGCCAACGAGAAAATTGTGAAGCAGTCTCCACAGTATCTTGAAGAATATTTATGTAATACTTTCTTGATGCTGCAATACAAAACCTCCATACTTTTACCCTATAGCTTTAAGTACGTATTTCCCTACTTCTAATATCATTTTACTATTTTTGCGAAACACGATGTGGAACTAATGGGCTATGTTGACATATATGTGCATGTTTCACTTGGTCCTCCTCGTCATCGAGTTAGATGCTAGCAGGATTTTTGTCTTGGACTCGAGGAGAAAACCAACTAATCTGTATTAAGACTTTTGGGACATGCTGAACAGGTAAACTCGATCGTTGCGTTATTGCTCTAGTAATATTCCATTCTATTGCATTTAAGTTTAATTACTATTCAAAATCATTCACAGGGTATTCGCACGATATTGCAAGAAAAGTGTTCGGTATCGTCCCTACAAGAAAGATTTTCAAATAATAACTGAGTTTTCATGCATGAGGCAGGACTCAGGAATGCAGAAAAAATATACAATAAAAACATTTGGTGTATGACTTGTCACTGCCAGTTCGTCTAAGAACCGACAGATATATATATATATATATATCACTGCCGGTTGCTATTTCGAACCGGCAGTGATATGGACCTATCACTGCCGGATTTCGGTTTGAGTCGGTAGAGATAGTCCAATATCACTACTGGTTGTACAACATATTGGCAGTGATAGCTCTTATCACTACTAGTTCCTGAGCCGACAGTGATAATCCCGAGTATCACTGCTGACCAATCACTGTCGGCTCCTATAACTGGTAGTGATAGTGTTTTGGAGCCGGCAGTGATGCATTGTTTTGTAGTAGTGAATAGTGCTTAGCATTTTTGTATAAAGAGTGATTTATATTAGTTACGTATATAGGATTAGGATACTGGTGCAATTACATGGTTATAAGAGGATTCTATTGACACAAGCATTTTAACTAAAGTTTTCATAAACTCAATTATTCATATAATGCGTTCTTGGCGACCATAATATTTAAGGTTATTTTGCTAGCTGGATTTAGGTGAAAAGCAAGTTGTAATAAGAATGATTTTCTAGATTAACGTAGTCTATATATTAAAAAGCATTTCTAGGTTGTTTTTCACAAAATTTGCATCTAGACAAGATGTTTTACAAACTGCCGAAAAGGATTAAGTGATTACAATAGATTATGTATTAATAATACTTAATCTTTGATTGAATTTGCATAAAAATTTAGTTTCGTGTAAGTTAGATGTATTGAATTAGGCTACTGGCCTCATTTTCATCATCTTTGAGAAGGTTTTGGTGATACAAATATTATAACCACTGATTTCTTATTTATTATTAAAGATCTTTCAATCATATTACGGATTTCAGAAATTATAACACTTAAGGCTATCATGCTATCGAGATTTATATGCAAAGTATGATAACATGAGATACTTTCTTTAGAATATGATAGTATTTACTTTGGAGAGCATTTATAAACTAATTTTATAAATTTTAGTGTTTAAATGAGATAGTTTATGTGCTACTGAAATAGCATAAATGGTCATAAAATTAACGTTATAAGGAATCATATTTTGATTTAAGTTTCCGACTACACTATACATGATCATTTACTTATTTTTCGGCATTAGTAGTGACGAGGGCTGGGCGTCCCTTGACCGGACGGAGCACGGTCAACGGATTCCCAAGCTCGGAGGCCCCGCCACGACACAAGTGCGCCGAGGCGCCGACCTAGAGCCGCGAGCTCGAAGACACGCCCGCCGACTCGAGCTCGAGCGGCCCTTGTTCGGGGCCGTAGTCCACCCTTGGATTTTGGATCAAGCATTTGACCAGCGGTTGCCCAAGGCGCGGGTCGTGGGGTAGGAGCAGGTGCGTGCAACAAGTTCGGAGCGGTTGCTGCCAGCCCTCAACGTGCATGAAGGCCACTTCTCGGGAATCTCTCCCGTCCGTTGCGTGCGGAGGAGGTATAAAGACTAAGGATGCGTAGTCTTTTGGGACACACGAAGACAACACACAACATGCCATAGCTCGAGCTTAGACATAGCCATTGTTAAACTTGAGTCAGAACACACTCTTGTACTCGTAAATAGCCAAGAAAATCGCGAAAGGCGATCGAGTAGAGCTATTACCTCCACAGGGCTCGAACCAAGATAAATCTCGATCTCGCTTCGTTGTCGCCTTGCTCACCATCGCCACGTCTACTCTTTTCCTCCGTCGAGCGAAGCACACTGGTCCCGTGATCATCTTGAATTTCATCTCATTTCTTGAGGTTGGCGATCCCGATCGTCGACAAGTAGGGTACAATCCTAAAAGTGTTTTAGAACTAGTTTTATATCATTTTGATATTAGCCATGATAGTTTGTAAGCATATAAATATTAAAGTCTTTTACCGAGGTAAAGCTTACAGAGGTAATGCTCAAGGTTTTCATGTGAATTAAGTTTCTGCATAAACAAACTATTGTGGCTGTTATTCAAACATTTCAATATTTAATAAATTACTCATTACGATACATATTCATACCTTTGTATAGCTATCAGATCCTTTAGATATGCATATATATATATATATATATATACACACACACACACACACATATATATACACATACACATATATATGTATATACATATATATATACATATATATATATATATATGTATATATATACACACATACACACACATACTACCATAGATTATTATATGCACATATATTTACATTTGGGTCATATTCCATACATATGGCTTATTCCAAATCGAGTTTATTTCTTAATTATTTTGGCAAATTCAGGTAGCCCACTGACATATCTATGTTTTGAAATCAATTCCATCCTTTTTAGATTTCTTTTATACAAGTTCTATCCTTTTGAATATTTAGTGCATTGAAAATAATCTTTAATAGAAAGTGACCCTATCAAAGATGAAATTCAAATATTTTTATATATTTGGATTTTTGGTAGTCTAAGGATTCAAATAAAATTTGTTTCATTCAATTCTGAGTTTGTTTGCAAAATGTTTGTGTATAGTATATATTTAGGCCCTTTCCCTTAAATTTGAATTTTAAAATTTGTCCAAAGATCTTTTTCAAAATATTTTTAGATATCCAAGAAGTACTTGATTTTATATGAATTTATAATTTTATTTCTTTTTATTTGGGTTAAAAATGCAAAAGATATTCAAGTTTGAATTGACTCGGTTCTGAAATTTTAAAAGAAATAGAAAATACATTTTCAGAATACTAAAAACTCCTTTTCATTTTCATGATTTTTATTTAATTCTGGTCGGCTGTCACGTGGGGCCACCAAGTCAGTGAGAGACGCATGGCTACGAGGCGAGGTGGATAACATGGGGGACCCACAGGTCTGTCAATGAGAACAGGGGGCTCACCTTCGCGGCTTATCATCGGCAAAGCAGCTCCGGGTAGGTTGTTCTAGCCAAACGTGAAAAAATAATCATGGTTTTACCCGCTGCGTCGATAGAATTTCAAAAATTAGCCTCTGAACAGTAAAATTCAGCGGATCCATTCCACGGAATAATGTTTTTAAAATTTTTAAACGATTTCCCACGGAGCAGATCCGCTGCATTATTTTTTATTGTTTTTTTGCCAAATTCCCATGGATTGGAACCACGGAAAGTTTTTTATTTTCCTCAATTCCCGCGGATTTGAACCGCAGAAAATATTTTTTAAATTTTTTTTATTTTTCCGCGGTTTTGAAGCGCGGAATAATTTCACCGTTTCTTTATTTTTTTGACTTTTTTTATTTTTTCGATGGCTTTTTTTCCCACGGTTTTTTTTTATTTTTTTGACTTTTTTTTATTTTTGGCGCCCACCGAATTCCGCGGTTTGGAATCGCTGGATTCCAGGGGACACGTGGCGCACGAAGGGGTGGTCGGAGAGGAGGCTAGGGGCATGTGGCGTGCTGGGAAAAAAAAGGAGGGGGGCCGGGGGGCACGTGGCTCGCGGGAAAAAAAGGAGGGGGTTGGGGGGAAAGGGGGCGAGGTAGGGAAAACATGGCGCAACGGGAAAGAAAAGAAGGAGGGTTGGGGTGAAAAAATTAACGCATGGAAAAAAGAGGAGGAACGTCACGCTGTCTCGTCAATGCACCGAAAGCAAGGAAACTGTTTGATGCATGCGTGTGACTATAAATTCTCCTCTGTTCCGATGGGTTTCGTTCAACGGCAGAAGAAATTCAGCTCAAGAGTGAGAGAGATCGAGTGCAGAAGAGAGGAGAGCGGGGAAATAGAGAGGAAAAAGAGGTGGACAAGGAAATTTGGAAGTGTATTTCCAGAGGAATTTATGCTATATTCATATTTTGTACAAATTTATATCTTCGATGATTTATTCATGGTTCATATTTTACTGCAGTTGATCTGGGAGCGTTTTTTCCAATTACTATCTGGGAAGGTTATTTTGAAAGTGACTCCAGCTGTCGCAATCATCAGTTGAGCTTCAGAAAGGTTAGTGTAAATATTACTACGTTGAAACACGGTAGTGGTTCATGATCAGTAGAAATAATTTTAGTAAATGTATAACGAGTAGAAGATATAATGACAGTACTAGTGTAGTGTGTAGCACACGAATGGATGATATAATTTGTTAAAAATGTTGTATGTTTGGGGTGATATGTTAGCGCAATTAGTAGTATAATGGTAAAACTGTATGCAATGAACACATTAGTTAATTAGCTGTAAAAAAATAAACACCTGTAGATAATGGCTCCATGTTATTTAAATATTAGCATTGTAATGGTATATTTTTCCTTATAATGTTATTCAGCGTGCTATTGGAGGATTATATTTGTTGTTCACATTTTAGGCAGATTTAGTAGAAGAAATTGGTACTATAACGGTAAGAGTATGTTAGCCTATACAATAACACTATAGCCATGTTGCAATCACACAATTATAAATTTATTAGAATAGGAATAATGTGGTTTATGTTAGCCTATACAATAACACTATAGCCATGTTGCTATCACACAATTATAAATTTATTAGAATAGGAATAATGTGGTTTTCTATTAGTTAAAAATTGGTTAAATATTATTGTGATATATGGATAACTGAAGTAATGTTAGAGTATTATTACGATAGCATTTGTGGGAATAGTACAATTATTTCAATACCATTGCGATGTTTGCATAACATAGGTAGTGTCAGTATAATATTATGACAATATTCGTGGGATTACTACAATATTAGAATATTAGTAAAATTATGTGAATATTGATGTAATATTACTATGATGTCATAGCACGCTGCTATCATCTTTCTCAGACTGATTGGATAACACACTGCACACCACCAAGCAACAAAGCACTACCCATCTCAGACCGACGGACAACACACTGGCGATCTCAGAGTGAAGTGATGACACCCTGTCACCCACTGCTTTGTCAAACTGAAACGACAACACGCTGCACTCCGCTTTTTCAGACGAACGCACGTTACATAATAAATCAATTGTTGGTGGGGGACGGAGGCAGCGCGCCCAACCCTATATAAGGGCGATACCTGCCCTTTATACCACCCGCCGACCTTCGTTTTCATCGAGCGAGACCAAGAGAAAATACAGAACCGAGAGAAGAGAGAAGAGAAAAAAAGAGAGGGAGAAAAGAATACAAAGAAGTAGAGGATCAACCCAACATGCCAAGGCGTGCAAGTGCTAAGGGAAACGGGAAGGCGAAGGAAGAGGTAGGCACTTTGGCCTGGCTGCGCAACATCGCATACCAGGACCTCTTCGTACCTTTCGGGGTTGTCCTACCGATGTGTCTATGCGGAGATTCTTGCAGGCTTGTCCGCTCTTGGGAAATTCCAACTTGGAAGAGGAGGTATTGGATGTGTCGCAACTACGCCTTCGACCCACCAGAGAAGAGCCTGAGGACTCGATAGCTGGTAACAAACATACGTGTTTCGTAATATTTGTACATAAAATTGTGCTAATTTATGTTTCATGCAGTTGCCTCCGCCACTGTGTGAATTTGAGTAGTGGTTCGACATGGAGATCAACCCCGAAGACCAAAGGCTCCTGGATCAAGCTAACCGGGATGAGGAGTTCAGGCGGCAGCTTCAAGAGCAACGTGACGCCGCACACGACGAGGCACGTAGAAAGGAAGCGGAGGAGAAGGAGGCCGAGAGAGAGAGAGAGGGAACGAGAGAGGGCACGTCGTGCTAGACAAGCCCCACTGGAGGCATGGGCGAAGGGGAAGTGGCCTCGATCCACTCAATAGACGTCAAGTTAAGCCGTAATAAAAGTGTAGCCTACCTAATTTTCCGCAGTAACTTCTGAGTTGAGAATCACCCTTTCTCTATCTCCCTCTCCACAATTATATGAATTCCTTCTATATCTTCTTGTTGTATCCCAATTATATTATTCTCGCAATTATTAAAAAATACATTACTTACAAAAAAATCCCTCCAACGCTGCATGTGTGTGCAGCACACAGGGCCAGTTCCGAAATGTTTCGTGATAGTGGCTACTGGTGCGAACAAATCCGGCGAAGGGGCCTGATTATATATGCCATTCATTTGCTTCATATACTTATTTGCATACATATATAAACCACATATCGCTTACATGAATTATCACTGACAAATTAGATTTCTTTTGAATTTATTCAACCCTAGTTTGACATGTAAAATTCTAACAATTATTAAAATAACACCGACTTTTCCTACATTTCGCGCCGGTCCTACTAGCCGCAAATAACATTGCACGCCGGTTCACATTGATTGAAAAAATTCTCTACCGAACAAAAGAACATTACCTAATTATTTTAAGCCGCCTCACATGGAATTCATGTGTTCAAATTTTTTTAACGTTTTTACTCAATCGTCAGGAAAATTAAATTTCGAACTCAAACAGCTTGATCGATTGCAGTGGACTTAAATTCACGAATACCCGAATAAAATATAGATTTTAAAATTATATGTACTGCAAAATACGACTAATTTTCTTAAGATGATTTTAACGTTTTTTCTGGTGCACCTTAATTTTTCTCCTCCGGTCATTTTTTTTCTTCCACGCGTGCCTTTTTTTCCCCTGCACTGTGCGCGCAGATTTCCTGGAATATGCGGGAAATTATTTAAAAAATTAATAAATAATATTTTGCGGATTGACTGCGCTGAATTTCACTGATTATCTGTAATTCTATCTGCGCATTGGCTAAAACCGTAATTTTTTCTCCCCAATCGGCTAAAACCGTCCATCCGATGCCGGGAAAAAAAGTCCAAAAAAAACTGCGTAAAAAACCCAAAATTATTCCGTGCTTCAAAACCAAGGAAAAATAAAAAAATTTAAAAAATTATTCCACGCTTCAAAATCGCGGACAAATAAAAAAAACATTTTCTGCAGGAATTGAGGAAAATAAAAAAATTCTGCGGTTCCAATCCACGGGAATTTGGTGAAAAAAACATTAAAAAATAATGCAGGGGATCTGCTCCACGGAAAATAGTTTAAAAAATTTTTAAAAATTATTTTACGGAATGGATCCGCTGAATTTTACTGTTCAAAGGCTAATTTTGAAATCCTATCGATGCAGCGGCTAAAACCGTGATTATTTTTTCACGTTCGGCTAGAACAGTAAAAAATTCGCATCAGGGAGTTGAGGTGCACTTGTGGGTGGTACCGCTTTGGCCAGAGGTGGACTGAGGTGAGCTGCCACCGAGGTGAAGCGGCGACAGAGAAGGTGCCTTGCCAGAGAAGATGAACAGAGGTATTATGGATTGAATCGGTAGCACATTCGGCACCAATGGATGCTAGAGGTTCCATTTTCATACCTATTTCAGTTAGAGGAGGGCTGAAATAGTGGGGCTTCGAGTGGCCGGCCGTGAAGAAGAAGACCACGGTGGTGGTGAGCTTCTGGTTGAGGAAGCCCAAATATTCTCGAGGGCTTTTGTTCTTTGTGAGGTGTTGAGGCTATAGTTCAATAGAATTTAGGATTGGTTGAGTGTATCAGTGGAATTTTGTCTCGGCTCAAGCTTTAGGGTTCTTCAGATATAAGGCAAATCAAAAGAAATTTGCATTGCTTGGTGAGTGATGGTAGAAGAATGTTGAGGGGAAGTGAAGGGCACTCTAAGGCGATCCCAGGACAGGTTTTATAGCTGACGATTTGTTGTAGGGAAGCTCGGACAGCTTGTGTGAATGCTTTGAAAGTTTTGCGGCACTGAACAGAGGTTGGTATGGACAACACAGTAGGAATTGTAGGTAGGACGACACTTGGTGGTGGCATGGCACGATGATGATGTCGCGAGGACATTAGGTGGCGAGAGGTACAGTGGATGGCGGTTACTACAGTAGCGCGAATTGGCTTCTCTACTTTAGGGCTCCTGTGTTCAGAGGAAGAAGAAGTCCTATTGTTCCCCAGTCGCTTGGGCCAGCACAGTGACTCGGGTCCCATTTGGCAATGTAATAGGAGGTGGTCTAAGAGAATTTTTGTTGCGGCTAGCTAAGTTGGTTCATTGAATCAGTTAGCAATCTTATCTTAAATTTAATGAAAAATTTATTAAATGTACTTTGTATAAGGTAGGTCATACTATTAAAATTTCAGGCAAAGATGACGCTTGTGAAATTTACAAAAATTCTTTCAATACACTATGAACAGATTTCAGTTTTCTATTTTTAAATTTTTTGGAAGTCTATAACTTATCAAATATTTGTCAAACTTTTTATAAAAGTTCTTGTTAGCCACATAGTCCATTATTAAAAAATTAAATTTAATATCTTTTGTATTTAATTTATAAAAAATCTAACATTCTGATTTAATATTTTTAGCTTTTCAGTTTTTGAATTTTTATAATTAATAAATTCATTTATTATTTCTTAATATTTTTACTGTTGGTAAATATTATCCTGTTAGAAGATAATATGGAATTTTTAGCTTGATATAATATTGGATTATTTTTATTTAAATCTGATAACTTTATGTTGCTAGTCAAGAATCATTAATTGGCTTCCATTTCATCTTTAATTGCTTTGATATGACTTTTAAAATTCAGAATTGAGGTTCTAGTGATTTCTTGAGATTATCCAAAATTTTATACATTTCATTGTTATAATATTTTATTATTGTTATTTTCTATTTCTTAGGATTATATTAAAGGATTTCTCCTTTAGAGCAAAAATAAAAAAATCCAAGAAAAGTCATTAAAATCTAGAAAATGTATAAAAAGTATCAATAAATATATTTAAATATTTAAAATTAAATTTCTTATTTTTGTTAAGTTTTGCATTAAAGAGAAGATGAAATCAAGACAATATTTTCTTTAAGAACCAATATTCAAGGAAATTTTAGATTAAATGGAATTTCAAGGTGAACTTATAGTTCCAATTTATTTTTAGATTTTTTTATTTGAATTTTTATTTTGTGACTCATCCTTTTATTAAGGTTAACTTTTTAGATATTAAAAGAAGATAATATTTTAATTCATTCTCTTAATTTTTAATTAAAATTTTATTCAATTTCATTTTTTAATTTTTATTTTTCTTATTTTGAAATTTTTAGGATGTTACACGTACTCATCTCCATACCTAACAACAACAATCAATACTACTTAGGACCAGTAGGAAATATTGATTCATCAGTCGTCATAGAACAAGAAATAACCCATCTTCCCTTATCAGCTCCTATGCTACAGTCTATAGCCAGAATTAACTGCAATGAGTTAATTTGACTTTTCACGACTGATAGCTATTTTTAGCCGATTAGGAGCTAACCCAAACACTTTGGTGATACCTCTTCAAGTACTTACCATTAATCACCTTAGGAAATATCACCCCTTCTAATGTCTCTGGAATATAGGAATTATGATCTACAAGCCGATGAATTCTATACGGTCCTTCTCATGTTGGAGACCATTTGCCAAATCGATTATCCCTAAAGCCAATAGGCAAAATAGTTTTCCAGACCAAACAAACTTCACAAAATAACTTAGGCATTACCTTTTTATTCTAAGCCTTTACAACTCTTGCCTTATTCTTCTTAAGCTAATCCAGCGAATGTAAACGTAATTTTGCTAAGTCGTCTAAATTGTCGATCATCAAATCCTTATAATCTTAAGCCAACAAACCATTTTGTCGAGCTGTTCTTACTGAGTCAATATTAATTTCCAATGGCAACATAGCCTCTTGTCAAAAAACCAACTAATAAGGTGATAACTTTGTTGTACCATGGTACGCAATCCGATAGGCCCATAATGACTCCAATAATGATACGTGCCAATTCCTTATTTTTTCTTTAATTTTTCTTTTGATTAACTTGATCAACATTTTATTTAACAACTCGACTTGATCATTAGCATGAACATAATAGGGTGGTGAATTTAACAATTTTTTACCCAAGCTTCTGGCAAAACCTTGAAACTCATCGGATGTAAACTTAGCGCGTTGATCGGTCATAGTAGTCTGTGGAATCCCAAGCTGATGTACAATATGAAATTTTAAGTGGAATCACCTCAACCCACTTGGAAATATAATCACTTGTGACCAATATGAAATTATGGCCTTCGCATGACGCAGGAAATATTTTTCCAATTACATCTATTCCCTATCCTCTGAATAGCCAAGGCTTGATAATTGGATGTGAAGCCTATACTGGAGCCAATTGTAAGTTGCTAAATTTTTTACAAGTCTAGCATCCCTTGTAATATTTGAAATAATCTTCTAACATTATCTGCCAAAAATACCCAGTACGCCTCAACAACCATTTCATCTTTTGAGCCGATTGGTGTGATCCACAAATGTTTTCGTGCACTTCTTTCATGGCCACTTTAGCCTCTTTGGCTTCAAGACATCTTAGCAACAAACTTTCTAAAGTTCGATAATATAGTACAATACTAAAGAGGATATACTTCAAAGCTTGTCGCTTAATTCTCTGATTAGTGGGTTTTGAGGGATCGGTCAAATACATTGTGATCATTTTTGCTATCGGCTTGAATTCCTCTAGTTTTCCAAAAACTTTATAGCCAGATGCTTATTGAGCTAGCAAGTTTGCCTTGTCGTTCAACTCACAAGGAATATAACCAATGGAAAACGAAGTAAATGAGCTGATTACGGTGAGACATTACTGTTAGTATTTGATCAAAGCTTCATTATAGTAGTTATACTCTCCTTTAATCTGTTGGACCACCAACAGAGAATCGCCATATGCCTCAATAAAATCAACTCCAATATTATCGAGTAGCTGCAGGCCTTAAGCAATGCTTCATATTCATGTTGATTATTAGAACATCTGTAATTCAGCCTAAATGCGAACTCAAAATTATATCCTTTTGATGAAACTAATACTATTCTGATACCATCGCCTTCTCGACATGCTGACCCATCGAAAAATTGTTGCCAAGGAGCAACAGATATCAGATCGGCATCTATATCAATTTCATGCCCTGTTATAAAATCGACAATTACTTGATCCTTAATAGCTTTAGCCATTTCATATGTTAAGTTGAACTCGATGAGTGTATTGGCCCATTTTCCAAGTCAATCTTGCAAAATTGGAGCTGATAACATATATGTGATAACATCGGTTTTACAAATAACCTTACAAGCCAATGCTAAAATATAATGCCTTAGCTTTGTGCAAGCAAAATATAATGATAAGCAAAGTTTTTCTACAAAAGAGTACCTAGTTTCTGTATCAACTAACCATCGGCTTAAGTAAAACATCATCCGTTCTTTGTAGTCAATCTCTTGCACCAAACAGCTCCAATTGTTACCTCTTCAGCTGATATATATAATTTAAATGGTACACCTTTTTTAGGTGCGGCTAAAATTGGAGGATTCGACAAATAATCCTTTGTGCTCTCGAAACCTTTCTACTTATTGGCTCCCCAGACAAAATTTTGATTATCCTTTAGCTTCAATAGTGGAGTAAATGAACTAATACAGACATATAAATTTGAAATAAATCATTGTAAATAATTAATCTTTCTGTTCAACTTCTGTAAGTCCTTTTTGCGTGTTGGCAGCTTAGTTTTGGCTATAGCTTTGACCCTTTCTTGATTAACTTCAATTCCTCTTTCATGAACTATAAAACCCAAAAACTGTTTAGCCAATACACCAAAAGCTGTCTTAGATATAATAGCTTCTGCCATGAATATTTGGTTATATCTGGTATTACCATCGAGAAAACTAATAATTTTATTTCCCAATGTAGCATCGATAAGTATATTGGCTATTGGCATTGGGTACTCGTCCTTTGGTGTGGCTTTATTCAAATCTCTAAAATCAACACAGACCTTGAGTTTGCTATTTTTCTTCATAACAGGAAGATATTAGAAAC
Source organism: Guadua angustifolia (assembly GCA_036346375.1). Lineage (NCBI taxonomy): Eukaryota > Viridiplantae > Streptophyta > Magnoliopsida > Poales > Poaceae > Guadua > Guadua angustifolia. Next base: position 62,923,295 of record CM070504.1, on the reverse strand, counting down.
CCATTCAGTATATTGGTAAGGCCTGATAAACTTAGCGTACAATAATCGCTTAATTTCCTCTTTATAATGGTATACAAGGCCGGATTAAATCGTCTAGAAGACTACTTAAACGGTCGATAATCTGACTTTATAGGTAGCTGTCGAGATCCAAATATGCAAATCCGGACCATCTGTGTATATCGCACTATCCAGGATCACGCTAGTGCATATAGGCCCAACATAGGTGAATATCACAATCATACACAATGAAAATATAATAAAAGGCTATATATTGAATATAACTATTGACTGACCTTATGGTCAACTTACATGTTGAAGCCATGCAGGGCTAAACTAAGAATATTAAACTAAGACAATGCAATCAAAAGAAAGATGTAAATGACACTTCGGTTTACCACAGGCAACTGACAAGGCTCGCACCCTAAACATTCGTATCCTCCTAGTACTACTCTTTCCAGAATTGGTGTAGACTCCTTACCTGGAGATGTTGTTAGTAAGGGTGAGTACTAAAAGAACTTAACAAGTTGTACACAAAATGCAATTCTAACATAACTATATGCAAGGCTTATTCCAAAGGAATGGCAATCATGGTTATTTTGCAGTAAGCAGCATTTATAAAGAATATAATAAGTAGATTGAAATGACAGTAAAATAAATAATAATTTCCAGCATTTCTCAAGTAAACATGGCATCCAGCCCTAACTCAAGTTTCAACTCTTCCAACAGCAACCTGCCATCCCAACCAAGTTTTCATTTTATAAATGTAACACCCCGGCGCCAAACGCACCGCGAATGCTACCAAAAGACCCTAAATGACACTTACAACACCCCGGAACCATACTTGTCCAGAGTGTCCTCAACAAGACCCAAGAAATAAAAACTCGACAAAGAAGTTCAATTGAACTAAGAACTCGACGAACGAGTCACTAACCTTTTACCTCTAATAAAAGATTGAAATCGACCTTGAAACTCTCTAAACCAGTTTAAAACTAAGTCACCGAAATTTAGAAAATTTCGGCATGACCTCTCTAGAAAGGAGGACATCCACTCAGCAGACAGAAAACAGATGCAGCTATGATAGCATTCTAGCATGTCCTTAGCTAATCAATCACACAACCAACAATTTAATAAACTCCACCAAGACGGCAGCACATTACAACTGCATTTATTACATCCAACTTAATGAATCGGTTAAGTAGATTGTTGGAGACCGATGTCGTGCACGTGTTACTACTCCCAACCCAACGAGCCAGCTTCAAAGTACCTAAAACAAGAAAACAAACAAGCGTGAGTCCAAGACTCAGCAAAGTGCAATCAAGTATGAAGAGTAATGAATTCGTCTAGAATATGACTACTTCAAGACATAAAGTAATAGTTTCTTTAATTGACATCCGTAAATAAAAGAAGCAGTTTGAATTCATATAAAACCAAACATAAGAGCATAATTACTTCATCATTTGACATAACCAATACTTAATTGAAATCATCCAGTAAAAGAGCAGTAACTAGCCCCATTTACCACATCCAACTCGAAAACGTAACTAAACCTTAATCATGCCTCAATAATCATTCCAGGATGAGTCCACGACTCAATCCTCAACCTGCCATTTCCATTCTCATCAATTAACATTTAACGATTGCAACACACAATGAAATGCGGTGCTTTTATGCGTTCATGCTCAAAATGCAACCTTTTAGCCTATACCGGTATAGTTGAGTGCACACCCGTCGGTGTGCACCCTCAATCCCAGCCATCCCGTGGCGGGGCCTACTCTTACTGACTCACTCCCATCCGTGGATGGGACTACGAGATAGGACTTTTGTACTCACTACGTGTGAGTACAGAGGCCCACATCAACATGGGTCGCCTCTTCTGTAATGAATGCGCAAATGCAAGTGACATGTTTATAAGCACAACACAAACATGAATATAACACACACATTATCATTTAATCACTTTATCTTTTGCATCAACATAATCATACTCATTTGTACAATTCATAAGACGTTGCAATAATAGAAATTGAATAACTTACCTTCCCATTGCTATCATTCATCCATCCTCATTACCATGCTAAGAACAACTTCTAGATATGCTATTAAACATAACCAAATCATTAGAATTTTCATACTCTTATCGCAAGCAAAGCATTTAACACCCTACTAACGCTCTAGGGGATGCACTTGCCTTTAACCGAAGATGAAGCGACGCGGGGTCGAGGCCATCCCCCATCCCCTTTTCAACATTTTCCAATCATCTCTGCATTTGCCAGGTGCTAGACTTTAAATGTGTTTTTATCTGAATGCAGCTAAAAGGTTGGTAGCCGCACTTTTCATAAATTGAGTATAAATCAACATTCTAGTACTCTATTCCTTGTAAGCAAAGATCTAATAATCAATAAAACATGAGCAAGCAATACATGATCATGTAAAATTTACGAAGTCATATGCACGGGAGATTTATGCCAAGGCAATGCCATTAGCTTCATGCTTCTCAATCATGCTTGTCTGTCAAACTCTTGAATAAGAACACATACACAAGTGTACGTCACAGTTAAAGCGCAACCAGAGTACTTGTTGAATAAGGACCAAATAGTTCTTAAGTTCAAAAAAAGACATTGAGTGATGGGATCTAATCAAATTCTTACATGCATATACTTGAATTGATCATAGCACAGAAGACCAGTACACCAATCTTAGCCTACTATAAATCATCAAGCTCACAAATGGATAGCTCATTAAGCATCAATCAAAATTTACAAGCACATAAATCAGGGTCTCAATGCACTGACTAACATACATCACCGCATCACAATCTCCAAAAACCAAAAACAATGGTATAAAGAACCTGATGCTTAGATTCCCAGCACTCAATCGGTTTTGGGGGAAATCAATCACAGTATATATATATATATAATTTCTAATGAGCACCAATCGCAGATTTATGCATGTAACATCATTTCATCCTCATGAAACCTAGCTAGGCATTATCTCAAACACCACACATGCAATCCAATTGAATCCCCATTTCCTAGGGTTTTACCTCAAAGAAGGTCTATGGAGGAAAGAGGGAGGTGGGGGAGAGGCTTGGAGGAGGCACTGGTCGGGAGAGGCACTGGAGGAGGTGCCGGCCAGAGGAGGCGCCGGTGGCTCGCAAAGCTTGGCGGGCGCTGGCGTGGCCAGCACGAAGCAGCCACCATGGCGAGGGCGGAGCGACGGGCGGGGCTGCAAGGCCGGGAGGCGCCAATGGCCGACCGGACAAGACCAAGTAGGTCGACCGGAGGCAGGCACGGGCGGCTCTGGACGCACGCGCTTGGAAAAAAGAGGCGATGGCTGGACCAGGCCCTCCCTCTCCAATCTCTTCTCTTTTTTTATAACCTAATAAGTGGAAGCACTAAATAAAAAGGCTAGGGGAAAAAGAATAAAATGCATTTATAAACTACTCAACAATTCTAGAGACCACAATCAACAAACTCCAAAAACTGACCTTTCAATCTCACGATGAAAAGAAAAACCTTTGAATAAAACTTGCCGCAGAAAAATTATGGCTCGAAGAAAACACCCATTCCGATAAGTTTTACGGAAAACCCAAAACCTTTAATAGAATTAATAACTGCGCGACGGCAGAACCTTGAGTCAAGAAGGTGGAAAACATTTCTGGCAGAAAACCCTGGCAAAGGAGATTTGTGGTATTACACTCTTCCCCCCTTTAACAGAATTCGACCTCGAATTCTGAACACAACAAGATCACCAACAAATCAACGGAAAGAGACTGACAAAGCGGAAACACCCTTTCATGAGCTGATCTTCTATAGACATCATAATGGTCTTGGACCGGCTTAGATATCCTATCTTTAGCCGATCGTCTTTGTCAGTCGCCTTAGCGTGGATAATGTTCGATCGGACAAGAATATGGTGATGGCAAAGCTAACACCCTCTCCCAATAGAACTACCAAAAAGGGCATTGTTAGTGAGCCTTTTCCAAGTTATCGGGCCAATACATATTATCTAGCTGATGCACAAGATAATGGGGTTTGTTGCTTCTCCCTTCATATTTTTTTCAATAACCGGGAGAAAGTTGGCTTTGGCTTGTGAATCGGCTTATATGGTGACGATGCTTTCTTAGCCCTGTAACTCTTGCCGATCTGCAACTCTCCCTTTGGCTTGATAGTTCTTGAACTTCTCCCTTCCCAGTTAGTTTCTATTTGTAGTGAGTTGACTGTGATCGTCAGGATCTCCTTGCTATTAGAACTTGACTGGTCATGATGTGTACCTTTTGACCCTACATCTTGCATTGGCTCTTTTCTTTTTCCAGAACATTAAATCATATTAATCAGAAAAGGATTGGCATCCAATTGCATCGTTGTTTCCTCTGCAAATTTAATCGGCCATCTTCTATAGCCGATTGTATCTACTATCTAAAAATATTGTAGTCATTAGTATTATGAGAAAAAAAAACACTACTACAGAAATGATTTTCCTAGACACCAAAGATTTCTTTCCACAGGTGGATTAAAAGGAGAGCCGCCTCAAATGATCATGCAAGGTCCTTGGGGTTAAGAACCGCATGTGAAAAGGTATCTTCACAGTCTCTTTTAAGAAACCTTTGTGAAAATATTGATCTTTTCACTGGCGGTGCCCTTTAGATGTCGCCTAAGGAAACTATACTCTTCACAGGCGGCTCTCTTAAGGAACCGCCTTGGGAAATTGCGATCTTTACACAGGCGGCTTTCTTACGAAGCCGCAGAAAGTGCAGTTTCCACAGGCGGTATGTTAAGCAAGCCGCCTTAGTTAATTATATTGATGGCCTAATTAATTAACGAACCCCCTGTGGTGATGTTCAAGTCTTTAAAGGTGTAGTTCTTAAACAAATCGCCTGTCCAAATTTTGTAAATGCTTGTCTACAAATTTTGTGACAAAGGAGATGCCGGTATGTGTTTTCATGTACGTACCGGAGCATCCTTTGTTCTACAATACCGCAAAACAGAAATCCAACGCCCGCATAATACTCCTAAGATGAGTTTGTATTGACGCACAGCATCATCCGTTATGTTTCAACAGCGGCACTACGAGAGAAATCCAACGCCTAGAAAATACTCCCAGATGGTTCTTTTGGCCATTGACGGATCATCCCAGAGTGTTGTTTTGCTTGATCGTTATTATTTTTCCGCAGCCGTTGTCTTAGGGAGTCGCTGTGGAAACTTCGCTTTAAAGCTCGAACAGATCGTTATCTGCTGGTAGCCTGTAGCCCCAAAATTGTGAAAACAAGGGGGGAGCTAGGTTTTGAACTTGAAATCCTTGGAATGGTTAACTCTCTAAGGTAAGAGCATCTGATTCCTGACATTTGTAGAGGTTTATATATCTTGTGGACACAGAGATTTGGTTATTTGCCACTTCAAACATGTGGCTTCGTAAATTTGCCACTGGACCCACATTTCATTGACCCAGATAGTCCCATATATCATTGGCTCAAGTGGCATCATAATCAAAGGATCAATCTTTGAAGTGGCAAATAACCAATTTTCACGTGCATCATTGGGAGAGGGTTGAAGCCTCACCTTCTAGATCTCAGAGACGATCTTGTATCCCTCCTCTCTCTAGAGGGAGAGAATCCCCCCTCTAGATCTAGAGGAGAGGACCTTACATTCTTTCGTGATTTTAATAAAATCATTTTATAGTGTTTAACTTAGGTTCTCTTGTTAAAGTTCTATCTAAATAATTGACATTTCGATCCGATTTTTGCTTCAGTTCAAGATAGAAAGGGCATGGATGTACAATGCCCCAAGAAATAAGGGTGTATTCCTCAAAGAGCTCAAAACTTTTATTAAAGCCGCCGTATGACGCCTCGACTAAGAAGTAAACGGAAATACTTTGTCCATGCAAAGACCTGAAGAACAATGTAGGGTGGGTGATTTAAGTGTAATCGTAACACACCGATCATGAGAGGTTTTATAGAGGATTACACATGTTGGTTCAACCATGGCGAGCAACGTACATCGCAAACAACCGATGACGTTGATCCCGATCTCGTGGATGATCGAAGTGCCGGAGGTGACACTGATGGTTTGGGAGATGAAGCTCACATGCATGCTCGTTTACTAGATGATGGTCGCATCGCTGATGTAGAGGAAATGTTGCGCCATGCCGAACCACAGGTTTTAAAGGAGATAACAGGTTTAGATAATATCGATGCGTTACACAAAGCAGCGAATGATCTGTTATATGAGGAATCCAAGGGTTGTCCTCCAGAGTTTACGGTGTTGCATATGGTGCTGATGCTTCTACGGTTGAAGGCTAGCAATGGATAGTCGGACAAGAGTTTCACCGATCTGTTGAGGCTCTTGGCAGAAATACTTTCGAAGGCTAATGGATTGCCCACCTTGCCGACGAGCACTTATTTTGCGAAGAAGCTTATCACTCCGATGTCATTGGATGTGGAAAAGATACACGTATGTCCGAACCATTGTATCCTCTTCCGTAAAGATTACACGGACTTGGATCAATGCCCGGTGTGCAAGGCGAGCCGGTATAAGAAGAATGATGACTCACGACGATGATGATTCTTTAGCCAAGACTACGAAGAATAAGAAGAACAAGAATAGTACTATCGGTAATAACGAAGAAGACACTTCTTCGTGCACGGACAAGAAGAAAAGAATCCCCGATTGGTGATGTGGTACTTGCCGCTTATTGGTCACCAAACGCTTTGTACTCAAATTGAGAGGGACTCAACTAATGGGTTGGCATTCCGACAAGCGCAGTAAAAGATGGAAAGATTCGACACCAAACCGATGGCTGACAATGGAGAATTTTTGATCGCATGTATCTAGATTTCGGTAACGAACCCAGGAATGTAAGGTTCACACTGAGTACCGATGGTGTGAATCCTTTCGTGAATGGAATGCCACACATAGCACTTGGCCAAGAGTCCCGCTCCATCTACAACCTTCCTCCATGGCTATGTATGAAGAGAAGGTACCTAATGTTGTCCATTCTTATCCAAGGTCCGAGACAGCCTGGAGTAGATATTGATGTGTTTCTCGAACCACTGATGGAAGATATGGCCATGTTGTGGCACGATGGGGTCCAGGTGTGGGATCGGCCCAACAACAAGATTTCACACTAAAAGCCATTATTTTTGTTACCATCAGTGATTACCCCGCCCTGCTAGCCCTATCGGGTTAGATTAAAGGGAAGACAGCTTGTGTAGTATGCATGGATGAAATTGTGTCGACATTCCTTCCATGCTCACAGGTTAGTGTACATGCACCGCCGCTTTCTTCGAAAAGCTCACAAATACCACAAGATGGGCAAGTATTTTGACAATACGGTTGAGGAAGGTGTGGCTCCAAAAGCCAGAAGGGAAAAAAGTGTTTGATATGGTCCAACATCAAGGTGGTTTTCGGAAGAAGTCGGTGCAGGCCAAAAGAGGGTCGAAAGAGGAAGAATACCGATGAGGAGGTTCCTCCTTTGTTGTCCTATTAAAAAGATGTCAATTTTTACAAGTATTTGCCCTACCGAAGGACTTGGAAATTCGCCATAGCATCAATGCCATGCATGTCATAAAGAATGTCACGTGAAAGCGCTAGGTCTCTTGTTGGACATTCAAGACAAGACAAAGGATGGTCTTAAAGCTCAGAAGACTTAGTAGTACTTAAAATCGTGAAAGAACTACACCCTCAAGAAAGAACACATGGAAAGTATTACCTTCCCCAAAGAAGCTCTCGGCGATACCGTGGAGAAAAGATCGGTGTGCAAGTGCTTACGTGGGGGTCGAGTCCCGTCTCGTTATTCATCCAACATCAAAAACCTAGTATCGATGAAAGATTTAAAGATAAGTGGTATGAAGTCTCACGATCGCCACGCCATGATGACACAAATGCTCCCAATTGCAATCAGGGTATCAACTCAACATTTGTAAAGGTGGCCATCACACTACCGTGTCATTTCGCAATGCGATTTCACAAAAGGTAATCGATGATGCAAACCGAGCTATCTGAGAACTACATAGTAGGGACTATAAACCAACTTGAGATGTGCTTCCTCCATCCTTTTCGATATCATGCCGCACCTCTTGGTTCACCTTGTCGAGAAGGTAAAGGTACTGGGACCAGTATTCTTACACTGGATGTTTCCATTTGAGAGGTGGATGGGCTTGCTTAAGAGCTTACAACGGAATCGTACTTACCCAAAGGGTTCCATTATTGAGGGCTACAATACTGAGGAAGTGTAACACCCCAATTTTTGCTTTTCTTGTATTAAAATGGTATTTTGAATTTTTGAGGAATTTCTGGAATTTATTTGGATTTATTTTGAATTAAGCCATTTGCCAAATTAATTAAATAATAGAAAATTTAAAAATAAAATTTTGCTGAAAATATTTTATTTGAGTCACAAATGTCCTAAAATATTTTTGAGAATTTTTCCAGAATTTTTCTGGTATTTTTAATGCCCCAAATTAATTGTTTGATTTTCGGGAATTATTTTTTTAATCGGAAAAGAATTTAAAAATCAGATGAACAGTGTTGGGCGAACATCGTGCGCCCATCTCGGAAAAACCCTAGCGCCCAAGCCGTCCGATCACCATCCGACGGTCCACGCTCGCCACGCCATTTCGTCCGAAGTCGCCACGGATTCCGCCGCCCGCCGCAGGGGCCTCGGTTTCCGCGCGTTTCACGGACGCCGAGGGCACTATTTAAGGCGCCGCCACCCGTGTCGTGATTCTCACTCGCGACCGCACCCACCAGTACACCGCGACGCCGCCGAGACGCGCCGCCGCGCAGACGAGCTCGCCAAGTCTTCCACCATCCACAGCACTTCTTCGCTGCTTGCCGCCGCCGGTCACCCTCATTCCGCCGCGTGCCACCCTCGAACTCACCTCGTCGCGCCACGCCGGAGCGCACTTTTTCACGCGGGAGGAACGCCGAGCGCCGCTGGCATCGCCGTCTTCCCCAGCTCCGGTGAAGCGGCCGCCAAGACCGCGTCTCCACCGAGCCCGAGCTCCGCCGACCGCTTGATCGCAAGATCAACGATCCAGATTTCGCCACGCCGCCCGCAAACAATAAACCTCATCTTCCAACCTCATCCGTTAGATCTAGATCCAACGGCTCGGATCGCACCGCACCGCACCGACGATGTGTCATCGACAAAGACGGGCCAAAGCATGTCACCGCCGACTGCACGGTGACGCCAGCCGACGTCACGGTGGGTCCCACTGCCGCTGAGTTGGCCGGGTCGTCTTGGCGACGACCAAGACGGAGCCGGTCGGTGGCTGACGTCGGCAAGGCCGCGTGTCGATTCTGTGGTGGCGACACGTGTCACAGATGACGCCAATAATTATTTTTCCCAAAAAGAAAATATTAATTTAATTCGGAATATTTATTTAAAATGTATTTTGAAACTTCAAACGCTTATAACTTTTATGCTTTAACTCCGATTTGAGTGATTCCAATTTCTATAAATTTGTAAAATCAAGCTCTTTCTGTTAGTGAATTTTAATTGAATTTTTGACTTGAGTTTCTCTCTGTATTATTTATTTATTGTTATTTATTTGCGTTACGCGTAGACGTTGAAGTGCCCGACGGCCGAGGGAGAAGTTCGACCGAGAGCAAGCTCAGAACCGAATCAAGATACTTTTTGAAGGCAAGTTGTGTTTGATCATGTTGAACCTATCATAGAAAAAATATTTCGATTTAATTTATTGCATGCTAATTTAGTAAAAATTGGTTTGAATGAATTTTGGGATTAGTTAAATGCCTAGTTCTTTGTATGCCACCTTGTCGTATATAATTGTAGGCCATGAATCATTTGTCACCCTAGGTTGTGGATTAATAGTTGGACATTAATTATTGGCCAACATGGGTTGAGTAGACCGTAAGTAGTATGCTTAGCCCTGCCACGTGGAAACTTCATGATTTTGGATTACCAAAGTTAATATTGACTTAATGAGATATGGAACGTATTTTGTGAATGAGACATGTGTTATTGAGTAGATGATGGCACGTGGTGCAATGGTAAAGAACCGGGGTGGGAAAATGATTTAGACTGAGGCATGTGGCAAGATTGTTTCTGGTGGGCCAAGAGTGGCAACTGGGCGGTCGTATTTGGTTTTATTGGTTTTGGATATTTAGGGTCATTCTTGGTTGGTCTTGCCTCGGTCAACTAAGGACTTAACCTTGCGAGCATTTGAACTGAGTCTTTCATACAACCACAAGCTCCGTAATGGGATGGACCTAGCTGAGTAAACTGGGAAATCTATTCTTTGGTACTGCTGTGGTGGTGTGGGGCCGGAGGAGCGGTGAGAACTCACATGGCGCAAGAGGGGGGCCCTGGGTGTGGTAACCAGTCCCTCCAGTGTTGAAACCTTAGCGGTCAGATCTTTGGGTTTAAACGGAACTTTGGAAAGGTTTTGTTACGGTTATTTGCCTTGGTGGTATTTGATCAGTATCTTGTGGGTAAAGTGTATAACCTCTGCAGAGTGTACAACCTATTCAATAGTCTGTGCTCACGGTATTGAGCATCACTCGGTGATTACAAATCAAGGGTTAGATTTTCATGAAAATGACTTGTTTATGGAAAATGCTTGGGTTGGTAATGATGAACTGGACTTAGGATGAAAAATGATTTACGATCGATATGTTTGTGAAAGCTACTATTCCTACTATCGCTTTTATCGCTTTGCAATCTATTATCATTTACTTGAAATCAGATCACGCATGAACCACAAACCTATCCTTTGTACTAAGCCATGCATGTAGCATATTAGCATTGCATTACAGGCATAACTTGTCGAGTGCTCAAAGTACTCACCCACAACAACACAACTTCAGTTGAAGAAGAAGCAACCCCGCCGGGGCGAGGAGTATCGGGAGCCGACGAGCTAAGGAGCGAGCCCGATCGATTACTGTGGCACATTGGTTGGCGCCACGAGTTTATTTTATTTCATTGCGTTTGAATATTTTAATAAGTCTTTGCCTGCGAGGCGTATCTTTGTAACTTCGGCCATAAGGTCTACCAACTAGTTTGAGTCTTTAATTAAAGTACTTAGTATTTATTTGGTTATGACAAAGGATATGTACCGATGTTGAGACTATGTGCACTAAGCGTGATCCTGGACTAGTGCTTTGAATACACTGAGGGTCCGAATTTGCATATTCGGTCTGGCAGCTTACAATCTTGAGGAAGTCATTGAGTGTTGCACGGATTACTTCATGCCCACGGAAAGGCCGACAGGTGTGCTGTCCCTCGACATGAGGGAGGTTGGTAGTAAAGGGACTAAGGGAAAGAAAAGATTCATCGACCATGAGTACAAGAATGTGGACTAAGCACATTTCACCGCCTTGCCTTGACTAAAGAGAGTGGAGCCGTCGTGGAGCAACACCTAGAAGAGATTGAAAGAGAAAATCCGGGACACCAAGTTGATTGGATCACGAAGAGAATAAGCGCATGTTTACCACATGGTTTAAGAACCAAAACATACCGGATGGTGAGGGCGAAGATCTGAAACATTGAAAATGTTGGCTCATGACCCATCAAGTCCGGTAACATCATGGCTAGCGTATGACATCAATGGGTACACGTTTTATACCATTCGAAAGGACAAGAAGACGATGGCCCAAAAGCAATTGGCGTTCGGGTAGAAGCCATAGATGCGACGGGGAGAAGAACACCTACTATGGAATCATTGAAGAAATTTGGGAACTTCGACTATGGAAGGGATATCACAGATACCGATTTCGTTCTGGCTGGGTCAAACATCCTAATGGTGTGGAGGTGGACAACTATGGGTTCACAAATATCGACCTCAACAATCTTGGCCTACAAACCCCCCGGATACTAGCACGAAGTCTCACAAGTTTTCTACATAGTGACCAAAGAATAAGAAAAGGGACATAGTTGTTCAGGAAAACAAAGGATCGTTGGAGTTGACAATGTGCACGACGAAGCGAATACAATCGCCGACGACCTCATCGCTTTCGAGAGATCCGAGAGGATCAAACTTGTAGAAGAAACCCTCGATATTTCAATGATGCCATATATGCGTGATGATTGCGTCGGAAAAGTTGTTAAAGGCAAATAGGGACACGTTGTGTAAAAACTTAATATGTAATAGAACTTATATTTTTATTGGACTTGAGTAAAAGCATTGCTATGGAAAGTGCGAGGATGGTATGGTAGGTAATTCGCTATTAGGCCGGATCATCCTATAAATTGAAGCCAACAGAGGCCCAAGGAAGCTAAGCACTATTCGTCCGGACAATAATCCAGTACGGTTTTTTCTCGACTTAACGGAACGTCCGGTATGTGAATCTTAGCTTCGAGGCCTCCGTCGTCCGCATTCGAGAGCGTCTTTATCTTTTCCTATACGGATCCTCCGGTCTTCGTATTGTCCGCGCTCAATGTTATCGTGACTTTGCTAGGTGCTAGCACACCGCTAGACAAGATGATCCGATTCTTTTTTCCTTAGCTGGCCGGACCATCCTGCCACCGAGTTGAACAGAGGCATCGATCCGGTCAGGTGATGTTTCCGATAACGGATCATCTGGTATGTTGATCTTAACCTTATCTAAAAACTCGCTTTAACATTCAGAGAACCGCCTGTGGACCCTGTATATCGACCGCACGTAACTACTCCTCTCTCCACGCCTCCACACCCCTTGCGCCGTAGCCCGTTTCCGTGCCTTGCGACGCCGTACTCCAATCCTCCACCCACCTCGGTGCCGCCACACGCCAGTTCGCGCCACCCGTTTTGTCGCCGCCGACAAATCCGAGCCCTCGGCTGGCGATCGACTCTCCTTCACTTTGTAAGCGGTGAGATCCACATCCCTCTGGTTTCTTTGGACTCCATTCAAATGCATATGAATATGACGCAAGTTCTTGACATTCAACCGTGCAACTTGCAGATGGCAGGAAAAAGGAAGGGAAAAGAAGTTGTTGTGCGAGCTGAGAAGGCTAAGAAGTCAAAACATGATGAAGCCGAGCGAAATGAGATGGCTGCAGATGCTAATTTGGCTCGAGCATGCAAGCGTGGTACCAATTGTAGATTAGAGACACCACAGAATCAGCGGAGGGTCGAGAGAGGAGGGGCACTCAATTCATAGAGGGTGGTGCGGCACCTCCTCGTCGTTTAGCTGCGTTACTTTTCGTGGTGGTTCGACATCTTCCAACACACCGCTAGGCGGTGCGTGCTCATCCCAACATAGTTCCGCATGAGGAGGAGATCTGGCGATGAAAAGGAAGAGGGCGAGGAGTACCATGTGCCACATCGTGACCCTGAGATAAGACTTAGAGACCTTCAGAACCTCTCATCCCGGAGGGTATAGGGCCTTCGTTTCTCGATGTCAATGTTTGGTTTTCGCTAGCGGAGAATTTGGAGTTCATAGGAGGTTCGGGCGGTTCTTCATGAGCTTCTTTATTACGTCTGAGAGCTTCTGGGGTCCGATTGAGCATGCACAGGACACTCAACCGCCTCTTTGCAGAGGGCGGCGGGTGGGGTGGGCGTTCAGAGACACTTCGACCATTTTGATGGTCTTACCAGTATTGATGACGAGTTCGACACGGTAGTGGAAAAGTGGGTCGAGACTTCTCGCCCACGATTTGGATCGACCCGAAGCACAGATACATTCAGTTCATGCACGACGGAGAACCCCGGAGGGTGTACAGTCCACTTTGCTTGAGTTGTTTGGTTTTGAGGAGGAGGCCCGAACTTTGCATCGTGATGTCTGTGACAAACACACTACCTCATCGTGCTAAGGCCGGAGGGTGTTTCCGATAGATGACCGGATTAAGCTTTTTGTTCAAAGCAAATTGTTCCCGTTGGATCCCTTCGCCATCGAGACCGTCTCACTCCTAAGGCAAAGCGGTCCACATGGCTTTGAGGAAGTCATCATTACGAGGAATGGGAATGCCGAGGCGATCACTAGTTTGCGGCGGTGGCTACTTTATTGATCCTATCTCACGAGCCGTTCGACATTCTCGACTTTATCATTTGTGAGATTGAAGATGCTATTGCGATCTTTGTGACTTTGGCGGACAACAACCATTTGCGCATATAATTTCTTACATATCACGATACCTTCACCCCGATGAGCATCGTGAGGAGTACACAAGCGCGAGTTCGTCTTCATCAGTACATGCCTCCATCTCTTGATGACAGACGCAGAGACCAGCGTTCCATGAGGAGGGCTCAGGAGTAGATACCTGAGGAACTGAGAGAGACCGCTCAAGGGGAGGACCAAGCACTAGCAGAGGCTGAGGAGCATGCTGGGTTGGCGCGGATCATTGATATTGACTAGGATGACGACGACGACGAGGAGGAAGACCCTGAGTACTTTCCACCAGTCCAAGCTCACGACCACGAGGCAGGTGGATCAGGCTCTGTACATGAGGACCGAGATGACTCAGCTGCACCGTTAGCAGCTCCTGACGTGACATCGGTGATTACGGCTTCTGTTTCTCAGCCCTCCGAGCTTACTCACGTTATTGCTTCGATTGTTGAGTTGCAGAAGTCTCAGGCATCTTCAATTGCCCAACAGCGGGAGACATAAACCCAATTACTAGAGGAGATGAGGTTGCATCAGCAGACGACCCAGGCAGCTTTGCTACAAGGTCAGATGCAAATGGCTCAGATGTTCACTTTCTTCTCAGGCTGCTTTGGTCAGTTGTACAATGCAGTTGGTCTTGCCGACCTTGTTGCCGGCTCGATTCCACCTCCCGCTACCGGCATTGCTACCCCACTTGCTTCTGTTGGGGGCTTCCTATCCACTCCCGTGTCAACGTTCCCACCAGCACCTACGGTCTTGACAGGGATGTTCTCCAGACCAGCCGGCGATAAGGCATTCGCTCCGTTGTCCACTACTCCACCTACTTTAGCGGATGCACCCACATCGACCATGCCCGCCCGTGCTCGATCGATATGAACATACGTCCGTGCATGCCGACATGACCGACGAGATGGCCGCCGAGTGTAGTATCGTTGAGTTCGCGACCTATCGGCGCGCGTGCCGACCTCAAGTTGACGACGATCCAATCATTGCCTCCGAGTGTGCTCACGTGAGTTCACCTACTGCCCTAAGGCCCCTCGATGAGGATAACATCGCGCCAACATGTACGTAACATCGGTCTCCGAACTCAACACACACCGCTGTGATTACTCAAATCACAGAGAATATTGCTGTCACGGTGTTGTGGATCGACCTCCGAACTCGACAAAGGCGGCCTGCAGACAGCCCATCGACCACTTCTTTGGTGACCAAGCGATTGATCCGACCCCTTCACCAACAGGTGCACAGGCCCCTGATGAGGAGACTAAAGCTACAAAGTCCCAGGAGGAGAACCTCGACGAGCCTGACGCCGACGGTGTTGAGCGCGAGGCTGATAGGGAAGACTCCAGCTCTAGCTCCGATCTTTTTGGTACTAGTCCAAGTACGGACGAGTAGTTCTTTGCTTATTGCTCCACTTGTCTTTTCGGTTGTTATGCACTCTAACTTGCTTGATATGTCGTATTTCGATTTCGCTGTGTTCACCTAGATTGGAACGATGCATTTCATGACAATTTTATTTAACTTTGTACTCTTTCATGACAATCTGTACCGAAGGCTTTATGCTAGTAGGATGGTTCGGTATATATATATTTACACATACCGGATCATCCTGATTTGTAGTTCCGTTGTAACCCACGGCGAAAGTTGTACGCATAGAGGATGATCCGGTGCGTTATCCTAAACACTACCGGATCGTCCGGTGTTTGGAATCGGCTCCTGTGCTTGAGGAGAGCACCTAGCTAGACAACATGTGTAGAGATTTGGTCTCCCGGCCAATCACTTACTGATGTGATTGCTATGATCACAAAGAATAATGCTGC
The DNA here is from genome assembly GCA_036346375.1 of Guadua angustifolia. Classification (NCBI taxonomy): domain Eukaryota; kingdom Viridiplantae; phylum Streptophyta; class Magnoliopsida; order Poales; family Poaceae; genus Guadua; species Guadua angustifolia. The sequence goes on along the minus strand of CM070504.1, from coordinate 62,907,433 downwards.
TATGGGTTTTTAGGGTCCGAGGGTGGACCCTGTTAGTGCGGCAGAGACAACTCCCGGAGAACCCCAAGCCCATGACCCATAGCCTGCTCCTACGACATCACCGCTATCCCATTAGTCCGATGGTGACGAGAGTAGACCATTTCAATATCATGACCTCCACGGACCTACCGGCGACTCTGTTGTAGAGCGCGAGGCTGATCCAGCTCCGGCTCCGATCTTTAGGCATTCCCAGCCCGAGAACATACGGACACGTAGTGTTAAGTTGATTTTAGTGGTGGTAGCTCGTGTCGGATCTTCATGTAAGGACGAGTTATCTGAATGTTGCGCCACTCGTAGTTGTTCCTTTTAGTGTAATCGATCGATCCATGTGAAATGTAGCGCGCCCCACGAACGATGTGAACATTTAGGACCGTGCGGGTGATTAATTACTTCAACACTAAATCTGTACCTAACGGTATGGCCATTTTACGTTGCCCTCTTTCGCTTGTGGAGTTCGTGCACGCAAGATAACTTCGAAGGCTTTATGCCGGCAGGATGGTCCGGTGTACATATATTTACACATACCGGATCATCCTGATTTGTAGTTCCGTTGTAGCCCACGGTGAAAGTTGTATGCATAGAGGATGATCCGGTGCGTTATCCTAAACACTGCCGGATCGTCCGATGTTTGGAATCGACTCCCGTGCTTGAGGAGAGCACCTAGCTAGACAACATGTGTAGAGATTTGGTCTCCCGGCCAATCACTTACTGCTGTGATTGCTATGATCACAGAGAATAATGTCTATGGGTTTTAGGGTCCGAGGGTGGACCTCGTTAGTCTTGACAGAGACAACTCCTAGAGACCTCCAAGCCCATGACCCATAGCCTGCTCCTACGACATCACCGCTAGCCCATCAGTCCGATGGTGATGAGAGTAGACCATTTCAATATCATGACCTCCACGAACTGCCGGCGACTCATTGCGAGCACGAGGTTGATCCACTCCGGCCCGATCTTTAGGCATTCGGCACCGAGAACGCATTGGACACGCGTAGTGCTGAGTTGATTTTAGCGGTGGTAGCTCTTGTCGAATCTTCATGTAAGGACGAGTTATCTGAATGTTGCGCCACTCATAGTTGTTCCTTTCGGTGTAATCCTGTACTTGCTTTACTACCGACCAGACGATCCGATGTGCACATATTTACATAGACAGGAGAATCCTGTACTTGCTTTTCTACCTACCGAACGATCTGGTATGCTAGACGCGTGGGCGTCCCTTCGCCTTCCGGTGCTTATATTAACCACCGGGGGAGCCGTTCGTGTTCACAAATTCCCCCAAGCCATTTGTATTCTCTCCCTCCTCGGCAATGTCGGCCTCCTCGTCCTCATCCTCCTCTGCAATGTCGACGCAGACTGAGTCCGCTAGGAAGCGGCCGCAACTCGATCGCCGCTGTCGCCGTCACCGATCGTCGGCGTCCGGCTAACTCGGGTCCCCGATTCTGAGGCGGAGGAGGAGGAGCCGCTAAAACGGTGGAGGAGGCCATCCATGATGGCGGCGGCGATGCTTGTGGCAATGACGCGGAGGCGGCAAAGAATGACGGCAGAGGCGGCAAGAAGCGGCAGCGGTGGTGGCAGCGGCCATGACCATGAGGAGAAACCAGGCGAGGAGGAGGAGGAGCCGGTTGGCGGCGGGAGCGCATTTACGATGGCGTTAGCGAGGAGGACGCCGCGATTACATCCCCGTTTTCTACCGCTTGACACCTCCTCCTCCTCGCTCTCCTCCACCGGCCACGTGTTGCTCTCGTCGGACGAAGACGACGATGACGATGATGATTTCTGGATGTAGATAGAGTAGTTTAGCTAGGTATCTAGTTGGCGCATAATTCTGATGTACTACTGGCGCCCCTTTTGGATGTACATTTTGGTAATGTTATGTGCATTGCATTGTTCCCATGGTACTCAATAGAATTAAAATTTCAGAAAATGACACTCGAATTCTCCCCTCAATTCGCAGTCTCCCCAAACGAGAGATTTGGTTATTTGCCACTTTAAACATGTGGCACGGTCCCATATTTCATTGGCTCAAGTGGCACCATATCCAAAAGGTCAAATCTTTAAGTGGCAAATAGACAAAAAAGCCTTCAAAATGCGACCTCTCCCAATAGTACAAAGAGGATGATCATGTCTAGTCAAATTTGGATTCCTTTCCTATATATCCACATTATCTCGAAGAACTGGGGGGATATCTATCCCAATGCTGAAAATTTTTACCATGTTTAGTAGATTTTCAATGGCTTCTCTTGCCTTACCAGGAATGAGCAGTCTTGTTGCAGAATTAGTAGTATTTTTTGGACTAATTACTAGTCCAAAATTTCTGTTAATGCCAAAGATGCTAATTACTTTTGTAATGGCAATTGGAATGATATTAACTCCTATTTATTTATTATCTATGTTACGCCAGATGTTCTATGGATACAAGCTATTTCATGTTCCAAACGCAAATTTAGTTAGCCGATGCTTATTCCTCAGATACCATCATTATTTCTTCTTCGAGAAAAGAAGTTGACGACCCGTAGGCCTTCCACCTCCACGTGGCACAACTATAAATATTAATAGGCTCAAATTGATGTCATTTCAATCTGTTTTGTAGTAAGATGGGAGATAAAGAATTGCTCGCCAAGAAAGGCGCAGAAGAGGAGCCGCTTGCGAGCTCTTGGTAATATCACCGAAGAGGAGGGTGATGCCTAAGGCGCAAGACTTGGCCGAGAAGGATGATGCGACCACAATTTGAAAGAACACCGAGCCCATCGTTGTCCTTGGGCGTGATGGTTTTCGTCATCGCATAAGAGCCCTAGCCGGTTCCATGCCCACGCACTGAATGGTGGCGTGGGGAAATCGACTCGACTACGATCCCAATGAAGAGGTATTAAGAAGAGTGAGCTTGTTTTATTTGTAGCTTGGCGTGACATAATTGCATTTCCTTATGTTTGTGTATTCCTCGTGTTTATTTCTATGAAGAGTAGGAAAGGCGGTCACGCCGACTAGCTGCATAGCTCAAGAGGTAATTGAAGATACCTCCGGGCATGTTCCCATGGCTTCTCTCTTTGCAACAACCACGACCTCGCATAAAGCAAAACGGGGAACGTAGGAACAAGTTACCGCAGGACTTGGTATATCATGGAGGTCGGTCTCAGAGGAGAGCCCCTAGCACCTCGTGAGGCACTATCCAAGTTCAAATAGTCATGGTTGTCTTGTCAAGGACAATGTCTCCATCACGATTGATAATCTGGACAAAGGTGGCCGACGCGACAAAGGCGCACTGTGGACCGAAGCTGCAGAAAATCATAAGGTTCCCCGGAGTAAGAGGCCATCGCTAAGAAGAATGCCTTGGACGTGATGGGGAAGAGCTTCGAATCGGAGGTATGAGCTGAACAAGTACTTTGTGAAGACGAAGCGGACACCATTCCAGAAATATGGAAAAATCACCATGGGTGAATGGGCGGAGTTTGTCCGGCAGAAGACCACAAGCGAAGCCGTAGCATTGAGTGAGGTGTACAGTGCCCTCGCGAAGAAGAACAAGTACCCCCATCACCTGGGCACAGGTGGGTATGCCCCTAAGATTGTTGAGTGGAGGAGTAAAGAAGAAGAGGAAGCCCGTGCTAGGATAGAGAACCTATTGACAAGCTGTAGCGAGTGAGGCAGAAATTGGGTCCTAGCTCGCCAACCCAATAGCAAGAAGGGTCGTAAAAGCACGGTGGACCCTGCGGTCCTGGAAGTTTTGGTCAAGCTGCAGAAGATCTCGCACGAGCAAGCGGAGGGATCTTTCGTGCCAGACAAGGAGAACGACGACCTAACGACGGCGTTGGGAACCAAGGAACACCTGTGTCGCTTTTCGTGGCGTCGGAAGTCGAGTGGGCTTCAAGCATGGGTTCCGGAATATCAAGACCAATACAAGTAGCGCTAAAGATATAACAGACCATGGCTAATACAATAAGACAACCGCCCAACAAGAGTTTTTAAGATCGTGGGAAGAGAAGGAGGCGGAAAGGCGTTATAAGCGCGTCGGATGACAACCCGAGCCCGCCCACATCCGAGTATGGCGCCGGTCGCGCCAATCCCAACGCCTCGATATCCCGTGGATGATATCATAGAGGCAACCAAGTGCAAGCTCAGGCACATCCGGAGCAAGGGGCTTGGTCGCCGAGCATGCGGAGGGCATGGCATATCCGCACTGTGATACACAACCAACTTCGTCCGATTGGTCACGCAAAGGTGCAAGTGGACATCGTGCTTGTTCCATGCCTTGGCTTGTGGAAGCTACCATTCAAGACCTCGATGACGAGAGACCATCCAAGATGCAGTTGGGTCATTTATTGTATGGCCCAAGGAAGATATTGCATTGATACAAGAGAGGTTAGAGACGCAACTGAGAAGTCAAGACGCCCTACCTCTTCCAAAATTGCCTACACCACAAACGCATCTTCTCACGGCGGCTTTTCACCACATACAAGATCGTCTCATTGTCGGCGCCACGCCGCATCTTCTCATTGTCAGCGCCTTCACCACAAAGACGATCTTCTCGCCACGTGCGCTTTTCACCATTACATACAAGATCTCCGCTTTTGGTTTTCACCACAACAGCGCATCTCCGTCATGCCGCCTTTGTGCACCGCATGCATCACCTCGTTCCAACCATCACAACGCCTCATATTGGCGATGTTGTTGGTTGCAAAGAAAACAAAGAAGTAGATTGCAATCAACGGAGTACCACCAAGTCAAACAGGAGTGCCAACTCCACTCGAGTACAGACCATGCCTTCACTAGAGACTTATGAGCATGGCAAGCCATTTCTCCCCATGGAGCAAATCAACAAAGGACAATGGGAGTTGAAGAGATTCCATGACTGGTACTTGAGGGCATCTTGTCTTGGGGTGAAGGGCATTCAAGCCGCCGTCCCTCCAGATATCTACAAACACGAGGATACTCACTATGTCTGGATCGATTTTGGTGACTTGCAATAGATGTTCTGTTTTGGAAAATTCGACATCAACATGATCAGCGTGTGGTGCCTGTAAGTTGGCCATTGACCTACCCCTACATTGTTATATCGGCTCTTGCAGTCGCAAGTGCCGATATAACAAATTATGACAATATATCATTATATTGCATTCTGATAGCATAATAAAGAAAACCCCAAATGTATAGCAGTTGAGTGCCAAGTTGAGTTCCTCTTTATAGTAATGGCTTGTTAGATCATTCAAAAATTGGCAGAATCCATATAATTTTCACTAAATCGTAAGTTGGCCGATTTTAGTGGTTTTTTCCTTTTAAATAAAGTTAACGCCGCCAATTGTCGAACAAGATGCATTTTGCCAAAATCTGATATTTGCCAAAATGTCATGTTTCCCAGCATTCAGCATATAAATTGGCGCATTAACCATTGTCTTCTGTGTAGAATGCAATATACCGATGCTAAAAAGATGGGAAAACGTGTCGGGTTCCTTGACCCCGACGGATTAGCCACCAAGCTTAAGTGTCAGACTCAATGAAAAGGCGTTGAAGGATAAGGGATGACGGAAGCAGAGATAGAAGAAAAGCGGCGATCCACGACCGAGATCGCCAAGTAGATTGGGGCTATACATATCAAAAGCAATGCTCGGATGCAAGACAAGGATGTCATAATGGCTCCTCACAATTTTAAGTAATCTTCTCATTCGTCAATCGTTGCTAAAAGTTTAGTTTGCACCATAATCACTGTGAAACTTACATAAGTTTTCGTTGCAATGATCACTTCATTTGTTTTATGTTTGTGCAAGCAGAAAGCAGATATATGGTCCTTGACTCATCCGTAACCCCACCGTAATCTTACAATGAATTCACCTGCGTCTTAAATGCGTAAGAAATATATATACACAAACATACATAACATAACATAATTTGTTTTATGATATGATAGTTACTTGTTGTTGTTGACATTCGAGTAGGGCTTTCAAGAATTACACGAACAAAAACAAAGGGGGGCAACATGATCATGCGAAGGGGTCAAATAAGATGCTTTGCTATGTCCACCCATGGGTAAGAAGACACTTGTAATGCTTCAACATAATTGCACTAGTAAGGAAGGGTATTACCAACTGTATTTAATTCCATACATTATTGTTTGATTTGAAGTGCCACATAACCTCCGTGCGGTGTTCTTTGTGGATACTACGTCTGCGAAGTTCCTCAGATCAACGGAGGTATGTATAAACCCCTAGGACATAAGCCTATACAAATTGGTGATTCAAGATTATTTATTGTATGATTCTCGATTTCACTATTGTTTAACCTCTTTATTGCCTACTTTATTATCACAGGCGAAGATTGCAAAGACCACTTTGGCACTCATCGATGATGACCTTTGCAATGTGCAAAAGGACATGTGCCGCTCATTAATCGTGAAGTCATCCATGAGAGAGGTAGTTTTTTTTACCGGGAGGTGAAGTGGCGAAGCATGCTATACTTTGTAATTGGGAGACGAGGATAGGCGGCCGTGAACACCGATGTATATATAATAACCTTGTGTATATATTTTTTTTGAAAGACAACAGTAGTGTAATTTATATTAGATAGAGAATATCGAGGAGTACATGGCGTAGGATACTGCACCTGGAGAGTTTTACAAGGAGAATATCAGAAGAGTATATATAACCTTGTGTATATAACCTTGTCATTGTTATGTATGGATTTGTGCTGAACAGTGATGTGATTGATAGAATGTATGCATTTCTTAATATTATAATATAATTAACATAATATTATTAAAAAGATTCTCTCGATCTCAGACAAAGTGACGGCTTAAGCCCGGCCTATGAAAATGCTTATTTATGCAAAGTGGTGCTTAAGCCACCCGACTGCACAAATAGCACTTATCCAGTAGCAATTTTAAGAAACCGCCAGTACAAACAAGCATTTGTGCAAAGGGTTCTAGCCATCCACTCAGGTAAATGCATTTGTACAAAGTGGTGGCTTAAGAACCCGCCTGCATAAATGCTTATTTGTACGAAGCGGTTTTCTCGCCTGCCTATACAAATGCATTTTGGCGGTCCTTAGAAATGCTCGTGCAAATATAGCGATTTCCACAGATCTTGATTCTGTTAAGCGGTGCAAAACGCCTGAGAAGATGGGTTACCACCCGCCTGTACAAATATTTTCTGTAGTAGTGAGAATGGTGCCATTTTCAATACCTTCACTTTTTAATTTCATCACTCAACAGTATAATGTGTCTTTCAGGCAACTGTATTATCTTTTCTTGTGGTAATAAATAAAAAATACGGTCACACTTAGAAACATCAAAAGCATATTTTATTTTGACTAATTCTTAGTCAGCTTAAGCAAAGAATAGACCAGGGACTTCTTAAACCCCTTAATCCATTCGGCTATATTTATTTCAACCTCGTCATCTTCATATGAATCGCTTGAGCCGTACTCAACGAGATTAACCTTGGCTTTTTTTTATCCTTGTTATTGTTATTTACTTTTGAACATATCCCTAAAGCCCCTGCTGTAGGTAAAATGGCTTTCTTGAGCTGATACCCGATGCAATAGGTGATTCAAATTGGTAAATTTCTACCTATCGAATTTTCCCTTCAGCTGTGCAATTAACCCTTGGAAGGCTAAATCGGCTAACTGGTTATTAGGCAAAGTAACACTAAAACATTGATTTCTTATTTCTCTAAATCTCTTAATGTAATCTGTTACCGATTCCTTAAATTTCTAGCGAACAGAACTCAAGTTAGAAAAAGCTGAGCTCCAGACTTCCAGAGAAAAGGTACTCTTAAAATCGACACTATAAATCATCCAAAAATTGATCGAATTTAGGGGTAAATTTCTGAACCATGTAAAAGTAACTCCTGACAAAGATAATGGGAATAATCTAATTTTTAATCCATCATATTGAGCAGCCTCACCACATTGTGCAATAAAACATCCGATGTGCTCTAAAGTGGTGACATAGTCAACCCTAAGAACTTTGCAAAATTAGGAACTTTGAAGTTATTAGGATAAGGCATCTGATCGATGTAATTGCATTAGATCGAGTATGCTTCTGGTCAATACCTATTCTTATGCTATAGTCTTAACACTATTAGCTATCATCAGATTAAGAGTTGTAACTAGAGTCGATGATTAGTTAATGAAAGCGTGGTGCACAGATTGATTAATCATGACAGATAATTTAGCTTATGTAGGCATGTATTGACTCACTGATGCATCAATAATCCCTGCAACACCAAGAGGGTTGACCATTAGCAATGTGGTTTTCTGAGTGACACCATATTGGGTTTTTTGATAGCATCTTAGCATCATCTCCTCAAGCATGATTTTTTGATCTTCGATCACTTTGCGCTATTCTGGTGTTAAATTGTCCAATATCGGGACGATTATAGTTTCAGTATTAAGATCAGATGGCGAAATTGATTTCCCAGAAGAAGACATTGTGTCCCACCGGGTGTGACAAAAGTGTGTTGTGCCGAAAAATGTGACGAATGATTGATCGGTTTAAACACATGAGAATGCTGGGTTCAAGAGGTTCTAGGCGTGTTAGCCGATTTGATCCTATAATCGGCAAGATATATTTAAATATATGCTCAAAGTTGATCAAATGTGACAATCGGCAGAGATCTAAACAGCTACGCAAAAGCCTACTAAATCAAGGGTAAAGTCTAAACAACCGCTTAGGACTAATTAGATGATTGATAAATGTGGACTTTCCCAAAAAGGCTATACGCAACAAGATTGGAGAAAACCAAACCTGGTGTAATCGATGAAGATCAACAATCGACGATGCGCAATTTTATTGATCAAAATCAGATTACAAAGGAGATTCTAAATTACAAAGCTACTCTTAGTTGAAAGGAAAGTAAATAAAAGTAGGGGTGCAAATGGAGCGGATAATTCCCGACCGATCCGAGACCGAATTTGTTTAAAATCCGATTCGAATCCGAAAAAATGATATCCGGTTATATCCGGATTCGATCCGGATTCGAATCTTCCTATCCGAAAAAAAATATGGGATAGGATATGGGAAGAGAAGTATCCGATCCGTATCCGGTCCATACCCGATCCATACCCGAATATCCGAGATATCCGAAAAACATCAGTGTAAATGAATGAAATAGATATCCGATAATAGATCCGATAAACATAAGCATTCTACATCATATAAGTTCATATGTTGATTGGAATTATACTTGGCTGCATATTATTTTTATATAGGGAAGGCAACTATTATTGAATTTGAAACACTTATATGTCTCCAATGTTCTAGTAAAGTTTTGTGTATGGTTGATTGATCTTAATATGCGACATATATGGTTTCGCTTTCACGATTATCCGACTAACTATTCAGAATCGAGACTAACCGTGATCCGAACGATCAGATTCGCCTCAGTATTCACGATCAAGTAATCCAGATTCAGATTCGAATCCAAGACCGTCCGTATCCAATTCTATATCCGAGAAAAAATTTGGAATAGGATACGGAATGAGCGAAATCCGTCCGTATCCGATCCGTTTGCACCCCTAAATAAAAGTACATACAAGTTGTTTGATTGTTGTGTTGTTTTTCTTCTCGCTTTTGATCCCTTTTTTATAGTGCATCGGCCGATTGTATCTTTCTCTAATGCGTTACCAATTACGATCTGTATCGTCCTTTGTAAAGATAAAATTTTATCTTTTAATCAATATCAGGCATAATTTCATCTTTAACTTGACTTTTCTCTTTTTAACCTATATCGACTAAAATATCCTTTTTATCTTTATCCTGGTAAATTGGTCATGCCTTACCAAATTCTGGTGCTAATAGATTCACATGCATCCTCCATGGGAATCGCAACTTAATCAGTTTCCGGTTCTTAGCGCCGTCCAATCGAGCCAGCTAACAATCCGAATCATCCAACCGCGTGTTGCTGCAATACCCGCCTTGCTATAGTATTTGTTACGGTAAAAAAAAATGACATGGTCTTTTTAAACAGTATTTTTGAGTGATCCGAGGAGTCACTTTTTAATCTAACGATTTTTATACTACAACTGTAATGAAAATGTTCCAGTCTAACTGCGGGGCTGAGGTATAATTTGAGATTTTACTGGGAATATTCTTTACCGATCCCAAAGAAGATACCTAGTACTACTACTCCTACGTCCTACCCCTCACTCTACGGGGATGTGGTGGTATAGTACCAGTGAGTAGCATCAGGAGTACCGCCTTAAACACTCCTACACCTCGTCTTCTACGCTACTCCCCGACAGGGAGGGAGTACAAAGCCTCACACTTCGGAGTTTTTGGCTTATTTGGACTCGTGACACGTGTGAGTTGTTACGAGGCGGGAGCATGAATAGCTGATACGTATCGTCTTCTGCATTCGCGCTAAGAAATAGAACCAGAAATATTCCACTTCAGCCGAGGCTAAATATGCAAAAGTGAATCAAACCAAAGCTTCACGTTTTGAGGGGTGGCATGATAACGAGAGAGAGAGATAGCATAGCACACAGATGAGTAGACTAGTAGTAGTAGCAGGTAGGCAGCAGGAGTAGTCAGCACTGGCGTAGGCTGGCCCATCCCCATCCGTGGCTTGTCACACACCGGGAGCCCTTGCCATGAATGCCGACTACAGCGCATTGATTGCACGTCTTGGCCTCATGCCTTCGCTTTCCAACACCTTCATTAATGGCGCCCATACATGCCTCCAAAACCCCTCCTGTTTGTTTTCTTTTATTTATCCCTCCTCTCCTCGCCGTCCCGTAGGTCGCCGCAGCCTACTAGTACGCACTCCATTGCTCCTCTGACTCTTCCTCCCTCCTAACCAGCCTGATTTACGCCGCGCGCTCTATTTCTCCTCCGCTGTTCGATTAGCTAGCGAGCGAGGCTAGGTAGGCTTCTCCTTGACCTGCTAAGGGGCGTAATTGTACTGTGTTTTAAGGGGCCGTACTAGATGGTCGCTGAGGCGGTGGGGTTCATGGCTCGAGCGGTGGACGGCGGCAGGGCGGCGGAGCTCGTCACCCGAGACTTCCTCGGCGGGTCCACCGCCACCGACGACGCCAGGGACGCAACTGCTAGGCACGACCCCGTGGTACGCCCTCTGTTTCTCATTCATCTCTTCTCTCTCTCTCTCTCTCCGTGTGTCTGCCTTGCTTTGCTTTCTTCCCTGAATCCATGCTCAATTGGGCATGGCCCCCCGTGGTTAAGGATGTTTGATTTCCATATGGATCGATTGGATTGTTCGGCTCATAGGAAATTTGATGACGAAATTCGATCGCAAAGTAGTGGTTTGTGCGCTGCGTCTTTCATGGAACATTAGGCCAGAAGAAAAATCGATCTGAGGCCTTCCAAGTTGGTCTTTCTTTTTTTTTTTTCTTACGGTGAGGTAGATAAGCCTAATCTAAGAGATTTAAGACAAGCAAAATTTTTTTTCTTATTTTGACTCTTGATTCCGAGTTTTTACTTAGGAGAATTTTGTTATATCGATATATGACCAATTGTGGTTAATTTATCTTTGCATGCCGTGCTATCCCGGCAACTTGATTCTTGTGTTCCGCCCGTACGCTTCACCACTCCACGTGACTCTGATTTTACTGTCCCCATCCAATTCCACTTCGTCTTCTCCGCCTATTTTCTCAGCCACCGAAGTATTTCCCATCTCCATTTGCTTATCCAAGCCTCTGTCAAAATATCCAACTCTCTCCCTCCCCGCGCAACCGACGAGAGGGGTGTCGCGGCTGCGCGCCGGACAACAGAGGGGAGGCTGCGGTGCCACGGAGCCAGGTCAGAGCTCGCCGCTACTCGTGCTCAACGAGTGCGTCCGCTACGGCCGGAGCTCACCAGATCTGGCCGGTCACTGGCCGGAGGAGGCCGATGACAAGTGTAGGGTTGGTGACGGAGCGGTGGGTGTGGGCCGCTGGACTTAGCACCGGGTCAGTCCGCCGTCGCCCCACATCTTTCTCATCACTTCCGCTTTTGTTGCAGCACTTTTCTTCGGTTGTTCCGAGAAGCGTTTGATTTTGCTGTAACGTCTCCTCTGATATTTCAGCACAAGAGGTTTCCTTTGCAGTTGGTGTTTCGATTTGTTGCATGAAAGTTATTTTTTCTTGTTGCGTTATTGATATCGTGCACGGAGGAAACTAAGGTACTTCGTCCGGTTTCATTGCAAATATGTTTTTCGATTTGTTGGATCTGAAATTTTAAGATGTCACAGGTGCTGCCCTGGTTGTTTTGGTCGCGGTGATTTTGTTTAGGTTTGCTTTTCTAGTTGTGGAGTGAACCTTCAAGTGGTGGAAGGGGGAGGATGTTTTCCGAAGGGATGCGTTTGAGGAGAGGAGATCGAGGGAAAGAACAGAAACGGGTGATGTTGTTATGCATCTGACGTTGGTTTCAGATCGAATGGCAGGAAGAAGGCAAACGATGCGAGTGCCGACATCCGGGCCCAGCCGCTCCAATAAACTAGTCTCAATTAAGCGTGGGTTTGGTTGCAAATGATTGGAAGAAGTTAAATCGGACAAGATGATGCTCCACCCATTGGTTATATTGTTTTGGGTTACATTGTTTTGGACAAATGAAATGGTTAAGATGAGATGATTTTGTTCAAGGAACTAAAGATATGGATATTTTTTTAACCATCTCACAGATGTACTACTTAGTATAAGTAACCAAACACATCTTAAGAAAACATACTACCTTGGTTCTTGACATACTTATTATAGTTATATTACACTTTTATCACGTTTATAAAAGACTATATTACTTCTCTTTGATAAATTATTTTTTAGTGTTATTTTAGTCTATGGTTCTAAATAATATTAGAAATAACAAATGGAGTATGCAATTAAGGAAAAATAGTAAAAATTATTTTAAAGTTATAGAATAATATGTATTTAGAAATAAAATTCAAAAGCTAGAATATTATGTGTTAAGAAACGGGGAGGGAGTATACGTGTATAATAAACTCGTCATGTATTCTGAACCGTAGGCAAAATCTTACTTACAAAATTTAGCTCTCAGAGTGTTATCTTTACCTCATGGTTATTTCTGCCTCGAAGGCTGACTTCAATTTAATTGCCATGATTTCCTGCGTGCAGCCCGGCGGCAAGCTGGCCCTGCAGACGCACGCGTGCCCGCCAACGCCCAGGGACCTCAACCTGTTCCCCGTTGGCCGCGGCGGCGCGTCCGCCGTCAGGCCCCTCCCAGCGACGACGGCGGCACCAGCACCGGCCACGGCGGCCTCCGCCACGGTCGCTGCCACCACCACGACGTACCACAGCGTGTGCACGATCGAGAAGGTCAAGACGGCGCTGGAGCGGTTCGAGCGCGGTAAGCAGGGGCTGGGGCAGCAGCAGAGCGGTGCCGGCGCCTCCCCGTCCTCCTCGTCCGTCACCACGTCCTCTGTCAAGCGCCGCGGCGACGGCACCGTGGAGCAGGGTGACGGCTGCGACTCCCCTTCCGCCGGCGGCGGGATGGTTGCCGCGGCATGCCCAAGGTGCTTCCTCTACGTGCTCATCTCCCGGAGCGACCCCCGGTGCCCGCGCTGCGACTCTCAGGTGCCGCCGGCGCCGGCGCCGGCGCCCAAGAAGAAGCCGCGGATCGACCTCAACGTCGGTTTCCTGGGCACCTAGCCGGCGTGTACGCGCGTGACGTAGCTAGCCATGAAGACAAGTAGTAGATGATTCCTGGTTGCTATCCTCGGCGCGTTAGGTTGGGTGCGATTTGATACGACTCCATGCGAGCACCACCAAGCTGCATAATGCATGATCGACGCACCGACCGATTCGGGTACATAGCTAGGGCAGGCGCTCTTAATTTTCGGTTGCTTCTTCTCATCAATTACTAGTAAGGCCGGCCCCAATTCTGTTAGAAATCAATGAATCAAAACACTCAATAGAACATGATACTAGAATCCCAGAATTGATCAAAGCTTTCCGTTTGTCGTCAATTGTTCTTTGCTACGCTGATCTTTCTCTTCTTTTTTCCCCATATCGCAAATGAGTTCAGTCCTCCTAGCACGACATTTAGAAATCTTCGTTTTTGTAGCCATATGTATGATTTGTTTTTGCAAATTTGACAACTTTTCGATCGCAATTACAAAAATAGCTTCATCTTTAACTATGGAGACTTCGGACAATACGTGTCTCCTTCCGTGCTTCTCTGTCATCTTGGCGTTTCTACGGTTAGAGATGTGGTTGTTTTTTAATTGTATTCAGAATTTTTAATTATTTTTTATAATTACACGGGAAAGAATGTTAAATTTGCAAAAATTACTACACACGGTCAATGAACTCCCTCGTTTACTACTAGTATGCATGACTATTTCCGATTGCGCAACGTAGTCGCGCGCGGCTGCTGCAATAATAATTGCCGGTGATGTATTGATGCGACTCAGATACTCTTGATTAGGGGAGCACCATCGCTATCACCTAACGTTTCCTCGCTGGCCTTTTTAATGTTTGATGAGGAGTTTGACGTCGCAGCTGCCTGCTGCCTTCAAGGGCTACAGTACACCTCGTTGTTTGTATCCATGGCCGACATGAATGCCATTTAATGGGCGATGTGATGATTGTCCGTGCCCCGTTGTCTTTCGGTAGGGGATGACAAAGGAAAGGTTAGCAGGTAGCAGCCTTAGCCATTGCGATTTGCAATGTTTTCTTTCTGCAGGGGAAGTTTTAATGGCATGCAGCGCGGGCAGGCCGCAGGCTACATGTCATTCAGCATTTGCAGTTATCATTATCGTTCAACGGTGTATCCTTGTAGATAGGCCGTATGCTCGAGCTAAAGAATACTCTCCCCTCGCTAGACGCAGAAGATATTAGAAGTAATTAAAATACCTCTAATTATTATTACTAAGCACTGTATTTAATACATACTAGATCAATACCCGTGCGTTGCTACGAAAAATAAAATTAGTAACGAAACATAAAGGTCAAATAATAAAAAAAATTGTGCTACAAGATGAAACATCTATTTCTCCCTATTACAAAAGTTTTTATGGTTTCTTCTCCGGTATGAATTAAAGCCAAATATATTGTACGTAGCAATTATATTACCAATCTCAAAAATCAATCAATCATTTTTACACCATTTTTGCAATTTATATTATCAGCTTGCGTTCCTCTTCCTCTCGCCATGCCCACAGCGTGCGCTCCTCGGCGCCGTCGACCTCATCTTCCTCGTCGCCGCGCTCGTCCTCGTTATCCACTGCCTTCACAGGGGTGATACGGAGCTTCACCGAAAGCATGAAGCGGCACGCTGCCGGTTACGCCCATTCGAATCACTGGCGCGCTACTGTGATCGCTCTCGGCGCCCATCGCTTATTTGTGGTGTCCGCCGTCCTCCTCGCGCTCGCGTTCTTCCTCCTGCCGAACACGCCATGGCGCGCTGTGGAGTCCGCCTTCCTTGCCGCCCACTTTGTCACGCACGCCATGGCCGCGTGGTCAATCGCCTTGGAGAAATGGCTACCGCCGCCACCCAGTCTTTGCACCTCCGCGTCTTCTGGATCGCCACCGCCCTTGGCGCCGCGCTCTTCTCCACTTTGGCGGTAGTCCGCTGCGCTAACGGTTCGCTGCTCTTCCCAGATGACCCTCTCGCCTTTGTCGGCCTACTCATCTTCATGCCTCTGGCGTACCTAGCCATCATTGGCTTCACCGGCCATAACGTCGAGGCGCCCGCCACACCGTGCGCCGACGCGTCGTTCCTCTCTCTCGCGACGTTCAATTGGATCAACCCGTTTATCTCTAAGGGGTATGCCAATGACTCTCTTACTGTCGATGGCGTTCCACCGGTGTCATCGCAATCAGGCCGGCAAAGCGTCAGACGGTTTGTTCACGCCCAATCGGCCGTGGGTCACGCACCAAGTGGGCGTCGCGCTCGATCGTCTTCGCCGGCAAGCATTACTCGATCGCGAAGATTCGGCCTCCTGCGCCTCACGGCCATGTACGTCGGTCCGTCACTTATTGATTAGTTCGTCGAGTTCATTCGCCGCAGCGGCACGACATGGGAGATTTTGAATAAATTCTCTTGATTGATTATGTGAAAACTGTACAGCATATATAGAGTACAAAAGGAATGATTGGCCGTTATTAATTACGGCAATAATTAGGATTTTTCTATAATAATCACCATATTTAGAGAGATATGGTCGGTCAGAATCAGAAAGAATAATTAGCTATAATGACCGCCATTATTGGAGATATGGCGGAGGGCTAGGAAGAACGGACCGCTGCCACCAACTGCAAATATATATATATATATATATATATATATATATAAAGTAAAGGTAGATATTTATTATAGGTATACAATGAACATCGCACTAATTTTGTATTAGAATATGAAATATATTTTACATTTATGGGCAAGGCCATTTAAAAATATGCCTTATAAACTTGAATAGAAGAATTAATTCATACTATACCACAATAAAAGTTGGCAACTATTGGAATATCACCCTAAAGATTTTTCTTTAGAGAATACCACTCTATATATGTTTGTTTTCACACAATACTCCCTCCGTTTTTTTTATAAGGCCTATTGTTTGAATGGTCTTGTTTATAAATGTAAGGCTTGCATGTAGATTTAATAAGACCTTTCCTTCTATACCCCTATTTATTTTCTCTCATTCATATGCATTTATTCATTACCACCCACACAAAGTATATCTTTCATCTTCCAAGAAAATTTAGTGGGGGCATCTAAGTCATTTTCTCTCGTATCTTTCTTAATTTCAACGCAACCTTAATCCTTGTGTAAAATCAAAATATGTCTTATAAAAAAACGGAGGGAGTACTATTTCCATTCTCTTTTTAAATCATGTTGCACCTTTTAACATGTAAAAAAAGACACATTTTGCCCTACGCTTAGTAGTATGGCACTTGCATTATTATGTTTAGTTATATATATTAAGGATTGCCTAGTATCTACCGTTCTATCTGATTTAGCATGCACTCGGTTTCTCTGACTCTAGAACCTGTATTAGTAGAATGTTAGTTGATTGTGTGTTTTTAAGTATGTGTTATGTCCTAAATTGTAAAAATCCTAATGTTGTATATAAAGTGTATCTCTTGTTTAACCTGCTACTTTCAATTCCACTTTTTTGTTCTGCTATCAAGTGCTTTTTTCAAGAAGCACATTGTTTTTAGCATATACCATGTGTGAATATGTTTGATGTATATTTCAATCATGCGCTTACTAGTTGCTTCTATCAAGTGTCTTCTATCTTGTGCACAGACACCCTGGTAAAGGTAGCTCCAAAATACTTACATTAGTCATTGGACAGAGCATTATCCGAAACAGTGCATCACGGTCATGAGTCACGGGACCACATCACGCCCGATCGGGTAGAATCATTGTCATCTCACAACAGAGTAATTGGTTGGCTTGGAATGCGGGAGGCAAATGTGTATTTTCGCATTGGTAGAAAAGTGCAAAATGATTTTAAATGAGGGAAAATATTGAAATGGTATTATGTGGAGCTAAATATGTTTGGAGTGGTATTCTCTAAAGAAAAATCTTTATAGTGGTATTCTCATGGTTGCCAACCTTAGAGTGGTATAGTATAAATTATCCTATCATTTAATGGTCCTATCTCATGTTTTATAATATGCCGGATCAGCCTTTCTAATGTTTTGTCACAGCTGCTCGGCAACTTATATGGGCTTGGGTACTTGAGTGAAATTGGCTGAATATAGATGGATAATAGTTTTATCATATTTTATTTTTAGATACAGATATGAATATGAATATTTCAGATATAAATATAAATCAAGTTGAGCACAAAAACAAATCGAACACGAATGAAAACGAATACTATTACAAATATTTATCAGAACTTGAAAACCCTTTAAATTGTACCCACAAAATGAACAAAATCAAAAAACTAGTTTATACCACTATTACAGAATAGTACAATACTATTGCTTCATCTGGGTCAATTCTTAACTTTTTAGGAAAAACCGATTGTGATAGAAGATTTCGGAGAGAGTGTTAATAATAGTCACTATTTCGGAGAGTGTTAATAATAATCACTATTTCGGAGAGAGTGTTAATAATAATCACAATCAATTCACAGTTCTGAAGGATCGAGATGGCGAACAGAGGGGGGGTGAATGGTCGCAATTAAATTTTCCCCCAAAATACTCCAACTAAAACCGTGAAAAGATCGCGCAAAGGAAATCGTGAAAACCCTTAAAAACCGAACGACTAGACAACTGTGTGCAACCCTAGCTTACATGGATGTGATCCATAAAATATGTGAGGATTTTCAATCACAATCCTGGTTGTCAAGTGTCCAAAAGGAGAGGAATCAATTCAAATACTTCTTTTCTAAAAGAGATCAAGCCAAGACACAAAAGTCTCTTTTAGAAAAGCAAAAGCAGATATTTCCAGAATCTGTCTTTAATTTGAACAGGAGGTTGGTGGGTTTCTGCTGCTCACAAAATTATGAGAAATTTTCTCCCTATGAGAAGATGAGTCGTGAAGCTCTCCACCAAATTTCAGATCAAAAAGCCATGTATACAAATCATCATAAATCTATGAACACAGACAGTCAGGAACTTCGACCAGAAAATTTGGGGCTCGGTTTTCACCTCATGGCACCCAAACTATGAAACCAGTGAACTCCAAAGTTTTTCTGCAGATGGATATAGGAGTCCCGCACAATCTCCAATAAGAATCACGCAAAAAGGATTTTTCTAGATTTTTCCAAAAATCAAAGACTAACTGCTGCGCGAAGAACAAGTTCTGGACAGAACTGGAACTTGAAAGAAAAGATGATCTCTACTCAATCAAAGAGTGCAAAAGAGATGTAAAACCATATGAACACACTCAAAACATCCAAGATCAGCATTTAGAAGGAGGGGAGGCAAATCCAAATTGCATGAATGTAGATTGCGGAAAGTAAATGCGTAATGTAAATGCTGAATTTAAATTATGTAAAGTAAAGACATAATGTAAATGCAGAATTTAAATTCACAATGATGCAAAGAAATTTCTTTGTATTTCTGGTGGAAGGTTTACAAAGCCTCACTTCATGTGGGCAAAGCTCAAAGGAGCAACTCAAACCTTCAAGGAGGAGGCCACCCTCCACCCCTATTTATACTACTCTTGGGCCACCTACCACCCTTGGATGAGTCCCTCAACCCTAGGACACTCATCTAAGGGCTAGGATTGACCCACTCACACAGCCATGCAAGGGCTAACCCAAAACCCACACACATACCTGGGTTTTTTGCACGGTTTTCAAAGCATACTACCTAGACCCGCTAACCTATCAACTAGACCGCGATCCGACGGCCCTCATTGATCCACGCTGCATCTAGCTAGCATCATCTCCTTTCCTTATCTTCTTGGCTTGTCCGGACTCCGCCTCCGATCATCTTCCCGCGATCTCCCGACCGTCTCGACCTCCGACGCCTCGCCTAGTCCCGGTCATCCTCCGCCTCACCATGACCTAGCACCGCCGCTCTGCAACCATCAAAGACAAGGAAAAACTTTCACATAGCAATGCCCACAAAGATATTTTCAATGATTATCCCAAAATCATTAATCACTCATACTTTTACTCAATGGTCCGGTGCTACCGCCCCCAAGCCGGTAGCACTAGGAAAAGCAACCAACACTCAAATTGCTTCAATTTGAAGATCCAATTCAAATCAAACTCAATTTCAAATCAAACCAAGCTCAACTCTTGTCAATTACTCATCACACACAAGGATAGACCTCCACATGGTCTTTCAATCTCCCCCTTGATGAGTATATTGACAAACACCCGAAAAGGCATAAATTTGAGTTTGAAGGAGAAGAAGAGAGCAATTTGAATGCAAAGCCAAACTCGGTCCAGAGAGAAGGAAATAATATCATGACCATGTTGGCTAGAAAGATTTTTAGAGCAATATAAAAGAAAGAGCAAGTTTTCCACAAAAGCTCTAAAATATCCAATAAAACTCACAAGGAACACTCGAATATGCTTATGATCATAAAAGTTTGCAATTGACACAAAGATCATAAGAACCAATGTGGATTAGAATTTTTCCTTTGAAGATGCCTTTTCTACATTTTCTCCCCCTTTTGGCAATATAGGCATCAAGAAGTCAATTTTTTTATTTTATCCCCCTTTGAATATGTATGCATGAGATGCAACCTAAAGAGCTTTGAAGATTATCCAACTAAACTAATCATAAGGACAAGATATGACACCAAGCTAATCAATTTAGAAAATGACTAAACTAGGATGTCTCCAAGAACAAATTCATTTTGCTCACAAGCTTTGTGTATAAGATTTTATTTTAGCAAGATTTGAACAAGTGCAAAACTTAGCAAAAGTTTCAAAACTAGAAGCAAACACCACTCATAGCATCAAATGGAAAACCTAGAGTTCAACCTACTCAACACTTTGGGGAATCTGGAAGTGCATACAAGGTCCTTCGAGCTCATTTTCCATATAATGCACATTTTGCCTTAGTATTTGAAAAGACATAGCGGGGTGCAAATGTTTGACATAATTTGCATTCTTTACCCACATATGTTTTTTGTTTATTTGCATTTTTCAAGAGTAATTGACTCATGCCATCTTCGACCATCTCAAGAAGAACTCTTAAGAGGATGGTCTTGGTCATACATGATGCATTCCAAGTTCATCCCAAGTGCAATGGGAGGCGGCCTCGTGAATGCAAAGTGTTGAGATCAATTTTGCACAAAAGAGTCAATTTTGTTTTCATTTTAGCACATATGAGCAATTTGAAGGACTCAAGTATGGATCAAGCTAGTTTCACCCAAGTTGCTATAGGGACTCTAGAGAACTCCAAAATTTCACAAATCATGGTAAATACCTCTAGAGACTAAACTTAGCAAGAAAAAGCAACATGTTTCATCAAGTTTTTCAGCTTAAAACTTTCAATTTTCAAATTTTAACAAGCTTAGCATGATGGATGAACTTGGACAACTCGAAGCTAGTGATTTTCTTCAAAAGATGTAGCAAGGTGCATTACATGAAGATTGAGTCAATTGCATAATAGACAAAGCTCATAAAACAAAAGAAAATGCAGTCTATATGCAATGCATCCACAGATTCCCAAACTCCCCCTCAACATGTGAATCAATTTTAAGCACAAATTTGGTTCAAATTGAGTTATTAGCAGAATTAGGCAAATGAGAAACTCAAGAACTCAATCGAAGCCAAAAATACAGAAATGAGGAGAGAAAGATTGAGAAACTGCAAACTGGGTGACTATAGAGTATAGAAAAGATAGCAGAGAACACTAGGCTCAAACTCGCTCTCATCTTCCCCAATGATCGACAAAGGAAAGCTAGCTCTCAAACTCCCGCCAGAGCAAACATGCACCTTGTCTACCAGAGGGCCCAACACTGCTAGACCTACAAGACTCGTGAGTGAGCTCAACCGAGAAGAAGAAGAGAATAGCATCCTAAAGCATAAGATGAGAGGTCCATGCCGAGGCATGCCAAGTCTAGGTGAAGTGAACTCGTAACTCTAGAAAATAAAACCCATAGCACCCAGAGCAATATGTAAGAAAAGAAAAACTGAAAATAAAATATAATACATAATATACAGATCAGCTCCCCCTCACAGAAGGCCGTAAGGGCACACAACTCCAAGCTCACTCCTCAAGGCAACAAACCTAGAGCTATCCAAAGGCTTGGTAAAGATATCGGCCAACCGGTGGTCACTCTCCACAAACCAAGCACTATGTCTCCTTTCTCCACATGGTCTCTAAGGAAATGATATCTAATATCAATGTGCTTGGTCCGGAGTGCTTTGACTAGGTTCTTGGCAATGCAAATAGCGAAGTTTTATCACGTAAAAGTGGAACACTCTCTATCTCTAACACAAAGTCCCGCAAGGTCGATCTCATCCAGAGCACAGCTACAGAAGAATCGGTGCTGACAACATACTCGGCCTTAGCGGGATCATGCGACTCGGACGCTTCTTAGATGACCAAGAAACAAGAGAAGTGCCAATGAATTGGCAAGTGCCGAAGTGTTCTTCCTATCTATCCTACAACCAAAGAAAGTCAAGATCGGAAAAGGCTCTAAGGGATAGACAAGAGGAAGAAGAGTACCAGATACCATAATCAATGGTAGCTCGAAGGTACCTGAAGATGCGCTTCACCGCCTGGCGATGAGAGACGCGAGGAGAAGCCTGAAAGCGAGCGCACATACACACAGCAAAGTGTATGTCCGGCCGCGAGGCAGTAAGATACAAGAGGGAGCCAATCATGCTCCGAACTCCTTTTGATCAGCAGGCTCACCATCCTCATCGGGCTCGAGGACAGCAATGGTGGCCATAGGAGTCATCACGGGCTTTCCATCAGACATATCAAACCGTCTCAGAAGGTCCCGAGTGTACTTACCTTGGTGCAGGAAAGTACCCTCCCGAGTCTGCTTGATTTGGAAGCCAAGAAAGTCACTCAACTCACCCATCATACTCATCTCAAATTCGTGCTCATCACCTCGTAAAAATGAGACACAAGAGACCGAGATGAACCACTAAAGATAATATCGCCCACATAAAACCGACGAAAAGAAAATGAGAATCTCGTGTCCGATGAATAGAGTTTTGTCTACTATACCCATTTTGAAACCATGATCGAGAAGATAGGACTTAAGCCTCTCATACCAAGCTCTAGGGGCTGCTTAAGTCCATACAAGGCTTTGGAAAGCTTGTAGACATGGTTCGGTATTTGGGGTTCTCAAACTCGGAGGTTGCTTGACATACACCTCTTCCTCAATGAAGCCATTGAGAAATGCACTCTTGACATCCATTTGATAGAGCTTGAAGCCACGGGATGCAGAGAATGCAAGCAGATTCTAATCGCCTCTAGTCTAGCTACAGGGCAAAGGTCTCTCAAAGTCAAGACCTCAACCTAAGTGAAGCCTGTGCAACTAGCCTAGCCTTGTTGTAACGACAACCCCATCCTCACTCTGCTTGTTTTTGAACACCCACTTGGTCCCAATGACATTATGACCAGATGGGGTTTCTACAAGCCGCCAAACTTTGTTCCTCTCAAAGTTTTCCGGTTCCTCATGCATAGCATTAATCCATGATTCATCGGATAATGCATGAGTAACATCCTTTGGCTCAAAAGAGGCAACAAAGGCAGAGTGAAGGCGAAAGAAGATAAGCCTGATTTTGAGCGCCAGAACACGCCAAATAGATCACCAATGATCTTTCGGTGGATGAGAACGCTGAATGTGACGAGGAGGACCGTATGAGTGGCCTCTCCTCTTGAGCGAGAAGAGGAAGGAACAGAGCCACTCGTTGAAGGAGAGTCTCAAGGCAAAGGCCGATCTCCCCGAGGTGCGAAATGGAAACAGGAGGCACCTCGGTGTAGAGGAGAGGCTGGATCGTGGAGCACCATCATCTCCATCATCCTCATCCTCTACAAAGATGGTCTCTTGAGGGATAAGAAGAGCTCGAAATATCAAGTCTAGCTCTGGGCTAGCCTCATCAAAGGTCACGCCACAAGTCTCTATGATCCTATTCGCATCACAACTCTGACCCTATAGTTACGAGAGGAAGTCGAGTAACCCGTAAAGATACCATCGGAAGAACGAGACTCAAACTTATCTAGGTTACCGACTTCAAGATAAAACACTTGCAACCAAAAACGAAAATGAGAAACACCGGCTTTCGCCCATACCTCAACTCATAAGAAGTGCGATGCAAATGTGCTCTCATGAAAACGCGATTGGAAACATGACAAGCGAAGAGCTATAGCCTCATTTCAAAACTTCCTAGAGTATCAGACTCATCTAGCATCGTCTGGCCATCTCAACCAGAGTCTTGTTCTTCCTTTCCACTACGCCATTCTGCTGAGGGGCGTAGGGAGAAGAGAACTGATGCTCTAAACCAGACTCCACACAGAAACTCTCAAAGTAGGAATTCTTGAACTCGGTGCCATTGTCATGCAGATAGCTCGTAATGCACCAGAAGCTCAATAGACAACCTACTAACAAGTCCCCTGAAGTGAGAAAAAGTCTCATCCTTCGAGGCCATGAAAAATACCCAAGAATATCTCGAAAAATCATCAACAATGACAAGGACATACCACTTCCCTCCTGCCGATTGACTCTAGCCGACCAACGGTGTCCATGTGTAAAAGCTCCGGTGCATCATCATCACTACGATGGATCGGAGGATGAGAAGCAAGAACCATCTTGCCATGTCGGCAGGGAGAGCAAACTAAATCTTTGACCATCTTGAGTTTGGGCAAACCATTTAATAAGATCGCGTCGCTAACTCTAGTCGATGATCAAAACCAATGTGACCAAGTCTCCTATGCCGAAGGAGAGATCACGGACTCGTATAATCAAACACCGAAGAGAGTCTCCAGAAGAAGCAGAAAAATCAGCACGAAAGACTCTCCCAAATCTAGAAATCCCGCAAACTAATCCTCCTGATGAATCGAGGATTCTACAAGCATTGCTCTTAAAGCTTACCTCGAAAGAGTCATCGATAAGCTGAGAAACAGAAAGCAAATTATATTGCAGCTTACTCACTAAGGCAACGCCCTTAAGAATAAAATTTTCATTAATGCAGCGGTACCTTTAGCAATGACTCTACTCAAGAAGCATCCCCAAAAGTGATCAACTCATCACCGGGGCTCGGACTAGGAAGAGAACTAACGAGAATCTCCGGTCATATGGCGAGAACAACCGAATCAACAATCCAAACATCTCCTTCCCCATCCGATTTAACCCGATCAAGTCGAAGAGAAGACTCAAGATCGATAAAGTGAAGACTTGGGAACCCAATATGAATTACACGACGCCTCAAAGTACCGACCACAAAAGAAGAAGATCGACTCTAGTGTCTCTCGACGCTCAACTCTAACAAGATCGGAAGAAGCGGCTCTAGTGGAAGATCTAGGAGCTATCCATTGGTTTGGCTCGCCGTGGTGCAAAGGCCGACCATCCCAACGAGGTCGCCTAAATCTCCTACCCGAAAACACCTCACGCCGATATCTATCTCGATGGGAAAAACGAGGAATATCAAGAGGACGGCGAAAGATCGACCACGAGCAACTCGGGACTAAAACTCGATGAACAACATGAAAACCGAGTCTTGGACGCCGCCCAAAACACAGCGACTCTCTAACTCGTCTAGTAGCGAAGCAGGCGCTTTAGAGCACTCGAGTCTGGGATGACCTCAATACCCCTAAGAGCATCAACACGCTCACGCCGAGTGATCTTGGCGCTACCAAGCGTAAATCTACTAGGTGACCATCCTTCTTCGAGAAGGTGCATGTGTACTTTGCCTTGTTAGAGGCAGAAGCAACAAGAGAAGCATCCTTCTAGTCAGAAGTCCCGTGGACCACACCAGCAGACCTAAACACAGTGGTGCTCAACCTGGGAGCAACCACTATCTCTCCACTCTTGGAACTACGCACAATGGTAGGAGGATGAGTCCTAGCGTGCTCCAAGTAATCAAATCCTAGACCTTGATTGAATCTGCTAATCTTGGGTGGTCTAGAATGAGATTGAGCTTCTTCTTGCCTCCAACAAATTTCTCAAGAGTGCTCATAAGATACTGACACTCTCGGAAAAGTGAAGCGCAAGAAGAACAGGGGTGAGAGGAAGAAGAAGAACCAGAAAGAGAAGAAGAGATACCAGCACGTCTATTTTTCTCCCTTAGCATGGCTGCCTCAAGCTTGAGGGACTCACAAGAAACACACGATGCTTCTCTAATCCTATGGACTTGTTCTTTAATTTCTTCCTAAACTCTGCGTGGACCTTATCCACGTCATCATTAACCCCAACACACGACAAGCAACTAGTTTGTGATTTAACTAGTAAATCCTTAGCAAGTTGATCACACTTGACATTCAAAGCATCATTGTCAAGTTTTAGTTGCTTCTGACCCTCACATGAGCCGACGGGTCCTTAGAAGCATGCATCTCAAGTTCATCATTTCTAGAGGAAAGCTTTCTAAGGTGTGAGCTCATGGCATCAATCTCAAAGAAGCAATTTAGGGCAATTATTACAGAAAGCATTTGTGTGGGCATGAGAAAAACTAGCATCGGCAGGAATATCAATAACAACAGGACTAGCATTCTTCGACTTGATTCTCAAGATCAACAAGCACACTATCATGCAAAGTCCTTAGGTTCTCCAACTCCACAAGCAAAGCATCACAGAGTGTACGGTACATCGAGTCTTGGGAGGAACATGATTTAAGTGAAGCTAACTCCCGAGACAAACGGTCTACCTCCTTCTCTAACTCGTAACACCTCGACCTAGCCTTAGCATGAAACTTGCCTAATTTACGAAGGCATCATTTAACTCGTCGAGGTGGGTACCTCATCCGTGTCGCCAGACAAATGGAGTCGCCACTTCAATGGCGCCGCCATGAAGCACATGCCGAGAAGTCGTCGCCGCCTTTCTTCTCTTGCGGATCATCCTCGCCTTGCCGCTCCATGTCTCCGTGTCGAGAGGTTGATGTCGCCGAGGGCGGCGAGGACGGTGGAACAGCTTCTTGTTCTTGGAGAAGTTGCGGTACTTCTTCTCTTCTTGGCCGGTTCACGAGCCGGAGGCTTCTTGTTGCGGTTCTTGTCGGTGTAGTCGTTCTTGCCCAAACCATCGACGCCGTTCTTGCCCTTCTCGGCTTAGGGCGGGTTAAGCTCGAATGTGGTTGGGGCCACCACACTCAAGCGGTGATCATGCCACCTCTCTTCTCTCTCTCATTCTTTTGTAAATATTGGAAAATTTTCGAGCGACAAGAGCAAGCTCATTTTCCGAAATTATTCGCAATTTCATCGCTACGCCGCAAAGAGCGGAGAGAGAAAACCGAAGCAAAGTCAAGAGAAAATCCGAAGAGGACCCAATGGGATCGGTGACCAAAGCTATCGATCGAGATTTCATCTTCCGGAGACGACATCAATCTCATGAGTCTTGAGGCGGGAATAAAGCCCGTCAAGAGTCGAGTCGACAAATCGCTGGTGTCCTTGATGGTGGTCACCTTCATCTCCCAAACCCGAAGGTCGAGCGCGGTCAAGAAATGCCGAGCATTGTCCGAAGTCAGGTATATACAACCGACTCGCTCGGAGGTCGCCAAAATCTTGGTAAACCGACCAAAGCACTCATCGAGACTCTCACCGTAGCGTTGTTCAAATTTGTTGTACTCGCTTGAATCGTCTGCCTCACGGTCTTGATTTGAGTAGTGCCCTCATGGTAAGCATCGAGGGTTACCCAAATCTCGTATGGGCGGAGCGAAGGTGAAAACCGATCATACTCATCGCACCGAGTCCTCAGATGAGAATGTTCTCGCCTTAGCATTTGCCTCAACGTCACCATATTGCCGCCGTGACGTTCTCATCGGCAGAACCTCATATGGGAGCTTCACCTTCGCCATATCGAAGCCCAGGCGATGATGTATGACTCCATCCGAGATTTTCAAAAGGAAAATCAACACCGAGAAAAAATTGGAGGCTTGGTGGAATACTTGTCTATCGCCATGGCTCTCGAGACCGGTCAAGATCTATGGAAGAGCAAAACCGGCTCTGATACCAATTGAAGGATCGAGATGGCGAACAGAGGGGGGGGGTGAATGGTCGCAATTAAATTTTCCCCCAAAATACTCCAACTAAAACCGTGAAAAGATCGCGCAAAGGAAATCGTGAAAACCCATAAAAACCGAATGACTAGACAACTGTGTGCAACCCTAGCTTACATGGATGTGATCCATAAAATATGTGAGGATTTTCAATCACAATCCTGGTTGTCAAGTGTCCAAAAAGGAGAGGAATCAATTCAAATACTTCTTTTCTAAAAGAGATCAAGCCAAGACACAAAAGTCTCTTTTAGAAAAGCAAAAGCAGATATTTTCAGAATCTGTCTTTAATTTGAACAGGAGGTTGGTGGGTTTCTGCTGCTCACAAAATTATGAGCAATTTTCTCCCTATTAACAGTTGAGTCGTGAAGCTCTCCACCAAATTTCAGATCAAAAAACCATGTATAAAAATCATCATAAATCTATGAACACAGACAGTCAGGAACTTCGACCAGAAAATTTGGGGCTCGGTTTTCACCTCATGGCACCCAAACTATGAAACCAGTGAACTCCAAAGTTTTTCTGCAGATGGATATAGGAGTCCCGCACAATCTCCAATAAGAATCATGCAAAAGGATTTTTCTAGATTTTTCCAAAAATCAAAGACTAACTGCTGCGCGAAGAACAAGTTCTGGACAGAACTGGAACTTGAAAGAAAAGATGATCTCTACTCAATCAAAGAGTGCAAAAGAGATGTAAAACCATATGAACACACTCAAAACATCCAAGATCAGCATTTAGAAGGAGGGGAGGCAAATCCAAATTGCATGAATGTAGATTGCGGAAAGTAAATGCGTAATGTAAATGCTGAATTTAAATTGCGTAAAGTAAAGACATAATGTAAATGCAGAATTTAAATTCACAATGATGCAAAGAAATTTCTTTGTATTTCTGGTGGGAGGTTTACAAAGCCTCACTTCATGTGGGCAAAGCTCAAAGGAGCAACTCAAACCTTCAAGGGAGGAGGCCACCCTCCACCCCTATTTATACTACTCTTGGGCCACATACCACCCTTGGATGAGTCCCTCAACCCTAGGACACTCATCTAAGGGCTAGGATTGACCCACTCACACAGCCATGCAAGGGCTAACCCAAAACCCACACACATACCGGGTTTTCTTGCACGGTTTTCAAAGCATACTACCTAGACCCGCTAACCTATCAACTAGACCGCGATCCGACGGCCCTCATTGATCCACGCGGCATCTAGCTAGCATCATCTCCTTTCCTTATCTTCTTGGCTTGCCCGGACTCCGTCTCCGATCATCTTCCGGCGATCTCCCGACCGTCTGGACCTCCGACGCTCCTCGCCTAGTCCCGGTCATCCTCCGCCTCACCATGACCTAGCACCGTCGCCCTGCAACCATCAAAGACAAGGAAAAACCTTTCACATAGCAATGCCCACAAAGATATTTTCAATGATTATCCCAAAATCATTAATCACTCATACTTTTACTCAATGGTCCGGTGCTACCGCCCCCAGGCCGGTAGCACTAGGAAAAGCAACCAACACTCAAATTGCTTCAATTTGAAGATCCAATTCAAATCAAACTCAATTTCAAATCAAACCAAGCTCAACTCTTGTCAATTACTCATCACACACAAGGATAGACCTCCACATGGTCTTTCAAGTTCTATATCATAATCGGTTCTAACATAAAAACTGATTGTTATGTGTATGTACATCACAATCGGTTTTTTTCTTAGAACCGATTGTGATGTGCCATCGCTACGTTATTTATACCCTCAGGCTAAACTCTCTTCTGTTGTTGTTCCAGAGGCCACAAAGACTGCTGACGCCCCAAAAACACATCATACTTTGGTTTGAAGCAATCCTTAGGTGATAGATTATGAAATCCTGGAGGTTGGATGATAAGAGAGTAAAGTTAAAGACCTAACTTGAGGAAATTTTCTCTCAATTTTTCCTCATTTGTGGTTTTCTTCAAATATGAGTTTTCTTTCAAACCCCTTCAATTCTTGCACTAGGTAATTTCAATTTGTTGCATAGAGAGTTCCATTATTTCAATGTAAGTGGGTTGGACTTCTACACAGAGTGCAGGTCGATAAGAGAGATTTTACTCTTGTGGATCTCAATAGACTCGTCTACAAAGATAAACCGTTCATCCTTTGCGTAGCAAGAAAATCAAGTCTTCTACATACGTGATCTGGCCAATTCGAGGATGCACGTCATACTTCGTGGCAAGAGACGGATCGTTGGAGTTAAAAATATTGTAGATGAAGAAGAGTACAACTAATTCGATGAATTTCCTCTGTTTACAGATGGGGCATGTCTTAGCGGTGACGACGACACATATGAAATAAATTACATGCATGTAGATCATCAAGAAGGGTTGTATTGTAAATAAAAGAATGGTTGTATTCTTCCATTATGTATACATAAAAGAAGATGAACTAGATGCTTATTTCGGTACTAGAAATACATGAATATATTTCTTCGAACGTTGTTAACATAAAAAATTAATTTTGATATATATTTAGTTTTAAGCCCAAAATCTACTTACTTGTCGGTCATTCTTAACAATTCTCTTAAGTTAAAAAGATTTTCGAAACACCAATTGATCCTAAGTTATTTGATTTTGAATGTAGCCCAAAAATTAGCTTGTCTTGACCCATGTAGATCATATTCTAGCTCTATGTGAGTTTCACCTTTTGGACCAGATTTTTTGGCATTTCTTTATGCATACTAAGCGCATTTTGCCTTATCTTTTAAAAGAAAATTCCTTTTAAGGAAATTCTTTTTAGAAAAGCTTCTAACTAGTTCAAAGTCCATTTGTAAGAATTTTAAAAAACTTGGACTTTATTTCAAAAAGTTTTGACTTTTCTACTCTTTAAGTAAAAATCATGCATACGAAGTCAAATTTGGCATATCTTTTGAATGCTGAATCTTTTTTTAAAAAAAATTCTTGGAAAAGCTTTGTGGTATCCAAAAGTATGTTTTTGCAAAATTTTAAAAAATTTAGGAATATATTGTTCCATCAAGATGGATGCTGGAAGGGGTCATGGTTACATATCTATCATAAAAAAGTTCTGTGTATCTTCATAGTATTCTGTTGATTCTACAACTTCACATGCTAATATCTCACACAATAATGGTGGTGTCGGTTCTCAATTAAAACCGACATAGATACTACATTTAATCTTGTCGGTTCTACATTCAAACTGACATAGATACTTCCATTACTTGTGTCAGTTCTAAATTAAAACTAATACAGGTAGTATATTTAATCTTGTCGGTTCTTAATTAAAAAATGACACAAATACTTTCATTAGTTCAATTGGTTCTTATGTAAAAACCGATATAGATAGTACCTTTATTGCTATCAATTCGTAAAGAAAAATGACATAGATAATACACCAAATTGCTGTTGGTTCTTAATTAAAAAACAACACAGTTAGTATCATTAATGGTGTCAGTTTCTTATCAAAACCGACAAAGATTGATTCTCATTACACCCAATCGACCTGGCCTCTACCTATTTCTCATCTCCCGCTCCCGACTCTACTCTCATTTCTCGCGTTCGCTAGGGTTTGAACCCCCCCCCGCGAGCTCCCACACCGGTGCCTCCCCCCACCGAGCTCCTGGTTGTTGTGATGCATAGGCATGGCTAAGATCTTCTGGAGTTTGCCAGGATTTTAGTAGCTAGTGAACTTGTGCTATGGTTCTTTCTGCTTTTCAAGAAATCTAGTTTTTTGGTGTTCGACCCGTTTGGGTGTATTTAGGGTTTGAGAATGTAGTTGGGTGTATTTAGGGTTTAGGGGTGTTGTCCGTGAGTGAGGGCCTATTTGGTAGAGCTCCAAATTCCAGCTTCACCTGAGATCTGAAATTTGTAGGCTAAAATAAAGTAAATTAAGTTTATATTTTTAGTCTAAAATGTAAACATGATGATCCATCTAAACACTCTTAGTGTACTCACAGCTCCAGCTTCACGAATCTGCTGAAGCTAGAATTTTTAGCTTCACTAGATTCACGAATCTGGAGAAGCTGAATCCCTGCCAAACATGCCCTGAATTGGTGATGGTTATCGAGTTGCAGTTTCTGTTATCCTTTTTAGTTTGTAAGCTAAGCTAATTAGGGTGATTCATGCCTCGGTGCAGTTTTCGATGTGTTTGGAGGCCAGTATTGGTGGTGTGTCTCTTCCTGTGTCAATTTTTGTGCCTAAGGGCCTGCTTGGAAGCCCAGTTTTTAGCCCAAAACTAGTGTAAATTACAGGCCCAGAAATTTTTTTGGATCTGGCCATAAAATTATGCTTGGGTGGGCCGGTAATCCAATAACTTTACTCCCGGTTTGGGCCAACACGGCGAAAAATTTCTTCGGCCGAGGAGGCGACGTTTTTTCCGACGGACGATCGAGAGCGCTGCCATGATCGATTCATCATACGCAACGCCAGACCGCCATCTCTTTCCCGATCCACCATCCTCGCTCCGACTCCCGCGACGCTCAATCCTCCCGGCTTGCGCCACATCGATCTGGGGTTGCTCGCAAAGTCTCCCTACGCTTCTCACACAATTCCTCTCCGTTATCATCGAATTTATGTCAAGAGTGTGGGTAATGGATTCGTAAAATTGAAGACGGGAAGATCGAAGAAACAAAGGAAGTCAAGACTAAAACGGGAAGGTGTTTAAAAAACATCAACGGTCAGGGAAGAATGCGAAGGAAATCACTCACATTCGATGGCCATTCGACCAGAAACAGTGATTACTGGATAATCTTTTACATGATGTTTGTCGTTTTCTCTTTTACCTATCTGTTTTCATCGCTATACTGTTGTGATACTTTTCTTTTACCGCTGTAAGTCGGACGGAGTATAAACTCTGAGAATGGAATGGAAAAGGATATCATTCCACATATCTGTTTAGTCTATTCTAGAGTATCGTAGAACCCTAGTTGTTTCCTGTTGCTTTCTTGTTCTATCTGGCGGCGGGATCATCTCTGCGCAGGGCTTTTTTTTGGGTATCTGAAGTTGTATTTGATTTGGAGTCTTGACAATGGTATTAGAGCACACAGGTTAGTCTTCCTTGGCACTTTAATCTAGTGGTTTGAATTTGGAAAAGGGGTTGGTGAAGCCGTAAAATTCCCCGACCTGTGGGAAGTATCGGTAGATTTGGTGATGGATGTGCAAGGTGAAATAGAGAAGATTCAAGCTGATGTGGAGACGCTTAAATATGATATCTCTGAGATCAAAAGCTTGCTTACAGGGAGAGTTCAACAAGCTGATAACTTGATAGACCAAAGAGAGTCCATCGGTGAATGCGTATGTAATCTGCTCTTACTTTGAATGAGATGAACAGAGCGGAGTGCGGTGTGTTTCTCAGCGGTCCGGTGGATGCATCTGGGATTCTTGGAAGCCAAGCTACTGTGTACTAACATTCTTCCTGTTTACTCTTGCAACTAGAATCTCATCTTATCCATTCATGAGAGGTTCCAATGGAGGTGTTTCGTGGGTAGTATGGCTTTCATGGGTACTCATTTACCACCGGTTTATCAAGGGCTCCTATGAGTAGTGGGGGATACAAAAGCACGGATATTGTCATCCTACTTTATCACCGGGAATGCCATCCGGTAATGTATTCGGGAGTTAATCTGCCATCCCATATGCATTATCCCGAATTCAAGTTATTGATGCTCAACGAATCGCTTATGGTGGAGAAAATCACGTTGGTTGAGATTATGCGAAGCCATCATTAAGGGGCCAAACTGGAATTGTCTCCTTTTCAGAGAAAATCCTATCGGATGGATTGATCGGTGTGAGAATTTTTTTGAGATGGTGGGACACCGAAAGTGATCGGTGGGTGAACTTGGCAATGGGACATCTAATTGGTCGGGCCAACACTTGGTTCAAGGAACGGCATATTTTGGCAAATCAATCAATTGGGCACAATTTTGTGTGATTTTGTGTGAGCATTTCTCTGGAGTTAATGCCCATGAGGCGGTGGAAAGGTTCTTTGAACATGAAACAATTAAATCTGTGGCAAAATATATTGACTATTTTGAACAAAGTCGTGGAACTTGTTAAAAGATATCATGCATATCTTTGGAGAATTTCTGTTGAGCTGTTTTATTAGGGGTAGAAAAGAAGAAATCAAGTATAGCGTAAGTACTCACTAGCCAAAGGGATTATTGGAGGCTTATTGGTATGCTAAATTGGAGGAGAAAGCTGCTATGGCCAGAAAGGGAGTTCATCGTGAAGTTCTAAGCCAAGAGCAATGGTCACACCAAAAGCTACCAATCCAATGACATATAAAGAAGAGAAGAAAGCTCCACCACAAGTGAATCCGACTAGGAAACCAAATCGAACATGTTGGCATTGCAATGAAGTTTGGACTCGTGTCATAATCAGCATTGTCGAGTACGTAATGCGCTACACACTTTGTTGCTTAAAGGAGAGGAAAGTAATCTTTGGAGGTGACGAGGAGAATCACATAGAGGAGTCACTGGATTTGGATCGCTCTGGTAGCCCAGATCGAGTTAGCACCGAGGGAGTTCAGAGACATTAATGCAAATCTCTGCAGATGTCGTTCATGATTTGGGTGGAATGATCACTTTTGCTTTGAAAATAAGCAAATAACGAAGGCATGCTATAGCTTTAGTTGATAATGAAGCACAAATTCGCTCATGGATTATGAATTTGCAGTGAAGAATGGATATTCCTTGACACACATGCCATGCAGGAAAGTTATATTGGCTGGAGGTGGAGAGCTAGACTCTGATGTTGTGATTGAAGGCTTGCGGTATGAGATACAAGGAGCCTCATTTGTCACAACTTTTAAGCTTTTGAAGTTGGGAAATTATGACATGATTTTAGGTGCTGACTAGTTATATGAGCATAGCCCCATTGAATTGGATTTAAAGGAAAAAGAGCTTACCATCACTAAAGATGGACAACAGATAAAACTCCAGGACTTTACTGCCGAACAATTCAAAAGAATGGTGCAGAAAAACATCAGTGGGATTTTAGTGCGTGTAAATTCTATAGAGTTGAAGCATCCAAGTGGCACCACCGAACCCGAGGGTGGCGAGAGATCTTGGAGGAATTTATGGATGTTTTTCTCGAGTCATATGGGCTACCACCAAAAAGGGATTGCGATCATGTCATCCATTTAAAACACAGGGTGGAGCCTCCAAACCTGAGTTCTTACTACTGTGCCTCATTACCAAAGAACGCATTGGAGGAAATTATTAAAGAGATGTTGAGGACTGGAGAAATTAGGCCAAGCTGCAGCCCTTATTCATCTCCAGTGGTGATGGTAAGGAAAAAAGATGGTGCATGGAGAATGTGTGTTGATTTCCGGCAATTAAATGCTATGATAGTGAAAAACAAGTTTCCTATGCTCGTGATTGAAGATTTGTTAGATGAGTTACATGGCTCCAGTATATTCTCTAAATTGGACCTTCGCTCTGGCTATCATCAAATCTGAATGAGAGAGGAGGACATCCCTAAAACAGCATTCAAAACTCATTTGGGGGCACTACGAGTATAATGTAATGCCTTTTGGACTAACGAATGCACCGCCGACTTTCCAAGCCTTAATGAACAATGTGTTTTCCGAGTATATAAGAAAATTTATCTTGGTTTTCTTTGATGATATTCTCGTTTATAGCGGGGTTTGAAGACCATTTGAAGCATTTAAAGATCACTCTGCAGCTTGTTATGGGAAAATCGGTTGGTTGCAAAGAAAAGTAAATGTGTTTTTGCATAGAATCGCATTGAGTACCTTGGCCATGTGATCAAGTGAAATTTGGTGTGGCTCAGATCCTAAAAAGGTAGAAGATGTACTCAAATGGCCCATTCTTGATTCGGTTACCAAGTTGAGGGGATTTGTGAAGGGTTATGGGCAAGTATGTAGGCCACTCTTTGATTTGTTGAAGAAGGATGGTTTTAAGTGGGAATCGGAGCACACAAAAGCTTTTGAACATCTAAAGCAAATTATGACTTCATGTCCTGTTCTAGCTCTTTCGGACTTTAACAAACCATTTGTGCTGGAGACAGACGTGAGTGGAATGGGTATTGGTGCTGTGTTGATGCAATCTAGGCGGCCCATAGCATCTTTTAGCAAGTCTTTGGGAGTAAGAGCTGCTAGTAAGTCGGTATATGAAAAAGAAGCTATTGCAATTCTTGAATCTTTGAAAAAGTGGAGGCATTATCTTTTAGGAAATTTAGTGATAATCAAGACCGATCAACAGAGCTTGAAACATATTACTTCTCAGAAATTGGTTGATGGAATCCAGCACAAACTAATGCTTAAACTCTTGGAATTTGATTTTCAAATTGAGTATAAGAAAGGGAAAGAAAACAAAGTAGCTGATGCGCTCTCAAAAGTAGAACATCCAACTCAGGAAGATGAATCCTGCAATGCTCTCACATATGTTATTTCGGAGTAGGTGAATGATGTTAAAGCTAGTTATGAGCAAGATGACAAGGTGGCACATATTATGAAAGACCTTCAGGATGGATTGGATATGGCTGGTAAATACCGAATGGAATCAGGAATTCTCAAGTACAAAGGCCGGATGTATGTGGGTAGTAATACCAACCTCAGATCAGTTTTGCTGGACTCTTTTCATACCTCTGCGTTGGGAGGACATTCGGGAGTAAGAGCCACCTATCATCGCTTAAATAAAGTATTTTGCTGGCCTAAAATGAGAAGAAATGTAGAGTATTTTGTAAGAGAGTGCCTGGTATGCCAATTGACTAAATATGAACATGTACATCTTCCTGGCATGCTAGATCCTTTGGAAATTCCAGAAATGGCGTGGTCACATATCTCTATGGATTTCATAGAAGGTTTGACCAATTCAAAAGGTAAAGAGGTTATTTTGGTGGTTGTGTATCGGCTAACTAAATATGCACATTTTGTGGCCCTTTCTCATCCTTATATAGTCCAACATGTGGTTCAAGCTTTCATGGATCATATATTCAAACTGCATGGTATGCCCATCGCCATTGTGACTGACAGAGATCACATCTTCACTAGTAGGCTCTTCCAAGAAATTTTCAAGCAGTTGAGAGTGTCTCTTCGGTTCAACACAGCTCGTCATCCATAAACGGACGAGCAAACCGAGCGTGTTAATCAATGTTTGGAGTCGTATTTGCGAAACATGGTTTTTCAAGAAACAAGGAAGTGGTTAAATTGGCTAACTATGGCGGAGTGGTGGTATAATACTACTTATCATACTACTTTAAAAGTGTCCTCTTTTCAAGCTCTCTATGGGTATCCGCCTCCACAAATAGCAGAGATAACTCTTCCTGGTGGTGTGACTGAAGAGGCAAAAGGGATTCTGGAAGAAAGGGCACTAATGCTTAGAAAACTAAAGTTGAACCTGAGCCAAGCACAAAATAGGATGAAGAAATTTGCTGATTTAAAGAGAATTGAAAGAAGTTTTAAGGAAGGTGGTATGGTTTATTTGAAGCTCCAGCCGTACCGGCAAAATGCATTCGGGCTAAGGGGGTCTCTCAAGCTTCGATCCAAGTTTTATGGGCCTTTTAGAGTCATAAGTAAAGTTGGGGTTGTTGCTTATAAATTGCAATTATCTGCAGACTCATGTATACACCCTGTCTTCCATGTAAGCCAGCTGAAAAAGCATTTTGGGCATCATGCCATTCCACTTCCGGGACTCCCACTGGTTGACGCTGAAGGACGTATCAAGATCGAGCCTGTTGCTATACTGGACCGACGCATAATACCAAGGAAAGGAGTAGCTGTAGCCCAGTGGCTTATTCGGTGGTTGAACTTAGCTGAAGAAGACGCGACCTGGGAAGACGCTAGCTTCATCCAGAGCACTTTTCCACATTTCAAAACTTGAGGACAAGTTTTTGCTTGAGAAGGGGGTATTGTCAGGAGCTGTGGGTAGCTGGATTCAGAAAAATTGAAGACGCGGGAAGATCAGAAGAAACAGAGGAAGCTGAAGACTAAAACGGGGAAGGTGTTTAAAAAAACATCAACGGTCAGAGAAGAATGCGAAGGAAATCACTCACATCCGATGGCCATTTGACCAAAAACAGTTATTACTGGATAATCTTTTACATGTTGTTTGTCGTTTTCTCTTTTACCTGTCTGTTTTCATCTTTGCGCTGCGATACTTTTCTTTTACCGCTGTAAGTCGGATGGAGTATAAACTCTGAGAATGGAATGGAAAAGGATATCCTTTGGCATATCTGTTTAGTCTATTCTAGAGTATGGTAGAACCCTAGTTGTTTCCTGTTGTATCTGGCGGCGGGATCATCTCTGCGCAGGGCTTTTTTTTGGGTATCTGAAGTCGTATTCGATTTGGGGTCTTGACAATTTATCTCTATTTGGGGTTGGCGGCTGGAGTGTAATGAATGGAGCGGTGATTTGTTCGGGTGGTTGATCTGGCGGGATGCGCTGATTTTTCTTTCGGGTGCTTGATCTGGGTTGTCGCTTAGTGCCGATGCAGGCCGTGCAGCATTGCCTTGCCGGTGTTCAGCGTGACGCGCTCTAGCTGTTCGATGAAATGCCACATCGAAGTGGCCTTTGGCGCCTATGATTCCATGGCCTATTTGGTGTTTGCCAACATATAGCCATCGGCATTTTATTTGCATGCAATGGGTCATTGGATCATTAGCTTTAGTTGCAACTTACAAATAGCAAACTTGTGTTCGTTTGTGTAATGTTTAATTGTATAATGCAATTGTGAATTTATGATTATTGAACAGGCTAGCGAAGCAAGACCAGACTGCAGTTTTCTTAGTTGTTGTTTCTTCTTGTTTGTAGAACCATGCAGGGGGCACGTGTTAATCTGTAGGGGTGGCAACATGCAGCTGTTGCATTTGGTTCTGCATTTGGGGCCCTTCTTGACCCTAGGAGAGCTGATCTGATAGCCGCTCTTGGGGAGACTACTGGGAAGCCAGCATTTCAGCGTGTGCTGCAACGAATGACGAACAGTGCTGAAGGCAGCTTGTTTTTGTTTGCTTTCAGAAGCTCTGTTCGGTGCTGAACCGAAGGGCTGCTCTGCAGATTGGTTTCAGGCTTTGTGTTTGTCGCTCCTCCAGAAGACTCCCTGAAGCTTTGCTGTTGCATTACAGAGCAGAGTTCAGGGAATATCAGAAGCTCTTCCGTGTGTGTTCTGATCTGGTTTTCCCGGAAGATCTGAATTTTGTGCTTAGTGTTTCGACATTTATTAGGGTGTACACCTGGAACGTTGGATCGGATGGTTATCGGGTATACATCAGGAAGTTTGCGGGGTTGGATGGACAAATACAACTATTGTTCTGTTTCATAAGGATGAGGAAATGCTCATGTACTTCTTTTTTTACACACGGGAATTGAGAATTTTGTTGTGATGAAATAGAAAGTGAAAGCTAGCACATCAAGAAACATCGTTGTAGCAATCCTTGGAAACTGTAAATTCTCTTGCTGCAAAATGCTTTTCAATGTATAGCACTGTAGTTCTGTTTCATGCATGGATTTTATCCAAACAACAATTGAAAGGCAGATTTATTTTTAATGGGAATACCCAAACAACAATTGGAAGTTTTTACAAGGGAAAATAAATCCGAATGTATTCTTTGTGTCTATAAATATACAAGTGTAAGATATTTACACTTGTAAAAAATTTTAAGGCTCCCAAGCAGGCCCTAAAAGTTTTTTTTTCTAACCTGTGAGGTATGCTTAGCTATATTGAGATTTAGTTTGCTATGCATCTGTGATCAAATAATTGCAATTCAGTTTTTGTCTTGCCCTATATTGTTTAGCGTACTAGCTATTGGTACTGACGGTTTAAAAGTTGGTCTTGTAGTTGGCAAATGTTGCTATGATTAACGCCTGATATTGTTTTAGCAGGTGTCAAATTGTGGTTTAATGAAACTATGTATATTGAGGCAGCTGAGTATCTAAGATTGCTTTCTAGTTACAGGCAATTTGTGAAATCATGTGCTGAAAAATTGGTTTAATGATGAAATTAGCATTGCAAAGTGATTTTGCTTATGACATATGCGGTGCTTATGTATGTGTTATTTCAGTTGATTAATTGATATGCTGTGTTAGCATTAGGGGTGGAAAACGAGCCAGTTGGGCTTTTTTTCGAGCTTTCTTCGACACTAATTTATTCTTATTTATTATAATCTCCTGTATTGTTTGAGACCTAACTTCGAGTCGAGCCTAACGAGCCGAGCCAAAGTTGACTCTTGTTCCAAATCAACTAATTTTTACTTTAAAAGAAAAATGAATGTAATCGGAGCAACTTTGAAACGAGCCACCGAGCCAACTCAACGAGCTTTTTTTCCAGCCCTAGTTAGCATGTTAATGATTTTACTTGATGCAATGCGCTCATGTGAGTGATTACATATATTGACTTTGAGTCAAGTCGTGGACTTGTGTTCGGATGCGTTTCTTGTTTGTTCATGTGCAGGTGTTACTCAAGGGCGAACGTAGTCGATGACGGGACCGGAACTAGATTCGGGACTAGATTCAGGGAGGAATCGAGGTCTTGGCTGTCAAGGATGTCATGCGGGATGTTCAGGCTAGAGAACATGCACATGGAGGCTGATTAGTCACGTAATTACATCATGTGAGCTGTACATGCGTGCAAGGGTTGTTTTTAGCTATGTTGGGTCAGGTTGAGATGTATACAGACTCTTTCCATGTTGAAAGTGGAGTTGTATTCAATCCTTTAGAATTGCGGCTGGCTTTCCGTCGTGAATTCCTTCGGCCAAAGAGATCTCCTGGCGGCTGGTTCGTTCTTGCGGCCGGGACGTCGTCTTTTTCAAGGGCGTGCGGTGCTTTTTTTTTTTGCAGCAGGAGAGCTTCTTGTTGGCGACGGGAAGCAGGCCATACAGCCGCACGCATGCGTGAGTTCCTTCGGCAAGAAACGCAGGCAACTAGAAGTTTTAGTGCTTCGGTCTGGCTGCATGCATGCTTGTTAGGTGCGTCCAGAAGATTGCTAGCATCAGGAGGTCTTTGTCGTGATGTGATTTGCTCCTTGCGATTTGGTCCGAAGTTGTAGATCAATTTCTGTGATTATTTGATTGAGTCATCTTGCGTAGGTAATATCTTGAGATTCATAGATCCGATCGAGTTGATTCTATTTGGATTAGATTCAGAATTGAATCTAGTTTCTACAGTTAAAATTTCACATCAATCCAACGATTGGATCTTCAAAAATTACTGTTTTAATGAACGAGTGTCAGTCCTTTTTATTTGGTCCGGTGTGAATTGATTTGGTTCGGCACAGAGAAAATTTGGTCCAACGTACACGTTCTTTTTGTTGGTCCGGCGTACAAGCAAAATTTTGGTCCGGCGTGAAACTTGGTCCGCCGTGCAAGCAAATATTTGGTCCGGCGTAATAAGGTTTTTGTTGAATCGAATCAAGCAATTTGAGTTCAATTTGGGGTGTGTCAAAAATCATAAAATTTTGAATTTGGCTTCCGCGCAATCATTTACCCCCATCTGATTGCTATTTTAATATATTTCGATCCTACACAATTGTAAATTAGTGATCTGTCATCAAACCAGTTTACTGCAAGTATTCCTGGCATCATAGGTTCATCCAAATTACAAATTGCGTAAGTACATTGTTTGGCATTATTATTTCAATTTGTTCATGACATGTTATTGGAGCCTTTTAGTGATCCGTGCATGTGTATGTAGCAATAGAAACGTACTATCACTATCTCGTGCAGTTTACTGAACAACGATCAACTTGAAGGGAAAGTTCCAGAAAGACTCAATTGGCGTACATGGCGGTGTGATAGAGTAATATATCTTCACTATTTTCACAGAAACAACAGTTTCAATTTCTTACCGTAAAAGTTTCGACAATTGGTTATCTTCAGAAGAGTTCATGTGCTCAGGCTGAGAACTATGATTGGATGATTTTGTTTCGGAGTAGATGTACTAGCTAGGCCTTGATTAGATAAATTTTAGATATCATTGATGAGTTTAGGTGTGGAAAGGGTGAACAGATAGATTATGAACAACAGGAGTAGATACTAGATAGATTGTGAGCTACTTTCTATGGTATGTAACTTTCATTTCATTTTCCGTCGTTTACAAAAAAATGCGATTTTTTAGCGTTCTTTCAGGTAATAAAGGCCTTTGGGGTGTTTGTGCATTATACTGGGAGACAAGAGGGTTGAACAAAATCGGCAAAATTGCATCTGGAGCCTCGTTGGGGTTTCTTCTGCTTGTCATACTTATAGTTGAGTACGACTACGCGATCAAGCCTGCTTTGTAGAAGTAAGCATATTTGTCTAACATAACACTCTGTATTTAACTATGTGCACTTTTTTGACTCAATGGTATCTCTCCAATGTATGTAGAGGTTTGTCATCCTACGTTGAAATACGATGACAAACGAAGCGACCAGCTGGAGTGGAAACGTTTTAAGGTACAAGTGCCTAATATATATAGGATTAATTTTTTTCTGACATCTATTTTTCGTCTCTTAATTTTATTTCTTTGTTTACAGTATCATCAACAGAGCAGTGATGACCTGTGTGGCTTCTATATCATGCATCACATGCTGGTTATGGTCGGTGGCGTACACCATTTCTAATACACCCAGGCTTCTACATATAAATTTTAAAACTTAAATTAGTGTACTCATTTCTATTTTGTAGAAAATCGATATCCCCTCAAAAGCTTACAAAGCAAAGAACTCAACAAATTACGCGACCACTTATACCAGTGGTACTGGATAGAAGTTATAGTAGATGACACTAAGTTTAGAGATCCGACAGGATCCTACTAGCTAGTCTATACGTAAACAATATTATATATGTGAATGTGATATGTGTACTAACTGTTAAGTATGTTTATATTCTATATTAAGAACGAATATGATGTGTGTATTGTAAAGTGTTTGTATTCTATGAATATGATATGTGCATGCTGTGTGAATGTGATACATGCATACTGTGTGAATGTGATATATCTATACTGTGTGTAATATGTATTGTTTTGGAGAGGATTTACAAATGAGAAATAGCACACCCCCTCATCACAATCGGTTCTGAGAAAGAACTGATTGTGATGATGCCTTTGTCACAATCGGTTGAAAACCGACTATGATAGCGCCTCTTTGTAACTGTTTAATGATTTTGTATCACTATCAAAACTGACTGTGATGATGAAAAAAACCGATTGTGATAGATGTATATTTTAAGGAGGTGTCTAGGGAGTACTTGAGTGTTTTTTTAT
The DNA here is from genome assembly GCA_036346375.1 of Guadua angustifolia. Classification (NCBI taxonomy): domain Eukaryota; kingdom Viridiplantae; phylum Streptophyta; class Magnoliopsida; order Poales; family Poaceae; genus Guadua; species Guadua angustifolia. The sequence continues at coordinate 62,864,693 of CM070504.1, read as the reverse complement.
TAAATAGCACTCAAATTTTGAGCATTCCATACATGGCCTTTTTTACATCAATTATATAATAGTTTTACACACTAGGTGTCTAGGGAGCACTTGAGTGTTTTCTTACTAAATAGCACTCAAATTTTGAGCATTCCATGCATGACCTTTTTTACATCAATTATATACTAGTTTTACACAAATTAAATTATGTAAAAAATAATGTGACAATTTGTAAAAAAAAGAACAAACCAAACTATAAAGAACATAACAAACAAAAATGTGGATCACAAAATTAAATATTGACAGTCAAAATGAGAAAGCACAACATGAATCACAAAGTAATATCTAATAGATAAAAAAAATTGAGTGCTCATAAACAAAAAAACACTCGAGTGCTATTTAGCAATTCCCATATTTTAATAGTTGTGTTCCATCCGAACAATCTTGGATTCTTCATATTTTCAAGGATCCCTTCACAAGCTCCCTAAATTGGTGTATATGCTATGAGCGCTGCTATACATACGACCACTAGCTAGCGTACATATCACCACGACAACTGCGTGTCACGTGCTTAATTTCCAGTTTGGTGCAAGGAAAAAACTTTACCCGCTTCGATCTAGATCTCTCGCTTCTTCCACGCGACCAAATCCAACTAAAATTCACCGATTCTTAAATCCCTCTTTCTTTTGCTATTTCAAGAAAGACGTACATGTACACACACATGAGTACAACCCCCCCTCCCCCGGCGCACAACAAATCCATGCTTCAATTTACTTCTTCTACCTCTTAGAATCTAACTGCTAAAGAAAACTTTATGATCTTGCAATTCAAAAGCTCGTGGTTCATATCTATTATTTTCTTTCTTTCTTTCGATGCCTTGGATTTTCAATGGGAAAAGGGATGTGATCTGCATTAAGGATTGTTCTTAAGGTGTGGAACTCTCAAGCTGTTCACAGAGTTTTTCTTTTTCATGGCCTTTGGCAGTGAGCAGCAGTAGCGAGGGGGGGAGTGGAGAGCATTGGGGAAGGAGGATCAATATTAGATGGGGAGCACGTGAGGCGGCGGACGGAGTCGTAAAGAAATCGTTGATGAGTTGTCGTATGCACGGCATTTTCTATATGTTGCTGTTGCGCATCTTGGTGCCCATTCGATGGGATTTGGTATCTACAGCTAGCTAAAAGAGAGATCGATCGAGCAAGAAGTGGCGGTTTAACAAGAGGGGCTTGACCGTTCACTATTACAGAATCGGTTTTCACAAATAACCTATTACAAACAGTTAGTTGAGCACAAGTAGTTCATAGGCAACGGATCGGAGGGTCTCTAGAATCGGTTCTAGACATGAACCCCTTCTAAAACCCCAGTTCTAGAAGCGGTTCGTGTCCCGAACCCCTTCTAGAGATCTACAAGCGGTTGAGGATACGAACCGCTTGTAAAAAATGGCTTTTACAAGCGGTTCGTGTCCCCAACCGCTTTTAGAAGTCCAGTTTTCGAAATAATAAAAGGAATACATGTCCTACTCTATCAGAGAGCACGTGTGGGTGGGTTGGCTACATTAGTGAGGCGTGGATCACGAGGAGGGATGAGGAGGTCGTGGATTCGAATCCTATACCTCACAATATTATTTCTCTTTTTAACTAGCTGGAGTATCACAATCGATTGCTTACAAGCAATTCTAAAACCGGTTGTAAAACCCGATTGGAACTGCTTGTGATAGCTCATTCTCTAGTAGTGGTTTGTAGCTGACAGGCTACACAAGAGGAATTAATCTCAAGTTGCGGATTGTTGTATCTTGGTGTATAAAGTCGTGCGCCAGAGTACACGTAATTAGGCTACCTCGTCATACGTAGACTATGTATGGGAGATTAACTACAAGGATTAAAAGGACATGATAGCAAGTTGAAAACCATAGCTGTTTCGGGAAGCTTGGTGCTCACGTTGACGAATGATGGGCGGTTGCAAAGAAACAAGACCAACAGAGGAAGCAATTGCCAAGAAAAGTATTTATATTTCGGGGTACTATAAATGTAGCGCGTCTAGGGGCCTGGCGAGTTCAAGATTTCTTCTTGATTTTCTATTTTTTTTATACTCATAACCATTTCAAAATTGGCAGCCCTGTTGTCAACCCTTCGCGGGTCTCCACACTCTATTGTTCTTTGTACATGCGCTAGTTTTTTTTCCCTGCGATTTTACAGTTTTTTTTCTTCTATTGTCTGATTTTGGTGTGCTATTATATCTTACTAGCAATCCCTTACAGCCAAATTTTAAAACTATATCTACTCTAATATAATTTGTCCCAAATTTATAAATGCCTCTTATGCATTCCCTGTAAAAAAATACGAAGTAACGAACATTATCTATCACTCCTGCTCTACAATAGGATTAAGAAATAGATGATTCTCACTTGCAACTCATGTTGTTTCACTATATATGGTACAATTAGTGAAAAACATAGCACCTCTGAGAGGGAAAAAATTATTTTTATAAAAAAGTACTATTACTAAAAAACATAGTACTCGTAAGTTGGACATAGTCAAATTTACTTATAGAAATTAACGGTAATTAGAGGTGATTTTTCGTACGTACGATACATATTTAGCTCTAAAAAAATATTATTTGCACCAATAATCAATTACAATTGTTTGCTTTGTAATAGGTTAAAGTAGCTCTTTCAAAGCTCCGTCCAAATTACATGCATCCAAATGAAATACGTACCAGATTCTACAGCCATCCCATAGGCTGCTACATCCTGCTTTACCTAATGGAAACAAAACAAAAATTATGATAATGATGTAAATGGATTCAAATATTTAGTATACATACTTTTAGAAAACAAATCTGCATGACGAAACTGTCGGGTAATTATACTTTTATATTTGTCTTGGTATCGGATTCCTTTGTGGCTTCCTCAATTCTGAAAATTGTTGTGCAAAAAGATAATTCTTTTAACAGTAATAACCTTAATATGGGCGGGACCCCTAAAATTTTGAAAAGTTATATAAGATCGTCTTTTTAATGTGTCAAATTTGTTTACTGAATTAGTTCTGATTTTGGTAGTTTGGGATTTTTAAAACCTTATAACTATTTATATTGTGCTTTTAGCAAATTTCAAATATGTGTGCTAGATTTACGATGTTACGAAATAATTATAAAAGACTACAGAGCTATACATGTGAAGTGTGCACTGCATCCTCAGCGAAAAATTTCTAGTTCCGTCCACTGTGAGTCAATAACGCAAAAGGGTCATCTGTACTGGACACACCATTGCTTCGCCTCATCACACCGACGCAGGACACCAATGATCTCTGTTTTTTTTACGTAATACAATTTTAAAATAATGTTATAGAAATATTCTTGTGTCCACAAATGTTTGTTTTGTTGCTAATTGAATTAGTCGACAGATTATTTTATTGCGTTTACATTTGGTTGACCGGCTGAGGCTTCTGTCACCAGGTGAATTGGTGACAGTTTGTAAAAGAAAAAATTTAGAGTATTTTTTTGTAAAATTATTTAAAAATATATTATTTTTTAAAAAAAAATTCAATGATCCCTTTCTAGTCCTTTGCTCCATCGTGAGCCCGTAGCTCTGATTCGTGGTCTTTTTTTAAGCCCATTTGTAGCTTTCAGCCCATCAAGACTCCAGAGCCTGAGTGCCGCTACCGCCGCCTCCAAGGCCGTGCGCCCCGCCGCTAGCTTGCATTGGCCCATTGCCTTTAGAGTTGTGCTAATAATAACACCCTTATGCGTGGAAGATTTCAACCCCAACCGGCCTAGTCACCTGTCACCTTGCACTTTTACGAAAAAATCCTTCCGTTTCTTCGAAATTACAGATAGGTCCCTGTGCAATTTTCTGAACTTATGCGTGGAAGATTTCAACCCCAACCGGCCTAGCCACCTGTCACCTTGCACTTTTGCGAAAAAGCCCTTCCGTTTCTTCGAAATTACGGATAGGTCCCTGTGCAATTTTCTGAGAGACAAAGATATTTTTTCCTTCGTGTTTGGGTCCTGGCGGCGGTGTTTTACTTTAAAAGCCTCCCATTAGTTTCAAATCGCGAACAAGCCCTTTTCTAATTTTTCAAAATAGCTAACAGGTCCAAAAAATAACAAACAGTCCTCGCTTTACGCTCGTGTCCTTTCTCCGTTTTTCCCGGAAAAAATGTTTTCGTCGATTTCAACCCCAACCGGCCTAGCCACCTGTCACCTTGCACTTTTACGAAAAAGCCCTTCTGTTTCTTCGAAATTACGGATAGGTCCCTGTGCAATTTTCTAAGAGACAAAGATATTTTTTCCCTTCGCGTTTGGGTCCCTGGCGCGGTGTTTTTACGGAAAAGCCTCCCGTTAGTTTCAAATCGCGAACAAGCCCTTTTCTAATTTTTCAAAATAGCTAATGTGTCCAAAAATAACAAGCAGTCCTCGCTTTTACGTTCGTGTCCTTTCTCCGTTTTTCCCGGAAAAAATGTTTTTGTCACCGAAAAAACTCGGGAAAAATGTTTTCGCCACCCAAAAAACCGAAAAAAATGTTTTCGTCACAAAAAAAACACAGATTCGTCGAAGGTTTATAGCAGCTGATGGATTTGCCAACGGGTAATAACCGCGAGTTTTTTTTTAAATATAGATTAGTCCGAATAATAACACCCTTATGCGTGGAAGATTTCAACCCCAACCGGTCTAGCCACTTGTCACCTTGCACTTTTGCGAAAAAGCCCTTCCGTTTCTTCGAAATTACGGATAGGTCCCTGTGCAATTTTCTGAGAGACAAAGATATTTTTCCCTTCGCGTTTGGGTCCCTGGCGCGGTGTTTTTACGGAAAAGGCTCCCGTTAGTTTCAAATCGCGAACAAGCCCTTTTCTAATTTTTCAAAATAGCTAACGTGTCCAAAAAAATAACAAAGCAGGCCCTCGCTTACGCTCGTGTCCTTTCTCCGTTTTTCCCGGAAAAAATGTTTTCGTCGATTTCAACCCCAACCGGCCTAGCCACCTGTCACCTTGCACTTTTGCGAAAAAGCCCTTCCGTTTCTTCGAAATTACGGATAGGTCCCTGTGCAATTTTCTGAGAGACAAAGATATTTTTTCCCTTCGCGTTTGGGTCCCTAGCGCGGTGTTTTTAAAAGCCTCCCATTAGTTTCAAATCGCGAACATGCCCTTTTCTAATTTTTCAAAATAGCTAACAGGTTCAAAAAAATAACAAACAGTCCTCCTTCTTACGTTCGTGTCCTTTCTCCGTTTTTCTGGAAAAAATGTTTTAAACACCGAAAAAATCGGGAAAAATGTTTTCGCCACCCAAAAACCGAAAAAATGTTTTCGCACAAAAAAAACACAAATTAAATCGAAGGTTTATAGAGTGATGGATTTGCTAACAGTCATAACCGCGAGTTTTTTTTAAAAAAAATATAGATTAGTCCGAAGATTTATAGCGACCCATAAATTCACGTACGGGTCATTCGCCTTTATTTTTTTGTTCCCCAAAAATATCCATATTTTTTTATTCGCGGTTGTGTTCTCCGTTTTTCCCGGAAAAACTGTTTTCTCCAAGTACTATTTTTTTCAAGTCTCCAAGTCTTTCAAATTTTTTTCAATTCGAGAGATTTAAAATGTTTGGTACTTTTGATCCTAAGATTCCAAAATCGTGAACAGGTCCTTTCGCCATCTATTTTGCAAAAAATACCCCGTAATTCCGCAACTTCAGCACAGGCAAAACACCACCGAGAAAAACGGAATTTCTTTTTTTGTAGAAAACTTTGGATCAGATTTTTTTCGCCGGGCGCGGCATGGCGCGCCATTCTACCTAGTTGTAATTGTGTAGTTGTGATTATTTTGTGAGGATCCAACTTTTGTATATCAGCCCTTCGATCGAAACTCGAAAGAGATGAATGGCCACGATGCTTCGGATCATCCGGTGATTTAATGGCCAACTTTAAATCCAATTCATTAGATTCAGCTGATCGAATGGTCATAAATCAAACGTGCACAAAACGGGTGGACACGGTAAAGAAAAGTCTCCCCTTCTATATTTATAGAGATTTAATTTTTTTGAGGGGATGGTGTTGTGTGCAATTTAGGCGTTGTAGCGGAGGTGGGCTAGCTGCCTTAGGGCATGTACAACAGTAATTAATGAGCCGTCTGCAAGTTGCCACGTAATCTTTATCATCCTATGTGGCATAGAATTAATGAGGAGAGAGGCGCTTGCTGTCTCTTCGCGAGAGGATGGCAGTGGCCCGTGCTCCGATGCAAAACAAAGGCTCCGTCGCCCGTTGTAGGAAAGAAGTCGTCTATATACTCATGCTTGATCACGGTAATTTATGGGCCCATGCATAAATTAATTAGTTTATAGATTGCCTGACAGACAAGCCATTGTAGAAGTTGTCTGTTTTGTTGTCTTTATGTGATATGGCATACACTTACAGACAGCAGCTGTCTAGACTGTTGTACATACCCTTAAGGCTTTATTTGGGCTTTAAACTAAGGTTCGGTCTTGTGAATAGGAGGCGGTCTTGTGAATAGGAGGCAGCCTATTGGCCCTGATTGCCTGGTGGGCTACGTGCCACTGCTTTTTAGCTTTTTTTTTCTTTTGCAACGTATTCCTGTGCACATAGGTTTTCCCACGTACACACCGTGCACACCAACTAACAAAAGTCACGAAAAATTTTAAAAAAAATTGTAGATGTACTTCATAAATTACTCTACCTATGTATAAAATTATAGGTTAAAATTCATTATATATCGAGAGTTACAAAAAAGAGAAAATTCTGACAAATTTAAAGAGTTAAATTTGTCAGAATTTTCTCCTTTTTGTAACTCTCAATATATAATGAATTTGATCTTGAAACTTCATACATAGGTAGAGCAATCTATGAAGTACATCTATAGTTTTTTTCAGAATTTTTCGTAACTTTTGTTAGTTGGTGTGCACGGTGTGTACACGAAAAGTCTGTGTGCACAGGATACGGCTATAATTTATTATGTGAGATCGTTTGATAAATAGCTAATTTTTTTTAACAATGAGCTGTAAAAGTAGATTCAGTCTAGCTTTCAGTTTTTTTATTTTTACTAGTTATATATGGCTTCTGTCTTATGTAAAAAACCGCTTAAAAGTTGAGCTGTTTAGAGGGTTTGCTGATTTTTAAAAAGTTAAAGCTGGTTTAAAGTCTCTCAAATAAGACCCAAGACGTGTGGAGTGGAAGGCCCGCAATACAAACAGGAGCCCTAATTCATAACTTCCCCGATAAGGACAGGTATAACAATGAAAAAGAAAATAAACGGAGTTAAAAGCTCTGTTTGAAATGCATGAGTTTTTTTTAATGAAAATTAAATTATCTCCATAAATCATAGTGAAATTTCTGTTTACCAAATTTAGCAGACGACTTTGCATGGGCGGATCAGGTAGGGTGTAGGGTATGTACCAGCACCTCCAAAAGTTTAAAAAACGTCGGGATATTACCTCTTCAGTGGATCAAATTTGTTGATTAAATTAATTCCGATTTTTGTGGTTTAGAATTTGTAAGACTTTAAAACTATTTGTATTGTATTTTTAGCAAATTTTGAATATATGTATTGTATTAATGCTATTGCGAAACAATTGTATAATACTATCTTGCCATGCACGCGCCCATCGTCTGCCCGAGATGCCGGGCGTCGCAGGGGATCCGCAAGCACGCCGGCCCATCACCAGCAGCTCCGGCATGCGCGGCTCCCTGAGCAGCGTCAACGGCACGGCACCAACACCCCTGTCCTGCTCCTCGCCGTCGCCGACCAACCGCATCGCCACGTACGTACCCTCTCGGGATCTCTCCAGCGCCGCCGCGCACGTAGCACGTGACGGAGGGCCCTTCGTGGTGGCTCTCCACACGGCCATCTTGGCCGTACCCGTCGTATGACACGGTACGCGCGTTTTGTGATGCGCAAGTACATGCGTTTTGCAGCAACAGGAAACGTATATGATGGCCACTGTCCAGGCTTTTCGTCGACGAAGGAAGCGAGAAATTAAAGGCGGCGGAAAGCGTCGAGAGGTTTTGGTTGCCGATGCTGACCGGCGCCCGGAGTTTCATTGGTGGTCTACGGCGTGAGTTCTCCATTGATTGATTGGTAATTAATTAATTCATCCGGCCGTGGAATATGGCCAAGGAACGCACATGTTCTACCAAACGTGTGTATTATATGCATTCTATCCGGTTCGGATGACGGAGAACCAAAGATTATTGTATTGAGAGTTTTGAGGACTTTTGGGGATGTTGTAGCCATCAAGGTCAATGGTATGGACTGATGACTGATGACCGATAAGTGGGTGAATCTTGTCACGGACTGTATTCCAATATTCCTCCCTGCTTCTTTGGCCAGTCAGAGAATATTGGAGTTCAACCGATTACAAGACCAACGGTGTTTTGCTCAATATCTGTGTATTTGATCCTACCAATTCGATTTATACATATCTTAGTACAATGGATGTGTCTTTCTGGTATATTTATTATCTAGTAATCTAGTAAATAGGTATGGTTCGTCAAACTATTTTAACTATGAACAACATACGTTTTACGGATATCTCAATTAACCATATAAAAACTACGTAGTTAGATCTATCTCAAAATTGATTTTCTAGGACTATAGTTTTATTGTATTTTACAAATATAATGTATTATATTCAAGTTATGTTTTAGTGAAAATGCATGCTGAGGTTTGTTACAGATGTAATGGGATCCACGACGGAGAACCTTCACAATGTTACAGGGTATGGCACGTTAGCAACTACTGGTAGTTCCCGTGGTCCAAAAAGAAGGCCAAAGAGCGGAAAAAACGACAGAGTTGAAGTAGCGGATCTAGAACTAAATTTTAGAAGGTGCTTATCAGCTTACAGCTCGCTATGCCGTCGCCCTCTTCTGCTTTGTTCTCAGTTAGCCGCTCTTTTGCATATCAGGGATAGAGTGTGCATTAGCCCCCATTGACCCTCCTTGGGTCCGCCACTGCAGGGACGGCTGCTGCTACTTGGCCGAGCGTTCCAAACATTCCACATTTTGTTATGCTTCGCATCTTCTCAGTTCTCACTCCTGTCTTTTCCCATGTATAACACGTGCTTGAATGGAAGGTCAATCAAGCTAACAAACAAAATAATACTCTACATAGTATACTCCCTCTGTTTTTTTACATGACCTATTTTGTTTGGTCATAGAAAATAGTAGAGGAAAATAACCATAGTGTTCAAAGTGTTAATATCTTAGGAATAAGAGAGATGATAGTTGTGTAGATGTTTACTCATGAATGATGAAGAGAGAGGGAAGATTAATCAGTGTAAAAGAGAGAAAAGATCATTAAAATTGCATGCCCATTTTATAATATGAAATAAGATAGCAAAACTTTTAAGTCTTATATTTTGAAACGGAGGAAGTTCTCCCGCATGCTAAATAGAATCTTTTACAGAGCAAGAAGCAGGTCCACGATACCTAGTCAGAATTTTCTTGTGACACTGACAGTAATTGACCGTTGCTGAATTTGAATATCTGGTTAAACAAATGAAGTCCATTGAAATTTGAAGCTTTGCGGTTTGAACTTTGAACATCCTACATCATGGGAACAGCCAGCTAGAGGTGGGCACTCAGGCCGGGCTTCTCTGAGCTGGTCCGAGGCACAGCAGGCACGGCCCAGCATGTTGTGGGCCGTGCTGTGCTGGTACAAAACTATAGCTCGGGCCATGCCGGGCATAGGAACTGGGCACAATAGATGGCACGTAGGTACGACGCCTTCACCTGCATGCACGCTTGGGCATGGCACCAACGATTAGGTAGATTGGGAAAGGAGTGGGGCCTAGGGCTTACCTGTTGAGTGCCGAGGTCGCCAAGTGCGCCGTGCCCACCCTGGCCACCGTGCCCGCCACGCGCGTGGAGGGCCCCATGCCCGCTAGCCATTGTGCCCATCGTGGTCGCCACGCGCGGTGAGGGAGAGGGCAACGCTTGCGATGACGTCAGGCCAAGGGAGGTGAGTGCCCATGGCTGCCTCGGCCACTCCCGTCATGCCACCGTGGCCCCTCCCGTCGTCCCACCATGCCGCTGTGGCCCATCGTGCCATGCTGGCAGCTCGCGGCAAGGAGGCCAAGCGGGTCATGGGGGAGAGCTGGAGAGGAGCGGCGCTGGCCTTCCACGCGGCGGTTGCCTCGCCTCGATGCTACGACCGCCTTGCCACGCCGCGGCCGCTGACTCGACCACCGCATCTCGCAGCCACCTCACTTCGCTGCCCACGCTGCGAGCGCTTGCCTCCCTCACCTCCCAGGGTCACCTGCCTCTCCCTCCTCGCTCACCCCCGTTGCCGGTCACCTCTCTCGCCTCGCTCGGCCCTGTGGCTGGTCCCCTCCCCTCTCTTCACTCACCCCAATGGCCGCTCGCCTCCCTCTCCTCCCTGGGTCGCCCGCCTCCCTCGCCTCACTTGCCCCATGGCCGGTCCCCTCCCCTAGCCTCGCTCACCCCGACAGCCGCTCGCCTCCCTCGCCACTTGTGCCATGGCCGCTCACCACCCTCGTCGTGCTCGCTGCTCACCTCCCTCGTCGCATCAACTTCCGTCACCCACCGAGGCCGCCTCGCCATGGCGGAGGGAGGCTGAGGAGGAGGCCTAGGAGGGAGACGGCGGAGGACTCGAGGGTTCAGACAACGGGAGTGAGAAAAGAGAGAGATGGACGTGGGAGAGAGAAGAGAGAGAGGGGTGAGAGAAAAGAGAGAAGCCCAAAAGTGCATGGGAGAGCAAGAGAGAAGAGAGGAGGGGGCATGGCCATGTGGGAAAGAGAGAAGAGAGAGGAGTAGGAAAAGAAAACCAGGCATAGGAAAAGAGACAGTGATATGATTGAGCGATTCCATCCTACGTATGGTTTATTCGGTTCAATTTTTATCCCATACCTCGTTTCAATTTTGAACGAACACGCTTACATGACAAACAGACATAAAGCTGATTGATTAAAGGCTAGCTATCACATAAAGCTAGTAGTAATGCTCTCACACGCAGTCTATGTAGAACCGGGGTAGATAGATTCCCCAATAGATAGATTCGCACAACAGGCAACAAACTCTCTCTGCAATGTTCAGCGAACAAACTGCGACGTGACATGATAAAAGACGTAAAGCAACGTAACGTGATTGAAAATTTGAATTGAACCTAAACGCAACGAGCATAATGAGCCAACGACTCTCTTCTGATGGCTATAAAATTCTGTCGAGCAATCATTTGTTCAGCACCCGAAACTCATTCTTTATTTCTTGAGCTAACCACACACGTTCTCTCATTTGTGTCGGCCCCTAAAACTGTAACATCCCCGTTTTCGGCTTTTTGCTAAAAATTTAATTTAAATTATTTAATTTAAATATTTGGAGTTTATTTGGTTTAATTATCTATCCTGGCATCCTTTCCACCTAAATTTGGAATTTATTCCAAATTCATCTGTAAATTCTAAATCCGCTTCAAATCAAATTTAAATTTAAATTTAAATTCAAAAATCAAATTCCGAATCAAATTCAAATCCGCCATCGCAATCATTCAATCCGAAATTATATTCTGAATACATTTCTAATTTTAGCCATTTTTCTTTTGGGCGAAATCTAATTGCTAGGCTCAAAATCCAAATAGTCTTATTTTCTCTCCTCTCCATCTTCTTGCTCACAAGACGTCTTGAACCAAACAACCAAAGAAGCTCCAATGCAAATCCATGGTTGTCTCTCTGTCTTTTCCTTTCCAAACCCAATCAAGCTTAAATAAAGCACCAATCAATATGGGAACTGAAGCATTGGAATGGCAAGAATCCGGAGAATCAAATCCTGCAGCTTATTCCGTCTGTTCCTCTCCGAACGCCGCATTAATGCCCAATTCGCGAAACCTTGCTCATACCATATCTCAGCCGTTTCTTCGTCTTTTCGCGTGCCCGAGTGCTTCATTTGTTCGTCTCGACGTCCCCGACGCAGTGCTTCTTTCCCCTTCTCGATTCATCGTCGTTTCGACCTCCAATTTGGAGCAAGAACTCCGCCAACGTCCGTCGGCGTCGTCGTCGAACCAACTTTCAATCCGGTGAGCCAAGCCATGAATTAACCGTGGTATATCATGTCTTTTAGGCCGTAGATCAAAAGCCCTCAAAAATATTTCATCTTCGTTGCAGATTCCGGTCCTTAACTTGAAGATTGTTCGTCGTCGCCCGCTCATCGTTCATAAATCGATTTCTTGCGAATCGATAACTCTCAATCCAATTCCTCGCATCCATATATTCACTTTAACATTTTCTATCAATCGCATCCACTAATTTTACAAAATTTCGCGAATCAAAACTTTCCCCAAAATTTTCGGTCAAGCCTGTTCTCAGACATCTCCATTGTTGCGGCAAGAGCTTGTGCCATTGTCGTTTGGGGTCTTCCGCCACCTCCGGTGTGCGTATCCTTTGGCCGCCCCACCGCACTTCTCCCTTTTCGCGATTTGCCGCCTCGTCGCCGTTCGTTGCCGCCGCGTGCTCTGTTAGAGCCGCCATGGCTGCCGTGGTCCCGTCGCCTCGGTCGTTCCGCCGCTTGCCGAGCCCTCCATCGATCTCCCAGACCTCACCGCTGCTCTGCACCCCTCCGCCGTGCGCCTCGCTCGTTCGCCGAACGCCGACCAGCTCCGCCGCCGCCACTTGCGGGCCTGCGCGCGCCGCCTCGGCCATGCCGCTCCTTGCCTTCAGGCGCCTCGCTTCCCGTCGCGTCGCCTTCCTGCTTTTCCAGACGCCATCGTCGTCGCCGAGGTTCCAATCGCCGGTGCCATGAGGAGCTGTGGCTTCTCTGTTTTTCCATGGAGGCTGAAGGATTGAAGAAAGGTTGAAGAAGGTGATGACAGGAGGGTCCCACCGGTCATAGGCACAAGGTGAAATCAGAAAAACGTTCAGCCAAAAGATTCCCGGAATATTCTATTGTTTTTCGATTTTCCAATTTGTGCAAACTTCAAACATTTATATCTTTGTCATCCAAACTCCGAATCAAGTGATTCAAATTGCTAAATTCATATAAAATCATCCTCTATCTGCCAGTATTTTTATTATAATTTTTAGTTTCTTTTAAATTTATTTTATTCTTTTCGTACTCCGTTTTGCGCGTAGTCGAAGAAGCGGTCGTCGTCGCCAACGAGGGAGAAGACTTTCAGAGTAGCACATCGTGTCTCGTCGACGAAGGCAAGTCGTAGTCCTTTGATCATATTGGACCCATGTTTGCAAAATTACTTTGTTTTATACAATTGCATGCTATTTGTGTATCAATGTTAGTTCATGGGAGTAGTTATTCACCTAATTGCCAATATGCCACCTTGATTATTGAAATGCCATGTATCCATTTGTTAACCCTAGGTTGGGTTGTTTACTAGTTGGACATAATTGTAGTACCAACATTGAGTTAACGTAGCTATGCTTAGACCTGCTTAGTCGTACGTTGGGATTCATGTCACCTGTGAACTAATGTTAATCTTGACCTAATGAGATATTGAATTGTGGCTGTCGACCACTGTTGTAAAACTTGTTGTACCATGGCATGGGATGCCATTGGTCTTGGTTGAACAAAATATTTTACCTTGAGCAAGTGATCGTGCAGTAAAGGGGGTGCTATCCGGCACATTGGGATGTGGTTGTCTTGCTTGAGATAATTTAAGGACTTAATCTTGTGCGCCATTGAACTGGGCATAACCGTGCAACCATAAGTCTGGTATGGGACAGACCTAGCCGATTAATTTGCAATGTTTAGTCTTGAGTACTGCCAAATGTTGGTATGGGTTCCGGGTTGTACGGGTAGATTCACATGGCTCAAGAGGGGGCCCCGAGGGGCGAAACCTTAGAGGGCGGTACCGAGTTTAAACATGCATTGTAAAGGCTTTGTCATGATTTCTCTGCCGGCACACCAAAGGAAGTGTGCTAATGGCAAAGCGCAAGGAGAATATCATGTCTTGTGGGTAAGCTGTACAACCTCTCGCAGAGGGTAAAACTATTGAATAGCCGTGTCGCGGTCATGGACAAGCCCGAATTTCACACGGGTATAGAGTAATTTCTTGAAATGGGGAATTGTTGGAATGTGAACAGGGAATTCACCGTTGTTCTGTTGTCTCAAGCTATCTTTGTTGAATTGTGTGGTTGATACTTGTTTGAATGATGTAGGGTGATGCCTCGTCATTCTGTTCATGTTGTCTACCATTGATTTACCGATTATTTATTATTGTTTTATTAATCGCCTTCAATCTATTTATTGTATTTCAATTCAAGTTATTGCTTTACATAAATGAACCATATTATGCCTTCCTTTGTTTAAGCCATGCATTTAGTTACTTGCATTAAGTTTAGAGACTTATAGTATGTTGCATACTCACCCCGCTTTTTATTATGGGCCGCTTATTCCATAAAGCAGATGAAGACATTTGTGGTGAAGACTTTGATGAGGAGGAATACTATGAAGACTACGTGGACTAGGAAGGCGTTCCCAGACGATTGCTCGTGGCATGTCGAATGGCCTAAAGTTTTTATATTTCGCCGCAATGATTTCACTTGTTTCTTAAGCCAAGAGGCATTGGTGTATGAACTTTGACCATAAGGTCGTTTGCTTTATTCAATAATAATTTGCTTCTTCTTAGTTATTTCGATGTATGGAATGATATGTCATCTATGTTTCCACTGTGTGCACTAGCGTGATCCTGGACTAGTGCAGTATACACAGAGAGTTTCGGATTTGCATATCCGGGTCCCGACAAAAACTGACTCGTTCTCTCATTTGTTCGCTCTCTATTTGCTTTCTTTTTTTGCTTTCCCACCATGAAAAAAATATTTCGCAAAAGCAAGAGTAGGAGAGCACGCCCTCATTCTCCAAGTCCCCCTCATCAGAATCAAGAGATCGATCCACACCAACTCTTCCCTAGCATGGGAGACTATGACATGGTTGACTGTTATCTGGATGACACGCACAGTATCGAGGATGCCTTATATATCCCGGATGCATTGAGCTTGGATGTCGCTATATCAGTGTATCCGGGATGGACATTGGTATCCACACTGAACACGTAGCCCGACATATCGATGCAACCAGTACAGGTGGTCAATGGGCGTGGTGCTGACAACATATGGACAAAACCATTGAAGTTATTGACGGATGCCAATTAGTGTATGTTATTTTCAAATATCATCAAGTTAAACTATCTACACGTGTATGTGGTGTAACAGGTCATTTGAAAAGACATGCGGACAATTGCTTGAGAAAGATATCGTCAAGTTAAACTTCAACACCGACGGTTCGGTAAATACATGGGTATACAACGCCAATGTAGCTTGAGACGAAAATGCATGTTACATAGTTATGGAGGATCTTCCACTTAGAATGGGTGAAGGCTCTAATTTTGAGAGAATATTGCAACGTGGTTTTGCCGACAATACCAACATGCTAGTAGAAGAACAACTACACGTGACATTTATAAAATATTTACAAATAAACTAAAAATGTTGAAACATATATTCATGACACTTAGTTTTTTTGTATTAACATCAGATATATGTACTTACTCCCATCAAAGAGCAGCCTATATTAGTGTTGTTGCGCATTACCTAGACGTTGAGTATGTACTAAACAAAAGGGTCATTGGGTTTATGCCAATTTTTCGAGTCACACACCGGAGAGGCTATCACTACCCATATACTTGAGATTATTAATGTCTTTAAAATAGAAAGTAGAATTATTTTCATCACTCTTGACAATGCATCAGCTAACACGACGGTTTTAGAGCATCTCTACTGCACTTGGAGACTTATGTTGGAGATTTTGTATTCTACCAGAGATGCGTATGCCATATTATTACTCTCATTGTGTAGGCAGATTTGGTTGTAATGAAACCTAGTTTGGAGAGCATATGTAGTACTATTGATTTTGTTAGAGGTTCGCCCGTAAAGTTCGCTCAATTATTAAAGTACTGCAGAGCCAACAATAAGGAATAAAGATGATTCAACCTTGATATGAAGGTTAGATGGAACTCAATATATACTATGCTGGACTGGTGTAAATGCTACAAGCATATTATCACAATCTTTGTCAACTACAATAATGGTAATCTATTGGTTATTGAAGCGGATTGAGAAATTGCTAGTCATTTTCGTTATTTTTAGAATTTTTTTATAACACAACTACACATTTATCCGGTATATACTACCCAACTTCTTACTTAGTCATTAACTAGCTTTGAACTATTTCTAATGATTTTAGAGAAAATAGAAATAATTGTATTTTACATCGCATTATAGAAATAATGGAGCAAAAATTTTTAAAATATTTTTAAGCTATTCTACATCTGTACTGTTTTGCTACTATTTTGGATTCTCAAAGAAAATTACCTGACTTATAGGCTGCCTCTAAGGGAATAGGTGAGACATTTGATCTTAATTTTCTCGAGGCCTATTGTCATATTTATAACATGCTTTTCAGAGTTTTCGACAAATATTTTGAGAAGTTTGACACCAGAAGTGAAGCAAGAAGATCTACCTCAACAATACAACAAGCACAAGATAGCTCGACCACTTCAAACATTTGGAAGTAGCTGAAAGGCAAGTCGTCTAGCTTGTCTTCCCAATCGCTGAGTAGGTCACCATGGAATCCATGAGTAAAGATCAACCACTACCTTGACACGCCTTTCGTGGAGACTGAGCTTGACATGGACGAGGAAAATCAACTCAACTTGCTCTTGTAGTGGAAGAATAACCAACATATTTACCCCGTGCTATCCCATTTTGCACGGGACGTACTTATAGTTCCGATGTCCACTGTCTCATCAGAATCCACTTTTAGTTTGGTGGGGAGGATACTTGAGCCGAGAAGGTCGTCTCTCAGATCTAAGATGGTTGAGGCAATTACATACCTCAAAGACTAGGAGCGTGCAGATGACAGGATACAACATCAGCCTGTGGATCTGGAGATCACGGACGCGGTGGCCGATTTTGTCAATCTCAACCTCGGATAGTCTATGTATATATATGTAGTTATTATACTCTTTTTCTTACCAGAGTATCCCACACTAGTGTGTAAGGTTTTTAACGAGGTAGTAACTCTATACATGTTAAAGATTTAATAAAATTTACTTTTTTTCCCTCAATATTTGTATCTATTGCCGCTGGTTTCACGCATTTAAATTGGCCTTACTGCATGTTAGGGAGTGTATGTCATTGGATTGGTAGCTGTCACTGCACCAAGACATCCATGTTTTTTTTTCTTTTTCTCTCTCTCTTCTCTCGTTTCCTATCTCTTGCTGTCACTTTCCTTCTACAACAGCATCACTTCTTTTCTTCTTGCTGCATGTACAAAGCGCCCTTTTTCAATGCCCTGTATGTGGTTGGAACTTGGAAATGAGTGCCCATTTGCAAATTTGCAGTAACACTACTAGCAACGATTAGTAACTTGTGAAAATTTTTATGGCGACAATACTACTAGTAACATCTTTCTATTTTGTGACAATACTACTAATAGTTTATAAGACATATTTTTTGTACAATCAACTTCGTGCATCTTTGATTCCTTTTCTTTAGTCGCAATAGTATAAATGGGCTGGGTCTGGGCTGACACGACATGAAACAGGCACGAAGCCCAAATAGACCGTATCTGGCTGGCACGGCACGAAAACAGCTAATCATCATCAAGAAATCAATGTTCCAAGCACTTCTCAAACAGTTCTACATATAAAAGGCTTCCAAGTTCCAAGTGAGGGTAACGCACCTCTGAATTAAAATTACGGGATTTCTTATCAACAAATTAATGGGCCACAAAATTGTAGTAATCGGAGCATACTAGCTAGGATTACGATTGGCAGATGAAGAACTACATTAGATCTCTCTCCTATATACCTTAATGATAAGGGTTGGATGATTAGAACTGTAAACAGAGTAGAATTTGAGTGAGTCTGACGTTTCAAGCCGGCCTAAATTCGAGTAGGCTTGACTAAACTCGGTAACAATTAACAATTCATTGTATATTAATTTTCAACGATAAAAAAAGCTTAAACTGAAGCTCGGTATGAGTTAACATGCAGTAATATTTAACAATTGATCTGTAAATTTACCGAGACTCACGAGCTATTCGAGCATGACTCGTTGAAGCTTGGGATCAAGCTCAAGATTGGCTCGTTTAGAGCTCAAATCAAATCTAGAATGTGCCGAGCTTGAGCAACTTATAAGCCTCCAGTTTTTCTTTATAACAGTCGTAAGGATAATATATAATAACAATTGTTCTGGTAAGTGGGATGCCCATTGCTTGTCAGCAAATAATATTCCCACCACTCCACCTAGAACTTCGTGGAGTGTCATGAAATACTCATGTCCGCGTTGTGTTTTTTCAAATATATATATGATCTTGTTTAGCCGTTCAAACATTGATCCAGCGTGTGAATTGTAAGTTCCTTTTTGAGAATCAGATAAATAACACTCTAGTTTTTTTCCGACATTAAACGCTATATTATAATGCCATAAGGCTAAGCCAATGCACGTTGCTCGACAGAATGCATGTCAAGCGGCACATCTCTGAATTTTTTACAACTCTAACACTCCTCTAAAGTTTAACAACAAAATTTGATTCTGATCGCTCCTATTTAGTAAATAAACATCTTGTCATACATTCAATCAAAGAATTGATAAATGAAGAGAACAGACTATCTATCTCTCTACACTGTATATATGTATAGCTCCACATGTACTCGTCAGATCTCGATCATGCCGCCTGGCCGGCTCTCTGCAGCGCGCAGTTGACGACTCGGCGGAAGTGGCTCGCCTCGCAGGGGATCCGCAGCACGCCCGGCTGGCCGTACCCGTAGCTCTGCGCCGCCATGTCCAGCAGCTCCGAGATGCAGGGGTCCCCGAGCAGCCTCACAGGCACCAGCACGCGCTCGCCGTCGCCGTCTCCGCAGCCGGCGATCATCGGGACGTGCCCTCGCGGGACCCTCTCCTCCTCGTCGCCGTAGCACGGCGAGGCGCCGGCCGACTCGCTGCCGCCTTTCTTCCTCCACACCATGCTGGTGTAGCGTGGTGTTGGATTAGATATCCTCGAGTGGTGTTGGAGCTGCGAGAGATCGTTTCTTGGCTGACGCTGCGGAGAGATGAGCCAAGGAGCGGTGGTGTATTTATAGGGAGACAAGGAGGGAGCCAAGTGATTTGCAAGTTGATGTCCTAACGGGGACTGTATTGGTCGCTTCGGGCCGGACTAGAGTTTGAGTGATTGAGACCACCTGAGATACCTCGATCCTTCGCGGTGGATAATGCAATGGGCGTTACCTAATGGGGAATATGGTTCGATCTAGGTCCTGCGTAGAAGTCAATAGTTTCGATCGGGCCATTAATTCTTCTACGCAAGATTAGGGAGTAGGTTCATTGCATGGTTTGAAGGAGTAAATCAGTGTGAATCAAGGAAGTCTTATCTCTTTTTGGGTTGGTTATTTGTAGATTTGCATATATATATATATACACTGTCCAAAGTTTAGAAACAAATATCTTAACCAATTTACTCTAAACAATATCATTTTCATATCAATACGGCCTCGAAAATGCAACTTCGACCGCTAATTTTTATCATAATAGATTTATAGAACCTTACAAAGTTATAATATTATGAAAAAAAATTTCGAGACAAATCTATATACAACACACTTTCATGTGTTCAATCTAAATACAAAAAATAGACTTTTTACTCTCTTTGAGAAGTACCAAGAGGTACCAAAAGTTCAACGGGTGGAGTCAAAAGTTCAAAGGGCGGAGATATATACCAACATTTGATATCTCTCTTAGTACTAGTTTAATGTAAGTTTTGGTACCTCTAAGAAATGATAAAAAAATCTCCGAAAAAATATGGATACCCAAGTTTAAAAGTTTGATTTATCATAATTTGAGACGATTTTACATGTTGCCTAGAAGAAATTGCATGTCGCGCGTCACCGAACGAGTACTGTTTGCGTAGCTTACCAAGAGATAAGGACTCTGTTGGAACCTAGAAAGTTCGCAACGCGGAAATTTTCCTATATTCTAGGAAAAATAATCTATTTTTAATAAAATTTATAAATTCCAAACAAAAGCGGGATTAGTTTAGTCCTCATATGATCGGTACAGACGAAGCCTCGACCGTAACCGTCACTTGACATGGACGTTCGATCGTGATGTGGTGTCAATATGATCGGACCATCAAATTGGACCGGCTGACGAATGATGTCCGACGAACGTTGCCCATCAATTGTTGACGAATCAAGAAGGACGAGAAAAAAGAAATATTTAAATAATATGTATTTTTTAATGTTATGTAAATAAATACTTGATAAAAAATTACAGAAATATGACTACCGCGGTTTAAAATGACGATCGTACTCTGTCACTATTTGAAACGATAATAATCCGATGTGGAATCCTACATGGCAAAAGCATATCTTTGTCACCATTTGAAAAGTGAGATGAGCTCTACCACTGTTTCAAATGGCGATATAACTTACGTCTACATTTGAAACGATGACAAAGATCATGTTGCTATATCAAATAGCAACAATGGTTTATCACCAATTTAAATGGTGACAAAGTTCTCAGGTTGCATTTTGTGGTTTGATGAGTTAGTAGTTTTGAAATAATAGCTAACTATTAAAGAGAGAATTTGATAAGTTTGTTGTATCCACGTAAGGAAGCTAAGAAATTATTTTTGTTTAAATAAATCACTTCAAACCTAACATAACACTTAATAACGAAAGTGCGAATTGCATGGTGCGTTCAATTTGGCTAGGTACATATTTTTGTCTCCCTACTCCTACGATACAAATGGCAATATGCATGAATCATTAATCTAAACTACAGCTAAGATACATATACATCTTTTGAAATCAAAAACACTGGAAGATGGAAAAGAAGTCAGATTTGCAATCATATATCCTATGCATCAGGGGCCATCAGTGCTTTTCCCTTATCTCCCTTGTAGGTTGGGCTTTGGCCTTTCTTGATGGCTTCCTACACAAGAAAGCTCAATACTCATCTTTCAAGTCCTATTCAACCTTGTCCCACTCCTAAATAACATCATATTTAGTAGGGGCATCGGCTACCCACAATGCCTTTCCCTTGTCTTCCAACCTCTTAGCCTTTCCTTCATCTACTGGAGTAAGGTTTCAAACAGTGAAAGTTACCGAGCTTAACTACGCTGTTGAGCTGTTATTTTTGCTAGATGAATGCCATGTCATACTTATCTGTTGGAAGAAGTAGCAATGCTCCGATGGCTGCCATTATGCACGTATAAAGTTAGCCATATATAAAATGTAGCATGCAATGTGAAATATGAATACGTGATATTCGCTGACACGGTAATCCCCACACATGTAGTACCCTCAGGTGGCGGTGCCTAGATGTGTGGATTGAATGATCATTGCTAGATTATCGTAGTCGTACTGTGGGCACAGAAACTCATATGGCACAAGTGCATCCTTGCACAAAGAATCAAGGTAGGGTTCTAGGTTGTTGGCAATCCACTACCGCTTTCAAAGCATCTCTCTGTAGTCTGACATTCCCAACCCCAACGGAGTGTGCTTCTCTACCTCTCTTCACCCTTCCCTCTCCTTGTTTTCGAAAATAGCTCGAGTAGGTGTTGGCTGTGGTGGTGGAGTATGCCTGTTTTGATAGCATTTAGTGTGTAGTGTTGGAGGAGTAAATTTTTGCTAATGAAAGTGCTCTCACATTAGCAAGAAGGAATCTTTGGGCACATGAAAGGTTAGTGAGTTGTCAATTCATCGAGAAAAGCTGATGCGCATGGTCAATTCACTAAGAAAAGTTGGTGAGTGTTGTCAATGCGCTAAGAAAAGCTTTTACGTGTTGTGAATCCACTGAGAAAAGCTAGTGTGCATTGTCAATTCTATCCAAAAAGGTGACATAGCATGGTATGGTCAATTATGTTAGAACCATTGGCATGATACAGTAAATTCAACCAGAAAAGGTGAAATATTGATGGTGTTACAAGGCACCTATGGTTCATTAGAGTGCATATTTTGCTAGCTATGCCTACGGAACAAATGGCAAGCATACAACACAACCAACCTCACTAAAAATATGGTTAATAGGCATCTTTTGGAATAAAAATGGCATGATGAGTGTAGATCCAATTGGGCTTGTGGGTGAACGCCCCTAAAGTGAAAATGGGTGTTACATCGTGAAAATATAATAAAGTAAGAAATCTAACTCAAAGATTTTATTTTATTATTTTGAGATTTTCTGGATTTTCTTGGACTATTTCTTAATTTCTTGGTTTATCTTGATTGTGCTTAAAAGGAGAAATCCATATAGATAATGAGCAAGAATAAAACCCTATGTCAACAAAATAAGTAAAAGTTTCTAAAAATTTGGATAAATGACTAGGACTTTGTATATGAATTTAAAACATTATATGACATGATAAAAGGTGAAGTGAAAGGCAATTAAATGGGATTTGATGGTGAATAGTGACCAGTTTAAGAATTTAATAAAATAATTTAGAACTATTTTGACCAAGAAATTTTATATAATTTTTTGTGCGGTCATATATATCCACAATAAAAAATATAATAAAACAATAAATTAGTTTGAAATATTTAAAAATTTGAAAATAGAAAGATTAGAAATCTAGAAATGGCAATGTCAGAATTTTTATAAATTAAATAATAAAAATCTAAAGCTGAAATTTTTACAGGAGATCATAATAGTGAAGATAATCCTGTACAAAAAGTTTCAAATTGATAATATATATCTCTCCAGAAAAATGGTTGTAAATTCTGGATGTCTCATCTCAACCTGAAATTTTAACAGGAAGACCATCCTTGTCAAAACGTCTCACATGAAAATTTTCAAAAGTTTTTGACACACAAATTTGGTCCAATTAATGACCTTACCTAGATGTCAGAATGTAGTGGGGGAGGAATTTCCTTTCCCTCGACTAACGAGTGGGCCCCTTGCCTGAAGCAAACCAGCCAAGTGGCCAACCTTCGCTCTCTGGCCAGTGGTCCCGGACCCAGGTGTAGCTACTCTCCTTCGTCTCCCTCAATGCTATCGAGACTTGGCTCTGCTGATCGCCCAGTACTCTGTGCCTTAACTCCATCCACACCATCGCCTCACCGCTGAGCTGTGCTCTAGACCATCCAGGATGCTTCGTTCGTCACCCGTGCAAGATGTTGGGCTCGCCTTACCTCTCCGTGCGCACAGCAGCACTGCAGTGCCATTCCTCTTCGATGGCTCCATGCTGCCAATCCTTGGCTCTGCGAGGGATGCACGCCCGTTTTCCCTCTCCCTTCCAACTATAAAGCCGGCCTGGGATCGCCTAGCTATGCCCTGCATTCCCCTTCACTTTTACCCCCTACTCGCCCACTGAATAGCCCTAATTTCCCTCGTTCTTCCCTCGACCGAAGAACCCTAGCTCTGAGAATAGCTCAAATCAAGGCGATACACAAGGTTTTCTCTCAATTCCTTTGCGCACTAGCATTTGTGACTCACCCCGTTCAAAACCCCTCAATAATTTTCAGGAATCATCAACTGGAGTCTTGCCTCCACTATACCCCTTTCTTCCCTAAAACCGGCGATCGATGACAGAATGAACTAGTTAGTCTCCAAATCCCGTGTCAGGTAAAATGGAATGATCAGGGTCCCAAGATGCTAAAATCGTAACCGATTCCATCAGTGGTGCCTTTTCTCACCGGCACGGCTTGCCGCCCCCTTCCACCGCCGCATAGCCATGGTGAGGGGGGGTGGTTTTGCTTGCCGCCGGTAGGAATGGGTACCACCAATGAATGCGTGTTAGGTCGCTGGTGCTAGTCGTGCTACCGGTTCAACTCCTCCGACCGTAGATCGCCGCCGGCAAGCCCGAGTCCGCCGAGCCCAACTCTGTCTCACTGCGCTACGGGTCCCGCCTGTAGTGACTACGGCCAATCCTTCTGGTGCGCACTCTTGAGTCACTGCTTCGCAGGCCCAAGATGTTAGCATCTGGGTTCGGTTTGAACAGGAACAGTTGGGCAAAGCAAAAGACGCTTTCAGTTCACAGAAAGCGTATTTTGCCAATTTCCTTAATTTCCAAATCGGTTAAAAGTTCAAACTTGAATATCTTTCGCATCTTTAATCCAAATGGAATGAAACAAATTTCTAAATTCATATAAAATCAATTTCTTACAGAATATGAAAAAATATTTTTAAAAAATATCTCTGGATAAATTTGAAATTCAAATTTAAAAGAAAGGGCCTAAACATATGCTATACACAAAAATTTTACAAACAAACTTAGAATTAAATGAAACCAATTTTGATGGAAATTCAAGGAACCCAAATATTAAAAATATTTGATTTAAACTTTGTTTGAATTATTTTCTAGCCTAAACATATGCTATACACAAAAATTTTACAAACAAACTTAGAATTAAATGAAACCAATTTTGATGGAATCCTTATGCTTCAAGGAACCCAAATATGTAAAAATATTTGATTTAAACTTTGTTTGAATTATTTTCTAATAAAGGTGGTTTGCAACATTATAAATATTCAAAATTATATGGTTGTGCAAAAGGAGTCTGAAATGAGTAAAATTGATGTTTATGTATTAGTATAATAGGAGAACTCCAGAATATGGCAGAATGTTTAACTAATGAATTCAACTTGAATTGTTCCATGAATAGAACGAGCTCCTAGAATATAGTTGAATGAAGAAGCATATGGGAATCTGCTTTAACTTGAAAAGGTTGTATGACTTGATTTGGTCTTAAGAAGTAAAGAACAAAGATCTCTCTATATGTGTATCCACGAACTCACAAGGAAGGTATACTCAAAAAAATATGGTAGAGAAGAACTAGGACCGGAAAACTAACTTAGGTAACCTCTGGAGGAACCTCCACACACACCCATGTGTGTGTCTATACACACACACACACACACACACACACTATCACGGCTTTGCTAATACTACTAATGATAACATGCTAAAATAAAGATTCCTTAAACACATGTACATAAGACATAACCACATAGGTCTCCAAAAGCAAGTGTTTATTTGGATTTTCTACTTATATTCTTTTGCTCTTACTTAGGTTTATTATTTATCACATGATCTCTTTATTGGACAACGAGTAGAACCTGACGTTTCTGATTTGATTGACGATGAGCTCGCCGACGACCCCGACTACCTACCAGACAACGAACAGCAAGGCAAGCACGTCCTTGAACATCTTGATCCCACTATTTGAAATAAGTACTTTACATGGTTCTTGTCAAACTATTATGCATGTGATTAATTTTGTAAAAAGCACTATGATGGGATACTGATAGATATACCTAGCCACACCTAAAAAGTTCTCACAAAATATGAAACTACGAACCATGATGATCTTAGCTTAAGGGTAGACAATACATGATGTCACGTGGGTATACACAATTATTTAACCATGCTTAGCCCTACCTAGCATATATGTAGTTCTCTTTCATAACTTAAAAGGGGTGTTTTACAACTAAAAATGTTGAGAGATGGTAATTTGGTTAAAAACCCAAAAATAAAACTATGGATCTGACGTAGGCATGTATGGCCAATAGCCGGTTGTGCAAGGGAAAGACTTGTACGTAGTGTAGGGGGAGATTTATGCCTGAGTCGTCTTAAGTACCGAACTATTGTGTTGTTTACAAACCAAAGAAAACCATGCAACCACAAGTGCTGGAATGGGACATCCTTAACCTATTAAGTCATTTAGATCTGGCTTTGCATATTGGCAGGCGGGAGATAGTACAAGCACTCTTTTCTAGGGTTGCTTGTAAGGGGCTTCCACACCTCGGTGTGTGTAAATGCATGTCGGTACAATGGTGTACGCCTTGCTATAAAGAGAAACGGTGCCCAATTATTTTTGTGATGATGATACCATCTTTCACGTATATGTGTTTCTTCTACCATAGTAAATGTTTGTCGTCACTGGGCTGGTGCAAAGTTAAGTCTAGGTAATGTAACAGTTATGTATGATCTCTCTGCAGCACACCAAAGGAAGTGTGTGAAATGCGCTGCATAAAGAGATGATCATTTCTTGTGGGTAAAGTTGTACACCTCTGCAAAGTGTAAATCTAATCGATTGGCCCCGCCTATGGTCAAAGACATTTGGTAACGTCATCACTTAGTTAGCTTTTGGTATTTTCAAAAATGGTTTTGTTATGGAAATAATATGGAGTAATAAACTTCATGACGGGGGACGATCATGGAGTGGTTTTAACTAGTCGAGTAGACTGCGATGAAAAACTTAAGAACTCTATCATATTTGAATAAAAATTGTGCCGTTGGAAAACTGCGTTTATAATCTACCATATGATTATGTTTTAATTCCGCAATCGTAAAACAACTAGAAAGCCTTCCTCGTTTGTCATAACCTGCACTTTATTATAATTGCATCTGTGATACACTACAAGTCTTGTTGAGTACGCAATGTACTCAATCTTGCACTCGCTATTGTTTTAGGTGATGATACAGAAATCCCTGATGACACATACGATTCCGCAGGATTCGGGGACTACGATGACGATATTTTCTGGGGGTTTTACCTTGTCTATTGCCTGGGGTTATGGGTTAGAGGCAAACTGCAAGATAAAGTAATCTTCCGCTGCAATGTTTTGGCTTATATTACTAGTACTCAATCTTATCGTACTTAAGTGAATGTAATATATCTATGTGTATGGATGTGATTCCAATTTGTAAACTGCACATACTAGCCACTGATCATGGGACTAGTACTATGTGCACACAAATCCCGTTATTGATATGATTATCAAAAATGGGGGCCTTACAATGGGACACCATGGGGCACCTACATGGAGTGCCGGTCATTAGGGTGGCATGGATAGGGCTAGTTGCCCTGATAGTGATAGGTGCAATTGTAACTCAGGTTGGCACATCAGTAATATGGGTGGTACTCGCTGCTGAGGTTGACCACATCCTCGTTGTTCCTCACTTTGATGCTCTACCTATGGAGCTCGTTGTTGTTGATCCTCTCAGTTTGGAGCTCCTCTCGCAACTCATTTAGATGGATTCAGGGAACATTGGTGTAAACTAAGGCATGTATTGGATATGGTTGATCCACCCACTCAATGAATTTGCATTCCATAATCTGCAAGAAAGATGAGGTGATTACAAGTGATACAAATGATACAAGCGTGGAATTTTAGATAGGAAATGAACTGCTAACCACAAACAAAGGGCAGCGAAAGAATCAACATCCTAGGTTCCCCTCATTGTCGAAAACTTGGACCGCTACATTGAGTTTGGTCGAAAACTTGGACCGCTACATTGAGTTTGTTCTTACATATTGGCTAAGGCTCGGATGTGTGGATAGGATAGTCTTGGAGGGGATTTCTTAAGGTTTAGAACACCCCTATTTTAAGTGGAAGATCAGGCTTTGGGGTCAAGTTTTAAAAGACCATAGATATATGTGTCTTCTAGGTAACATAGCCTCGTTCCCCAATTCATGCCTGCTATTCCTTCCCTCACCCTGAGTTACCTACTCTATTCACAATGTTGTGGTTGGAAGAGTTTGTTGGAAATACATGAGTTCTTTGTGTTGGACAATTTATAGGCTCTCTCGAATGTGGGCGATGGACTTGAGGCACATAGAGTATAGTGAAAGGAAGAATAGATTATTTCATTTCGAATAGCAGGTAGCAGTGTATTGTCACCTCGGTATATAAAAAAGGTTGTTCAGAGTGTTGTCACTTCGAGTTGAAAAAGGAAGAGGCATGTTGTTGTCATTTTTAACTGAAAAGGCTACATGCTCACCTTGTGTCAGCATGTACTATGCCCAATAGCGTTAGTATACCTAGGGGTGGGCACTTTTAAACCGAAACCGAAAAACTGAACTGAACCGATTCAATTTAACCGAATATTTCAGTTTTTTTGGTTTTCGGTATTTGGTTCGGTTTTTATTTTAGTTATGTTTGGTTTTTGGTTCGGTTTCTGAAATCCGAAAACCGGTTTTTCTAAAAACCAAATTTAAATCGACCTGACCTGACCTAACACTTGGCGCCGGTTCGCCCATCACGAACAACCGAACATTAAACCTTCCTCGTTCCCCAATCCCCATCGCGAATAGCGAACATTCAACCATTCCCCATTCCCCAATCCTCCATTCAACCATTCAGCAATCCCCATTCTTGCAGCCTCCTCCCTCGGCACCGCGCCGATGCCTCGAGTTGCCTCGAGCTCCCGGCCTCCCGATTCCATCGATGGCCTGCGGAGCTGGTCCTCGGAGTAGGGGGATCGGTCGTCGAGGAGGTTGGGCGCGACAAGGGCGGCGAACTCGATGAGACTATTGGAGTTGGTGTCAGCGCGCTGGATGAGGGCGTCGAGCTGGTCGGCTCTGGGCTTGAGGCTGAGGGAGCGGAGGAGGGAGCCGAGCTCGAGCTGCATCAGGATGCTATCATTGTTGCGGTCGAAGGAGCGGAAGATATCCTACAGCTCGACCAGCTAGTCATCGTCCGCTAGCGCCTGCTACTGCTGGTTAGTGTTGCTGCAGTAGGTGGGCGTCATGGTCTCCGATGGCTGTTTGCATGTGGTGGCATCATGATCTCTGGCTGTGCCTGGCTCGCTCATGACGGTCGTCGATGGAATCGGGAGGCCGGGAGATTGCTCATGGCAGCCACTGAGGTCTACTTCCTGGGCATCATGGAGCACCCGAGCCTCGTCAAGCTCGTCGGCTACTGCAAGATCTGGATTACATTATCTTCAAGCCTCTTTTCGGTTAATCAAAAAACCGAATTAACCGAACCGATTTGGTTCGGTTAATTTGGTTCAGTTTTTCAATTAGTTCAGTTTCTAGGATTTAAAAACCAAAATTTTCAAAAACCAAAAAAACCAAACCAAAAAACCTGAAAAAACCGAATGCCCAGGCCTAAGTATACCCCATGTTCATGCTACTAAGTAGGGAAGGTTATCTTGTAGCCATAGAAGATATCATGTATCACACCTCATGTGTCGCAGTGCTGAGTAGAAGGGATGTAATGGAACAACTTTACAAACAAACCAAAA
Source organism: Guadua angustifolia (assembly GCA_036346375.1). Classification (NCBI taxonomy): domain Eukaryota; kingdom Viridiplantae; phylum Streptophyta; class Magnoliopsida; order Poales; family Poaceae; genus Guadua; species Guadua angustifolia. The sequence goes on along the minus strand of CM070504.1, from coordinate 62,835,724 downwards.
CAAAGGGGAGCATAACAACACGAACATCATAGGATGTGGCAAAACATAGCAACAAACTATAAAGACAAACTAACTACAAAAATTGCATGCTACACCATAACACCAAAATAAGGTCCATGAAAGAATGGAAACTTAGCACATGGTTCCTCATAGGTGCTACCACACGAGTGGCCTCAGCCTTAGGTCGGCATTGTGCATGACTTGATAGGTAGGTCCAGTGTTAAAATGTCTAGACCCACCACGCCCATCCTAGGCATCCTCCACTATGGTCTCTACCATCCTAGAAAAGAGAGTAGTCTAGAGGCCATCAACCTATGTCCAGATTGTTGGTAAATGTTATTGCAATTGAAAAAGACGTCGCATGTACCAAACATGATTTTATCCAATTTGCATACTTGGGAATCCAAAGAGGGTCGATCCTCCATGCCCTCATGGCAGTGCATAGTCGCAATGTGTCAAGCTGAATTGGTGCCTCTCCATGCTGAGGCAAGATAGTCACAAAATGCCTGCAATCAATGGTGTTGATGGTCAGGTCAAGCAGCTCGAAGGCCACTTTGCACATAGTTTGTTGTCCTGCAAACAAGTTCTAAAAACCATAATATATTAGTATGATAGAAAGCAACGAATCACAAAGTAAATGTACAAGTAAAGTAACATAACACAACATAAATCCAAAAGTAAAGTAATAGAATATAAGGTATACACACAAGTAAAGAAACATGATCATGTGTAGGTTACAAATAATGCATAGATCATCGACAACGCCGAGCATCATGACTACCCTACTAGTGCCACGTAGTTTCAGCATAACAGGCAACACCAGTTCTGGAGGATATGTAGGTACCTGATTGAGCACAATTGGGAGTTCTTCCACACTTGTGGTGGACTTCTTGAAGCATCTAGTGTTGGGATTATGCCCAATAGCGTATCATGCGCCACATATGATGTGGGCTTGGTAATGACAGGTCACATATGATGTGGGCTTAGCGGGCCACGTTGGGCATGAGCTACAAACCTTATTGGGCTTCTAGCGTAGGGGCCCAACTAGGGGGCTATATAAAGGGAGGCGATGGAGGCTTTGAGGATGATGAGCTTCTAGGTTTTCCCCTCCACCAAACCCTAGCCGTCGTCTCTCCCAAGGGTTCACACGTGAGGTGCTAGCACACCCGCATGGATAGATTCCAATCCCTGTACTTGTGGATACCGTAGAGGCGTTGCACCTGCGGCGCTAATCGAAGCGAACCTGGAAGGAGGCGCAATCAAATTCACGCATAGTTTCTGGATGTAATCTTGTTTTACTGATTCCTGATGATCTAGAAGGAATTTGAGGGCAGGACTGGATGCATTGGAAAGCATATCTCGTTAGCTTTCAGTGGATACTAAGAACACCCAAAACGGAGCTCGTATGTGGCCTGGGCGTCCATTTTAAGTCGGACTGCTCCTGGAGGTCGCAATCTTCCGCGAGGACTTCCGACGCTTCGTCTACCTCAACGCCGCCTACGATCCGGTCGTGGGGCTTGGCCATGGAGTGGCAAGGCCTTGCAGCACCAGCGAGGAGGAGGCGTGGCATGTACGGCTACTTCCACGATGTGCGGATCGTTTGAACTGGCTTCATCGACTCGTCTTCCGCTGCACTACGCGTCGTAAGGTAATGCGATCTGTGATCAAGCGCTTGTAGGGTGTCCTGGGTAGTCACGATAGAATTTGATTCTGTGCTAGCATAGTATCCTGCGTTTCTCAACAGTGGTATCAGAGCCATCCTATTTAGTTCTTGATCTAGATCGGTTTTGGCCGCATATGTGATATGCGGGGTACTAGATGCGATCTACTACCGTTCTTCTTGTAGCCGATTGGATCGGTTAGTTAGGGAGAATCCAACTGATTAATGGAGATTGATCTGAAACTTTGATTGATGGGACCAATCGAGAGTTAGATTGGATCAATCAGATGGACTATAGCGCAAATGTTGCGTTTAGTCATTATGATATCATTAGTGGATTTGATTAGATTGGACTTGCATGTTGTGTTGATGAGATCAATATAGTATGTGCATACGGTAAATATGCATTAGTAGTATATGTGATATATTATTAAAGTAGTATATGTGATATATTACTAAATTAGTTGTTCTAATCAGTTCATTAATATATTTGAGTTGGTATAGAGATCAACTAAATCATGCCTTGTTTGTTGATGTGATCAACACACTGCTGACTTCGGATTTTAGTAGATTTGATCTACTATTACCAGATTGGGTTGGCCACCGGGAAAGGTTCTCGAGGCAACGCAGCTGGGATACGCCGTGTAAAGTCTAGTTTGTAGGATGTTGCCGAAAGTAATTTCGAAAACCACTCGGCACTACTCGGCATTGCTCGGTGCTACCCGGACCACTCGGTAATGAGCAAATTGTTGTTCGGATAACTTGGTGCTGTTCAGTGGTACTCGGCACAACTTGGCGTTACTCGGTACCACTCGGTTTTTGCTCGGAGGAGCTCAAGTTGGTCGGGGGCATGATGTGTGGTTAATATGATTAACTCGATGGATCTTTTATTGAAATTATGACCAATATTGATTGTGTGTATATTTTTCATTCTGATCCATAGAGGGCTATATATTTGTGCTATTAATCACAGTTGAAATTAGATTTCTTTATATTATAGCCTTTATGATACCTCGCAATATGCTATGGTGGGCCTTGTTGGATATTTGTATTCGGTTAAGGAGAATTTATCAGTCAGCACCACATGCTTGATGTGGCGTGGCCGAGTGAATATTTGATTCATGGTCAGATAATTTTTCAGACCACTAAGCAAGGGCTAATTGTTAGTCCAGTATTGTATTAATATGATTAATTCAATCGAACTTTCTCGGGTAAGATTGTGAATATGATTCATAGTTCAAACCCTGCCGACCAAGCTGTTAGTAGGCTAACATGCTTAGTGGAATATTTATTGGGTCAATTTGATTGGTCCGGAGCTAGATAATATGATTAATCTGTTGGAATTTTTCATAGGCTAAATTTATGAATATGATTCTCTATGGGGAAATTGTTTCCACCACACAAACTATTTATGTGCCTTTTATAAAATGTTATAAGCTCACATCGCCTGATAGAATTTGATTCTATGCATATGTATGTGAATAGTTTGACCCTCGTGTATACGATGAATGTGTGGGATCTTACTGATGCTTACATATTAATTTGTGATACTTGACTAAAATCAAGTAGATGGCCCGGTGGACAGAAATGGACGCATGGTGATATTGATCACTGTGTCTTGGGCCATACTGGTGCACTGCTTAATAGTGTATTTTCTGTGATGGTTTATCTGCTATGCTATTCTTTCATCTTGATAGAATAGATTTCCTCGAAAAATTAAGAGTGTTTGCCCTTCCAACAGCTGCACCTATTAAGGTCTTGCATGTTAACTAGTAGTTTCTGCCAAAGCAGGGTGCCGTTAATTTAACTGATCAATAGGGTGAAGTCGGACTTCACAACATAGTGTTGGTTTTACTTGACGAAGCTATCTAAACGGTTTTGAGCTTCGGGGCAAGGGTGTTGGTGCTGAGTATCGGCACATGCCACTCAACACACAAGAGTCACATATGATGTGATCGGCAAAAGGGTTGCCTACCTATGTCACTGGGTTCTAGCGGTGAGCTAAAGTTCACTAGGATTTTAGTGAATATGGATTTTGTCCTACTACAAGTCATTAGAGGGAATGTGACTTGAGTGGGAGTATCTTTTGTTAATTTGGTAACGAAGGGTACACAACATAAACATAGTTTAATATTTGTTGATTACCTCGTGCTTTACTATTTGAGAGATATATATTTGATATGAATTTCTTATTAGTGCATTGTGATTGATATTGATTTTGAGAATTGTTCTCTTATTGTTGAAAGGAATATTTGTTCTAAAGAATAGTACCTAGATGAACTAGCTTGAAATGCAATCTGAATTGAAATGGTGTTTATTGGAAACACTGCAGTTGTTTTCTTGGTGTTTGCTGTCTCATTATTGCCGCCATGAACTCTGAGCTTTGGAAGCAAGATGAGATTATGGGTGCCTACAATATGATTGTGGACTTTGAGGGCATGTTTGAGGATCAGACAAGAGCTAGAGGATTTGATCCCTAAATCACTGTTTGCAAGTTAGCACAAGAAGAATTCGGTCAGCCATCATGTAGTCGATATGATTGATTACATTGGGCATTAGGAAATTTGATTTTCCCTTTAGCTAATGGTTAGCTATTGATGTGATTCTTGGAGAAATCATTGACCAAGATGCATATGATGCATGTTAGTGTTGGAAAGCATTATAAAGCTTTAATCATGTGATGATGGTTCGAAAGACTGGTCAGCTTATGAAGGAGATCGAGTCTTGAGTGAAAAGGGAAAGGTCCTGATGAGATCTGGAGTACCAATCCTAGACTTGTGAAGTTGAAGATTGGCGTTACCCTGACACTATAAGATAGGATTTTGAAATAGTGGCAAGGGTGTTGAAGTTGTCTCGTTGGACGTTGACATACTCTTAACGGCCCAACTGTCAGGATTAATGTCGGAGATAAATAATTGTTATTATACTCTTGGCATTGGCAAAATCAATAGTTCAACTTCATCTTGGGAGTAGAAGGTTATGAACCGCAAATATAGAACAAATGTTGTTCGATTTGCCTGATTGATTTGTCGTGTTGACATGCTCCATTAGTGAATGGATGTGTATTTGGATCCTGATGATACACTTGTGTTGTGCCATTGTTTTCATTATCTATATGTTGGTATACTTTAGAAATAATAGTGCTCATAAAAGGGGTTCCATGAAGTCACAGAGAATGAACCATATATGATATGGATCGGAAAGTGTTCCATACTGTTTTATCAAAGTTTGAATTGTGGAGTACATGTAAGACGTCTGACGTCTGATGAACTCACTCTCAACTTAGATAAATATTTCTTTGTGAAGTGCAAAGTGTTTGTACATTTTAAAGGGGGCGAGAACAAATTATTTGTTGCTCGGAATGGTTGATTTTGGAGAAAATATTTTTCCAAAATAGTCAGTGGGAGCACAATGTGACTCGAAGTAGTTCGGGAATCATTAGAAAGTGTTTTTGTTCCTACTAAATTTTCATATTATGTACAAGTTGTTGTATGTTTTATGAAAAATAAACCGACCCTACATATGTTCTAAAGCCGCATTAGTCACCTATATGATAGGGATGACAATTGTTGTCAGACTATGATGAGCTTAAGACTTGTGAGGAAGTGTGATGGGCCTATGCTCTGAAAGATGGTTTAAAGCCATGGGATCTAAAGATGAGCTGTGCATGATGATTAAGTTATGAACTTGATTAATCCGCTTAATGCTATCTGGATCGATCTAGCTATTGTTGCATATTTGATATGCGAGATGGGTGTCAAAATGGCTCTCCCTGCTTTGTGGAGACCTAAGTGAGAATATGTTCTTGACACGACCTCAAGGTTTTGATGATCCATAAGATGCTATAGTATGCAAGTTTATGAAACAAGCATCTCAGAGTTGGATATTTGCTTTGATGTAAAGTCAAAGTGTTTGCTAGTTCATCAAGGGCAAGTGGGAGCACATTTACATTTGATCTTATATATGTATGACATATTGGTGATCAGAAATAATATTCCGTAAATCTACCATGTCTTAATTAAGAAACTGTTCTTCATAGAAGACTTTGGGACAGATTGGAAATTTTGGCATAAAAATCTATAGAGATAGATTTAAAAGGCTAATTGGATTAGTGCTTTATGTTGACATAATGTTGAATGGTTCAGCCGAGAATGTGTTCTCGTGTATGTCATATTGTATAGCAATACTCAGTAATTTAATACTTGATGAGCTTGATAATTGCCAAAATTAAGGTTCACACCTTGAGCGCATTAAGATGAATGTCACCGAATATGCCGATATCAATCAAATCCGGGTGAATGTCACTGGATGTTTTTGGAAAGGAACATTCTAAGATACTTATGAAGTAAAACGATTGTGTTTCTTTGGTGGTGAGGAAATACGGCATGTAATGGTTACATTGTGCATTAGTTTCCAAACCAATACTTAATGGAGGTTGAGAAGCTGAAACTGTTCCAGGCCTAGACAAATATTACCACAACCTTTATGAAAGGCGTACATGAGCATTGAATATTGGATATTCAATTGGTACGCTCTAGTGCTGGTGGAGAAAACATAAGTGATAAGCCAACTAGCCAGTCATGGGGATGACTTTATCACTTCTATGTTTATGATGGATAATATGTTATCACAGTTCCTTGAATAACATCATCGGTATTGATCAACAAGTACGACTTGTTCGTGGAACTCATTTACTATATGTTGTTATTCTAAATTGGTCCCTGATCTTATATCATAATCTGAATAATTATGATTCAAAGATTAGCACATGCATTGGTTGATGATCAGGTTCCCGGATCATTGATATGGGGATATCAAATCAATGGTGTGGACACTTGTTGGTGAACAAGGGTAGTTGGACAGACCCACTCCGAGACATTGCTGAGATTGTTATCTTAGAAGTGCCATCAGATTGTAGTCTCAAGTGATACACCTATATGGTCTTTAAACTTGAGATCGTCATGGATTCCCAGCATGTGGACTCGTATGCTTTGGGGTTATCAAACGCTACGCCGTAATTGGGTAGTTATAAAGGTAACTACTGGGTATGCCACGAAATATTGCCAGGGGTTTGATCGGTCAAGATAGGATTTTCCCCTCCTCGATAACGGGAGAGATACCTCTGGGCCCCTCGGTGTGGATGGATTGGAAAGTGCATGGCCATGCCTGTGATTAAAGAGTTAATCACAATCCCCGAATCCATCACATTGATGAGTAAAATGGTCGAGCTATCAACAGGGTGGCACGTATCTTGCCCTGAGCTTGACTGGTATCGTGCGGCAAAAGGATCGGTATATGTCGAATGTACCAAGGTTCAGCTGATATGATCATTCTGTGCATTCGGGGGTCAATATGTGCTGCTAGGCGCCGCTATTGATCTGTGGATTGGAAAGGTATTTCCGGGTCCACTGCCGACTTGGACATGAACCTACAGGGTCACACACTTAAGGGGGTTGGAATACTCTTTGCATAATTGTCTATTGTGTAAGTGGGAGATTGTTGGGATTATGCCCAATAGCGTATCATGCGCCACATATGATGTGGGCTTGGTAATGATGGGTCACATATGATGTGAGCTTAGCGGGCCACGTTGGACGTGGGCTACAAACCTTATTGGGCCTCTAGCGTAGGAGCCCAACTAGGGGGCTATATAAAGGGAGGCGGTGGAGGCTTTGAGGATGATGAGCTTCTAGGTTTTCCCCTCCACCAAACCCTAGCCGTCGTCTCTCCCAAGGGTTCGCACATGAGGTGCTAGCACACCCACGTGGATGGATTCTAGTCCCTGTACGTGTGGATACCGTAGAGGCGTTGCACCTGCGGCGCTAATCGAAGCGAACCTGGAAGGAGGCGCAATCAGATTCGCGCACAGTTTCTGGACGTGATCTTATTTTGCTGATTTCCGATGATCTAGAAGGAATTTGAGGGCGGGACTCGATGCATTGGAAAGCATATCTCGTTCTCTTTCAGTGGATACCAAGAACGCCCAAAACAGAGCTCGTATGTGGCCTGGGCGTCCATTTTAAGTTGGACTGCTCCTGGAGGTTGCGATCTTCCGCGAGGACTTCCGACGCTTCGTCTACCTCAACGCCGCCTACGATCCGGTCGTGGGGCTTGGCCATGGAGTGGCAAGGCCTTGCGGCACCAGCGAGGAGGAGGCGTGTCATGTACGGCTACTTCCACGATGCGCGGATTGTTTGAACTGGCTTCATCGACTCGTCTTCCTCTGCATTGTGCATCGTAAGGTAATGCGATCTGTGATCAAGCGCTTGTAGGGTGTCCTGGGTAGTCGCGATAGAATTTGATTCTGTGCTAGCGTAGTATCCCGCGTTTCTCAACATCTAGGCCCTAATTTATTTTGGATTTTGGTAATTTATGACAATCATAATTAAAGGACTAACATGTTTCTTTAGTGTACAAGATTAGGTTAGTCCTCATTGTTGCATAAATAAAAAAAGATGGAATTCTAAATACAAAGATATATCAATGATGCAAGCTCATGGCCAAGGTATAAGGATTTAAGGACTTTTTCATAGCATTTGATGATCTCGGTGTTTAGAGATGAGATAGGGTTGCTAGAATAGGTATTGTACTATCAAGAGGGACCTTTAGCTAGTAGCTTGAATATGTTTAAGAATCATAGCTCAAATCATACTCATCCTTGGTTATGTTCATTCTTTGAAAAATCTTTTGCAAAATTATATTGTCCTGTTAAAGTCAGCACTATTGGCAACTAGAGGCCGGTACTACCTCTGGGTTAGTAGTACCGCCCTCTAGGTGTGGTAGCTATTTTCGAGAAAGGCTGCTTATGCAAAGAATGCCTGGCTGGAACTACTGCCACACTCAGCGTGCGATTTTGCCGCAGATCCAGTACTACTGCTCCACCCATGTCGATGGTTATTTTACAAAGAGGCTATTTTTCCAAAAGTTGCTCAACCGGCACTAACAGAGCATTAGGCAGGTATTACCATAAAGGCGGTAGTACCGCCTTAATGATGGCTTTAGATATTTTACAGAAAGGTGCACTTGGGCTAAATTCCTAAAATTCAGAGTGCAGCACTACTGGGCCTTAGTTGGCGATAGTGCCGGAGTACTGTAGCAACTGCAACTATCACCTACTGTAGTTAATGCAAATCTGACCATTGCCTTGGTGGTCGGCACTACCGGCCCATACATGGTGGTAGTGCTGGATTTGGCAAAAAATCAAGCCTTTGTTCCAAAGGCTAGAAAAATAGTTGAGGGCTATAAATACTCCTCACCTGCACCAAGGGCAAGGTTAAGAATCTCATTGAATATCACTCTAGTGCATTAAATTTCACATTTGTGAGTAGTTGAGAGAATTCAAACGTGTGCATTCAATTTGAGCTATTAGAATCACTCGATCATATTCAAGTAAGCATCATAGTCTATTCTCTTAGAGTCTGCCGCCTTCTAGACAGGTGTAGAGGCATGAGAACCGGTAATCTCTTTAAAGGAGTTTGTGAAGAGGCCTGATATCAATGTAAAAAATAGAGCTCATCCTCTTATCTCACACTTCGTGTCATACACACGCGAGCTAAACTTTGCTACCTAGAATGTCCCCCTCAGGGACATTGCCCAGAACCTGTGTGCTTCCTACATCCCTTCTTACTTTTGAATAATGCTCTTTTGCAATTTCAATACTTTAACTTACGAATCAATTCTTTTGCAGTCAATTCGTTAGTCACTTTAACTTCATTTGCCTTTCCTACCGAGCTGACCGCACCACACGAGACTGGTACAGAGGATATGTCTCACCTATCAAATCTTCCGCGGTTAGAAAGAGAGGTTATTTTTATAAAAATTTTCATACGAAGCTATTTTTGAAAGAAAAAAGCAGAAGGCTAGTAGTAATTGGCTTCCGATTTATTTATATCTTAGGTCTTATTTGGAGGGCTGTGGCTAGGCTAAAAAGTTATTTTTGGCTTGCTGAGCTGTAAAACAGCTGTAGTTAGCGGCTGTGGTTTTTCTTGTTATACCGTTTGGCAAACTAGCTGCTACAGTTGTAACTTTTGGGGGCAACTGAGCGGGGAGGCAGTAACCTAGTGAAGTACAACAACAACTAAACGGGGAGGTGACGTGGATACGGCGAGATGGGGTGCCGGAGGTCAGGGAGGAGGAGCGAGCGAGGTGAGAGGCTGGCGAGCGAAGCCACAGCTGAAAAACTTCTCTTCAGCGGTTGCAGTTTTTGGAATACTTTTGTTGTGACTTAGGTTTCTAGCTGTTTTCTAGCCATACTGTTTAGGGAGTTTTTTGCTCAAAACTAAAGTACAACTCCCCTAAATAACCTCTAGTACAATCGATGTGTCTTTCTGGAATATTATCTAATAGTCTAGTAAAAATTAGCGTTGTTCGTCCAAATATTTTAGTTATGATCAACATAAGTTTTATAGATATCTAGATCAACTGTATAAAAACTATGCAACAGGTTTGTTTCGAAATAATTTCTAAGGCTATAATTTTATTAGATTTTACAAATATAATATATTATATTTAAAGTTATGTTTAAAAGACCGTTCCAACTTAACAAACGAATCGCGACGTTAATTACAGATGCAATGGGCTCCACCGCGGAGAATCTTCACAATGTTACAGGGCATAGCACGTGAGCAAATACCGGTCGTTCCCATGGTCAAAAAGAATTAATGCTTTTCTAACCCTTTTCTCTCGAATTTCGTAAATTTGACTTTTTTAAATAAAATTGTAAATTTAACCCTCTCTACTACTATGTAAGGCACGTCAAACAACACCAATCCTTGTCTCGTTTGAGAAGCATGGAAACCGGCGTTACCACTCTTGCGGGAGGAGCCAGTGAGCACGGAAGGCGCTTAGAGGAGTACAGAATGTGCCTTCCGTAGTAGAAAGGGAACTAGATTTACAATTTTATTGAGGAGGGAGCTATTTTTTAAAAAAATAAAATGAAAAAAGAGGAAGAGGCTAAAAAAAAGTGACCAATGAAAAGACAAAAACCCAAAAGCGGAAAAAACGGCAGGGTCGGCTGCTGCCACTCAACGAGCGTTCCAAACATTCCTCGTTTGGATATGCATCGTATTTTCTCAGTTCTCGCTTCTTCTCTGTCTTTTTCCAAGTATAACACGTGCTTCGATGAAAGGTCAATCAAGCTAATAAACAAACGAGTACTAATACGCTATGTGGTACTCCCTGTTGAAAAAGCTTAATGGGGTCCTTGTTCCTAAATTGTTTGTAAAAATTAGCATCCTTATGTCTCTTGCACCACCTACTATGCAAATCAAGTGATAGATAGAGCTCATCTTCCCTCATTGTTATTTTATAATCGCCTTCAATGAGCCAACATGTCAACCATGTATGCAAGAGCTAACTTTCACATTCCTCAGAAATCGCAACCAACTGTCAGTTTTTTCACTCTCCATAAAAGCAAGAGCGATGGAAAGAACTTGGCCTTGCCATTGTAGCCGATATCTAGTACTTGTACTTTTCAGTCAGGAAGGCATCATCTATGCAAATGAATGGACGAGAATGTCTGAATTTATTGATCCACATACTAAAAGCGAAGAATACTCACTTAAGTACTACCTTCTCAAAGAACTGCTTTGAGGCATGTTCCAGAATATAACACGTCCTAGAATGCCTTTGTTGTATAACACATAGCAGATCGGGCATGTTATGGTAAGCGTTTTCAAACATACTGAACTTTGTTTTTAGTGCCTTCTGATTAGCCTTCCAAGGCTTAGGCTATTCACAGTGCATTGTATCTTGTCACAATATCCAAAACTGTCATGTCATATGATATTATAGAAGATACAATTATCTCAATGTATGGTATCATGGATTATTTCTTAGTCTCCACAAGATAATTAAATGCTATATGTGTATGAGAGTATGAATTGTGGGCCACTTAGATGATTCAAGTTTCAATGTCTATGATTTCGTGCCCAAGTGGTATCTTCCTCAAGATATAGTTTTCTTCTCTCCCCTCTTAACTCTCTTGCCACATCATCAAAAATGCTTATGTGGCATGCATTAAATGGGTATGTTACCATGCACTGGGAATAGCCTTAGCACAACTTATTATATACTAGAACCTCTTATGTATTGTAAAAATAATGGAACGTAGTTCAAAATCTAGGTTGCCTACAACCTCTCTATACATAACATTTACAACAAAGCCTAAAGATAGGTTTTTAACATGGACTCTATCACCACATATATGTGTGGTGCGACTATGGAGTACTTTCAATAAGTGTCTCACATATGTTGGCATTCGTGGACTCTCCAAGGTCATTCCTCTATCTTACACTTCACATTATACACACACGGGTTAGACTTCACTACTTTAAATGTCCTCCTCAATGACACTACTAAGAATTTACTGCTTCCTGCACAACCTCATTTTTTTTATAATGCTCCTTTCCTAACCTCATTATGCCGGTACTTCTAGACTACTCGCGGACCTTAACTCCTAGTTTGTCAAATTGGCATGCATTCCATTCCAATAGAATATCCTGATCGCCTCCACCTTGCTCATCATCATAATATTCATCATTTGATAATGCATCGTAGTCACGATCTTAAAGCTCTATCTGATCCACCAAGGTTGAGTTCCTGTGCCTTTGTCATGTGATGGTTTAAAGTCTTAGCCTTAACTAAGTCAATACCATCTTTCCCTTCTTGGCTCATAAAGTATGGTTCACTATGGCTCAATTGCCCAACTTTTTTTGACATCACCACCGATGGCATCTTCCTATGTCGCACGAACCGAAAGGACTTTCTCAAAGGCTTGGGCCACCAAGACTAGCGTCCAATCTCACGTATGAGCTACACCATGCATTCTTGTGCCCGAGGAGCAACACCATACAACTTCAGATTGCGCAATGCATGGTCTAGCCAGAACAAGTGGTACAACCATCTCATAATAGTGCCCATGGATGTTACTCTGCACCTAATAGGCTGACTAATACAACTTCAATTACCAACACTACTTTGGATCATGTTCTGAATGTGCAAATCAAGATGAACAATCAAAGTGGTGTTGTTTTGAGCAAAGAAACAAAGCTCAAGCATATGGCTAAGGGGGAGGTGAGGGAGGAAGGCCAACAGAGGATGGTTGAAACCCTAAAGAATGATACGTATGTTATGCCAGTAATGTGTAAATCATATATAGATGACATATGTGCTATCTATAGCTGCATGAGCCAGCCAAGGGCATGGCCGCAACGACCAAGGTGCTATGGCAGCATAGTCTAACCAAGGACATTGCCACATGGGCCAAGGCCATACAGGCTGCATAGATAGAGGATATGTGGGAGTGCCATGATTTAGGAATAGAAAATAAGAGCCCAAGTCAGGGGAGATAAGTAAGAAAATAGTCCAACTCGGTTTGGAAAGAAAGAAAGAAAGAAATTAATTCGGATTGACAACACATATCAAATTAAAAACTCCATTACTCTCATGTCTAAACTCGAATTTTGACATTTTTGAACTTTCTTGAAAGCTTATAATATTATCTTCATATCTCTCCATAGCAAGACCTTCCAATTTTACTTCTTTCTATTTTTTTAATCTGGTCAACAAGTTTCAACTTGCTAATTGGCTGAATTTAATTTTTAAAGTTGTATACATTTCAGTGTTCAAGAGTTCGCTCGGCGAATTAAGTGGCGGTTAGGCATCGCCAAGCGCCAAGGTTGTATTTATGTGCAATTATGGTCTCGGCGTTTTGACCCTCGTCGAGAATTAATATAATTCATATATATTATTGATTTTATTATGAATAAAAATTTTAGTTTTCTTTTCTAGTTATTTGCAAATTACAAGACATCAAATATTAAAGTAGAATATTAAATTAAAATACTTGAACACATACTACTCAATTAATCAAATAATAAACTAAGTAGTAAGTACTATGTTAGTGACTTAGTGTACCTTATTTTGTGAGCGACGACGTGAATCTTTCAATCATGGTCATTAGGTCATGTAAATAGTAGATCAAAATGGTCTCTCTCATAATTTTGTGCTAGCCGCCACACCCACTAAGGACCGCCAAGACCCGCCAAGGACTACAATTTCGGCCCAACCGCCAAACAGGCTACCAAGGGCTAAATTCATTGTGTTTATAGCCGCCAACCGCAATATTGCCACCAAGTACCGAATTTTTGAACACTGATACATTTACAATGTGAATTTGAGTCTGCTTAGATGTGTTTTGGCTATGCATTGTGTAACAATATAAGGCCTAGGGGTAGAGTTGAACACAAAAACGAAATTTTCGACCATTTGGGAGAAAAATGAAAACGAAAGCCTTTTTTTGGAAACAGAAATAGAATTTTTTTTTTGTTGAAAACGGGAATGGGAGAGCCAATGGAATGAAATTTCTGTATAAATAACACAGGAAATTCCAACAAAAACTAGGCTCACTACACATACCTAGCCCATGAGCCCATCATGGCATCATCCCAACCGAACTGGCCAACCCTAACTCCCTAACCCTAGGTCAGGAGTCACACACACACCCTGTCAACCCCGACACCCGAACCCGACACCGGCCCCTCATCCTCCCCTCCTCGGCTCCCCCACTGCGTCGCCCCTAGTCCCCCACCGTGCCTCCCCCACCGACAACTTCCTGCCACCGCTGCAGTTGTGCCTCCTCGACTGCCCCGTCCTACCCCCGCCACCCCCACGTAACCGCCTCCTTGACTACCCCATCGTCGCTCTTGGCCACTGTGGCACCGCCTCCGACTCTAAAAGTGGTGGGGAGGGAGAGACCGAAGGCCAAGGCATTGGTGAGTCGATGAAAATGTCTACATGTTTCGCTTCTTTTTTCTCTTGCTTTTCCTTTTTAGTTGTTTTTTTAAGTAAATCAGTAGCTAATTGCGGTGATACCTTGTTGTCTGCTCTGGAAATTGTGGTGGATTCTAGTGTTTGATTACCACATTACATCATTTCATTTTGGATGCCATGGATTGGTGGACACCGTGGACTCAACGAGGGGTTGTGACCTAGCTCTAGCTGTTTTGGGGAGTTCAACTTTAGGTTTGCTCGACATAGAGTTTTGGGGGAACAATGGCTGAATTGATTGGGCTCGGCTGATAGTGGGTTCCAATGGTCCTATGGTGATGGTGATGTGTTCACTAAACCCTTTCAAGAGTAAGGGAAACAATGTTATGTTTGAATCAGTAACTATAAGACCAATATATGTAATTGCTGATAAAGCCCGTGCTAGATTAAGCTCTGTTCGGTGGTTGCCAATCGCCATGTTCAAACAAACAACTGCAAAAAATTTATCTGTCTTCAGCTTAGAACAGGTCCAGCAACATGTTTAGTATGCGTGCAAAAAAGAACCTTCTGTAAGGCCTTATGATACCATCTTAGCATACCGTTTCAAGGCTCATGGATATTATACTTGATATTCAGAAATAACTTAACATTCCAAGATGGTTGGGTAATTAGTTACACTCTGTTACTGTATTACTCTAGTATGATTATTGACAATACCTTTTTGTAACTGCTCCACATGTTTTAGGACAATGAGGAGGAAAATGAAAGAGAAAATGTCCAATCTGAAGCATCTTGCTACTCATTGTTTGGAATGTGTCCAAGATTTCAGAAGCATCTTGCTACTCATCGTTTGGAATTTCCACTAATCACTTATTGCAATTTAACAGATAGCTATGGTCATTGACCGGCACTTATTGCAATTTGTACTAAAGATTGGACTGCAGCATCAAAAGGTAAGGTTTTAGTTTTGCTTCAATAGTTTGTTTGTCATGTGAGAAAATATTTAACTCTAATTAGTTTTTACTAATCATTTAGGTGGTACCATTACATTTATCATGACTGAGTTGGATATGGATAGCCTTGAGCAACAATTTGCAAGCTCAATGGAAATAGTTTTTCTTTTATTATCTAACTTTGAAACCATATTGTGCAAACCAAGTAAAATTTTAGTTTAGTGTGCTTCTATTTGTCTTCTCAAGAACATTAATATTGTTTTATACTTGCCTTTGTAATTGGAGGATGTTCATTCAAGAGGAAGCATATTGTTCATTCAACTGTTTTTATTGCTGCTACTTAGGATGTTAATGCGAGTTTATATAAGTTTGATTGTCTAAAATTGTGTTGCTGATACTATTGTGCCAGCTTCTTATGTTTAAGGTGTTTTTTCGTGGCACACTAAGTACTGTGTTTTCAACCATGTTTAGCCCCAAAATGGCCACACTAGAAAATGTTCATTAGATTGATGTGTTCATAGACAAGGGCCAAATATCGTTCAAAGTTGGTACGCGTTTGGATAGATCATGTACTACGTTCTTGTGGAATTTTCTGCTTTTATTTTTATATCCGCTCCGTTCCAATCCGCATCCATTTCCGTCACTATCCGTTTCTAAGGGTTTTTATTTCGTTTCCTTTACCAGTAAAAAAGTGGAAACAGAAACAGAACAACCATTTCCATTACATTTTCATCCCTACCTAGGGGTATACCCCATTGTAGAGGATAGATCGGATGCATTGAATAAAATTTGAGAAAATCGCCATGGTTTTTGGTAGCCATGATTAAGGTTGTGCTTGAATTGAGTTGATTATCATGAGATGAGAGAGAGAGAGAGAGTTGAATGTGCAAGTTGAAGACTTGTCGTTTTCAGATTATACTGAGAAAAGCCCTTACAATTCTATCTTTTCATATTAGTTTACAAGTTATCGTGTGTGGTACCATGAAAGATCGAACATCTCACACATCAATTAGTGATTTCTGCTAGTTGATCCATATCACTGTCCATTACTGATGGAAAACCGTGTGAATCAACACCTTTTGCACTCATGTATGGAACCTATTCTGCATATTGTGTTTTGAAAGCTACTTGTTAAATCATACATATTGATGATTTCGTCACATAATCTGACATTAATGACAGCTGCTCATCAGATTAAATAATATGATACTTGGATTTATACTTGCATAGGAGGAGATTTCCCTAAAAATATGCAACACCCTAAAGAAAGACAAAAAAACCATATTATATTCCAATGTATCGAAATTACCATGCATACTTCATCTACGTAGCATACATAGATAATAACGCTACACAAACTGTTGCAACCATGTACTAGAGGAGTAAATAGATCTATGAAAAAAATACATTCTACATGTTCCAAACAACTAACTAGCAAATCTAATATTGTAACATTAATTGGTGCACTACAGCTAACTACTACGAGAAAGTACAACAAACAAATCTAAAGAACTACATATCTACATCACACTAATTACACATCAACCCACTACTCAATACAACTATATATTTGATCATTTTATTTGCTAACCTACATAAAATCTACAAATAAAAAGGAAACTCACCTCTATGATGAAGATATCCACTTATTCCCATCTCTTATCTCTTCTCTTACTCTTCTCCTCTCTTCCCTCCACTCTCTATTTTTCGGCAACGACTGTGGTGCAATCAGCCCTCCCGTGCAATCACCGTGCAATCCAACTAAGAAAAGTTTCAAAAAATTCTGAATTTTTTTCAGAATTTTTCGAAACTTTTCTTAGTTGGATTGCACGGGAGGGCTGATTGCACCACAGTCGTTGCCCTATTTTTCCTGAATAAATCTGAGTCTCCGCTGGATTTTTATGGGTTTAAATGGCCCACCTTCTGTTGTAGTTTGAAACAACGATAGTTGGTGCGGGGCCTCTGCTGCCATTTCACATGGCGATATATAATGTGGCAATCGATATTACACTCCATCTTCTTCTTTTTTTTCGACGGATATTTTGTTGTCATTTTAAATAACGATAAAGAGTTTGTTGCGATTTCAAATAAGACATAGATATTTTCTTCATTTGAAATGACGAAAGAGTTATATTTCTCTAATTTTTTATCCGAGCATTTATTTATATAATATTAATAAACAAGCATATTATCTAAAAAATTCAGGAAAAAAATGAATACGAATACCCGATCGAAACCATGCATGCGTTCCAAGAAGGATCCCATTCAAAGACGATAGCTACGACTCGCTTGGGAAAAGCCCTATCCAAGCGTCTGCAACCACTCATGCGTGTTTAGAACGTGGGAATCTTTTTCGATCGCTGCACGAATCCGTCACAACTTGTGTGCGTTGGCCTCAACCAGCAACACAACAGACGGGTGCGTCGCTTCGCCTGAGGCGGCTTTGGTCAAGAACGCACCACGAAATCCAACGGAAGCGCCCGCCTCTGCGCGCGCGTAGTTCTGCCGGGTTTGCTCTCGCGGTGGCCCGTCCGTCCGTCCAACTGGTCAATTCCGAAAGGGACGGAGTTATATGTGCATGCTAGGGGGTCCAGGCCGTGTCCCATTTCCTTTGGCAGCATGTGGCCAACTTGCCAACGTGATGAAAAGTGTCGTTGCTCTGTTTTGCCATTTCCTTTGGCAGCATGTGTGTAACAGCCTGAAAATTCTAGAACAGTAAAAATATAATATTTAAATTTTAGTGTCAATATTTCTGGATTTTCTGAATATTTTTGTTTTATTTGGATTTTCTTGGATTTTTGGGTTATGAGAAAAATCAAATAAATGAGCAATGGAGAATGAAAAAGAGAAAAAGGCAAAGAAGCAAAAATTAAAAATTTGAAAAATTCACCTTGAGACCCTGAGCATGAAATTAAACCATTTCATCCACCAAATGAAATTTTATGCATGGATAAATGAAGAGATAAATAAAGAAGAACAACTTTTAACTAAAAATAATGCATTGTCAGAATTTATATAATATTTTTGAATTTGATCTGGAGATGTAAAAATTATCATGGAAACCTAAATGCTATTTCTACCTCTGATAAAAATATCATAAATTAATAATTCGATTTATGATTTTTCCAAATTTAAAAACTGAAACTCTGAAACTCTGGAAATTGCTATGTCAGAATTTTTATAAAATAATGGAACAATATTTTGACTTACAAATTTTATAGTGGTATTCTTAGTCCATATCCAACTATTATAAAAAGTTTCAAAAATGTTAGACTTCATTTTATGTTCTAAGAAAAATTAAAATCAGAAACAAAATTTAGAAGCAGTCACTGTTGTAGGAATAATATTAATTTTTCAGTAACTCATTTTAACCCCAAACTTTTACCAGATGTTAAAATCTGTCCAAAGGCCTTGGTAAAAACTTTTGAAAGATTTCTACCACGATCTGGTAGCACAATTAAATCAGAGACCGGAAGCATCTGAGCCAGGTTCATTTCCTTTGGCACCTCGCCTCACTGACCGGTGGACCCATCTCCGTGTTGACTCCGTTCCATTGCGCGCAATGGGAAATTGGTTCAGCCATTGACTCGTGGGTCCCCCTTGTCAGCCTCCTTGCCTCATACAGCTGTGCCCTCTCACTGACCGAACGACCCCACATGTCAGTCGGCTGTGTATTAAGTAAAGCTGTGAAATAAAAGACGTTTTCTGAATAATGAAAGAGTATTTTGTATTTTGCCACCGGAGCCAAATTAAATTGGTTATAACTTTGGCATCTTTAATCCAAATAAAATGAAATAAATTTATAAATCTATCTAAAATCAAGTTCTTTCAGATTATGTAAAAATACTTTAAAAAGGATCTCTGGATGAATTTAAATTCAAATTTAAAGAGACGACATAAATATAAGCTTCACAAAAAAAATTCTACAAACTCACTCAAAATGGAATGAAACCAATTTTAATGGAGTCCTTATGATTCCAGAAACCAAAGTGTGTAAAAATATTTGATTTTCACCTTCATTTGAATCTATCATTTGCTATTTAAGGTTATTCTCAATGTAATAAATATTCAAAAATGAATAAACTGTGAAAAAGAAATCTAAAATAAATAAAATTGATTTCTAAACAATGGTAGGACAGTAGGCTACCTTATTATGCTAAAATGATTTAAGGTATGAACCTAATTTAGATTTGTTTTATGAATAGGAAATGGTCCAAATGGAATAGATGCATGTGTATATATATAAGTATATGTATGCACATAAAAATCAGTAGCAGTACATATAGGCATATGTAAAGTATCTAATAGCTGTATGTAGAGATAAATATGTATCAAAATGAATAGGTTATCACTATTGAAATGTTTAGTGAAATATCACTTATACTCAAATGCAAAATACATAAAAAGCATAAGTCTTGTCTATGTAAACAAATGTATATATATAGTGTCGGGACCCGAATATGCAAATCCGGACTCTCTATGTATACTGCACTAGTCCAGGATCACGCTAGTGCACACAGGCTCAACATTAGTGAATATCACAATCATACATAGCGGAAATAAGATAAAAGATATAACATACTAAATATTACTAGTTGAATGACCTCATGGTCAACTTACTTAACAATGCCTCACAAGGCTGAACAACAAATTAAAGCTGCAATGAAATGAAGACGAGATAACCCTCAAGATACCACAGGCAACTGACAAGGCTCGCACCCTAAACATTCGTCTCTTCATGGTACACCTTCTTCAGCACTGGTGATGTTGTTGTAGGCAAGGGTGAGTACATAAAGCACTCAACAAGTTGTGCACAGAATGCAATTCTATCATAACTATATGCAAGGCTTATTCCAAAGGAAGGCTAAGAGGTTCATTTGCAGTAAAGTAGCATTTATGAACAAGTACATTATATAGATTGAAAAGACAGTAAAACAAATAATAGTAATAGATAAATTCAGCATTTCTCAAATAAACCAAGTTTCTCATCCTAAATCAAGATTCAACTTTCCATGGCAACCTGCCATCCATCCCAAGTTTTATTTTGCAAAAGTCTAAACCCTTGACTGTAATCCCCGAGCATTGCTCAATACCGTGAGCACGGCTATCCGAATAGTTTGTACACTCTGCAGAGGTTATGCACTTTACCCACATGACATGATAATCTCTTTGTGCCTGGCCATTAGCACACTTCATTTGGTGTGCCGGCAGAGAATCATGACAAAGCCTTTACAATGCATCATCTTAACCCAGTACTACTCACTGAGGTTTCAACATTGGTGGGACTGGTTACCACATCCAGGGCCCCCCTCTTGCGCCATGTAAGCCACCCCGAGCGTGGACTGGTTACCACCACCCGGGTCTCACGCCACCACGATAGTACTAAAGCTAAGACTTTGCAAATTAGTCAGCTAGGCTGCCCCATAACAGACATGTGGTTGCATGATCGACTCAGGTCAAAGGCTCGCAAGGTGTCCTTAGGGTTGATCAAAGCAAGACATACACATACCCTCTGCCCATTGGGCCCACCCTGGCATCCTGCCCTTGCCACTTGCTCCGATCTAAAATCATAACCACCCCAGTTGATTACCAAGCACCACGTGCCATCAACAATTCAATATCATTGCGTGACATCCATTGCCACCACAACTCAATCTCATCGTGTGACCACACATGACACACAAATTCAGAACATTGTTCCATATTCCATTAGTCAAGATTATTTATCAAAGATTCAAATACATGTGATGACGTGGCATGGCTAAGCAGTTCTATTCCGTTCTAACCATCCATGTTGATTTCATTATTAACCAACTATAGTGAACCAACCTAGGGTGACAATAGATCATGGCATACAAATGACAAGGTAGGGTATAATTCAAAAGGGTATGACATCTAAATCCCAATTTAATTTGAAATCCTTTTGTACGATTGAAATATCATGCAATATAGTAAAACAAAATAGCAACTATCTAGTTTGGGTGCAACATGATCAAAACACAACTTGCCTTGGTTAAGCTCCTGGTCTTGGTCTAAAGATTGTTTCTGAGTCTCAAATTCCTCCTCCGAAGCCTCGCACAATTCAACGTCTACGCGAATTGAGAAGAAATAGCAAATAAACACCAAAACCACAGAACAAATAAACTCAAAAATTCAAATAAAAATCACCATTGGATAGATCTCAATTTTACAAATTTTTAGGAATTTGAATCACCTCAATCGGAGTTCATATGCAAAAGTTATAGCATTTTGAAGTTTTAAATTCCTGAAAAATCCCTAAAATCATAAAATCCAAATTAATCGAATTATTTTTATAAAGAAAAATACGAATTTCTCCCGCCCGACTGTACGGACGATACGTGGCTAAATCAGAACCATTGAATGCTAATCTAACGGCTATTGGTAATTTGGTGACGTGGATAAATATCCACCATCCGATCTAAATCGGACGGTTACCATTATATTTAGTGGTGCACTGTGCACTTAATCGACGTGGCCCATTCGTGACCCTACGATCTCAATCCAACGGCTAAGGCTTACCCGTGTACTTCACTGTGCACAAGGCGACGTGGCTCACTTCCGATTGTCCGATGGCGATCCGACGGTCCACGAAACTTGAATCCGGCGATGAGGACGCGGCTGTGCAACTCGCCGGACTTGGAAACGACGACCACCCAAACGGCGAACGAGGTGACTCCGGCGAGGAAGAAGCGGCTGATCCGACGCGGCACAAGACGGCGAATCCGAATCTTCCTCCAAGTCGACGGAAGAGTCACCGGAGGCAACGGAATCACGGCGCAACTCCTCGGCAACGCTTCCCGTACTCCGGCGAGCTCCCGCAACGGCTTCGGTGTCTCTCCGGTGGCGGCGCAACAGGAAAGATGTGCGGCGAGGTGTGGAGATCCTCGGGAGGGGTTCCCCGGCCTTAAATACCCCGCGCATGGCTCGAAAACATGGAAAGAAGAGCGGCGGCGGCGGAGTTGTACTCGGTCAGGGTGGCGGCGCAATTCGAATCGGACACGATGAACCTCGACCGTTCGATCACGATCTGACGATCCGGATAAAAGATAGAGTCCGAACCGGTACCGATCAATGACGACCGTGCGATCAAGATCCAACGGTTGCGAATACTAGGGTTTACTTTAAATGACGTGGCGTGTTTATGGCCCTTGGATCCCGATCCAACGGCGCATATTGATCCTCCCAATTCCCGGTCGGTCCGCATAGTAATTGGGCCGTGGCCCGTTACTGTTTACGGGAAATTTCCGGATTTTCCATTTAAAATAATTCTAGAAAATAAATTAGTTTATTTAGGGTAGTAAAAATACTCTAAAAATTCCAAGAAAAATCTCAAAAATATTTTGAGACATTCTGAACCTAAATAAAATATTTTTGTTAAAACTTTATTTTAAATTTTCTTTTTATAATTATTTCTTAACAAAAGGTAATATATTTTAATTCAAAATAATTCCAATAAATCTCGGAAAATCCAAGTAAATCCAGAAAATTCACAAAAATCATGAATTGCAATAAAATAATATTAAATAATTAGAATTCAAAATTTTTGGATGTTACATATAGGTACTGGAAAATAAAGTCATGATTTGTGAGAAACTATATTCTAAGTGTCTGGTATAATCAAGCTGTTTGCTCCAGCGAAAATCATTATAATAAAGTTATAAATAACATTTAAACTAAGTAGTTGAAATTCTTGTACTTATATAATTCAAATAGTTATAACTTGCACAAACAAACTTCAAATCTAATGAAATCAAATTCTAGGACTCTAAAAAATAATACCCTTGATAGTTATGTAAAAATATCCTATATTTGTGCAAATTTGAATTAAGGCCTTACTGATCACTTACATAGAAAACATCTCGGATAAAAGCCAAATATCACGTAAACAACTTTAAAACACTCTTAGAGTCATTCCATACTAATGCTAGAAAAATGAGTTAATAATCATGTATAGTGCAGTCGCAAACATAAATCAGAAATTGAACATTTATTGCTAAACTTTAGAAACATTTAGACCTTTTCGGTAGTCTGTAAAATATCTCGGCTAAATGCAAAAATTTGAATGAATAGCCCAGTATCACTCTTCATAATATGTACTACTATAATCTGAAAAAATATTTTATTTACAACTTACTTTTCGGATAAATCTTTCTATCGCAATACCCCTAAATGTTAATCGTAAACTTCTCCGTTCTAATCCGATTCCATATAGCATAATCTTTATAATTCCATATATGCTATTTCAACAATGAATATAATGTCTCGTTCAAATCCTAAAATTTATAAAATTAGCTTAGTAGCGCTCTCCAAAGTATAGACTACCCTATTCTGAAGAAATAATCTTGTTTTGCCATGATTTAAATATAAATCATGTTAACAGAATAATCTAAGGTATTATGAATTCTGAACTTTGTAATTGGAATAAAGCGCACTCGGTATTAATGAAGAAATCTATAGTTAAGATAATAGTATCACCATAATCTTATTAAAAACCACAAATATACCCAGTAGCCTAAGTTAGCGGATTTAACATATTCAAAACCAATTTGTATGCAAGATCAATTAAAGAAAAAGCTCTATTCATGCAGAACACTCAATAAGGTAACTAATGTTCTAATTCTATTAATCCAAATAATTTTTGTATCTTTAATTCGATATTATAAGTATAAGAATACATAATTTTAGCTTCTTGAATTTGTAAAGCAAGAATAGATAATGTATAAAGGAAATCGTGCATCGCTTTTCTTGAAAGCTAATAACAATATGAATGCTTAATCAACCGAAAATATGGATATTGAATCATGTAATCCGAACCCTATAATGTTCTTGTTCTCTGCAGTGAGTTTTTATTTGTTTTTCTGTTCATTTTCTTTTTGCCATATATTGATATTTGCTTCTTATTTCTTTTACTCGTTGTCGGGACCCGAATATGCAAATCCGGACCCTCTGTGTATACTGCACTAGTCCAGGATCACGCTAGTGCACACAGGCTCAACATTTGTGAATATCACAATCATACACAGTGGAAATAAGATAAAAGATATTATGTACTAAATATTACTAGTTAAATGACCTCATGGTCAACTTACATAATGATGCCTCACGAGGCTGAACAACCAAATTGAACTGCAGCGGAATGAAGACCTAGGTAAACCCCTCAGTATACCACAGGCAACTGACAAGGTTCGCACCCTAAACATTCGTCCCTTCATGGTACACCTTCTTCAGCACTGATGATGTTGTAGGCAAGGGTGAGTACATAAAGCACTCAACAAGTTGTGCACAGAATGCAATTCTAACATAACTATATGCAAGGCTTATTCCAAAGGAATGGCTAACAATGGCTATTTGCAGTAAAGCAGCATTTATGAACAAATACAATAATAGATTGAAAAGACAGTAAAACAAATAACAATAATAGATACATTCAGCGTTTCTCAAGTAAACCAAGTTTCTCATCCGAAGTCAAGATTCAGCCTTCCATGGCAACCTGCCATCCATCCCAAGCTTTCATTTTGCAAAAGACTAAACCCTTGACTATAATCCCCGAGCATTGCTCAATACCGTGAGCATGACTATCCGAATAGTTTGTACACTCTGCAGAGGTTATGCACTTTACCCACATGACATGATAATCTCTTTGTGCCTGGCCATTTAGCACACTTCCTTTGGTGTGCCGGCAGAGAATCATGACAAATCCATTACAATGCTCTGTCTTAACTCGGTACCCCCCGCTAAGGTTTCAACACTGAAGGGACTGGTTACCATAACAGGGCCCCCCTCTTGCGCCATCTGGGTTCATTAAAAAGGGTGAACCTCTCCACCACTGGTAGTACCAAAGCTAAGACATTGCAAATTAGTCAGCTAGGTTGTCCCATGACAGACATGTGGTTGCATGATTGACTCAGGTCAAAGGCTCGCAAGGTGTCCTTAGAGTTGATCAAAGCAAGACTTGCACATACCCTCTACCCATCAGGCCCACCCAGGCACACTTGCCCTTGTCACTTGCTCCGATCTAAAATCATACCCACCCCAGTTGATTACCAAGCACCACGTGCCATCAACAAGTCAATATCGTTGCGTGACATCCATTGCCACAACAACTCAATCTCATCGTGTGACCACACATGACACACAAATTCATAACATTGTTCCATATTCCATTAGTCAAGATTATTTATCAATGATTCAAGTACATGTGATGACGTGGCATGGCTAAGCAATCTAATCCGATCTAACCATCCCATGTTGATTTTATTATTGATCAACTATAGTAAACCAATCTAGGGTGACAATAGATCATGGCATACAAATGACAAGGTAGGGTGTAATTCAAAGGGTATGATATCTAAATCCCAATATAGGTTGAAATCATTTGTACACATGAAATAATATGCAATAAAGTAAAACAAAATAGCAATTTTGCAAATATGGGTTCAATATGATCAAAGCACAACTTGCCTTAGGAAAATTCTTATCCATGCTCTGGACCTCAGTCTTAAGTTGATAAATCTCCCCCGGTTGCGTCGCACAATTTATCGTCTATGCGAAACGAAAGGGAATGCCAAATAAATACCAAAACAAAGATCAAACAAACTCTAAAATTCAAAAAAAAATGACCATTAGATAGATCTCAATTTTACAAATTTTTAGGAATTTGAATCACCTCAATCGGAGTTCGTATGAGGGAGAACGAGCCCTCGGAAGATTCAAATTCCTGAAAATTCATAAAATTGGAAAATCAATAATATCCGAATTGTTTTTGAAAAGAAAAATCTGATTTATTGCGCTAGCTGATGTCAGCCCTGTGCTGAGCCGATACGGCCGACACGTGGCATGATCTCCACCGATCAGAACCGATCTGACGGCCATCGACGATACCGCTACGTGGCCTAATCTACACCGTTCACCTACGATCGGACGACTGTACTTACCCGAGCGGTGCACTGTGGACTTAAACGACATGGCTCGATCGTAGCCGCTCATCTAAGATCGAACGGTCGAGACTTACCCGAGACACTTACTATTCCCGAAGCGACGTGGTGCAATCCTAGCGATTCGCTGCTGATCCAACGGTCGATGTTTCTCGCGAACGGTGATGGAGATGCGGCGGTGCAGACTTGCCGGACTTGGAGAAGAAGACCACCCCGATGGCGTTCCGATGATCACCGACAAGGAAGAAGTAGCGGATCAGATGCGGCGCGATGCGACGAGTTCGAATCCGACTTTGTCACGGCGGAAGAGGTTCCCGGCGGCTTCGAAACACGGCGCAAAGCTTCTTCAAACTTCGGCGAGCTCCCGTGACCTCTCTAGTGCTCCTCCGGCGACGGCGCAAGAGCGAAAAGGTGCGGCGGCATCTGATGAACCTTGGGAGGGGGCTCGGGGTCCTTAAATACCCGGCGCTGGCATGGAATTCGAAGCTTTCCATGGATACGGCGGCGGCGGCGTGCGCGAGTTGGACTCCGAGTCCTTCACGTAGATGACGACGGATAGCACTAGGATTTAGATCGGACGGTCACGGAGAAACCTGGCGCGGCACGATCTCGTCCACTTACCCAATTCGATGGCCCGGATGGATTAGGTTTCTGAATCGGTACGGCTGACCTCGTACGTCGGATGAAGATCCAACGGCCGAAAGCTTTTAGGGTTACTCGGCGCACAACTTAGATGAAGGCCGTTCGATCAAGATCTGACGGCGACGGACGCTAGGGTTTTTGGTAAGCGACGCGGCTTAATGAAGCCCGTCGGATCTTTATCCAACGGTCTGCAATGGCTGGCTTGCGCGCACAGCGCGCATAGTTGTGGGCCGAGCCCAACACTGTTCAAAGCTAATTACTCGGGATTTTTGATTTAAAATAAATAATGAAAATAATTTGATTTATTTAGGGCAGTAAAAATATCAACAAAAATTCTAGAAAAATCTCAAAAATACTTTGAGACATTCTGGACTCAAAGAAAATATTTTTGGTAAAAGTTTATTTTAACCTTATCTATTTATAATTAATCTTTAACAAAAGGCAATATACTTTTAATTAAAAATAATTCAAATAAATCTCAGAAAATCCAAATAAACCCAGAAAATTCACAAAAGACATAAATTGCAATTAAACACTATTAACTAAATGAAAAGCCAAAATTTTGGGATGTTAAAAACCTCCCCCCTTAACAGAATCTCGACCCCGAGATTCAAGGCTGTCTAGAGAATAGGTTTAGAAATTCTGCCTTCAGATCTTCTTCGTGCTCCCAGGTTGCTTCGCTCTCTGAGTGATTACTCCATTGGACTCTGCAAAAGCGAACAGACTTGTTTCTGGTCCTACGCTCCATCACATCCAAAATTTTGATCGGCTGCTCTTTGTAAGTCAGGTCCTCTTGCAACTCGATAGCTTCTAACGGCATCTGTTCTGCTGGCACTTTGAGGCACTTCTTAAGTTGTGATATATGGAACACATCATGGACTCCTGCTAATAACTGGGCAACTCCAACTGATAAGCGACCTCTCCTTGACGACTCAGGATTTTGAATGGTCCATTGAACCTAGGTACAAGCTTCCTTTTGGCATGAAATCTTTTTACTCCTTTGAGGGAGGTGACTTCAAAATATACGGAGTCATTGGGTTCAAACTCAAATCACGGTGATTGTCGGCATAGCTCTTCTGCCTTGACTGCGCTGTTTTCAGCCTTTCCCTGATCATGGCAACTTGTTCTTCGGCCTCCCTGAGAATCTCAGGCCCCAACACTCTTCCATTTCATTCAATAGGGTACAACAGGCATGATCAAGTAGTGCTTCGAATGGTGACATTTGCAAACTAGCCTAATATCTGTTGTTATAGCTGAAATTCTACATACGGCCAACACTTATCCCCCGATGTAGCGTAAGCTAAGGTGCAAGCTTTTGACATATCCTCCAAAATCTAATTAACTCTTTCTGTCTGGCCATCCGTCTGCGGATGATCTGCGGTGCTGAAATTCAAGCGGGTTCTCATTACTTCATGTAACTTGTTCTAAAACCTCGAGATAAATTGGATACCTTTATCGAACACAATCTTCTTGGGTACCTCATGCAGTCACTCAATCCCTGTCATATATAGATCTGCCAAACGATCCTTTGATTATGTAATCTTTAGTGGTATGGAGTGAGCAATTTTGGTAAAGCAGTCCATGATGACTCATACGAAATCATATCCTTTTTGAGTCATGGGAAAATCCTCACTACTGTAGATCCTTTTACTGATTTGCCTCCTACTTCTCCTTAGGGATCTGCAACGACTACCATGAACCAACAGGTCACCAATGCATTGCCTTTATTCTCTGACCCACATCACATAGGGCATCCTATCCAATAGCTTCGCTCTTCATTTTAAACCACCAATACTTTTTTTTAGACCTCATTACATGTCGATGATCGGGATCGCCAACCGCAAGAAATGAGATGGGGGGTCAGTGTGATATGGGACCCGAGCTGCGCTTTGCTCAGACGGAGGAATGGAGTGGACGCGACGATGGTCGGAGCCAGACGACAACGAGCGTGAGACAGATGTTTATATTGGTTCGAGCCCCTGTGGAGGTAATAGCTCTACTCCAGTCGCCTTGCGGCAATGTTCTTAACTATTTCTGAATACAGGGGTGTGTATACAGCTCAAGTTCAACAATGGCTATGTCTAAGCTCGGGCTATGGCGTGTTGTGCGTTGTCTTCGTGTCTTGGGGGACTACGCATCCTTGGTCTTATACCTCCTCTGCGTCAAGAGATTCCCGGGAAGTGGCCTTCATGCATGTTGAGGGTGGCGATGAATCGCCCGGACTTGTTGCACGCTCTCGCTTCTTCCCATGACCAGCGCTTTGCAACCGCCGGTCAAATGCACGATCCGTAATCCAAGGGTGGACTACGGCGAGCGAGCCGACCCGAGCTCGAGGTCGTCTTGGGCCGTCTTTCGGGTCAAGCCAGGCGCTCTAGGTCGGCGTCTCGGACACGCCAGTCGTGGTCGAGGCCTCCCGAGCAGGAGGTTCGTTGACCCGTCTTTGGCGGTCAAGGATGCCGATCCTCGTCGGCTAGTCCCCGAGGCTTAGGGCGTGGCGAGAACCACATCCGACCTTGAGCCTCTGATCGAGATTGATTTCCAGAACCTCGAGCTTGAGGTCGAGGTCGGCGGAAACGAACGCCAGCCGTGATGAAACGACACCTGGCGCCTCTTGATCTCCGGAACCCCGGTACGGATGCAAGCAGTTGGTGGACACCTGCTACGTCTCGAAACCGCAACCCAGGCCTTAACTGCGCCTGTCAAATCGCAGCCGGTGCGTCCCTCGAAGCACGACGGACTGGGTTTGGCGACGGTGCGGCTTATAAACTCGAAACCGCAGTGACTGTTGAGGAAACTTCCCGACCAGCGCCCTTCGTCCTCCAAGCCTCCGCGCCCAAGCAAAAAACCTCCTCCCCCGCCTTCGACCGGAATCGCCGCGACCGCCATGGCCAAGCTAGGGAGGAGCACGTTGTCGCCTACAAGGATGAAGGAACTCGAGACCCTGGGGCTGCTTGATCCGTTCACATGGCGGCTGCCGGGCAACGAAACCGAGCCACGCCCCAGGGACGACGAGATCGTTTGCACCGAGCACTATGTCCTCTTCGGCCTGCGGACCCCGGAGAGCGAGTTCCTCTCCGTGGTCCTCACCAGTTGCGAGATCGAGCTCATAAACCTAGTGCTAAACTCCATTCTTACTCTCACCATCTTCTCCCATCTGTGCGAGGGGTTCCTAGGAATCCCTCCCAACCCCTCGCTCTTCTTTCGATACTTCAGCCTCTTCCACTCTGGGAAGGACCCCGTGGTCGGATGCCTCTACTTCCGACAGCGGGCAGGGCTCAAGTGGTCCTTCCCCAAGATCCAAGCTCGGGACTCCCTCGGGCCATGGTCCGAGCGGTGGTTCTACCTGAAGAAAGGGGAACTCGGCACGCTGTCATACGAGGGAAAGCCCATCGGCGGGAAGAAGGAGACCCCAGAGGCAGACGATCTCGAGGCCGACGAAGAGGCCATCGCCGCCATTCATCTCTGCACCGAGCGCGGTCTCACTGGGCAGGCGATCGCTGTCGACTTCCTGCGGAATCGGGTGTCCCCCCTGCGGAGGCGGACGCACCCGTTCTACGAGATCCAAGGGCGCATCGACCCGACCCGCGAGGGTACGTCTG
The DNA here is from genome assembly GCA_036346375.1 of Guadua angustifolia. Classification (NCBI taxonomy): domain Eukaryota; kingdom Viridiplantae; phylum Streptophyta; class Magnoliopsida; order Poales; family Poaceae; genus Guadua; species Guadua angustifolia. The sequence goes on along the minus strand of CM070504.1, from coordinate 62,805,147 downwards.
GTATGCCTCCCTGCCTCGTGGTCTTGCTCGAGCCTGCCCCTCGATCTTCTCTGAGGGTCGTTCCCTTTTGCAGCGCCGAAGGAGTCTTGGGTTGCCGCCAGGATGAACGAGATGTTCGGGAAACTGGCGCACAACTACTCCATGGACGACTCCGTGCCGAAGAACGTGCTCCGCCGAAAGGCCGAGGTAAGCCATCCCGACCAATGGCTCGACCTGAGCGACCCTGGGGCCCTCCTTGATCCTTTCATGTATGCAGGACCATCAGGAGCTGTTCGATATGGCCAGGCGGATGCTCCCGCTGCCCGGGGGGGGGGCAAGAGCAAAAAAGGGAAGAAGAGGCCTCCCCCGGCCGAAGTGGACCGCCAGGAGGCGAAGAAACCTCATGCCGAGTGGGGTGACCGTGCCATGGTGAGGATCCCGCTGGTCGAGCCCCCGAGCCCGTGCTCGTGTGCCTTGATGGTTGATGAGTTTCTCCTCCTTGCAAAGAAGAGAGCGCAGCCGCGCTAGGTCCTCGAGCCCTCTCCTGCCGGGCCCCGAGCCGGACCCCGCCACGGTGGGCGATGGCGAGTCGGGCTCGGACTTGAGACCCTGTGTCGTGAGGACACATAAGCGAAGTGCCCGTTGGCCGGGCAACAAGACCTTCACCGACCTTCGAGCAGGAGGCCGAGACCAGGTAAATCCCTTCTTGGATCGCACCGCCCCTCCGCATCTTCGGGCTTAGTGTATGTTTTTGCTCGCGAGACCTTCAAAGACCCGAGCTTGAAACTTACTGTTTGGACGATGGTCGTTGTCGAGGCGAGTCCGAGTCCGGAGGAGGAGAATGTCTTGAGCTGGTCCCACGCCGAAGCCAGCAGGCCGACGCGACCGCCGGGGCCGCCAAGCCCGCCTATTTGGCGAGTTCTACCAAGGGTCGACGACCGGCGAGGAGGAATACTAGCCCGCGACGGTGAGGATTACAAAGACCTGGCGCAGGGGAGCCGCGTGGTCGACGACCCTCCGAGGAGGTCGACGCGGGCGGGCGAGTGCCGCTTGTCGCCACCGTGAGTCGCCCAGCTCACCGCCCACGGCGCAGATCGGGCGTCTAGGTCGTGACGCCACCGCCACCGGAGATGGCACCGCCGCAGGGCGTCGCAGACCAGACAGCACGGCCACGCCGAAAGCACCGAGGTCGTGGCATCCAGTCATGGAGATCGCCCACGCCACGGGAGGCCTTGCCGCTGAGCCGATCATCGTTCCTCGGGCGAGGCGGCGGAGCCCCGACCACGGAGGTAGGGGCGGCGTTGTTGCCGCTCCCTTCCCTGCCGGCGTACCAAGCCCTCTGGAGGGGGCGACGGAATCCCAGGTGGCGCTCGGCGCGGAGCCTAAAGATCTGCCCCCGGCCGACGATGGGGGTGCGGTCGACCTCATCGAAGCGATGGGCGGCGAGGAGGAGGAAATCCCTGTGACCGTGATCGGCGATCGCGAAGAATACACCTTCGCGCTGGAGAATCGACCACGTAAGGGCCCTCCGCACGCCCGTAGCTTGTTAGCCTCGGTTCCTTGTTTCCTTTCTTAATTCGGGCCACCCTTTACGTCGGAAGGCGATCGACCATGTCTCCCTTGGGCCGCAAGGCCTTCAAGAGCACGCCGATGTGCTGAGGGGCCTTCTGAACGCGGTGGAGGTGCGGGAGGCCGAGCGCTCGAGGCTCATCAGGACTATCAAGGTCGATCGGTGAGCTCGAGCGAAGCCGGGAGCTTGTCGATCTTCGCCAAGCGATGAGGCGCAGGAGGTAGCCCACGCCGAGCTCGAGCGTGCCAGGCCTCCGAGCTGAGCATGGCTTCAAGGCTGTGGAGTCGAGCGACGCGATCGGCCAAGGCGCTCGTGGCCGAGCGAGCCAAGGTCGGCTGGAGAAGGCGGTAGAGACAAGCGTCCTCCTGGCGAAGGTGTCCCCGAGCTTGAGGCCAAGGTCTGGAGCTCAAGAGAGGCTTGGGTGTGCTAACGAGGCGGTCGAGGCCGGCGGGCCAAGGTCAAGCGTTGGAGAAGGCCACCATGAGCAAGCACCTCCACGGGCAAGGCGCGTCCCATTGGAGGCCAAAATCCATGAGCTTGAAGGAAGCTCGAGCGCGCCACCGAGGCGCTTGAAGCCGAGCGGGCCAAGGTCGAGGTGCTGGAGAAGGCCGCCGTAGACCGGACGTCTTCATCGGCGAAGGCGCCCCCCGAGCTCGAGGCCAAGATCTCGGAGCTCGAAGGGAGGCTTGAGCGCACAAAAAGGGCGGCGACGAGCGCCATAGCCCAACTCCAAGACGAACGGCGCCGAGCTGTGGATGCCTCCACGGTAGCCCTCCAGAACCAGAGTGAGCTGTCGGCCTTGAGGGCCAAAGTCACCGAGCTCGAGCAAGAGAAGCTTGCCCGTGAGATGGCCGACCTGTAAAAAATGTTAGAAAGAAAGGAATGCTCTAATAGAAACAGATCGTTTTTGGAAAACCTCGTTCCTGATCGAAATTCATAGTCGAGGATACTTGGAGTCCCTCCGGCTTCGCTCGTTTGCCACGCTCGCGCTCTTTTGGTCGTACGCCGATAGGATAGCCTTATCCAGCCCCCGTTGGGCCCGAGGTTGAGCGACGCGTGCCTTGGGCACAAGACATAGATATGGACGAGCGGCCACGACCTGCAGAGTGGAGCAAAGGTCCGCAAGGGGAGAGTGACAAAAAGCGAGCCCGTTAAGTATATGGTCACACCCAGATTAACACTCGAATTACCACCGCGACCATGCGCATTGCTCATCGGTCAAAGTGGCGAGGCTCTCGGCTCGGGCCCGGGCATAGGGGAGAGCTAGATTGCGAAGAGGTTCGGCTTACGTTTAGCTCGTCCACTGGGAGTGAACGTCAAACACGCGACACTTAGACCAAGAGCAAATGCGCTGCGTACGAAGGTCGTGCCTGAAGGAGTCGTAGAAAAAAAATAGTGGCAACACAAGTAGACATAAAAGGCGAGAATGGAAGAACAGCTTTATTGAAATGTAAGGTATAGAGGTTACACATAAAACTTTCGAAGCTGATCTATGTTCCACGAGCTAGAGAGCTCTCTGTCATCGGGCATCGCTAGCCGGTAAGCCCCCGTGCGATCCGTTGAAACGACTCTATAGGGGCCCTCCCACCGTGGGGATAACTTGTTGGTGTTGGACGAGCTCTGAATCCGCCTCAGGGCTAGGTCCCCAACAAGGAGCTTCCTAGGTCGTACCGACCGAGACGCATGTCTGCGAAGAGCTTGCAGGTAGTGCGTTGATCGTAGCAGTGCACGGCATCTTACTTCTTCTGCGAGGGTAAGGTCGAGAGACCGCTCGTGCTCGAAGTCGACTTGGTCGACCAAGCTGACCCTGGCAGAGCCCAGCGTAACCTCGGGAGGCGGGGCGGCCGGTGCGAACACGAGCTAGAAGGGTGTGGACCACGTGGCTCGCTTGTCGTCGGGTACGAATAGACCATAGGGCGTGGGAAGTTCGTCCACCTGGTCTTGCCGCAGCGCTCGAGCTCATCGCAACTTCGTTTCTTGGATACTGGACGATTTATGCATTGGCGCGTTCCGCTGCCCCGTTACTTTGGGTGTGAGCCACTGAAGCGAAGCATACTTTGATGCCGAGTTCCTCGCAAAACTCCTGGAACAACTCACTGGTAAACTGAGTACCGTTGTCAGTGATAATCTTGCATGGAACCTCGTACCTGGTGACCACGAACAAGCGGAAAAAACGAATGGCCGCCCGAGCAGTTATGGTCGAGACCGGTTCAGCTTCTATCCACTTGGTGAAGGTATCAACAGCGACGAACAGGAACTTCCTTCCTCCGTGCCGCTGAGAACGGGGCCAGGATATCCGGCCCCATGTCGAGAAGGGCCAAGCGGCGGGATGGTGCGGAGCGCGAGGCGGTGATCGACTTCCGGGCATGGAATTGGCATGCTCGGCGGTGCGTGACGATATCACGAGCATCTGAAGTCTTTGTTGGCGATAATACCCCATGCGGAAGGCCTTGCGACCATCGTTACGTATGAAGAGTGCGCTCCAGAGGCTGAGTGAATGTCGTTCAGCGGATCTTACCCTCCTCCGCAGAGATGCACCACGTCAGGACGCCGGAAACATTCCGCCTGTAGAGCATGCCGTCCACGAGTGTGTACAAGCTCGCCCGTCGCCTGATCCTGCTCCTCTCGGCAGGGTCGGGTGGTAGGTCGCCCCTTGCAAGGAAATTGTGGATGGGCTCGGCCCAAGAGGGGATACCTTTGACCACAGCGAGCATGACCTCTTGATCGGAGATCGATGGGGCCGCCAGCGTCTCCAGGATGACGTCGGGGGGATATCGTCGTCGGAGGAGCCGAGCTTGGAGAGGAAGTCCGCACTGGAGTTGTCCCTTTGGCGATGTGCTTGAGCTCAAGTTCGAACCACTTCTCCATCTTGCGCACCTCGGTGAGGTACTTTGCCATTGAGTCCCCGAGCACCGGTAGTCCTTGTTGAGCGGTTGATAACGAGCCGAGTCGCCCTTCACGACCCAAAGGTGCACGCCTAATGCCTTGCAAGCTCGTAAGCCCGGAAGGGCTTCATACTCGCCACATTGTTGGTCGCGGAAACCCAAGCGAACCACGACCTTTGGCCGTCGCCGCTGGGTAAGGATAAGGATCCCAGCCCCCGAGCGCTTGAAGGACCTAGAGCCATCGAAGAACATGACCCAGGGCTCCTCCTCCTCGACCAGAAGTTCCGGAGCGGGCTGCGACGTCTGCTCGACCACGAAGTCGGCGAGCACTTGCGACTTTATGGCCGTCCGAGCCACGACCTGGACGTCGAACGCCGCCAGCTCCATGGCCCATTTGGCGATTCGGCCGCCACCCTCTGGGTTCCTCAGGATGTCCCCGAGCGGAAAGTTGCTCGGGACGATTACAGTGTGCGCCTGGAAATAGTGCCGAAGCTTGCGCGAAGCCATGAGGAGAGCATACAACAGCTTCTGTACCTGCGGGTAGCGCTCCTTCGGGCCGTGCAAGACCTCGCTGATGTAATAAATTGGGTCTTCTTTGAGACCCCGTTCCACCACCGTAGCAAAGATCGACGGCGTGGGTGGTGGCCGCGAGGTAGAGCAAACAACCTCTCGCCAAAGTTGTGGCGTTAAGGAGGGTGGGGACAGCGGTATACCTTGGTCGTCGAAGGACGACCGCCTCTACCGAGTCCACTCGAAGCCCCCGTGCTTGCGCAGAGTTTGGAAGAATGGAAGCCCATGCTCGTCGAGCCTCGAGATGAATCTGCTGAGGGCGGCCATGCGGCCGGTGAGGCTTTGCACCTGCTTGATCGAGGTCGGGGGCGCCATCTTCTCGATCGCCTCGATCTTCTCCGGGTTCGGGCCGACCCCCGAGCCCCCGATCATGTAGCCGAGCACCTTTCCCGACGCCGCGCCGAACACACACTTCTCGGGGTTGAGCTTGATCTTGTGCCTGTTTAGGTTGGCGAAGGTTTTTTCAAGGTCGCGAACGTGGTCGCCCTCGGAGGGGCTCTTGACGATGATGTCGTCCACGTAGACCTCAAGGTTCCGCCCGATCTGAGGTTCGAATGTCTTGGTCATCAGACGTTGAAACGTGGCCCCCGCATTGCGCAGACCAAACGACATGGTCGTATAGCAATAGGTGCCAAACGGCGTGATGAAGGATGTCTTATTCTCGTCGTCGACCGCCAGCTTGATCTGGTGGTATCCCGAGTAAGCATCCAAGAAGCTCAGCATCTTGGCATTTGCGATGGAGTCGACGATCCGTCGATGCGTGAGCGGAAGTTGTCCTTCGGATAAGCGAATTCAACCCGTATGGTCGACGACATTCTCCACTTTCCTCCTTTCTTCTGCACGATGACCGGGTTGGCCAGCCACTCGGAGTAGTCAATCTCACGGATGAAACCGGCCTTCAAGAGCTTGTCTAGGTTCTCCTTGATGACCGCGACCTTCTCCGGGAGAAGCGACGCGATTCTGGCGCATGTGTCGAGCCGATCTCACGCAACTTGTGCTCGATCACCTCCCTCGAACGCGGGCATGTCCGCTGCCCAGCTTAATATACTCTTGTTGGCACGAAGGAAGGTGACGAGCTCGAGTTCCTATTTGGAACTCGGCTCGGCCGAGACGTGGATGCACTTGGTGGTCGCCCTCCTCGGCTGACGGCCTTCGCCGCCCCATCGGGCTCGATCGCCGCTCGGTGGGCATTCTTCGCCGCCTCCGGATCATGCTGGCAAAGACGCGCAAGAAGAGCCAAGGCCTTGGTCTCACATCCATGCGCCGCCTGCAGAGGGTGATGATACCGTTTGGGCCGGGCAGCTTCATACAACGATGGCCATAATGGTTGGCCGCCATAAACTTGACCAAGGCAGGCCGCTCGAGGATGGCGTTGTACGGAAGGTCTCCCTCTACCACCTCGAAGGTGACCAGCTCGGTGCGGAAGTTGTCCAAGTTGCCGAAGGTAACGGGCAAGACCACCTGCCCTAGGGGGACAGTCGAGCTCCCAGGTACGATCCCGAAGAAGGGTAATATTATTTATGGAGAAAATCCAAAAATAAACCCAGAGCATAGAACTTCTAATATATGCTAAATCTTAATTTTTCAAATTTTTCAGAAGCCCATAACCTAGAAAACTATTTCTAGGATTTAACATCAATTTTGAAAATTTGTTAATTAATTTCCAAAAAATATACTGAAAATTAGTTATTTATTATTATTTTTATTCATTTAACGGATGGGATGTACGGCCCATCCGGCCAGCTCAGCGGCCTGCCCATGTGGTCCATTCGGCCTTCTTGGCCCATTTGCTTGGCATAGCAGCCTGGTCCATCCGGCCCGTGAAGTGATCAACAAATCCGGCGGCTAGGGTTTTTCGCCGCTTGATCGACACAAGTAGCAGGCGCTACAGGCCACCACCGTTTGTTGGCGTCGCCTTGGCCGTGGCCTCTGGCCTCGAGCGCCACTACCGCCGCCACGCGGGCACGCAAGCGAGGTATCGCGCTAGCGGAGCGGGGAAGCCAAGGTGTCACCGGTCGCCATCGTCTCTGCCAAGCATTCTTCAGGGCATGGGTGAGGGAGCACCACCGGCGCTACCGCCATCGGGTGCGAGCGCCGCCGACTGAAGCATCTTGTGTGCTTCGCCAGCTCCGGGGTAGATGCCGAGGGAGCCTCCGCCTCACGCGCTTCGGGCACAGGGCATCATCGTGGCGCCATGGGGGCTGTCGTCAGGGCAAACGCCGCCGGGCCGAGCTCCGCGGGAGTAGTGTGGAAGCAGCGGTCCAAGCTCTGTGCCACCTTCGGGGCCAAGCGCCGCCTTGCCGGGACATGGGCTGCTACCACCTTCGAGGCGGGAGCCATGGAGGCGCAAGTCTTCATTGACACTGGTGCTCGTGCATCAAGTGCGCAGATTGGGGTGATGGCCGGCACGCGAAAGCGGCCGCAGACATGGGAACCGACGTGGTGGGTTGCACAGTGTGGTTGTTGGCGTAGCCATGGAGGCGGGCTCAGGCATAGCTGTCGAGATGTGCGTAGGCTTGCCCTACGCGTTGCCTTCGGGGTAAGCATGGTTGACGCTGTTGGCGCAGTTTTTTTTTCAAAGGATGATGATGAACAATACTACAACAAACCCTAATTGATGCTTGGATTAAACAATTAATCTGCACTAAGGGTATGATGATCTTCAGGATTGATAGATATATAGAAGTAATTACGTAGGGCTTGTTGTAGGATAATCGCATGTAGCATGATGAATTCGATGCCGTGCAGATTGTCACAGGCAGACGATCATGACCAACCTCGGTAGAGGTTCGTACTGATAACGTGTTGTAAAACGTAGTCGTTCACCCGCACAAATCAACAGCACGCAAACAAGAACACGCAAATCAAGAACAGGGGCACACATAAACTAGGGGGTAAAGTTCTCTCGCTTTTATTAGATTGGTTTATTGTACAAGGGAGTGCCCAATATGTAGGAAAAACCACAAGAGAAGAGCTCAGATTCACTCACACATAAGAGATAGGATCTAACCGAATACGGATAGAATATCTTATCTCATAACAAATCAAACCAAAGCAATTGGTTTTAAAAAAAGCACAGGCTCTCGCTCATTCGATGGCCACCAAATGCTCTAACTTTGCACCACACGATCAACAGCGCCTCGGTGTCTTTCCGCACACGCGAGAAAAGCATACGACGAGCTCTTCCTAGAGGTGGGCGTCGTGCCAGGCTGGGCCGGCCTGAAATGGGCCCATCGTGCTTCGTGCCTAAACCATGCCAGGCTGCAATGGCCCGTCGTGCCCGCCATGCCTTGCCGGGTCGGCCCGGCTCATCTTCGGTGAGCCCAGGCATGACCCATTTGCACTTTGTGCCTACTTTATGCCATGCCGGCCCAAACCCAGCCCATTTGCACTATTGTGATGAGAGGAAAAGAACCAAAGACACCTGGAGTTGAGATAGTGGATACAAGTATTATAGAAAAAGAACTAAAATTTATTCATTCTTAGAGCGAGAAAGATGTGCCGAAAACAAGCGAGAGAGGGGGCAATGGGAGAGTGAGGAAGAGAGGCAATCGAGATTGAGAGAGATGGATGAGAGAGAGAGAGAGATTGAGAGAGACGAGTGAGAGAGAGTTGAGAAAGATTGAGATAGATGGAAGAGAGAGAGAGCAGCTTCTTGCATCGTCTCTCATTCTCTCTCAACTCTCTCTCCTCTCCTGCCCATCTCTCTTAGATGTCGGCGGCGGGGTGGCGTTCATGCTACAGGATGCGTCCATAACACTCATGCTCTGCGGGTCGGTGACCTTCATCGGGCCCGACATGACCTGTGGTACAGTATCGTGCCGTGCCGTGCCACTCATCGTGCCAGGTTCTCGGGACCGGCACGGCCCGTGCTATAGTGTTATGCCGGGCCGAGCTTTGGACCGTGCCGTGCCTCGAGTCGGCCCAAAAGAGCTTGGCCCGAGTGCCCACCTCTAGCTCTTCCTTCCGGGCACTCGAGCAGGCAGGCGAGGACGGGGAAGGTATGCCCTGTGATCCAGAATGTATGGCCACCGATCCGCTTCGAGTCTGGTGTGCTGTCAGATAAGTTATCCATCACACTTTTGTCTGTATGATACCAAAGGCTATACCGTTTCAGATTTAATATAGAGAAATATTTATATGTTTTTCCTCTAATATAAATTGCATGAATCTTAAAACAAGCGAAGGGGTAAGTAATCATCACCTATATTTTATTAATGCTTTAATACTTGTGTAACTTTAAAAAAGAAAAGCATAGAAGCACTTCTTTTATAAGCATACAAATGTTTAATTATATATGTATACCAAATTTCATTTATAATATTATTTCAAATATATAATAGTATTATCAAATATAACGTATAGTACAATAGATCATATTATCAATTTCACCGGTATAATCAGTATTAACTAGTCTCGATGTTGTTATGGTTGGTATTGATCGATATCAAAACCGATACAACCGGTATCGAGCTAGCACAATCAATATTGACTTATATCAATGTTGATATGATACATGTGACTACTTTGTATCGGTTTAGACAACAAAATGGTACATACCTACCGGTACTGATGATACAGTATGGATAACTCTAATCTCCGCAACTCGAGATTTTCTCAACACTACTACTAGTGCTAGTAGAGTAGCAGCATATACTGTACAGCCATGCTGTACGTAGTACATACAGCTGTCGTGGAAAGTGGAATCTCGATCGTGTGGATGGATGGACTTGTGCACTATGCACCATGTATGGGTGCTCTATCGATTGTTTTGACCTAGGGCTTATTTGGAGGAGCTTTAAGCTAGTTTCAGTTTTTGAAAAGTCAAACCTTCCAAACAGCTGAGTTTTTAAATGGTTTTTAGCATAAGCTAGAAGTTATTTATAATTAGCAAAAACCAAAAGCCAAAAGCTGAGCTGGTCTGTTTTTGTAGTTTATTATTGAGGAAAATTAACTATTTATCAAACGGTCTCTTATAAAAAGTAACAGCTGTTTTTCAGCCTGGAAAGTCAAAAAACAGCTTGTCAGAAAAGCTACAACTCCCGCAAACAAACCCTTAGTTTCGTAAAAAAAAATTTAGTTTTTTTTTTCAAATTTAGCTTCCATATGAATACAATTACAAAAATAATTCTCTCATCCATTATGTAAATATCAACAAGCGTCCTATTGCGCCTATGTACCACAACGGGTGCTATCGAGCTAGAGCAAGGCAGCAGAAATCTACAATGCTCTAACTGCCACACTTGAGCTACCATCCTACTGAGCTGCCCTGCTCCAGCATAAGCTCGTGCCGATCTGCCCTACCATAGAACCCATGCTGTCATGCCCTGTGGTGCTCAACACCTGGCTGGCCACGACTCTGCGCCCTTACACAGTACACGAATGTGGCATGTCACCTACTGCGCTAGCTTCTACGATGGAAGAGGTTATTTTTGTAATTATGTTGGTATGGAGAGTAGATCTGTGAAAAAACTACACGTAGATATAGAAAAGCATTTGCTTCTGGTTTGATCTCGCGACTGTTGGTGCATATATATGCGAAGAGTTATATGGTGTTGTCTTTGTTGTCGAGACGCGCAAGATCGCTTCGTCAAGACGGTTGAACAGGTTGAAAACAGAATAGAAATGGTCAGTAAATGATCGTTTCATTTCTGTTTTGTAACTTTTACCGATAACGAAAACGAAATCGGAAACCTCAGAAATAGATTGGAAACGGATAGTGACGAAATGGATACGGAACGAAATGGAACAGATACGGAAATAAAAGTGGAAAATTCCATAATAACATAGTAGATGATCACAATATACATAACCGTAAAAACATTGTAACTCATTACACCTCTAAGTCAGATACAAGAACAATGTTATGTACACCGATATCACTAGAAAGTTTTTTCTCTCAAATTTGTTAGCTGAAGACTTGCTATTTATCTCTCAGAATAGACCATCATGTTATTCTCCATTTCTTTATCATTGACATCATCTTACTCCTCCAAGTATAAAGGTGTGACACCCTAAAATATGCATATTATTGTTCAATGTTCATTTATGATTTTCTGAGATTTATTCTGGATTTTCTGGAGTTTATAAATGCTATTTTGTTATTTTAGATTTATAGAATTAATTTATTCATAAAAAATGAAACCAAAATTATGCTAGAAATAATTTTTCTAGGTTCAAAATGTTCCAAAGTATTTTTGAGATTTTTTCTAGAATTTTTGAACTCTGTTTGATATTTTCTATAAAACCATTTGTATTTTTGAAATTATTTTAATTTGAAAATAAATATAAATCCTCGATTCTCTTTGTTAGGCCAAGTGGGCCAAGTTTCCGACATAATTTCCGGTTTCACTTATAGGAAATTTCCGTTCCAGTTTCTGTCAGAAATGACTCTCCCGTTTCCGATAAAAAATTTCGTTTCTATTTCTGTACTGATATTTCCTGTTTTTGTTTTAAAAAAAGACTTTTATTTCTGTTTTTCTCCAAAACAGTCAAAAATTCTATTTTCGTTTTCGAGCACGTTTGGCTCGGTGTAGTACAACAGCTATACTACAACCTAACCGATAGAACTTCCGAAATCCGATCGAGCCACACCACGATATATTCAGCATGCACGCACTGTATGCGCGCACCGTTTTTTTTTCTTCCTGACATTTTCAACATATCTAGCTAGCCCAACATATTGTCTGACGTCTCTGTTATTATACCCAGCAGAGAATAGTTAATGATCGAGCATTCGTGTTGTCGAAAGAAAAAATGAAAAAGGCTCAACCGCTTTACAGTTTAAAAAAAAGCTAGTAAATTTTTTCAAATAGCTCAGTTTTTAAGTAGTTTTTGTATAAACTAGAAGTCATATATAACTTGTAAAAGTTAAAAGTTGAACTAGATCTACTTTTACAACTTATTGCTGAGAAAAATTAGCTATTTGTCAAATAACTTTTTATAAAAGGCTACTGTTACTTTTCAGTCTAGAAACTCAAAAATGCAGTCTTTCAAAAAAGGTATATCTCCTCCAAAGAGTCCCCTGGACTTTGTAAGCAGTACTTTCCTGCTCTCCTCTAACCACAGTTATATCAATCTCAAGTTACTTAAAAGAGGTATGGGAGAAGCGTAGAAGCACCTCCTTACTATTACCCGGTTGCTTTTTTTTTACTGGCTTAAAGGACAAAGCTTAAATAAATGGATGAACTTTTATCTAGACTTTTAAAAAGCTATAAGTCTCCATATAACTAAAAACCAAAAGCCATTGAAGATATGCTTTTTTGACTTATTGAGGGTTGATTTTAGATTAATGCCATAAAGTTAGAATAAAATTACCAAACTCTACTATGTATAAAAGTTAATTACTTTTAAGTTGTTCGCTACTACAGAAATGGTAATCTAGGTCGGTTCTTTTTTGTCATCTAGATCAGTTTTGGTGGTGATACAAAGTCCATAAACAATGACGAGGAGTGGCTATGACGGTTGATTTTCCCCCGATAGAAATATTTCATCATCTCGATCGGAATTGATCCAGTAGACAAATTGTCTGTATCAGTTTTGAGTGTGGAACCGATAGAGAAATCTCTATCGATTCTACGCTCAAAACTAATACAGGCATCCTCCTTATCTCTATTGATTATTAGATTGGACTCAATAGAGATTTGTGTATTATCTCTCTCGGTTCCACGCTCAGAATCGATAGATATTACACGTCTCTATCTAGAGCCACTAAAGCCTCCTCCTAGTATAGAATAATACAACAGTATCTCTTCATCTGGGTCGCTTCTTAACTTTTTAGGAAAAAACCGATAGTGATAGATGATCCAATGTGGGTGAGAAATGTGATGCAAAACATCATTGTTGGTCTGACCTAAGAACCGATATTGATGAGTCGATAGTGATGACGATCGTCATCACTATTAGTTCTAAGGTCAGAATCGATAGTGATGTTATGGTTATTACTATCGGTTCTGACCATAGAACTGATAGTGATGATGATGGTCATCATGATTGATTTTTGAGGTTAGAATCGATCATGATAGTACATATATCACGGTCGGTTATGATCTCGAAACTGACCAAGATGAGCTTGTATAGTAGGTTATAACCTTTAGACTAAACCATCTTTTGTTAGTTGTTGTTCTAGAGGTAAAAAAAACCCTTGTCGCCCTCAAAAAACACAACATACTCTATGATTGAAAGCAATAATTGGGGTGAGAAATTATGATACCCTTAGGGATGGGTGTTAAGGGGGTAAAGTTGAAGCCCTAGATTGAGGAGATTTTCCCTCAATTTGCCCTCATTTATGGTTTTTTTCAAAAGGTGAGAATTCCTTCAATTTTGCACTAGGTAATTCGATATCATTATTGATGCTATAAATTTATGTCTTTTAACTAGAGAATTCAAAGCTCGTAAGTAGGGAAGAGGGTATAAGGAGTACATTATATATCTTGGAACCTGTCTTGTAGTTTGCTAAGGTAATTAAATAATGCCTTAACATTTGAAATAGCTAGCTCTAGCTCCAGTTTTTTCTTAATTTAGTGTGCATAGTTTAATTATAGATAGACCGTGAAGAATAGATGTATCAGAAAAATCATGTGAGTCATAAATTTTAGAGTGGAGTTAAGGTGTTAAAAAAATACAAAAGAAGACATAGTTAAGAGGGGTGTAAACTTCATATATTGTCGTTACTTTGATTGCACTAATCTTAAGAGATTTAACAATATAGCTCAGATTGAAGACCACTTGATTTAACGTGGCTTTGTGAGGAATTACGCGTGTTGGATCCATCATTGGCAGAATAGTACTAACACTCTGGTATACAATGAAGATATGCTAGAACCCGATCACGATTTGCAGCGTGATATATTTAAGGAGGACAATTTAGATCAAATGTTATAGGATGTGGAGGAAAATTACATAGAAAGAGAGCTTAAAAAATTAAAAAGCTTGATTGAAGACGATGCCAAATCATCTTTCAAGGGTTGCAAAGTAGAATACACCACGTTGGATTCAGTCCTTGCATTATTCAAACTAAAGGCAAAACATCGTTAGACATATACAAGTTTCAATGCATTTTTAGTTCTTCTATCGGATATGCTTCCAGAGGGAAATGACTTAACAACAAGCATTTATGAAATGAAGAAGTTACTATGCCCCATAGGAATAGAAATAAAACGGATACATGCATATCCAAATGATTGTATCTTGTACCATAACACGCATAAGGAATTGCACATTTGTTCAGTTTGTGTTGTACCTCATACAAACAAAAAGAGAAGCATTATGACAAGAAACGTAAGAGCCAAGTCGATGATGGTGAAGAGGTAAACAAAGGGGCACTGACCAATGTATTGTGTTGCTTGCCTATTATTCCTTATTTGTAGTGGTTGTTTGCAAATTCTAAAGAGGCAAAATTGTTGCATTGGAATTATGAATCTCGAAAGGAAGATAGTAAGCTGAGACACTCTGTTGATTCGTGTAGGATCGATATATACTAAACTAGCAATCAAAGGGGGGTTGAATGATTGCACGGAAGCTAAAATCAAAATTTTGATAATTTTTGAAACACTCCAATTCGGACTCAAATTGCCTGATTCGGATTCGACAAAAACAGAGAGATATATGTCTATTAAAATAGTAATTCCTAAAGATCCCACCATTGGATTGATGTGAAATTTTAACTGTACAAACTAGATTCAATTTCAAAATTAACACAATAGGAATCAGCTTGATCGGATCTACGGATCTCAAGATATTACCTTTACAATTTTACTGTATCAATAATGAAGGAAATTAATCTAACCCTAATTACGAGATTAATCAGAATTTACGAGGAATTAACCAATAAACTTTTCAGATCAATTACTTGAAGCCCTAGCAAGGTTTTGAATAGATCAAATCAAAATTATTATGATGAAACTATGAATCAATCTAAAAATAAAATAGGTATATAAACGAAGAGCGAAAATGAAGAACGAGATTACCAACCCATCGACATGCAAATCTTGATTTTTATTATCGAGTTGTGTTCACAAGAAAAATTCCGTCGCTGGAAAGAAATCACGTCACAAGCGCCGATCTTCTAGTCTCCCAATTTGCATGCAAAAGATGACGTCCAAGGAACTAGATATTATCTAGTCGCTGGGAAGAAATCACGGTCACAAGCGAAAGAAATAATCTAGCCGTGCAATCTGGCCGCAACGAAGTCCAGCACTAAAACTTCTAGTCTCGGCGAGAATCTCTCCGGCTGCAAAACACAAAAACAACCACCGGCCCAAAAACACAATGGCCGCAACCGAAACTCAAGCAACAAGAGACCAAAACGAAAACCTCCTTGATTTCTCCTCACGCCGATGTTTTTTCCCTTTGAGCCTAAACGCCAGCAACTCACTCATCGCAGGAGCCTCTGGTCACTAACCGCAGAGCAACTGTCTTGCCGTGGGAGGATCACGGCCACGCCGCTAGTACTTGTCACACATGCATGCGCCGCCGGAAATAGCAGACGCAAGAAGCAAAACGCTTGGGTCGCAAGAAAAGTTTTTATTTCTCTTTTTCTAATCTGGTTACAGTACTTTAAACAAAAGAGTACAAACGTTAATACCTCGCTCACATAAATAGAAGACACCTCCCCCTATTTATAATGAGCAATTCTAGAAGGTTTGTATACAACTCCACTTGGCCCAACATAGCCCAATACAACTTTGCACGTATACGGCCCACCTGCCGTACTCACGTGACTAACTAGCCTTCATGTACAGCGTTCTCTAGCCCGAACGTCCCGCATAACATCCTCGACCACCAAGACCTCAATTCCTCTCTGAACCTAGTCCCGAACCTCAGTTTCTCCATGAACCTAGTTCTGGTACCGTCATCGATCACGTTCGCTCTCGAGCAACACCTGCACATGAACAAACACGAAAACCGTGTACGAGCACAAGTCCACGACTTGACTCAAGATCAGTCCATGCAACCACTCATACGAGCGCATTGCATCAAGTAATTCAAGATCAGTCCATGCAACCACTCACACGAGCGCATTGCATCAAGTAAAACCATTATCATGCTATCACAAGCATATCAAATAATCATCTGAAACAGCATATGCATGGACACCATACATGCCACGACCACAACCACTTTGCAATGCCAATTTCATCATCTCCACTACTTCTAATTACGAGTTGGTGGTG
Organism: Guadua angustifolia; assembly: GCA_036346375.1. Classification (NCBI taxonomy): domain Eukaryota; kingdom Viridiplantae; phylum Streptophyta; class Magnoliopsida; order Poales; family Poaceae; genus Guadua; species Guadua angustifolia. The sequence goes on along the minus strand of CM070504.1, from coordinate 62,788,969 downwards.
ATACGTCTGTTCTCCACCACCACCAATCCACGTCTAAATCGTTAAAAAAAACGAAACCGACGGAAAAATCACTCTGTTCCTCACAATCTGCTCACCTCCTGACTTCTCCATGAACGCACACCCCCCACGCCACGACAGCCGCCCCATCTCCCCGCCGACCCGCCTTCCTCGGTGCGGCCTTGCTGCTCCCCACCAACCTGCCTTCCCCAGTGCGGCCTAACTCCTCTCCGCCGACCCCTATGAGCCTGCGGGAGCCCGTCGCGCTGCGCCCCACCACATCGCCGAACGGTGAGCCACCCCCGCCGCCGCCGCCTCCCCCGGGCTGTCACCGCAATTTCGGGTTCGTTGAGGCGCAGAAGGAGGACATGCAAGGTAACCTCCAGATCCACACCTCCTCCAAATCCACACCTCCAGTGCCTAAGTTTTGGTGCCTTGGATGTCGCCGCCGTCGGAGCCGGAGCCCAAGGGGGAGGCCTCATTGGCGAGGCGGCCGGAGGTCTTGACGGCGCCGGCGTCGTTCCGGCTGCCCGAGGCGGCGCAGATGTTCGAGGAGCTTCCCCACGCGGTCATCGTCGCTGTCTCTTGCCCCGATGCCTCCCGACCATGGCTGCAACACTCGCGTCAATCTACCAGGTTTGTTACAACTGAACACCACCAACCATGGACCCAACACTCGTGTCAATCTATCAAATTTGTTACAACTAAACACCTCCGACAGTGGTCGCAACAGTCCCATCAATCTCTTAGGTTTGTTACAATTGAACTTACCAGAATCTGAAGCTATATAAGCCGGTCTTTTTAGTGCTCGTAGCTTTCTTGATCTTCGTCTCCCTCTGTGGTGGGTTCTTGATTCCTTTTCGTAAGTAGTCATCATCTCCCTCTTCGGTGGGTTCTTGATTCCCTTTTCATCATCGTGAATTTTCATGAGCTATTCTTCATTTGTTTCATGAGCTTCAGTGAGTCTCTTCCTCGTTGCCTCACAATGTCGGTGAAGACTTCGAGTTGCAAACAATCATCTTCTTTGTGACTTTATTTTCCCTCTTTCTTTGGCGGGCATGATTGATAATTGTTTGTCGGTAGCTAGGGTTGTGGTCAGGCCTACAAAGATTGTTATTACTTTTTACTTTTGGTCTTACTTCTCGTGACTATAGTTCATTGTGCTCAATGTTGATTTTGCTCAAGCATCGGTTTACAAAACTAAAAACTACACTTGATAACATATATGACCTGTCTATCCTGTATTCTCATTTGCTTGGAACTTGTAAATGCCATTTTTGGCTATTATTATTTAGTTAATATCCAAGTACATAGATAATGTATTTATCGATTGCATTGATGGGAAGGCATTGGTACGTTAACCAATTGTTTTTATTGAGAAAGATCTTGTGTTACAAAAGAATAATCGAAACATGAAAAGTGATTTCTTGAATTGGTACTTAATTCATTTGCCACCTATTGAAATGTGCATTTCTTTTTTTTCGCTTTTCTTAATAATGATTTGCAACCGTAACAACTTGTGGCATTATACTTTGTTTTAAGCTAGAACCCACAATATCATATCTGGTACCTTTGTCAAGAGATATTAAGTTCCATGATGTTAAAGGCAAGAACTATCGGCGCCATACCAAAACTGAACAAAGAAATAGTTCTGAGAAATCTAAGGTTGTGGTCAGGCCTACAAAGATTGTTATTACTTTTACAAATCTTCTAAAAGCAACTAGTTGGATTTGGCATCGCAAGGCGCACAAGGTAATTAATGTGTCAAACTATCTAATAGTTTGATTTGTAAATTGTAATGCTCACTTCAATACGCTACTCGAATACAGTAATTGTGTTTCAAACATTTTTTCTTTTATTGCTTGATCTTTATGTTTTGTTATCAATTTTATTGTCATGTAATTTGGATGCTTGTAAACCATAGAGCATAAAGAAACAAGCTCAAGCATACGGTTGTTGTAATTGATATTAAATGGATAATTATCATGGAAAGAAAGATGTATGATGAGGTCTACCCGCCACTAATATCAAACGGCCATTGGCTCATGACAAAAGTCCATGGTCCTTTTGATGTACTTGTAAGCATGCGTAATCTTTATTAAACTTCAACCAAATGTTTTATAGCTTTTTCAAGAAACCATGGATTGATATGTAGGCGATGGTTATAATCTGTGATGCTATTGTATGAAGTCCTATTAGCACCTGTCATTTGAATGATTCAACTACTACTAATGATCATCTAGCTCTATCATAGATATTCTATAAAGCATAGGTGTCCTGAGAATGAAACACCATATGAAAAATACCTCAGATTGTTTTTCTTGTACGATCTCAAGTTGTCTCGCTTTGTGAATTGACATGTGATGCTAAATCCTAACATTCCTCTCAGGTTTTGTTGTTGCTGATGCCTTTACAGTTGGGCTATATTGCAATTAGGTTGAAGACAGAGGATTTTGGAGAAGCTCAAAGGTATTGATTGTTCTATTCCATTACATGGTTGGCTTGTGGCTGTGAAAATAAGAGTGAGTCTGAAGATAGATTACATGGTGAAATAGACCTTGATGTGTATATGTTGCACAAATGCTGCCTTTTCTTCACTCATGCGTAAGACCAAAGCTTATGCATTTTTGTCTTCCTGATTGGGAGCCTCCCTGGAATAAAATACAGTAATCGGAGTAACAAGTTAAGCTGTTGAGCTATTTTTCGTCATAATCAATTATTGGAACTTCAATGTAGTGGTATCAATGTATCATGTATAAGATGTTGTGCATGTATATATGTATATATGGGGAATGCATTTAGCACCACTTGTTTGAGCCAGTGAAGGTGTAGTCTGTTACACCATGGACAAGGTAGGTTCTCCTGAATATAGCTTCAATTATTAGTTTATTTATGTTAATTTGTATGTCGATCCAGGAACTCTTTCTGCAAAGTGCTTTATGCAATAATTGTTCTGTGGGCTCTTGACCCTGGGTTATTTGACTGTACAATCATGTTAAGCTAACCTAAGCAGATGTGTCTTATCAAGGATGTTTTTTTCCCATCGTTGATGTAGGATCTTGTCAAGAATAATATGTGGACAAAAGGTTGGTTGTGGCCTATGGGGGTGTGGTATGGAAATGGGAATTGAAGGTTTGGATGTGGTGCTATTAATTCTGATCATAATCCTGATTCCTTTTCTTTGGTAGTGAATTTTATTATTGCTTCCATGTATGTGTTTGATTTTTAGATCTGATTTGCTTTATTTTTGCTAGAATTGTAGTTCTTGGTTTCTCCTAATTTTCCACCACTTAATTCCATTCTCACCATTTAATTCCTGTAACCAAGAAACCTTCATTTAACCCCAGGAATATGTTTGGTTAGTGGTTGGTTCATTGGAATATATGGGGGTGAACATTAGAATTTAGAAGAGTACATGCTTTAAATGGTGGTAGGCATGATAATGAAAACAACTGGGTTTCAAGCTAGGCTATGTTATGGCACTTTTATCAAAGTGATGCACCAAATAAGACTTAAGAAAACCATTAACTTTGAAAAAGCTTTGAGTGAACTTTCCAATCAAAGGCAAGTAAAGGAAAAGCGTCCACAAAGTGGCCAAAGTGGACTCATGAGTTATCCACTCTTCTGTCAGATTGCCTATAGCATGAACAGCTCACATATCCAGGTTAAATCTCACTAGGCGCATACTCAAGTTTGGCATGCATTTCCACTTCACTGATCTTTATTGCATTTCCACATCACTACTCATTAAATTTGACCACGATATATCATATATGCTCTTTAATACCGTTAGGCTTCTGATTCTGATGTTGTTCATCTACACATCTACATTGATATCTTGCACAGATTAAATTAGTTACAATTTTGCTCTCTGAGTATGAAAAATATTAGCATTGACAGTCTTTGCAAGCTTTGCTGTTTACCTATCTTTTCTGCGCATCAAGGGGTGTTTTTTTCGGTTTAATCTGTGCATCATGGGGTGTTTTAACCTGTTTAATCTGTGTAGGGCAAATTGGAGAGTTATTTTTTATCATCCCATCTTCCAAGATTTCCTTTTCCTTTATGTTTCGTTACCAATTTTATTTTTCGTAGCAACGCACGGGCATTGAACTAGTTAAGCCAATTTTTTAGCACATGGTTTCATAATCTCCCTCTTGATGAAAACAATGGCAACACCATTTAGAACTGAACATTGGCATTCACCTCACAAGAAAAGTTTTAAGAAATTTTATTTGAAAACAAAAAGCAAATTGAAAAATCTCCCCCTAAAAAGAAGAAAAATGTATGTGAATGTGCGATATGTGTCCAATATTCTCCCCCTTTGACAATGGATTCATCAAGAATACAGAAGAGAGAACAAAATCTTTTTGTTTATTTTTTGTTTGTCTTTTTAATGTACTGAGCATTATAAGTCATCCACAAATTTAATAATTTCATCACCAAGTCATGCTATCAAAAGTATTTGCACCCTCAAATCTACACATAAACAATGTAGAGTAAGCATAACTAGAAATCAAGTACTATTAACGATTTTTTTGCATGGCATGATCTCCCTTTCTCAACAATCTTATAACCTGAAAATATTAAATTTTTTGTACACTTTATTTGTGCTTTGAAAAACTAATTTATTAATTGATTGCAACAATAATAATTGCAAGGAATTACATGCACCATCAGCCTTACTTTTTAACCATGCCAAGCAATCACAAACTTAAGGTTTCATGGTTTCGGTCATACACAACCTCTTCCAAGTTCATATCAAAGTGCAATGATAAGCAGTCTCGTAAAGAAGAAGTGCGATAGCACATAACCTTGATCTTGCATTTATCAATAATCACTCTTTGAGTTTTAGCACTTAATTTTGATAAATTTCATATTTAGCACTTTTTGAGTAAGATCAAGATAGCCAAGAAAGTTCAACCATGACAAGATTTAATTCAAGTTGTCATTCTATTTAAATAGTCATGTCATAAACTACACCATATATGCATAAACATGAAGTTGCAAAGACCTTATAACATAAACATGGCTTCAAATGACATATGTGTATGAAATACAATGCTCATTACTTTTTCATTGTTTTCTATTTTTTGTTTTTCATTTAAGAAACACTCAAAATAAAAAGTATGTTACAAAATATTACAAAGTTTTCAAAAACTCCCCCTCAAAACAACCATCTTAAAAACCTTCTTCAAAATTGTCACCTGATGGGATTAATTTTATAAACAAAAATCTGAAAGAACAATCCTCCCAACAGGCAAACGAAAGAAATTTTTCACCAAAAATCCATTAACTCCCCCTCAAACGAATAACCAATGGAATCAAAAGAGAGGAGATGATATACATGTGTTTGAGTTATCATGGTATGTTCAGTTAAGCACAAGCATGAATCATGATAAATATATACTAAGCATGAAAAGGCATGATAGAAGATGTAACATTATTGAACATGCCAGGGAATACATATGAGCATATGAACAAACATCTCATCTCATACCACAATTAGATATCTGTGAATGAAAAAGATATTAGTGTATAAAATAGCTCACAAAGTAGGTGAAGAATTATCGCACATGCCTCTTGAAGGCCATCTCAAGGGTGACAATCATCCAAGTCTTGATCCCATCTTACAAAAGACTAAGATCCACTAAGGTTCTGTTCTCCAACCCACATTTGAAAAACGTTCATAGCACTAAAAGATGCCGAGGCCTCGGTACTAGGGTTAGAAATAAAGCATTTAGAAATCCAGTACTGAGACACACGACGAGTAGGCACAACACGAGTATGCTTGTACACAAAATCAGATTTAACATGTCCCGTGTTTCTAGCAACAAAAGGCGTTTGCTTCACCCTAGGCACAAAGCGAGGTGCCACTACCTCACGAGGAAGAAAATGTGCCTGTCTGAAATTAGACCTAGCCTTAGTCATTTCTTTCTTTTGTTATTTAGCTAGTCTAAAGCAAAAATCTACTAAATGTCCATCTCTACCACAATGAGTGCAAGTGTACTTGACACGATGTTTAGCTTTAGAAGTAGAAGCAACATTTGCATTCATCATAGTAGAAGATAAAACTCCAGCAGACTTAAAAACAATTTTCTTAGGTTCATTGATAATTTCAAATTTTCCACTTTCAAGTGCCTTAACAATAGTGGGAGCATGCGATTTATGATGAGCATAAAAATCAAAACCTAAACCTTTGTGATGAGTGCTAACTCTTAATTGATCAAAAATTATGTTTAGGTTTTTCTTTCCTTTAGTGAAATGTTCTAAAAAATTTTCCAAGTAATCAACCTTTCGAGAAAGAGTTAAACAATTATTACAAGGAACGTCCACTTTTTCTTTTTGCTTGCGACAAGTTGAGCATGAAAGAATCTCATGAGTGAGCAAAGCATGTGTCATTTGAGAAACCCTAGCATTTGCATCATGCAACTTCAATTCTAGTGTGGAACATTTAGAACATGGAGTTGAATCATGCAAATCAATTGTGGAACAATTAGCATGTTTAACAACTTTCTCATTTTTCTTATTTTCAGCATTAACTTGCTCTAAGAAGGTAACATGTTCTTTCCTAAGCAATGTAAGCTCATTATAAATTAATTCACATGATTTGCAAGCATCATCATTAGGAATTAAAGTTTTAAGTCTAGCAATTTCAGCATTCAATGACTCCACAATAATATCATGTTTCTTAATTTTCTTGTCACGTTTATCAAGCAATTTACCAAGATGAGTAACAACAATAACTAATTCATCGTAAGAATGTTCTACTTCATTGAAGTCGTTGTCGTGATCGTCCTCAGTGAAGCTGTTGCTGCTTTTAGCCATGAGACATAACCCCGTCAAATCATGCTTACTTGGAGTTGCATCGTCCTCGCTGCTCTCCGAATCCACATCGCTCAAATTGATTTGTTCAAGAGCGGAAAGAACTCGGTGGATAACTTTGCGGTTGATAAAACTCTTCTTCTTTCTATCACTTGAAGAGAATTTCTTCTTCTCTTTTCTTTTGTTATTTTCCTTCTCCTCCCTTGATACTTTATCTGCAAGTTTAGGATAATTTGAACGAATGTGATTGAGATCACCACACTCATAGCATCTTGGAGAGCCACCACCAACTCTCTTCCTCATTCTCACATTCTGCAAAGCTTTATTAAAACGAGAAGAGAGTGATGCCAAGTCTTCTTCTGGAAATTCCTCAATCTGCTCATTGGTTAGTGAAGACAAGAAAGACAAAACAAAACTTGACGAAAAAGAGTTATCGTGAGACATGTTAGATTGAGAGATCCAATTCATGAGTTTTTAATTTAGAGAAAAGAACATCTAAAGTAAGTGTACTCATGACAGTTGATTCTCTAATGGATGTAACTTTCATCTCCCAAATTGATATGTCTAATGCACCAAGCAATTGTCTAGCATTAGCATCATCATCAAAGCTAACTTCAACAGCATGCAAATTGCTAAGAATTTTATTAAAGCGTGCAAAAAAATCATCTAACAACTCACTAGGTTTCATCTCAAATCACATGTATTCTTTCTTATATATATCCTGACGAACCTAGAACCCTCATGATAATCAAAAAGAGATATCTATACCTCATATGCAGACTTGAGATGAATCATGCAGTCGAAATCGCTTCTTCCCAATCCTTGGATGATCAAATTTCGTGCTTTGCTATTCGCTTCCACATGTGCTCGATTGGTTTCGTTGACTTCATCATTCCTGGGTACTTGATATGGCTTGTATACCTTCTCCCAAATTGTAAAGCCCTGAGTTTGGATGTATGCCTCCATCTTCGCTTTCCAAAACTGACACAAGGTTTTGTCGAATACTTATCCATTGCTATGATTTCTAATCACCGGTTAAGATTAATTAGAAAAACTTAGCTCGGATACCACTTGTAGGATCGATATATACTAAACTAGCAATCAGAGGGGGAGTGAATGATTGTGCGGAAGCTAAAATCAAATTATTGATAATTTTTGAAACACCCCAATTCGGACTCAAATTGCCTGATTCGGATTCGACAAAAACAAAGAGATATACGTTTACTAAAATAGTAAGTCTTAAAGATCCCACCGTTGGATTGATATGAAATTTTAACTGCAGAAACTAGATTCAATTTCAAAATTAACACAATAGGAATCAGCTTGATCGGATCTACGGATCTAAAAGTATTACGTTTGAAATTTTACTGTATCAATACTGATGAAAATTAATCTAACCCTAATTACGAGATTAATCAAGATTTATGAGGAATTAACCAATAAAATTTTTCAGATCAATTACTTGAAGCCCTAGCAAGGTTTTGAATAGATCAAATCAAAATTATTATGATGAAACTATGAATCAATCTAAAAATAAAACAGGCATATAAACGAAGAGTGAAAACGAAGAACGAGATTATTAACCCATCGACTTGCAAATCTTGATTTTTATTATCGAAATGTGTTCACAAGAAAAATTCCGTCGTTAGGAAGAAATCACGTCATAAGCACCGATCTTCTAGTCTCCCAATTTGCATGCAAAAGATGACGTCCAAGGAACTAGATATTATCTAGTCGTTGGGAAGAAATCACGGTCGCAAGCGAAAGAAATAATCTAGCCGTGCACTCTGGCCGCAATGAAGTCCAGCACTAAAAGTTCTAGTCTCGGCGAGAATATCTCCGGTGCAAAACACAAAAACAACCACCGGCCCAAAAACACAATGGCCGCAAGAGAAACTCAAGCAACAAGAGACCAAAACGAAATCCTCCTTGATTTCTCCTCACGCCGCAATGCACAGCCGCCGAGAACTTGCATGCAGTCGTTGTTTTTTCCCTTTGAGCCAAAACGCTAGCAACTCACTCATCGCAGGAGCCTCTGGTCACCGACCGCAGAGCAACTGTCTAGCCGTGGGAGGATCACGGCCACGCCGCTAGTACTTGTCACACATGCATGCGCCGTCGGAAATAGCAGACGCAAGAAGCAAAACGCTTGGGTCACAAGAAAATTTTTTATTTCTCTTTTTCTAATCTAATTATAGTACTCCAAACAAAAGAGTACAAACCCTAATACCTCGCTCATATAAATAGAAGACACCTCCCTTTATTTATAATGAGCAATCCTAGAGAGTTTGTATACAACTCCACTTGGCCCAACATAGCCCAATACAACTTTGCACGTATACGGCCCACCTGCCGTACTCACATGACTAAATAGCTTTCATGTACAACGTTCTCTAGCCCGAACGTCTCGCATGATATCCTCGACCACCAAGACCTCGATTCCTCCCTGAACCTAGTCCCGAACCTCAATTCCTCCGTGAACCTAGTTCCGGTCCCGTCATCGACCACGTTTGCCCTCGAGCAACACCTGCACTTGAACAAACACGAAAATCGTGTACGAGCACAAGTCTACGACTTGACTCAAGATCAGTCCATGCAACCACTCACACGAGCGCATTGCATCAAGCAATTCAAGATTAGCCCATGCAACCACTCACACGAGCGCATTGCATCAAACAAAACCATTATCATGCTATCACAAGCATATCAAATAATCATCTGAAACAGCACATGCACGAACACTATACATGCCATGACCACAACCACTTTGCAATGCCAATTTCATCATTAAGCTAATTTTTCAGCACATGGTTTCACAATTCGGCTCAATGGAGAAATATTGAATGGAAACATGAGGAGTTTGATGCATAGATGAGGAACATAAGATTTGAATTGAGTACCGATGGAATGAATCTGTTTGGTAATGTCAGTAGTCATCATTATACTTGGCTTGTTTTATTGTGTATCTATAATTTCCCTCCTTGGTTGTGCATGAAACGGAAGTATATCATGATATCGTTACTAATGTCAAGACCCAAACAGCCGGAAAATGATATTGATATGTACCTAGCACCATTAGTTGAGGATTTAATAAAATTGTGGAACAAGAGAGTCATGGTGTGGGATGCATACAAAAGAGAGAACTTCACCCTACGGGCTTTGATATTTTACACTATAAATGATATCTCGGTTCTTGGTAATTTGGAGGGCTATAGTACAAAGGGAACTAAAGCGTGTCCTATTTGTATAGATGAGAATGAGAGCTTGTGGTTGCTAAATTTTAAGAAATCTGTGTACATAAGTTATTGTAGGTTTCGACCAAGAAGTCACTGATACCGTAAGATGGATGATAAATTTGATGGAAAGAGAAAAGTTCATTCGGCCTCACAGCCTATGAGTGAAAAGCAAGTATATTCATACGTGGACGATATCAATGTTCAGAATGGAAAGAACCATAAATCTATTCATCCCAAGACCATTTAAAAGAAGAGGTCGATATTTGGGACTTACCCTACTAGAAGGGATTAGATGTCCAGCATTGTATTGATGTCATGCAGAATATTTGTGATAATTTGGTTGGCATCTTGCTAAACATATCTAGTAAGACCAATGATGGTGTGAATGCTCGCCGCGACATGACCTACATGGGAATCAGGCCCAAAGTTGTAGTGATAGAGTTGGATAGAGACATCTATATATCCCCACTGCATACTACACCTTGGCCAAGAAGGACAAAGAATACCCATATAAGTGTCTCTAAGGTATTAGAGTTCCATTGGGCTACTCTGTAAACATTAAAAAGCTTGTGTCTATGGATAATTTAAAGTTGCTTGTTATGAAGTTGCATGATTGTCATGTCTTGATGACCCAAATAGTCTCTATTGTAATCAAAAATATTTTACCAGAGGATTTCAAGTTGGCAATCATAAAGCTATGTTATTTCTTCAATACGATTTCTTATAAGATTATTGATCCCAGTGTACTAAACAACTTACTAAGTGAGGTGGTGTGGACTGTATGTTAGCTTGAGATGCATTCCCCCCATTCTTCTATGTCATGGTCCACTTTGTTATTCATCTTGTTACAGCAATTAAGATATTTGGATCCGTATTCCTGCATTGCATGTATCCGTTCGAGAGGTATATGGGCATATTAAAGGCATACGTGAGGAATCGATCGAAATTTGAGGGTAGTATTGTTGAAGGTTATGAAACTAAAGAGGTTATTGAGTTCTGCATAGACTATCTAGGTAAAACACAAGCAATTGGTGTTCTTGTATCTCATCATGAGGGCAGACTTGGTGGCAAAGGAAACATTGGGTCGAAACTAACAAGTCCATGGTTTGATATGTATTATAAAGTGTATTTCACAGTCTTGCAACACAGCATAGAAATTTATCCATACATCGAGCAGTACAAGTTAATATTACGGGAAGAGAATCCACATATGAATGGATTTTCCATCATATGAGAACACAAAGAGTGATTCCTCACATGGTTAAAAAAAGCGAAGGTCTCCATTAGAGAGAATGTCAATTGGTTTGCTGACGGACCAAGATTTAATGTACAGATATAATAGGGGTACGATATTAATGGCTACTCCTTTTACATTGAAAGTCAAGATGTAAAGAGTACAATTCTAAATAATGGTGTGAGCATAGATGTTTTGTCCGATAATCACTCAAAAAGAGGATCCTCAACTGTAATGAACTCCTACTACAGGATGATCGAAGAAACATGGGAGCTCGATTACAAAATATACCAAGTTCTATTGGTCTGATGTAAGTGGGTGACTTACACATGGTGTAAAGATCGACAAGAGAGGTTTTACTCTTGTTGATCTCAATAGACTCGCCTACAAAGAGGAACTGTTCATCCTTGCGAAGCAAGCAACTCAAGTCTTCTACGTTCGTTATCTAGCTAATTCGAGGTTGCACGTCGTTCGTCATGGTAAAAGGCAGATCATTGGAGTTGAAAATATCATAGATGAAGAAGAGTACAACTAATTTGATGAAATACCTTCATTTGTAAATGGGACATGTCTTAGCAGTGACGACGACACACGTGGAACAAAAAGATAATACATGTATACTCAGAAAAACAGGGTGTATTTATCTCTATTAGTTCCAAGTGTTGAACCGATAGGGATGAATATATTATCTCTATCGGTTCTATGCTCAAAATCGATAGAGATAATTTTGAGCGTTGAACCGATAGTGATGAAACATCGAAACCGATAGAGATAACTAGTACATCTCTATCGATTTCGAGCATTGAACCGATCGAGATGTACTAGTTATCTCTATCAGTTTTGAGCATGGAACCGATAGAGATAATACGTGAATCTCCGTCGGTTCAATGCTCGAAACCAATAGAAATAATGAGACTTCTCTATCGGTTCTGAGCATAGAACCGATCGAGATGACCCCTATAAAATTTCACCCTCTCGCCGTTTCCCCTTCTCACTTACTCACATCTCAAACCCTATCATCCCGTACATGTTGTCTCCCCTAAACCCTTGCCCCGACGTTGTGACCTCCTCTCCCTGGCATCCTCCTCCTCCCAGGCATCCTCCTACTCCTCGGTGACCTCCTCTACCCCCATTGTCCCCCTCCCTCCCGCATCCTCCCTCACGACAAGTATTGTTGCCTGTTCTTGCTAGAAAATATTATTGCCAATTGATGCTAGAAAGCATTACTTGTGCTTCACTATCTTTGAGCTTGATCAATATCTTTAGTACCTAGTTGATATTCATTTGATTCTGTCTTAATATTTACTAGGTTGATCATTATCTTCAATACCTAATTTGATGTTCATTTGATTATATCTTAATATTTATGAGGTTGATCATTATCTTCAGTACTTAATTTGATGTTCATCTGATTGAACTATTATAGATAATCTCCATTATTGCTTAGCTGAGCAGTACACAATCTGAATTTTAAAAATTTGGACGATGAAATGATCTCAGTTTTTAGTGAATGATAGAGTAGATTGTAGTCTCTATATTTTAGTAGCTTGAGTGGATTGTAGTTTTTGTAATCATAGAAATTTCTAGGTTGAGTAGATTGTATGATCTTAATTTTCAGTATGTATATGACCTCCAAGTTTAGTTTTTATAATGTTGCAAAGAGAGAGCATTGGCTCATCGCTTGATCAAATAGAAGGTGTTGTTGTGGGTCCAAGTAAGTTTAGATAGGTTCAAGGACCGAATAAAAAAACAATAGAGAGAATGTTGTAGGTTCTCTAGTTTGATGCTATAAGGTTTTGCATGTGTCCTAAGGTGGGGTACCGATCTTTTCTCAGCCAATTGGTGAGGGAGAGAGTGAGATCATAGGTCTAGACCAGAGGAAGGATGTTAGTGTGAAAGACCATGTGGAGGTCTATCCGTGTTTGTGACGAGTTATTGGCATTGCTTAATCATGTAGTGCTTGAGTTTGAAGGTGATTTCAAGTTTAAATCAAAATTTGAGGAAGTTGGAGTGCTGCCAGTCAAGGGTGGTGCTACTGGTGGGTGTCCGGTCGCACCAACTAGCAGTGCTACCGGTCTGGTGCGGTAGCACTGGGCATGGGCAGTAGCATCGGCCTCAGTTCGGTGTGTTTTTTCCAAAAAGTGGTTTTTCCTATTTTTGAGTGTAGGGCGGTGCTACTGGCTCTAGGGCAGTAGCTGTAACGTCCCAAAATTTGGCTTAAATTTAATTTTTGGAGTTATTTGAATTTTTGTGGATTTTTAGGATTTATTTGGATTTAATTAAAATTTATTTGAATTTATCTTCTCTTGAATAATTAAATTCCAAAAAAAAGTAATTATAAAAAATAAATAAAAATATTTTATTTAAGCTCTAAATGCCTTGAAATATTTTTTGAAATTTTTCTAGAATTTTTCGGGTATTTTTAGTGCCTTAAATAATTACCTTGAATTTCTAGAATTAATTTAATCGATAAAAGTCGGAAAAACACCAGGCTACAGTGCTGGGCCGGGCCCAACACTGTGCTTGCGCCGAAAAACCCTAGCGCCGCTAATCCTGGGCCTTGCGATCCCAATCAAACGGTCGTGGATGAGCCGCGTCGCTTATATCGCGTGCATCGTTGGATCTCGGTAAGTGGCCGCTAGGATGTTGCCACGTGGCGCCGTTTCGCCGAATCGTTGCTCGCTCTGCGCCGTTGGATGGCGATCGAACGGCGCGGACTGGTCGCGCCGCATCGGGAGGGAGAACTGCCACACCGCCGTCGCCCGTTGGCCACCGAGGATATGTTAGAGATTTGTGCGCAACCCGAGGCTTGTCCGAGCGGGAGATAAAACCCATTGCATGCAGCACTTCCTTCCGTTCATTTTGCCCTTTCGCTCGTGCTCTGCCATTCACCGTAGCGTGCGCCCGAGCTCGCCGAAGTAGCCACTTCCTTCTTCTCGGTTCTTCTTCATTTTCCGCCGTCGTCCGCCGCTCTCCGCCGCAGCTAGGACCTTCGCCGAGTTCGTCGAGTCACACTGCATCGTTGGAGCCACTTCTTCCGACCGAGACGCCCAGAAACGCCGGTGCCTGCTTCATCTTTCCCAAGTCCGGCGACCAGACAGCGCCTTCGTCAACACCCCCGAGCTCCAGCGACCGTCGGATCTTCATCCAACGACTGAGGTAGCGCCACGTTTCTTCCCGTAGAGTTAAGTTTAAATAAGCATCGGTAGAAAATGGCCGTTAGATCTTAATCGTGCGGCTCTGGAGAGGCCACGTAGGTGCGGTGAATAGGTAATCACCCGGGTAACCGCCGCCGTTGGATCTTCATCCAACCGCGCCGTTGAGTCCACATAGCTACGAGGTTAGCGTTTGATTATGGCCGTTAGATCTGAAATGTCTGGCTTGGATTGCGCCACGTAGGCTCGGTAGCAGCGCATCGCTCGGGTAGCAGTGGCCGTTGGATCGTCATCCAACCGTGGAGGAACGTCCACGTAGTCCTGGGTCGACGTGATTGTTAATGCCCGTCAGATCTTAGATTAAGGGCCGAGATCTCGCCACATAGCCACCCAAGTCTCAGCAACCGTATTGGACCGACCGTTGGATTTAAATCCAACGGCCGGGAAATCTTGGGGCCGCGTGGACCGTCGGGCGAGCGCCGCGTGTCAGCTGCTGAGTGGACCAAGTACTGTTCATCGGGCCCACTTGTCAATGTAATGACCGCCGTGGGTGCTGACGTCAGCATGACGTCACCCGGGGCCCACATGTCAGTGACCGTGGTGACGTGGCTGGCTCTGGTGCCGACGCGTGTCAAGCCGTGGAATTTAACCGGATTTTCAGTAGGAAAAGAAATGAAGTAATTCGGTTTTTCTTTTATTTGAATTTCCAGAAACTTGCAAATGCTATAACTTTTGCGTTTTAACTCAGAATTGGGTGATTCCAGTTCCTAAAAATTTCTAAAAATGTGAACTATTTATTGGTGATTTTTATTTTATTTTAGTGATGATCTTACTATCTGTTTTAGTATATTTATTGTGTGCACGTTTGTTCCGAGTAGACTCCGAGTAGTCTGCTTGTATGCGCTGAAGGACTTTCACATTGCAAAAGAATACTGACTAAACAAATATGGAATGCATTTTGGAATAATGCGATGATGTCATGAAATGGAATTGGGGGTAGCGACCTGTGTGGTTCTACTCGTGCAATGAAGTGGGCATTGGCATGTGTTGCATAAATGCAAACCGGGGTGGGAAATGATTTGGGCGGGGCATGTGGCAAGAAGGCTTCGTGCTAGGTGGGCCTGTGTGGCAACGGGATGTATTAAAGATTATAAAGGATGTGTGTCGAGAAATGAAAAATGGATGTCTTGCCCGGGACAGTTAAGGACTTCACCTTGCGAGCCTTTGAACTGAGTTTCTCGTACAACCACTTGTCCGGAATGGGACGGACCTAGTTTAGTAGGGTTATGATATCTTTCTTTTGACACCTCGGGGTGACAGTTATACAAAGGTGTAACCGTGCGGGGGAGCGTACCTATGCTACGGCTTGGTATCCATCCAACTGTATCTGCCTGTTCTAAACTTTGGCTCTGTGTGAGGGAAGTGTTAGAAAGGCAATACTGGAGAGGTTCACTGGTTAAGTGTTAGTATCTGAAAGACTTTGTTGCAATCAATCACCTGTGTGGTGAGCGACTGTATCCTGTGGGTAAAGTGTACAGCCTTTGCAGAGTGTGTGTTAAATCTATTCGAATAGCCGCGTCCGCGGTATTGGACAATGCTCGGGGATTACAGTCAAGGGTTAGACTTTCAAAATAAAATGTGGAATTGGTGGCTGTGTGCCAAAGATTGACGAATCAAACTAGGGCTATGTGCCAAACCTTTGGAAAAGAATTGGGAAATAAATTATTATAGTAATGGTTTTACGCTTTTAATCTAATTAAGAGTATCTGTTAAAAGAAATACTGCTTTATCCAAAACAACCAATTAAGCCTTTCCCTTGGATTAAGCCATGCATGTAGTAATAGAACTGCATTGTGCATGACTTGTTGAGTATGTTGTATACTCACCCTTACTTCGACAACAACTTCAGAAGAAGAAGCTACGCCAGCTTGGGAAGAGGAGTTCAACGAAGGTCAGGAGGATTAGGGTTGAGCCTCGTCAGTTGCCTGTGGCTACGAGGGGTTTCGTCATCGTACTTTTGCTTCCGCTATTGAACTTGTGCTACTGTTTCTATTTATCGCCCTGCGTGGCAAATTAATGTAAGGTGACCATAAGGTTGTGTAACTCGTTTATATTCATGTTTGAAGTACTTTATTATTAATTCCACTGTGTATGATTGTGGTACTTCAACCTGTTTATCCTGTGTGTACTAGCGTGATCCTGGACTAGTACAGAATACACAGATGGTCCGGAATTGCAGATTCGGGTCCCGACAGTAGCACAAGCCCTAATGAGCAAAAATGCATTTATAATTATGATTTATACAACATTATTGAATATCTTTATGTGAATTGCTATGTGATGGGTATTTATCCTGTTTTTGATTGTTGTAGGATGACGAAACTAGATCACGGTGAGGCGAAGGATGACCAGGACTAGGCGAGATATGCCGGAGGTCCAGACGGTCGGGGATCACAGGAAGATGATCGAAGACGGAGTCGTGGCAAGCCTAGAAGACAAGGAAAGGAAAAGATGCTAGCTAGACACTGCGTAGATCAAGGAGGGTCGTCGGATCGCGGTCTAGTTGATAGGATAGCGGATCTAGTTAGTGTGCTTTAAAAACCATGCAAGAAAATCTGGTTTGTTTGGTGGGTTTTGGGTTAGCCCTTGCATGGTTGTGTGAGTGAGTCATTCCTAGCCTTTGATGAAGTACCCTAGGGTTAGGAGGCTCATCGAAGGTTGGTAGGTGGCTCAAGAGTAGTATAAATAGAGGGCTAGGGATAGCCTTCCCCCTCTTAAAAGTTTTAGAGGTTTTGTGTTTCTTTGAGGTTTGCCCACTTTGTTGTGAGGCTTTATAAACCTCCCTTTTAAAAATAAAAATCCAAATTCTCTAAGTTCTGAATTTATTTTCTGCATTTACATTCCGCACTTAAATTCAATCTTTACATTGCACAATTTACATTCTGCACTTAAATTCAATCTATACATTGCACAGTTTACATTCTTGCAAATAACGTTTACGCAATTTGGATTTGCCTCCCCTCCTTCTACATACTTTTGCTTCTTGTGCCAAGGATGTTAGTAGATGGATGAATCTTCTTCAGATCGTATCTCAATCATGTAGGCAATCTATGTGTTTTTCTTATAAGAAAACGAGTTTGTGTTCTTGGGTGAATCATTCTTCTAGATCGTGTTGCTGGAGTTTTAGACTTGTGTTCTTTCTTACTGTCGTGCCCCGAATTTGCAAATTCGGACACTCTGTGTATTCAACACTAGTCCAGGATCGCGCTAGTCCACACAGGCTAAACAGGGTAAAAGGTCACATCATACACAGCGGAATATTGAATAAGTATTTCAAACATGTATTTTAACGAGTTGTATGACCTTATGGTCCCTTACAATAATATGCCACGCAGTGCTTACAATATTCAAATAGCAAAAGTTCAACAACGGAATAAAATAAATCTTCGTGGCGATCCATAATCATCACAGGTGCCTTGACTGAGGCTTGCTTCCCTAGTTCTCCGGCCCTTCAACGAACTCCTCTTCATACGCAGGCGTAGTCTCTTCTTCTGGTAAGTTTGTCCGCAAGGGTGAGTACACACCGTACTGAACAAGTCATGCACAAAATGCAGATCTATTTACTACATGCATGGCTTATTTCCAAGGAAAGGCTTTACTGGTTATTATGCTTTTGCATCAATATTTTAAACTACTATTTATTTAGATTGAAAGCATCAAAACCATATAACCATTATATTTCTAAATTCATTTTCCACATTGTTTTGGACACACAGTTCCTAATCAACATTCATCTTTTACTTTGGCACACAGCCATCCTCCCCATTTTATTTTCAAACACTACCCCTTGACTGTAATCCCCGAGCATTGTCCAATACCGTGGACTCGGCTATTCGAACAGTTTTGACACTCTGCAGAGGTTGTACACTTTACCCACAAGATACAGTTGCACACCACAAAGGCGATTAACCGTAACAAAGCTTTTCAGAGACTTTTATCTTAGCCTAAGAACCTCTCCGTGTTGCCTTCACTATCACTTCCCTTACTCAGAGCCGAAGTATAGGACCGACGAACACCGTTGGATAGGGTACCAAGCCGAAGCACAGGCACGCTCCCCCGTACAGTTACCCCCGTATAACTGCCACCCCAAGGTATCAAAGGAAAGACATCAGAATCCTACTAAGCTAGGTCTTCCCATTCAGACATGTGGTTGTACGAGAGACTCAGGTCAAAGGCTTGCAAGGTGAAGTCCTTAACTGACCAAGGCAAGACATCCTTCTCTCATATTTTGGCACACAGCTCTCACAACACTCAATCCATCCCCAGTTGCCACACAGGCCCACCTGGCACAAAGCCTCGGTCCACTTGCCCTAGTCTAAATCACTTCCACCCAAGTTATTACCAGTGCAACACATGTCGTAATCCTCCTTCCCGTAGAACCACACAGGTCTCTACCTTCCAGTATCAAAGCCAACATCATTCCACCTTTTATCAAAATGCATTCACTATTCTTTAGTCAATATTGCTTTTGTATTCAAAAAGATTATTCACGATATAAGCATGGCTAAGCAACTATTCACGGTCTAGCCTCCCGTGTTGGCACAATAATATCATCCAACTTATGTTACCAAACTTAGGTTACTCAAGGAATCATGGCATACAAATATGAATTTCAAGGTGGCATTTAACAATTAGGTTGGCTAGCTAATTCACCCAAAATATTTAAATCACTTTTTAGTTGAATTAGCATGCATAGTTTGAAACAAAATACATTTCAAAGCTTGGGATCAAAATGGTCAAAGCATAACTTGCCTTCAAAGAGTTGCTGATCCTGGCTCGAAACTTGATCTTGCTCTAAGAATTCCCCCTCGTAAGCCTCCGGCAAATCAACGTCTAATTAACAGCAACGTACGCACAATAAATTTATTTTACAGAGAACAAACTCAACTCTAAAAATTCCACAAAATTCACCAATAAATAGATCTTGATTTTACAAATTTTTAGAAATTGAAATCACTCAAATCGTAGTTAAAACGCAAAAGTTATAGCCATTTGAACTTTAAAATAAATCAAAAAGAATAAACCGAATTTGTTTATTTATTTTTATACGGAAAATCCGAGAATTATGACGTCATCAGAGCTATTTATGACATCAGCACCGAATTGATTTTCTACCGAGATATATATATATATTTTTTAAATCAATTATGATATCAGCATGACGTCACTGCTGACGTCAACATCTACTGTGAGAGGACTGACAAGTGGGTCCCACTTGATGACGTGGCCTAATCCGGTTGTGACACGTGGCACAATCTTAGCGTGACACGCGGCGACGAACTATCCACCGAGAGGTTGATCTTATCTCAACCGTTGGATTAAAAATGAACGGCGAGATCTAAACGACGGTTCGGCTCGGGTTACCGCGGAGTCGACACGTGGCACAATGTCATCCACTGGATCAAAATCTAACGGAGGAAAATAACCCGAATAACGACTCAATTTATCCGGTCAAACGTCAAGATTCGTGCGATGAGATCAACGGCCAAGATTGCACCGACGGTTCGGATTGCTACTGCGATGCTGACACGTGGCGCAACAACGACCCTCGGATCTAAATCGTGCGGCCAAAATTTAAATCGGCGACGTCGACTGAAACGTCGCACCGACGCCTCGTTTTTCCGCACGCCACACGTCCGCTCGGCACTGGTCCGGCACGTGGCGAAATCCAAATGTCCATTTCAAAATCCACGGCCCAGATCTAATAAATCTTACGCCAAATCTAACGGCTACAGTTAACTAGGCTACGTGGCTTTATCACAACCATACGATCAAGATCAAACGACCAACAATTGAAGATGAGGTTTACTGTATCATAACTACGTGGCTTAATCTAAACCATGCATCAAAGATCTAACGGCTGATGCTTACTTGATTATGAGCACACGTGGGCGATCCCAGCTACAGGCACGTGGCGCTATCCTAGCCCTTTATCTTTAGATCTACGGCTACGGTTAGAAGATGAGACTCACCGGTGAGAGAAGACGTGGCGTAATCGTGAGCGTTCGATGAAGATCGGACGATGGTCAAAGCTTCACGTCCCGGCGAAGACACGGCGGGTTGAGGCGGCCGGAGAGGAAGAAGATGACCCACGGGATGGCGTTCCAGAGCAGCTCCGACGACACGGCTTGGCTCCTCGGGTGTGGCTCAACGCGGGCGTTACTCCGATGGTCACGGCGACGGTGGAGAGTCGCCGGAGCAGGCGTAAAACACAGCGGAGAGTCTCAGAACAACGGCGAGTAAATGCGGCTGAACGGCGGCGAAGTAGACGGTGTGGGTTGGGTCAGGGAATGCGCACGACGAAGAGCTTTCCCGCAGAGTCATCAGCCGGCTTTATAGCCTCGGGAGGCGAGCTCAAACGGCACTTTTACTCAGCGGTTCTCGCCAGAAACGACGGCGGCGGCGGTAACGCACGGGAGACGAAACGAAGCGACGTGGCCTCATCTCGCACGTACACGCGGCAATCAAACGGCGCAACGACGAATCGGCACGGCAAAATCTCAACCATCGGATGAAAATCCAACGGTGGACGAATAGCGGCTTTAGGGTTTCCGTGCGGCGCGCATAGTAATGGGCTCGGCCCGTTACTGTTCATCCGAATTTCTATTGTTTTCTGAATAAAAATAATTCTGAATATTCATTTGAATTATTTGAGGCATTAAAATATCAGAAAAAATTCCAGAAAAATTCCAGAAAATATTTTAGAACATTTTGATTTCAAATAAAATATTTCCATTTATATTTTATTAAAATTTTCTTTATTAAATTTATTCCCAGAGAAAAGGTTAATTTCAAAAATTATGAATAAATCTAAATAAATTCCAGAAATTCTCAAAAATTCAAAATAAATTATAAAATTAAAAAATAACTAAATTTGAGGATGTTACAAACCTTCGCTTTTTAATGTAATCTCTAATTCAGAGATTCAAGGTAACTAGAAAATAACTCACGAAATTCCTTCCTCAAATCTTCTTCGTGTTCCCAAATTGCTTCACTTTCTGAGTGGTTGCTCCACTGATCTCTGCAAAAGCGGGTTGACTTATTTCTGGTCTCACGATCCATGGTTTCCAAAATCTTCACTGGATATTCCTTATAAGTTAAATCTTCTTGCAACTTAATGGCTTCTATTGATGCTTGTTCCTCCGGTACTCGAAGACATTTCTTTAATTGAGATACATGGAATACATCATGTACCCCTGCTAAAGACTGCGGCAATTCTAGCTGGTATGCAACTTCTCCTTTGCGGCTCAAAATCTTGAATGGTCCCACATATCTCGGAGCAAGTTTTCCTTTAGCATGGAACCTTTTAACTCCCTTTAATGGCGTGACCTTGAGATAAACATAATCTTCTGGTTCAAAACTCAAATCACGGCGTCGGTTGTCTGCGTAACTCTTTTGTCTAGATTGTGCAGTCTTCAACCTTTCTCGAATTAGAGCAATCTTATCTTCTGCATCTAAAAGTACGTCTGGTCCGAAAACATAACGTTCTCCCGTCTCATTCCAGTTTAGTGGTGTTCGACACGGTCGACCATATAAAGCTTCAAAAGGTGACATTTTCAAACTGGCTTGATAGCTATTATTGTAGCTAAACTCTGCGTACGGCAAACATTTATCCCACGATGTGGTGTACAATAGAGCACAAGCTCTTAGCATATCTTCAAGAATCTGGTTTACCCTTTCGGTCTGACCATCTGTTTGCGGATGATATGCCGTGCTGAAATTCAGACGGGTACCCATAGCTGTATGCAACTTATCCCAAAATCTCGAGGTAAATTGAGTTCCTCTGTCCGATACTATCTTCTTGGGTACACCATGTAAACAAACAATTCTCGATATGTATAACTCTGCTAACTTATCTCCTGAGTAGGTGGTCTTTACGGGTATAAAATGTGCAACTTTTGTTAACCGATCTACTATGACCCATATGGAGTCATATCCACCCTGAGTCCTTGGCAACCCGGTGATGAAATCCATCCCAATTTCCTCCCACTTTCATTCGGGTATTTTTAATGGTTGTAGCAGTCTAGCTGGTCTCTGATGCATGGCTTTGACTCTTTGACATACATCACACAACGCTACATGCTCGGCTACTTCTTTCTTCATATTTGGCCACCAAAATCTTTCCTTAAGATCCTGGTACATTTTTACACTGCCGGGGTGGATTGAATACTTGGAATCATGTGCTTCTTCCAGTATCAATTGTTTTAATTCTGGCTTATGAGGTACACAGATTCGATTCTTCATCCAAAGAGTACCCTGTTCATCTACTCTGAAGTCCTTAGCTAAATCTTTGTCCATCTTGGACTTGATTCTATTTATCTTCTCGTCATCCTTCTGACATTCCCTGATATGCTCTTCAAGGGTCGGTTTAACCTCCAAGGTAGCTAGAAATCCTTCCGATACAACTTCCAATCTTAGCTTCTGAAGTTCTTTACATAACTCAGTCTGCTCTTCTGCTATAATTAAATTCAAGCTATAGCTTTTTCGACTCAAAGCATCTACTACTACATTTGCTTTTCCCGGATGGTAGTGAATTCTGATATTATAATCCTTAATTAATTCTAACCATCTTCTCTGCCTCATGTTAAGATCCGATTGAGTGAATATATACTTTAAACTTTTATGGTCAGTATATATTTCACATCGGTTTCCGATGAGATAGTGACGCCATATTTTAAGAGCGTGCACTCTGGCTAACTCTAAATCATGAGTCGGGTAACTCGTTCATGTGGCCTTAATCGCTTTGGACGATACGCCACTACTTTACCGCTCGCATCAAGACACATCCCACCCCCGACGCGAAGCATCACAGTATATATCAAAATTATCCTTGGTATTTGGCAACACCAAGATAGCTGCCGAAGTTAAACGCTTCTTCAGCTCTTGGAAACTCTTTTCGCACTCGGGCGACCATGCAAACTTTTTCTCTTTCTTTAGCAATTGCGTGAGAGGTCTCGCAATTGAAGAAAATCCTTCAATAAACCGGCGATAATACCCCGCCATACCAAGAAAACTTCTGATCTGAGTAACTGACTTTGGTTGCTCCCAATGCAACACTGCCTCTACTTTCTTAGGGTCGACAGCTACTCCTTCGGCCCAAGAATTCAACCTTCTTTTTTCTAGAAGTCACACTTACTGAATTTTGCATACAACTGGTTTTCTCTTAGCTTTTCCAAGACCATCCTTAAATGTCCAGCATGCTCTTCTTCTGACTTGGAATAAACCAAAATGTCATCAATAAATACGACGACAAATTTATCCAAATATTCCATGAATACTTTGTTCATCATATTCATGAAATACGCAGGAGCATTAGTCAGTCCAAAGGACATGACTATGAATTCATAATGTCCATATCTAGATGAGAAAGCTGTCTTTGGTATATCCTCAGTCCGAATCTTTAACTGGTGATATCCGGATCGAAGATCTATTTTAGAGAAGACTCCTGCCCCTCTCAACCGATCGAAAAGATCATCTATCCCGGCAACGGTACTTATTTCAGATCGTCACTTCATTAAGTGCACGATAGTCTATACACATTCTGAAGCTCCCATCTTTCTTCTTTACAAACAGTACCGGGGCTCCCCACGGTGACGAACTTGGCCTTATAAAACCTTTCTCCAATAATTCCTCAATTTGCTTTTTCATTTCCACCAATTCCTCGGTAGACATCCTATAGGGTCTCTTGGCTATTGGAGCTGTCCCAGGTACTAACTCAATAACAAACTCTATATCCCTTTCTAGCGGCATTCCGGGTAAATCTTCAGGGAATACATCTGGGTACTCATTAACTACTGAAACATCTTTCATTTCAACAGCTTTCACATTGTTAATCATTAACTGACTATCCTGAACGTTAACTGCTTGGATCTCCACCTTCTTGCCACTTGGGCTCTCAACTGTTACAACTCTTCGTCCACAATCCAGCACCGCCTTGTGCTTGGATAACCAATCCATTCGAGGATAACATCTATGGTCCGAGTGTCAAAGATAATTAAGTTCGCTAGAACTCTATTCCATTTATTATTAATTTTACCCCAGAACATCCTACTTTAGCTCGGAGTTCTGATCCAGGGGTTTGGACTATAAGCATACTCTTTAATTTGACTACATCCAAATCATTTTGCACAACAAAAACTTGAGAAATGAATGAATGAGAAGCTCCTGAATCAAACAAAATAGTAGCTGGTACTGAGTTAACCAGAAACTTACCCAGTACAACGTCCGTGGCGTTCTGAACTTCATCCGCCATGATGTGGTTGACTCTTCCTCGTACAACTGATTGAGGTGCAGCTCCAGCTTGAGCAGGTGCTCGGCTTCCTCCTTGGACAGGAGTTCTGGCAGGTGTATTCCCCAAATTGAAACGGACAGGGGTGACTCCTCCCTTCTTAGGGCAAACGTTGGCGAAGTGCCCCATCTCGTTGCAGTTATAGCATCGCCTACCAACCATCGATGAATTTCCTGCTGCTTGGGTAATGGCTCTTGCAGCGCTCTGCAGATTTCGACCAAGAGGTCCTTTGGCGAGCATTGGTGCTCTTCTTGTTGCTCCCTGGCTGAAACCTAGTGAACTGTTGGGGTACTACCCTCGGTCTCTGTTGTCCATGACGTCCTCCTTGCTGTGCCAAACGACGCTTGCGATTGTCATCTAGCTCTTTACGCTTGTCTTCCAGAATGAGCGCCTTGTTGACAAGCTCTTGAAAGTCCGGAAATGTGTGAGTAATCAGTCCCACTTGTAGTCCGTAATTCAGTCCCTTCATGAATCGAGACTGCCTAGATTTGTCCGTGGCTACGTCCTCCGGTGCATAACGTGCCAATTGGGCAAACTTGTTAAGGTAATCGGCCACAGTTTGACCTCCCTGCTTCAAAGAGCGAACTCTTCCTTCTTGAGCTCCATCATCCCTTCCGGCACATGGTACTGGCGGAAGGCTATAGTGAACTCATCCCAGGTGATTTCCTGAGGATGCTCGTGGGAAGCGCAATAATTTTCCCACCACTCAGCGGCAGTGCCTTCCAGCTGGTGAGAGGCATACAAGACCCTCTCATTGCCTACACATTGGGATATGTGCAGCTTCCTCTCAATTGTGCGCAACCAATCATCGGCTTCAAAAGGATTAACATTCCCAGAAAAAGTTGGGGGTCTGGTTCTCATGAAATCAGATAGTCTAGACTGATGCCCATGGTGTACAGCTTGGTTGTTGTTGTTGTTGGCTGCGGCCTGGTTCTGCATCTGTTGCATTTGATGCATCATAGTTTGCATCAATTGAGTCTACACAGTTAGGAATGCTCCTAAGTTGTTCATGTCAACAGGTGGTGCTTGAGGGTTTGGTGCGTTGTCTTGGTTTCCACCCTGCTGTGATCCACTTCCTCCGACTCCACGGTTTCCACTAGTGTTCACCATCTGAAGAACAAAGGATTTTAGGGAAAAGAGGAAATAGAAGGCACGCAAGGATCTTATGCGGAGAGAAAATTTGACTCAAACATAAACACACAATTTATTTAATATCATAAGAGTATGGCCGCTCACAGATGCCTACAGACATTGCGGCACATACTAAGCACACATAAAACATCCATAAAAGTTGTTCATCAAAAGCAACCATAATAACTCATAAGTTCAACCAACCGTACTAAGGACAGACTCAAATAAACTAACTCGAAATGACTTGACTCAATACTTGACTCAACACAGGAGTCGACTCTGGTATAAAGACTAAAGCACTCAGTCATCAAGCCATCCAGGCTGCGGTCCTCCAGGCGGGTAATGCGACGGGTGCGGCGGCATAGGAGCGAACTTGTCCTGATGCCCCACTGCTAGCGGAACGAAGGAGCCCACCGACTCGCTGGCCCGGGCTGCTGCTCAGTCTTGGTGGCTCTGGTATCGCTCGACAGTGCCTCTGACCGGCGCCTCCTGCTCAGGCTCGGGCTCCTCGAGGTCGGGATCGTGCAACTCAAGCTCCGGCTCTGGCTCAGGTCCCTCCAGTGCCTCCTCCAGCTCGTGCACCCTCTTGATGTAGATACTCAGACCCTCAGTAGCCTCACGCAGCCGAGCCCTGACCTCCGCGACCTCGTCACGGGCCCTCTGCAGCTCCTGGACCGTCTCGTCCAAGGTCTCCTCCTGGGCGATGGTGTATCTCACCAAGTGGGTGATCGTAGCATATCGTCGTCAATCGGATCCCTGTCGAAGCGGTGGTCCCGTCGCGGATGGTGACGGAAGACAGTGCCCTCAAGCTCGGCGGAGTAGGTGCGGGCGATCTGCCGCATCGCAAGGTGTGCAGTCTCCTGGATGCCGGCCTCGAATGTAGACCTCCTGCAGCTGACGTGGACAGGACGACTGGCTCTCCCCCTGTCTCGCGCGTAGACAGTGACCTTCACGTCCCAGGCGATGTCCAGCCCAGCACGTACCACGGAAGTACCCCTGTAGATCGTCCGGACAAAGCCCTCAAGCTCAGAAGAGTACCACACTCGGAACAAAGCCACCAAAGGCGCTTACCAAAAGTGTGAATCCTCCTCATCTGCCAAAATACACCTCGTTAGAACTAAATTTTTTTTAAAAAATCATAAAGTAATAATAGAAAATTGCAGCATAGGTGCGGATTAAGAAGAAAAAGATTGGACAAGATTTCATTCATAATCTTGTGAAATTTTATCTTTTAGAAATTAACTTTATCTTAATTGGCCAGTCCACCTAGGGTCAAGTCCTACAGTCGGTATGCTCTGATACCACCTCTGTCGTGCCCCGAATTTGCAAATTCGGACACTCTGTGTATTCAGCACTAGTCCAGGATCGCGCTAGTGCACACAGGCTAAACAGGGTAAAACATCACATCATACACAGCGGAATATTGAAAAAGTATTTCAAACATGTATTTTAACGAGTTGTATGACCCTATGGTCCCTTACAATAATATGCCACGCAGGGCTTACAATATTCAAATAGCAAAAGTTCAACAGCGGAATAAAATAAATCTTCGTGGCGATCCATAATCATCACAGGCGCCTTGACTGAGGCTTACTTCCCTAGTTCTCCGGCCCTTCAACGAACTCCTTTTCATACGCAGGCGTAGTCTCTTCTTCTGGTAAGTTTGTCCGCAAGGGTGAGTATACACCGTACTCAACAAGTCATGCACAAAATGCAGATCTATTTACTATATGCATGGCTTATTACCAAGGAAAGGCTTTACTGGTTATTATGCTTTTGCATCAATATTTTAAACTACTATTTATTTAGATTGAAAGCATCAAAACCATATAACCATTATATTTCTAAATTCATTTTCCACATTGTTTTGGACACACAGTTCCCAATCAACATTCATCTTTTACTTTGGCACACAGCCATCCTCCCCATTTTATTTTCAAACACTACCCCTTGACTGTAATCCCCGAGCATTGTCCAGTACCGTGGACTCGACTATTCGAACAGTTTTGACACTTTGCAGAGGTTGTACACTTTACCCACAAGATACAGTTGCACACCACAAAGGCGATTAACCGTAACAAAGCTTTTCAGACACTTCTATCTTAGCCTAAGAACCTCTCCGTATTGCCTTCACTATCACTTCCCTCACTCAGAGCCGAAGTATAGGACCGACGAACACCGTTGGATAGGGTACCAAGCCAAGCAGGGACGCTCCCGTGCATAGATTACCCTGTAATCGCACCCCGAGGTATCAAAGGTAAGACATCGAACCCTACTAAGCTAGGTCTTCCCATTCGGACATGTGGTTGTACGAGAGACTCAGTCAAAGGCTTGCAAGGTGAAGTCCTTAATCCACCAAGGCAAGACATCCTTCTCTCATATTTTTGCACACAGCCCTCACAACACTCAACCCATCCCCAGTTGCCACACAGGCCCACCTGGCACAAAGCCTCGGTCCACTTGCCCCAGTCTAAATCACTTCCACCCAAGTTATTACCAGTGCAACACATGTCGTAATCCTCCTTCCCGTAGAACCACACAG
Organism: Guadua angustifolia; assembly: GCA_036346375.1. Taxonomy (NCBI): domain Eukaryota; kingdom Viridiplantae; phylum Streptophyta; class Magnoliopsida; order Poales; family Poaceae; genus Guadua; species Guadua angustifolia. The sequence continues at coordinate 62,760,504 of CM070504.1, read as the reverse complement.
GTCTCTACCTTCCAGTATCAAAGCCAACATCATTCCACCTTTTATCAAAATGCATTCACTATTCTTTAGTCAATATTGCTTTTGTATTCAAAAAGATTATTCACGATATAAGCATGGCTAAGCAACTATTCACGGTCTAGCCTCCCGTGTTGGCACAATAATATTATCCAACTTATGTTACCAAACTTAGGTTACTCAAGGAATCATGGCATACAAATATGAATATCAAGGTGGCATTTAACAATTAGTTGGCTAGCTAATTCACCCAAAATATTTAAATCAATTTTTAGTTGAATTAGCATGCATAGTTTGAAACAAAATACATTTCAAAGCTTGGGATCAAAATGGTCAAAGCATAACTTGCTTTCAAAGAGTTGCTGATCCTGGCTTGAAACTTGATCTTGCTATAAGAATTCCCCCTCGTAAGCCTCCGGCAAATCAACGTCTAATTAACAGCAACGTACACATAATAAATTTATTTTACAGAGAACAAACTCAACTCTAAAACTTCCAAAAAATTCACCAATAAATAGATCTTGATTTTACAAATTTTTAGAAATTGAAATCACTCAAATCAGAGTTAAAACGCAAAAGTTATAGCCATTTGAACTTTAAAATAAATCAAAAAGAATAAACCGAATTTCTTTATTTATTTTTATACAGAAAATCCGAGAATTATGATGTCATCATAGCTATTTATGACGTCAGCACCGAATTGATTTTCTACCAAGATATATATATATATATTAAAATCAATTATGACGTCAGCATGACGTCACTGCTGACGTCAGCATCTACTGTGAGAGGGCTGACAAGTGGGTCCCACTTGATGACGTGGCCTAATCCGGTTGCGACACGTGGCACAATCCTAGCGTGACACGCGGCGATGAACTATCCACTGAAAGGTTGATCTAATCTCAACCGTCGGATTAAAAATGAACGGCGAGATCTAAACGACGGTTCTGCTCGGGTTACTGCGGAGTCGACACGTGGCACAATGTCATCCACTGGATCAAAATCTAACGGCGGAAAATAACCCGAATAACGACTCAATTGATCCGGTCAAACGTCAAGATTCGTGCGATGAGATCAACAGCCAAGATTGCACCGACGGTTCGGATTGCTACTGCGATGCTGACACGTGGCACAACAACGACCCTCGGATCTAAATCGTGCGGCCAAAATTTAAATCGGTGACGTCGCACCGACGCCTCATTTTTCCGCACGCCACGCATCCGCTCGGCACTGGTCTGGCATGTGGCGAAATCCAAACGTCCATTTCAAAATCCACGGCCCAGATCTAATAAATCTTACGCCAAATCTAACGGCTACAGTTAACTAGGCTACTGAAGGATCGAGATGGCGAACAGAGGGGGGGTGAATGGTCGCAAATAAATTTTCCCCCAGAATACTCCAACTAAAACCTTGACAAGATCGCGCAAAGAAAACCGGTGCTCCTCAAATTCGCAAAACCCGCAAAAACCGGAACGACTAGACAACTATGTGTATCCCTAGCTTACATGGATGAGATCCATAAAATATGTGAGGGATTTTTTAATCACAATTCTGGTTGTCAAGTGTCCAAATAAAGAGGAATCAATTCAAATACTTCTTTTTAAAAAGAGATTAAGCCAAGACACAAAAGTCTCTTTTAGAAAAAGCAAAAGCAGATATTTCCAGAAGCTGTCTTTAATTTGAACAGGAGGTTGGTTGGTTTATTCTGCTCAAAAAATTATGATAAATTTTCTCCCTATGAGCAGATGAGTCATGAAGCTCTCTACCAAATTTCAGATCAAAAAGGCATGTATAAAAATCATCATAAATCTATGAATACAGATAGTCAGGAACTTCGAGCAGAAAATTTGGGGCTCAGTTTTCACCTCATGGCGCCCAAACGGTGCAACAAGTGAACTCCAAAATTTTTATACAGATGGATATGGGAGTCCCACACAATCTCCAATAAGAATCATGCAAAAATAATTTTTCTAGATTTTTCTAAAACTCAAATACTAAATGCTGCGCGAAGAACAAGTTCTGGACAGAACTAGAAACTTGAAAGAAAAGATGATCTCTACTTAATCAAAGAGTGCAAAAGAGATGTAAAACCATATGAACACACTCAAAACATCCAAGATCAGCATTTAGAAGGAGGGGAGGCAAATCCAAAGTGCATGAATGTAAATTGTGGGAAAGTAAATGCATAACATAAATGCTGAATTTAAATTGCGTAAGGTAAAGACATAATGTAAATGCGGAATTTAAATTCACAATAATGTAAAGAAATTTCTTTGTATTTCTGGTGGGAAGGTTTACAAAGCCTCACTTCATGTGGGCAAAGCTCAAAGGAGCAACTCAAACCTTCAAGGGGAGGAGGCCACCCCTCCACCCCTATTTATACTACTCTTGGGCCACCTACCACCCTTGGATAAGTCCCTCAACCCTAGGACACTCATCTAAGGGCTAGAATTGACCCACTCACACAGCCATGCAAGGGCTAACCCAAAACCCACACACATACCGGGTTTTCTTGCATGGTTTTCAAAGCATACTACCTAGACCCGCTAACCTATCAACTAGACCGTGATCCAACGGCCCTCATTGATCCACGCGGCATCTAGCTAGCATCATCTCCTTTCCTTGTCTTCTTGGCTTGCCCGGACTCCGTCTCCGATCATCTTTCGGCGATCTCCCGACCGTCTGGACCTCCGACGCTCCTCGCCTAGTCCCGGTCATCCTTCGCCTCACCATGACCTAGCATCGTCGCCCTGCAACCATCAAAGACAAGGAAAAATCTTTCACATAGCAATGCCCACAAAGATATTTTCAATGATTATTCCAAAATCATTAATCAATCTTAATTACGCTCAACAGTCCGGTGCTACTGCCCCCTGGCCGGTAGCACTAAGAAAATCAACCAACACTCAAATTGCTTCAAATCCAATTCACTTCAAATCAAACTCAATTTCAAATCAACCCAAGCTCAAAACTCGTCAATTACTCATCACACACAAGGATAGACCTCCACATGGTCTTTCAGCTACGTGGCTTTATCACAACCATACGATCAAGATCAAACGGCCAACAATTGAAGATGAGGTTTACTGTATCATAACTACGTGGCTTAATCTAAACCGTGCGTCAAAGATCTAACGGCTGACGCTTACTTGATTATGAGCACACGTGGGCGATCCCAGCTATGGGCACGTGGCGCTATCCTAGCCCTTTATCTTTGGATCTACAGCTACGGTTAGAAGATGAGACTCACCGGTGAGAGAAGACGTGGCGTAATCGCGAGCGTTCGATGAAGATCGGACGGCGATCAAAGCTTCACGTCCCGGCGAAGACACGGCGGGTTGAGGCGGCTGGAGAGGAAGAAGACGACCCAAGGGACGGCGTTCCAGAGCAGCTCCGACGACACGACTTGGCTCCTCGGGTGCGGCTCAACGCAGGCGTTACTCCGGTGGTCACGGCGACGGCGGAGAGTCACCGGAGCGGGCGTAAAACACGGCGGAGAGTCTCGGAACAATGACGAGTAAATGTGGCTGAACGGCGGCGAAGTAGACGGTGTGGGTTCGGTCAGGGAATGCGCACGGTGAAGAGCTTTCCCGCAGAGTCATCAGCCGGCTTTGTAGCCTCGGGAGGCGAGCTCAAACGGCGCTTTTACTCGGCGGTTCTCGCCGGAAACGACGGCGGCGGCGGTAACGCACGGGAGATGAAACGAAGCGACGTGGCCTCATCTCGCACGTACACGCGGCAATCCAACAACGCGGCGACGAATCGGCACGGCAAAATCTCAACCATCGGATGAAAATCCAACGGTGGACGAACGGCGGCTTTAGGGTTTCGTGCGGTAGCAAGAAAGAATGGGCTCTACCACATCGTTCATCCGAATTTCTATTGTTTTTCGAATAAAAATAATTTTGAATATTCATTTGAATTATTTGAGGCATTAAAATATCAGCAAAAAATTCCAGAAAAATTCCAGAAAATATTTTAGAACATTTTGACTTCAAATAAAATATTTCCATTTATATTTTATTAAAACTTTTCTTTATTAAATTTATTCCCAGAGAAAAGGTTAATTTCAATAATTATGAATAAATCCAAATAAATTCCAGAAATTCTCAAAAATTCAAAATAAATTATAAAATTCAAAAATAACTAAATTTGAGGATGTTACACTTACGTTGATGTGTGGGAGATTATCCAAGAACATCTTGATCGTCAAAACCCCACGAGCAAAATTAATATCAAGTTCTTGAGTTTTTATTCAAACATGGCGTGTTCTTCCTTCAAAGTGAAAAAGGTCAAAACTTTAATGTCAATCTTTACAATTGAAGGTTGGAGTTAGGGGTGGGCATTTTTAAACCGAAACCGAATTACCGAACCGAACCGAACCGAATTAACCGATTATTTCGGTTATTTCGGTTTTTGGTTTTCGGTTCGGTTTTTATTTTGGTATAATTCGGTTTTCGGTGTTAGGTTCGGTTTTTCGCTTTCAAAAACCGAAATAACCGAATAACTGAATAACCCATGTACAATACCATTTTTATAGTATTATTTTTAAAACCACTAAACAATTCACATGTAATAATACATTTATGCATATGTTTAGTATATTCATATGTTTTATTATGCTTATATTGTAATTACATATGAATATTGTGTGGGTTTATCCATATTTTGTGTTGCAATATGAGAATGATTAAATCGAATTTACCTAGTGTTATTCATATTTTGGTTAACCGAAAAACCGAAATAACCGAATCGAAATATTTCGGTTAATTCAGTTCGGTTTTTTATTTTTATCCAAGAAATTCGGTTTTCAGTTTTCAAAAACCGAATTATTTTAAAACAAAAAAAACCGAACCGATTAAACCAAAAAAACCGAATGCCCACCCCTAGTTGGAGTAAGTTCCTAACATCCACAGGAAGACATCTACCAAGTTTCGTGAGTTTTGACCATCCAATAAAAAGTTGGATCATTTTTACTTTTGAAGCTCGTGCTGGTTTTCTTGCTGTTCTTGAGCCCAGGCACACCATTCACTCTTCGGTAATACCGAACTTCGATCATACCGGACTTGCAGTCATACTGGCCATACAGAGCAAATATCTCATTCTTATTTGTCTCCTTTGAATGTTTTTGTTTCAGGGCTTGTTTGGATTATTTTGAGCGGGAAAAAATTTAATTGGGATCATTCACCCCCCTCTGATCGCTATCTTGATCCTTCAATTGGTATCAGAGCTGGTTTTGCTCTTTGCATAAATCTTGACTAGTCTCAAGAGCCATGGCGACGGACAAATATCCCGCCAAGCCTTCCATCTTTTCTGGAGTTGATTTTCTTTTTTGGAAGTCCCGAATGGAGTCGTACATCACTGTCCAGGGTTTCCTGATACAGCAGAAGGTGAAACTCCTGTATGAGGTTCCTACCGATGAGAACGTTGCGGCTGAAAATATGGTTGATGTTGAGGCAAACACTAAAGCAAGGAACAACGTCATACAGGGTCTTAGCCACAGTGAGTACGATAGGATCTCTCACCTTTGTTCTGCTCACGAAATCTGGGTGACCCTCGATGCTTACCATGAGGGCACTACTCAGATCAAGACTGTGAGACAAGACCAATACAAGTGTGAATACAACAAATTTGAACGACATGCTGATGAGACCCTTGATGAGTGTTTTGGTCATGTCATACAGATTTTGAGTGATCTCCGTATAGTTGGTTGTACATACCGTAACTTGAAGAACACTCGACACTTCTTGACCGCACTTGATTTTTGGGTTTGGGATATGAAGGTGACCACTATTAAGGACATCATAGACTTATCGACCTTGACTCTTGACGGGCTTTACTCCTAGCTCAAGACTCATGAGATCGACGTTGTCTCTCATAAGACAAAGTCGCAATCAATGGCCTTGGTCACTGATCCCATTGGATCCATTTCTGAGACTTCCGGTGGTTTCTCTCTTTCCGCCCTTTGCGAGCTAAGCAATAACCAACAAGTAAAATTTTCAGAAAATGAGCTTACTCTTTTGGCTCACAAATTTTCTCATGCCCAGAAAATGAGCTTGCTCTTTTGGCTCACAAATTTTCTCATGCCCACAAAAGGGTGAGAGAGAGAAAGAGAGGTGGCACGATCACCTACTTCAAATGTGGTGGCCCCAACCATATTCAAGCGAACTGCCCCATGCTGGAGAAGAGCAAGAATGAATCTGGTGGTTCAACAAAGAACTACACCGACAAGAACCACAACATGAAGCCTCTTGTTCGTGAGCCGACGAATGAGAAGAAGTACCGCAACTTCTTGAAGAACAAGAAGCTCTTCCACCGTGTTCTCGCCACTCTCGACGACATCAATCTCTCTAACACGGAGACATAAAGTGACGAAGGCAAGGACGATCCACAAGAGAAGAATGGCGGTGACAACTTTGCTGGCATGTGCTTCATGGCGGACGCCAACGACATCAGCGAATCTGAGCTCTACAGCAACTCGGATGAGGTACCCTCCTATGACCAGCTCAATAAAGCTTTTTGTAAATTAGGGAAATTTCATTCGAGAGCTAGAGCTAGGCGTACGGAGCTTGAAAAGAAAGTAGGTACCTTGACTCGAGAGTTAGCTTCACTTAATCTTCTCCCTCCTGTGTCTCTAATGTTTGTTCTTTGTGTGATACATTGCTTGTGGAACTTGAGAACCTAAGGATTATGCATGATAATGTGTTGTATGAGCTTGAAAGTCTTAAGTTGAAGAATGCTAGCAATGATTATGTTGATACTATTCCTTTAGATGCTAGTTTTCTTCATGCTCACACTGGTGCATCGTATGAAAATTGCTCTAAATTGCTTGCCGAAATTGATGCTATGAGCATTCACTTTAGGAAGATATCTACTAGAAATGTTGAATTTGAATTGTATACTTCTAAGGACTCAGTCAGCTCATGTGAGTACTGTAGGCAACTAAAACTTGACAATGAATCCTTAAATGTCAAGTGTGTTGAACTTACTAGTTATGTCACAAGAAAGTTGCTTGCGATGTGCTGATATTGAGAGGGACTTGGATAAAATCCAAGTCAAACTTGGGAAGAAACTTGAGGCCCAGACCCTTAGGATTAGAAATACCCCTTGCATTTTGTGTGAGACCCTCAAAATTAGGGCAGCTATGCTAAGGGAAAAAAACGCACGTGTTGGTAGTTCTTCTCCTTCTGGTTCTTCTTCTTCTTCTTGCCCCTGTTCTTCCTGTGCCTCTTTCTTTCGGGAGTGTGAGCATCTCATGAGCACTCTTTAGAAGTTTGTAGGAGTTAATAAGAAGCTCAATCTCATTCTAGACCAATCCAAGATTAGTCGATTTAATCAAGGTCTAGGATTTGACTACTTGGAGCACACTAGGGCGCATCCTCCCACCATTATGCGTGGCTCCAAGAGTGGTGAGATTGTAGTAACTCCTAGGGTGAGTACCACTACGTTTAGATTTACCGGGGTTATCCATGGAATCTCTGATCAGAAGGTTGCTCCTCCTGCTACTTTTGCTTCTAATAAGGCAAAATATACATGCACCTTCTATCAGAAAGATGGACATTTGGTAGATTTTTGCTTCAAACACACCAAGATCACTAGGTGTGAGCGTGTTGCTAATCTTAGGAGTATTCAGGATCATTCCTAGACTCTGAGTGCTCCTAAGGTACACATTGCTTCTAAACAGGTGAGCGAGTTGACCTTTTTGGGCAACATCCAGTACTCGATTTTTAGATTGTTTAATCAAGTTTTAGTCCTAGAATTGCTCATGGTCAGTCTTTCCACTGTCCTCTTGATATTTCTCATTTTTCCCATCGAGGTAGATATCAGCGGCATAAGGTGTTTACTAGTAGGAGATTCAGGCAGTCTTACTGGGATGGTCTGGCCTTTGCACCATGGTGGGCCAACCCAATTTCAGCTCCTAGATCTTCTTACTTATACTGTTTCTAATCTAGTGAGAGTGGAGCGTCAAAGAGACACTAGAGTACGGTCTTCTTCTGTTGTGACTAGTACTTTGAGGCGTAGTGTGGTTTAGTATTAGGTTCTCAGGTCTTCACTTTATCCCAGTACTGAGTCATCTCTCTCTTGTGTCTTGATCAGGTCCATCAGATGGGGAAGTGAGAGGTTTGGATTGTTGACTCTGGTTGTTCTCGTCATATGACCGGAGACTCGTTGGTTCTCTTCTCTAGTCCGAGCCCCCGGTGATGAGTTGATCACTTTTGGGGATGCGTCATCAAGTAGAGTCAATGCTAAATGTACCATCTGAATTAATAATAATTTTATTCTTAAGGATGTTGCCTTGGTAAGTAAACTGCAATACAATTTGCTTTCTGTTTCTCAGCTTATCGATGACTCTTTCGAGGTAAGCTTCAAGAGTAGTGCTTGTAGAATTCTTGATTCATTAGGGAAGTTAGTTTGTGGGATTTCTAGATTTGGAAAAGTCTTTTGTGCAAATTTTTCTACTTCTTCTGAAAACTCTCTTCACTGTTTGATTACTTCAGACTCTCATGATCTCTCCTTCTGGCATAGGAGATTGGATCATATTGGCTTCGATCGCTTGATCAGGGTTAGTAACTATGATCTCATTCATGGTTTGCCTAAACTTCAGATGGTCAAAGACATAGTTTGCTCTCTTTGCCAACATGGTAAGATGGTTGCTGCTTCTCATCCTCCAGTCACTGTTGTGATGACTGATGCACTAGGATAGCTTTTACATATGGACACCGTTGGTCTAGCTAGAGTGTAGTCAGCGGGTGGAAAGTGGTATATTCTTGCCATTGTTGATGATTTTTTGAGATATTCTTGGGTGTTTTTCGTGGCCTTGAAGGATGAGTCTTTTACCCACTTCAGAGGTTTGATTCATAAGTTGTCTATTGAGCTCCCTAGTGCCTTATGAACTATATGCAATGATAATGGCACAGAGTTCAAGAATTCCTACTTTGAGAGTTTCTGTGAGAAGTTAGGCTTAGAGCATCAGTTTTCCTCTTCATACGTCCCTCAACCAAATGGCGTAGTGGAAAGGAAGAACAGAACCCTAGTTGAGAAGGCCAGGACGATGCTAGACGAGTACAATACTCCTAGAAAGTTTTAGACTGAGGCTATAGCTACTGCTCATCATGTTTCTAATCACATCTTCTTGAGATCACATTTGCACCGTACTTCTTACGAGTTGAGGTATGGGCTTAAGCCTAGTGCTTCTTATTTTTGTGTGTTTGGTTGCAAGTGTTTCATTTTGAAGTCTGGTAACCTGGATAAGTTTGAGTCTTGTTCTTCTGATGGTATTTTTCTAGGTTATTCGATTTCTTCTTGTAGCTATAAGGTCTGGAGTTGCGATGCAAATAGGATCATAAAGACCTGTGATGTGACCTTTGATGAGGCTAGTCTGGAGCTAGACTTGATATGTTAGGCTTTTTTTCTTTCTCCAAGACCATCTTTGTAGAGGATGAGAATAATGATAGAGATGATGGTGTTCCATTTAATCTAGTCCCCTCTACACATGAGGTGCCTGCTGTTTCTATTTCTGCACCTCAGGGAGACCAGCCCTTACCTTCAGACTCTCCTTCAACGGGTGGCTTTGATCCTGCCTCTTCTGTTCATGACGTAGAGGCCACTTCTGATTCTAGACCTCCTCGCCACATTTAGAGAGTTCATCCACTTGATCAAATCATTAGCGATCTGTTTGAGCTGGTCACACGCTCAAAATCAAGCTTGTCCAGTTTCTACCTTCACTCAGCTTTTGTTGCCTCATTTGAACCCAAGAATATTTCTCATGCATTATCCAATGAGTCACGGATTAATGCTATGCTTGATGAACATGAGAACTTCGAGAGGAATAAGGTATGTGAAGGGTCGGAATGGCGAACAGGGGGGTGAATGGTCGCAATCAAAATTTTTCCACACACAGTATTCCAAAAGACTAACACAAAAGATCGCCCTAAAAGGTGAAGGTCCTTGAGAGGGAAAGCTGGTAGTACCCTTCAGGAGTAGGTGAGAGTACCAGACCCAAAAAGTTTCTCACGAACAGAAACCTCAACCCAGAACAAGAATCACAAGAACTTTTGATCGGCTAAACAAAACTCGTAGAAATTTGGTAGATGAGATCTTGGTTCACCGAGAAACTTGATTCCCGAACCGATCACCGAGATTGATCTCAAAGATTCAACCTTTTTGTCCGAGAAAAATAACACTTAAAGAAGAACAGAAAGAACAGGGAATTCGGTGTAAGGCTTGCTCCTGATCTACAAATGCGAAAAGATCTGAGAAGTTTAACCACAGCAAGCTAGAAGCACACAAAAATGAAATACAAGATCAATCAACTCAAGAACGCAAAAGACACAAGAGAGAAAGAATGTAGATGGAAGAATCAACTTGTGTGCAATAAATTGTGTAACTTAAATTGCAGAAAATAACTTGCATAAAGTAAATGACAGAAGGAAAGATGCAAGTATTGAAATCTTTGATATGTATCTTGTATTCCTGGAAGGGAAGTTACACTGCCACACACACAAAAGTGGGCAAAGCTCAACAGAGCACTCAAAAACCTCTAAAACCCTTCTGGGATCCCTCTCCCCTCTCTGAGGAAGGCAACCCCTCCACACATATTTATACAACTCTCGGGCCACCTACCACCCTTAGATGCAGCCCTCAACTCTAGAGTCTTATCCAAGGGTTAGGAAGAGCCCACTCACACAGCCTGCAAAGGGAAACCCTAAACCCGCTAACATAGGGTTTTTCTTGCACGGCTATCAAAACATACTACTAGACCCGCTATTCCTATCAACTAGACTGTACACCAACAGTCCTCATTGATCCTCGCAGCATCTAGCTAGTATCTGCTCCTTTCCTTGCCTTCTTGACTTGCCCGAACTCCGTCTCCGGTCATCTTCTAGCGAACTCCCAACCGTTCTGGACCTCCGACACGCCTTGCCTAGTCCCAGTCAACTTCCGCCTCACCATGACCTAGCATCGTTGTCCTGCAACCATCAAAGACAAGGAAACCTTTCACATAGCAATGCCCACAATCATATTTGTTGACTATCTCAAAATAGTCAAACAACACTTAAATACAACCGGTCGGCAAACCCATATACTCAAACCTACTCGGCATAAACTACTTGGCACACCACAAGACTGACCACTCGGTTAAACGCCTGGTTAACCACTTAGTTAACCACCAAACGCCCTAAGGACGACTACCAGCTCCCCAATGAAGATTCTCAGAAACTTAGACATGGCTACTTTACTGAGTCCTTGACTAACCTTTTGCCTGTGGTAGAGCACTTAACCAGGAAGGAAACCTGTCAAGAAGCAAAAAAGCATTGCAGTAAGGACTAGAGGCACTCGGCACTCGGCCTTCATCAAAGAAAGAAAACCAGTCAAAAAGCTAGACGCACTTAGCAAAGACAGGAACCATTCGGAACACAATACTTGGCAAAGAGACCAATTGGAAAGCTAGAGGAACTCAGCAAAGGCTGGTAGTACTCAGCATTTAGCACTCAGTCAAGGAAGAAAGCCAGTCTAGAAGCTAGAAGCACTCAGCAAAGAAACACGACTTGGTTGAAAACTTATCAAAATGCTCGAAGACAAATTTAACTTGGATCAACCTTTCAATCTAGTCAGCTACTCATAAGATCAACCTTTCAATCTAGTCAATTACTCATCACACACAGGTATAGACCTCCACATGTTCTTTCAGTGTGGCAGCTTATTGAGCCCCTATCTAGTCATAATATCATTGGGACAAAGTGGGTGTTCAAAAACAAGCAGAGTGAGGATGTTGTTTTTATTAGAAACAAGGCTAGGCTTGTTGCACAGGGCTTTACTCATGTTGAAGGCTTGACATTGAGGAGACTTTTGCCCTGTAGCTAGACTAGAGGCTATCAGGATCCTGCTTGTATTCTCTGCATCCAAGGGCTCTAAGTTTTATCAAATGGATGTCAAAAGTATATTCCCCAATGGCTATATTGAGGAGGAGTTTTATGCAACCTTCAGGATTTGAGAACCCCAAATACCCCCGCCATGTCTTCAAGCATTCCAAAACTTTGTATGGACTTAAGTAGGCCTCTAAAGTATGGTATGAGAGGCTTAAATCCTATCTTCTTTGTCATTGTTTTAAGATGGGTATAGTAGATAAAACTCTGTTCATCAGACACTATGAGTCTCATTTTCTTCTTGTCTAGATTTATGTGGACGATATCATTTTTAGTGGCTCTTCACATTCTCTTGTATCCTAGTTTTCTAACGTGATGAGCACAAAGTTTGAGATGAGCATGATGGGCGAGTTGAGCTACTTCCTCGGCTTCCAAATTAAGCAGACTTGGGAGGGGACTTTCTTGCATCAAGGCAAGTACACTCGGGACCTCCCGAGACGGATGACATGTTTGACGGGAAGCCGATGATGACTCCTATGGCCACCACTGCTGTCCTCAAACCTAACGAGGATGGTGAGCCTACTGATTAAAAGGAGTTTCAAAGCATGATCGGCTCCCTCCTGTACCTCACCGCTTCGAGGCTGAATATACATTTTGTTGTGAGTTTGTGCGCTTGATTTCAGGCTTCTCCTCGTGCCTCTCACCGCCAAGTGGTGAAGCGCATCTTCAGGTACCTTCGTGCTACTATTGATTATGGTATTTGGTACTCGTCTTCTTCTTGCCTATCCCTTCGAGCCTTTTTTTATGCTGATTTTGCTGGCTGTAGGATAAATAGGAAGAGTACTTCTGGCACTTGCCAATTCATTAGCACTTCTCTTATTTCTTGGTTATCTAGGAAGTAGTTTGGGGTTGCATAGTCCACCGTAGAGGCCAAGTTTGTTGCTGCAATGAGTTGCTATAGTCAGGTGCTTTGGATGCGATCGACTCTGCATGACTATGGGTTAGCGATAGAAAGTGTTTCACTTTTCTGTGAGAACACTTTTGCTATTTGCATTGCTAAGAACCCAGTGCAGCATTCCCAGACCAAGCATATTAATATTCAATATTACTTTCTTAGAGACCATGTGGAGAGGGGGATATTGCGTTTCAGTTTGTAGAGAGTGACCAATAGATTGCTGATATCTTTATCAAGCCTTTGGATAGTTCCAGGTTTGTTGCCTTAAGAAGTGAGCTTAGAGTCATGTGCCCTTACGGCTTATTGTGAGGGGGAGCTAGTCTGTATACTACATATTATATGTTTTCTTCCAGTATTTCCTTTTTTTAATTTATCTGAGTGTCCATGGGCTTATTTTCTTGTTTTGAGTTCACTTCACTTAGACTTCTAGCATGTTTTGCGTGGACCTCTCGTCTTATGTTGTAGGTTGCTATCATGCATAATTAGTTGTTCTCTCTTCTCTCTTGATGTCATATCTTGTCATCATGGTCACTTGGATAATCTTCAAAACTCTTCTAGGATGCATTTCCTGCATATATATACAAAGGGGGAGAAAATACTTTCTTGATGCCTATATTGCCAAAAGGGGGAGAAATTATAGAAAAGGCATCATTAAAAAGATAAAAATAGAATCATTAAAAGATAAAAATGGAATAGCATTGTTGATCTTATAATTTTGTTGAAAACTTGATAACGATCTTGAATCATAAGCATATTTGAGTTCTTTTGAGTTTTTATTGGGCTTTTATAGCTTTTGTGAAAAACTTGTTCTTTTTATTGCCTTGCTCTAAAATCTTTCTCGACGACTTGGTCATGATCTCATTTTTTAGTTTCTAGGACCAAGTTTGGTTTTTCTTCCAACCTGCTTCATTTTCTTCTCTTTCATGCTCAAATTTATGTCTTTCGGGTGTTTGTCAATATACTCATCAAGGGGGAGATTCAAAGACCATGTGGAGCTCTACCCATGTTTATGATGAGTTATTAACCTTGCTTAATCATGTAGTGCTTGAGTTTGAGGGTGATTTGGAGTTTAAATCAAAATTTGAAGAAGTTGGAGTGTAGCCAGTCAAGGGCAAGAGCTACGGTGTGGTCCCACCGACCGGTGGTGCTCTGGCACTGGGTGCGATAGCACGAGCATGGCTCAAGCACCGCCCTCGATCCGGTGTTTTTTTCGAGAGCGATTTTTCCTGTTTTTAGGTGTGTGGCGGTGCTACCGGCCTTAGGGTGGTAGCACTGGCCCTGATATGCAAAAATTTATTTAAAATTGTGATTTTTACAATATTATTGAATATCCTTATGTGCATTACTATGTGATGGGTATTTTCCTTGTTTTCGATGGTTGTAGGACAACGAAGCTAGATCATGGTGAGGCGAATGATGACTGGGACTAGGCGTGGTGCACCAGAGGTCCAAATGGTCGAGGATCATCGAAAGTTGATTAAAAACGGAGTTGTGGCAAGCCTAGGAGACAAGGAAAGGAAAAGATGCTAGCTAGACGATGCGTGGATCAAGGAAGGTCATCAGATCGTGATCTTGTTGATAGGATAGCGAGTCTAGTTAGTGTGCTTTAAAAACCATGCAAGAAAACCCGGTTTGTTTGGTGGGTTTTGGGTTAGCGCATGGTTGTGTGAGTGGGTCAATCCTAACCTTTGATGTAGTGCCCTAGGGTTGAGGGACTCATCCAAAGGTGGTAGGTGTCCCAAGAGTAGTATAAATAGAGGGGTAGGGGTAGCCTTCCCACTCTTGAAGGATTTAGAGTTTTTGTACTCCTTTGAGCTTTGCCCACTTTGTTGTGAGGCATTGTAAACCTCCCTTTCAGAAATGAAAAACCAAATTCTCTAAATTTTGAATTTATTTTCTGTATTTACATTCTGCACTTAAATTCAGTCTGTACATTGCGCAATTTACGTTTACACAATTTGGATTTGCCTCCCCTCCTTCTACAGGCTTTTTCTTCTTGTGCCAAGGATGTTGATTGATGGATGAATTTTTTTCATATCATATCCCAATCATCTAGGCAATCCATGTGCTTTTTAGAAGAAACCGATCTTATGTTCTTGAGTGAAACCTTCTTTTAGATCATGTTGCTAGAGTTTTGGACTTGTGTTCTTACTTGCCTTGACACATGGGAGGTTACCCAAGATCATCTTAAACATCAAAACTCCACGAGCAAGATCAAGATCAAGTTCTTAAGTTTTTGTTCAAGCTTGGTGTGTTCTTCCTTCAAAGTGAAAAAGGTCAAAACTTTGACATCAATCCTTGCGATTGAAGGTTGGAATAAGTTCCTGACATCCTTAGGAAGACATATACCAAGTTTCATGGGTTTTTGACCATCCAATCAAAAGCTGGATCATTTTTACTGTTGGAGCTCGTGCTGATTTTCGTGCTGTTCTTGAGCCCGGTCATACCGCCCACTCTCCGGTCATACTGAACTTCGGTCATACCAAAGATCTTGCGGTCATACCAGCCATACAAAAAAATGGCTTATTCTTATTTGCCTCCTTTGATTGTTTTTGTTTGAGGGTTTGTTTCGATTATTTTGAGTGGGGAAAAAATTTAATTGGGATCACTCACACACCACTGATCGCCATCTCGATCCCTCATAGTGCTAAGCAGAAGGATCGGTTGTAGAACAATATTAAGGTAACATAGTAATTCTTCTCACTTAACCTATAACCTAATCGTAAAATGATCTAACCCTTCAGTTGTTGCAATGATAGGGGAAATGGATTATACCAGAGAAACATGAAAGCAAACCGAGGTTGTATGCCTTAAAAAGAAGAATTAATTGGATATTTGCCACCCTTCAACGTGAAAATTCGATTCTTCTCACTTAACCTATAACCTAATCGTAAAATGATCTAACCCTTCAGTTGTTGCAATGATAGGGGAAATGGATTACACCAGAGAAACATGAAAGCAAACCGAGGTTGTACGCCTTAAAAAAAAGAAGAATTAATTGGATATTTGCCACCCTTCAACGTGAAAATTCGACGCCATGTACAAAAAATGCCACTCCAGTGGCATGATTTGTACATGGCATCGAAGTTTGAAATTGAAGAGTGGCAAATATCTAAATCTCCCCTTCAAAAATTATTCGTTTGTGACTCTTGATGTTTGGGAGGAGTTCAATAGGATGAAGAGTACACTCCATGCGCAGGATCTAAGAGAGAAGAATATCACTATCCAGAGGCACAACACACAAGCACACCACCTCGGTTCTGTTAGTTATGAAGGGAAAAAGGCAGAGTGGGTATGACTAGCCGAGGAGTGTGCCCTCCCCGGGACGGCGATGCCTTACTCCAATAAATGTGAGAAGTGGGAACGCAACTGGGTTTTAGCGAGGACAAAGAAAACCCCAAACAGTCGACTTATAATCATGACCATGCGGATCATCTCCGCCATCGTAAGACATCTAACTTACTACATTGTAGTTAGCCTTTCCTGTTTTATTTTAGTACTAATTTATAATTTCTTGCAGGTGTCGACGTTTGTTGTCAGCAATAATGAAAACGGGGCTAAGCGTTGGATCCAAACTCTATGGTAGCACAAGACGCAGAAATTATACAGGTTCGGGCTCTCACGGAGGAGATAATACCTTAGTCCTATGCTTTGGAATTATGTGTGTCTTGCTTATTGCTGATGATCTCATCATAATGACGCTACCTTACCCCCCTTTATATAGTAGAGGGGTGTGGTTACAAAGGAGAGTCCTAATCGGTTACAATGTGGAGATTGTATCTCTTTCCTTATCCGCTAAACATGATAATGGTCAGGATTATAATCGTATCTGATCTAAACAAGATTGGTTGCTATCTTTAGAGTCCTCATGTCGTACACGTTGGAAGTGGCCTAGGTGGTATCCATCTACATGCTGCTAGCCCGGCCCATCCTCTCTTGGATGATCCGTTTGACCTGCCTTGTCGGCACCCAAGGGTCATGTACTCCACAGCAGGAGGAAGTAAGCTAGTGAAAATAGCAAGGGACCTTTCAGAATCAAGGGTCGTAGGATATCCAATCTTTGGTGATCGGGAAGCCCGACCATAAGTGGTGGGTGCTTGCCGCAGATGCGGGGCATACAAAGAGAACCTTCTTCTAAGACAAAAAGGATGTTGCTAGTGCCAGAGTAGGATCATGGCAACCAAGTGAGAAGCGCCTCAAGGCCAAGCTGAAGGAGCTAAAGGAGGAGATAAGGGAGGAGATGATGGCACGTGAGGCCTAAATGGTGGCATGTGAGGAGCTAAAGTATCTAGGATCCTAATTTATTTTGGTTTTGGTAATTGATGATAATCGTAATTAAACGACTAATATTTCTCTTTGAGATTATTAAAAATAGATTGGTCATATACATGGCACGCAATAAAGCATGGAAATGAAGCTAAAAGAAAATCAAAGCATCAAGGTAAATTGCCAAGGTATAAATATTAAGGACCTTTTCATAGCTTTTGCCGATCTTGGTGTTTTGGAGAAAAGATCGGGTTACTAGATTACGTGTCGTACCATTAAGAGGGATCTTGGCTAGTAGTGAGATGTTGATCAAGTATATTGGCTCAAAACATGCACACTTAAGATCAAAAATGTTTTGTATTGAGTCATCTTTAAAATTTCAGATATTTTGGCAACATGGCTGGTGCTACCGACCATGAGAGAGCGGTGCTACCGCTGGGTCAGTAGCACTGGGCTTTTGGCAAGCGTCGACGATCGGGATCGCCTGACCGCAGAAGTGAAGAGGGGTGAGTCGAGTATACGGGACCCAAAACGAGCTTCACTCACCGAAGGAATGCGTTCGCTATGTCGTTGGTCGAGTCAAAAGGAAAACGAGTGAGACACAGGGAGTTATACTGGTTCAAGCCCCTGTGAAGGTAAAAACTCTACTCCAGTCTTGCCCTGAGGCAAGGATGTTCACTATGCTTGAGTACAAGTGTTTGTTTTACAACTCGAGCTCTGGGGAATTCTACGCTGGTTGTGTCTATTATCTTGTAGCTTTGATGGCCTGCCCCAAGCGTGTTCGCCTCGAGCGGTTTTATACCTCTCCCGGCCATTTCCAGAAACGGCCAGGAGAGAATCCCGGAGTAGTGGCCTGATACGCACTGAAGGTAGGCTGTAACCATTCCGCATCTGTCGCCCACGTTCGCCTTAACTCCGACATTCAAGGTCCTGGTAACTGTCGAGTAAGCGCACGTCTTGAAACCTAGGCCGAGGTCGTGCGGGAGTTGAATCCTTGCCCCCCAAGCTCGAGGTCGTGTGGGAACCGCGCAGCCCAGGTCGTGGTCAAAGACCCTTGCAGCTCAACCCCGAGCTAGGGGCCCTGTTGACTGCGCATTGACCTGTCAGAAATTTCTCAGTCCCCGACAGCTAGCCCCCGAGGCTCAAGATCATATCAAGCACTTGGGACGACCTTGAGCCTCACGACATGGACAGAGGGGACGGTCTTCTGGCCGCCCCCAAACTCGAGGTCGAGATCGGGCGGAGATCAACGAGAGGGCTTCAGCGTCGCTACACCTAGCACCCTTTGGACTTCAAAATTCTGGTACGGACACGATCGAGCAGCGGAACCGCCTGTAACACCTCGATCCCGCTGCTTAATCCTTAATTGCACCTGTCGAATCGCTACCGGCATGCCTTTTGAGATGCCTTAACCTCTGGCCAGCAATGAACAGGGCTTATAAAACCCGAGCCTACAACAACTTCGGAAAACTCTCGACCTTCCTGCAATCTTCGCCTCCCAACCATCTGTTCGAGCCCTTCTTCTTCTTTTGACCAAACATCCAACGACCGCCATGGCCAAGCTCAGAAAAAGTTCTCTGTCAGCGGTGAGGATGAAGGAGCTTGAGAGCCTAGGGTTGCTGGACCCGGCGACATGGCGGCTACCAGGCGGAGAGACTGAGCCGCAACCAAGGGACGACGAGCTCATCAGCACCAAGCATTATATGCTCTTCGGCCTGCGGACACCGTAGAGCGACTTCCTGGTGGTAGTTCTCGCCCAATGAGAGATCAAAGTCATCAATCTGGTGCCGAATTCTATCCTTCTCCTTTCCATTTTCTCCCATCTGTGCGAGGGGTTCCTTGGGATCCTTCCCACCCCCTCTCTTTTCTTCCGCTTCTTCTCCTTGTTCCACACCGAGAAGGACCCCTGGTCGGTTGCTTCTACTTCCGGCAGTTGTCAGTGTTTCGAATACCGGCTAGTGAATTTTAGTTAAGGGGTCGCGCGTTCCCTCTCCTTGATTGGCCTAACTCAGGGAGCCCAAGAAGTATCTTGGTTAATTGAATGTCCCTACTCGATTCAGGCGGTGGATCTCAGATTGCTTTGGGTGCAGATGATGGCTGCAGTGTTATGAGCGAGGCTAAGGATCGGCCTTGAGCGCCAGACAGTGGGAGAGCTCATAAGCTTGAAGATGCTAAGGGTTCGATGCTGTGGGAGCGTTCGAGCCGTATGTGTGAGTAAGAATTGTTCGCCCGTAAAGCCGTCCCTTTCCCTGAGGGTCCTGCCTCCCTTTATATAGACGGAGGGGGCAGGTTACATGGGAATTTGGAAAAGAAAGGATGGGGTGTCCTACGCCTGGGAGTCCTGGTCTTTAGTCTTGGTGACTGACCGGTGTCTGCTCACCCCATGCTGGGTTGGTAGATACATCGAGTGGCATAGTTTTCTGTTTCACCGGGAAATGGCGCACCTACCCTCTGCACGCTTGCAGTCTTGTCTGTGTGGCGCTTGGCTCGTGTTGCCTCGGGAGGGCGCATCCTCCCATTTGTGCATGGTGGACGATGAGACTAGTGCTTGACTTCGGCAATCTCCTCACCACCTTGGGAAGAAGCCACCTGGCCTCGCACGGTCACTCTGAGCCATCATGTCAGAGGCGGTGGCCAACGACGGTGATGGTCGGCACCGACCTTGGCGGAGATTGTCTAAGCAGTGGGAGCTAGGGGCGCCCGACCCATGGCGGGTCGGACCGCCCGGGGTGGTTTGGTCGGGACGAGTGTCTTCGTGGACAGTGGGCCGGCCTTCGACCAGTGGGCTTGGGGCAGCCCATTAAATGCGTCCCGCAGCATTGGGGTACCCATGGTATGAGTACTCGTCAGCAGCGAGCAGGGCTTCCTTGGTCCATCCCCAAAATCTGCTCCCGGGACTCCCTCGGCCCGTGGACTAAGCGGTGGTTCTACTTGAAGAGGGGTGAAGACGGCACGCTGGCGTATGACGGGACCCCAATCACCGACAAGAGGTAGACGCCGGAGGCAGACGACCTGGAGGTCGACCAAGAGGCCATCGTCGCCATCCATATCTACGCTACGCGCGAACTCTCTGGGCAGGCCATCGCCAATGACTACCTGCGGGGCCGGGTGTTCCCTCTCCGAAGAGGGAGCACCCGTTCTACGAGATCAAAGGTCGCGACGACCTTACCCGCGAAGGAACATCTGGTAAGCCTTCCTACTCTGAAGTTTGCTCGAGGTTGATCTTTGGGCTTCTTTGATGACCTTATCCCCCCAGCAGCGCCGAAGGAATCCTAAATTGCGACCAGGATGACCGAGATGTTCGGGAAGGCGGCGCACGACTACACGATCGACGACCCCGTCCCGAAGATTGTGCTACGCCGGAGCGCCGAGGTAAGACATCTTGAGAGAAGTCTTAGCTCGTGAATACTTAGGGCTTTCCTTGATCTCTTGAATATGCTCACAGGACAACGAAGAGTTGTTCCGGATGGCGAAGAGGATGCTGCCATTGCTCGGGGTGAATAAGGACAAAAAGGCGGGCAAGTGGTTACCCCCGTACGGCGCAGGTGGTAAGGGTTCAAAGAAACAACACCTCGAGTGGGGCGACCGTGCAACGGTAGGTTCTCCCATGGTCGAGCCCCCAAGCTCTTGTTCATGTCTCTCCACTTTCCGACATACCTTTCTTCTTGCAGCAGCAAAAGGCTGCGGCCACTGCCAGGACTTCGAGCCCCATGACGACCCAAGGGCCATGACCTCAGAGCCCCAAGCCCTCCGCGACAGAAGACCTGGAGCCACCGCGGGCTTCGAGGTCTCGAGCTCAAGGCACCCGAAGGAGGAATGCCCCCTCACCCTCGGGACATCGAGGTCCTCGCTAGCCCCCTGCGAAGTGGAGGCTTCTGACCCAAGTACGACACCATCTTTTGCTCAGTAGATTTTCCTTGTCGCAGACTTTGAGCGCCCGAGCTCAAAACTTGCCCATCTTGACAATGGCTGTGGTCCAAGGCGAGTCTGAGTCCGAGGAGGA
This sequence comes from Guadua angustifolia, assembly GCA_036346375.1. Classification (NCBI taxonomy): domain Eukaryota; kingdom Viridiplantae; phylum Streptophyta; class Magnoliopsida; order Poales; family Poaceae; genus Guadua; species Guadua angustifolia. The sequence continues at coordinate 62,739,398 of CM070504.1, read as the reverse complement.
GGAAGAGGCCTCCTACGAGCTGGTGCCCTACCGGCAGGTAGGCCAGAGTTGCGCCACCATGGGCCTTCAAAGCTGGGTCACAGCCAGCGAGGCCGGGCAAGGGCTTGACGACCCGATCGAGGATGAGACTTCGCTTGCATTCGACGAAGACGACGCCGATGAAGCCATGGCCACCGAAGCGGGCGCCAGCCTGGCCAAGACTACTGCGGAGGACGATGCCCAGGATGCCTCAGCCACAGGGGCCGAGGCTACCCAAGCTGTGCCTGTCGTGGTCGCCCCGACCATCGGGGTCGAGGCGGACCCGGCCGTCGAGGTCAACCGCGTCCTGGCTGGGGCCAACGCGGAAGGTCGCACCGAAGACCGGGCCAAGACTTCCGCGAAAGAGGGAGCTGGAGACGCTTCGACCATGGAGGTCGAAGCCGATCCAGTCGTCAGAACCGAGCCCGGGGGCAGGTCGAGCCCCCCGGGGGAGGTAGCCCGGGATTAGGTTGCCGCCAGCAGAGTGTCCGAAGATCTTCCCTAAGGCGACTCAAAGAAAGTGAGAGGATAACATCGCACTTGGAGGCGTCAAGCGGCGAGTTCGATTGAACCTCATCGTCACGAACCGAGGCCGACAACGGTCTGAACTTACTCCTGCTTCTTGTTGAATCTTAGTTTGAGTCTTTCTTTTTTTTCTTTTTTTCTCTGACGAAGGCTGTGTTTCTTTCGAAACCCACAGGGCATCGAACTCGTCGCCTAAGGGCTGCAAGGTCTTCGGACGCACTCCGATGCACTGAAGATCTTCCTCGACTTGGTGGAAGAGCGAGAGGCGCAGCAGTTCAGGCTCATAGAGACCTTGGCGGTTGAGCAAGAGGAGGCTGGGCGCAAGGTGGCGGCCCACTCTGCTAAGCTTGCCGCCCTCCGCCAGACGATAAAGGTGCTCGAGGCCAGCCATGCATCCGAACTCAAACAGGCCATCAACACCGAACGCGACCATGCGTACAAGGCCGTGGAGGAGGAGCGCGCGGTCGGCCAGAGCGCTTGAAGCCGAGCAAGCCAAGGCGGAGGAGATGAAGAAGGCAACTGTAGACCCAGCAGCCACCCCATCAGAGGCCTCCCGCGAGCTCGAAGCCAAAGTCGCCAAGCTCGAGGAGAAACTGGAGCGAGCGACTAAGACGGCGAAGAGCGCCTGGCCCAACTCCAGGACGAGCGAAGCCGCACCGCCATCGCCGCAGCCGAAGCTCTTAGTCTCCAAGGCGAGCTGTCGGTTTAAGGGCTAAGGTCGCCGAGCTTGAGCAAGTGAAACTTGCCCGCGACATGGCCGACCTATAATTAGAATTAGACCTGGCAACTTGTAAATAGACGGTAGTAAGATAAAGATTAATGAAACAAAGTTATTTTGTCGAAACGAGCTTGTGTCTCCGTTTGTTTCCATAAAAAAAGAAAATTTTTTGTCATGTCCTTAGCCTTTTTCTGAGGTAGTGTACCCTCGTCCAGCCCCCGTTGGGACCAAGGTCGAGCGATGCCGGCCTTGGTCGTAAGTTTAGAAACCTGCAAAGCCACGACCTGCAAGGTCGAGAAAAAATCCATAGGGGAAAACTGCTAAGCACAACATAGGCATATGAGAGGAGATTTAGCCTTAAAAGTGTTAAGGTTGTTTTTAGATTAGACTCTCGAATCACGACCTCGATTCGTGCTCGCTTGATGGTTCCAAATGAGGAGTTAGTTCAAACCCTAGAGCAGGGGGAGCCGAGATGCAAAGAGATTCGGCTTACAGGTAGCTCGCCCCTGGGGGTGAACTTTAAGCTCACAACACTTGAGTCAAGATCTAAAGCACTTATACGCAGGTCGGATTCAAAAATAATCTCAGATTCGAACTCAGTACAAGACATGGAAGAAAGAAAGAGAACAGGGACCAACATAGCCAATGAACAATAAACTTTATTGAAGTTTGAGATAAAGGCGTTACACATAAAATTTATGAAGTTGATCAATATTCCATGAGCTTGAGAGCTCTCTGCCATTGGGCATCACTAGCCAGTAAGCCCCCGTGCGATCTGTTGAAACAACTCTATAGGGGCCCTCCCACTGCGGGGATAACTTGTTGGTTTTGGACGAGCCCTGAATTCGTCATAGGGCTATGTCCCCAACAAGGAGCTCCCTAGGTCGTACCGATCGAGACGCATGTCTGCGAAGAGCTTGTAGGTAATGCGCCGATCGTAGCAGTGCACTGCATCTTACTTCTTCTGTCAAGGTAAGGTCAAGGGACCGTTCTTGCTCGAAGTCGACCTGGTCGACCAAGCTAACCCTAACCGAGCCCAGCGTAACCTTTGGAGGAAAGACGGCTTCGGTACCAAATACAAGCCGGAAGGGTGTGGACCCTGTTGCTCGGCTGACTGTGGTACGAGTAGACCATAAGACGGTGGGAAGTTCGTCCACCTAGGTCTTGCCGTGTCGTTCGAGCTCATCGGATACTCGTTTCTTGACGCCTTGAACGATCTGTCCATTGGCACGTTCTACTGCTCCATTGCTTTGCGGATGGCTTACCAAAGCATAACATACTTTGGTGCCAATGTCTTCGCAATATTCCTGGAATAGTTCACTGGTAAACTGTGTTCCATTGTCAGTAATAATTCTGCATGGAACTCCATACCTGGTGACCACGAACAGGCGAAAAAACTTGACAGCTGCACGCGCCATGATGGTCGAAACAAGTTCGGCCTCGATCCACTTGGTGAAGGTATCAATAGCGACGAACAAGAACTTCTTCCCGCCGACCTCTTGAGGGAAGGGGTCGAGGACGTCTAGCCCCCAGGTCGAGAAGGGCCAAGCGAGTGGGATGGTTTGGAGTGCGTAGGCAGGTTGGTGCGACTTTCGAGCATGGTGGGCGCCAGCTGTCGACGATTGGGATCGCCTGACCGCAGAAGTGAAGAGGGGTGAGTCGAGTATGCGGGACCCAAAACGAGCTTCACTCACGAAGGAATGCGTTCGCTACTTCGTTGGTCGAGTCAAAAGGAAAACAAGCGAGACACGGGGAGTTATACTAGTTCGAGCCCCTGTGAAGGTAAAAGCTCTACTCCAGTCTTGCCCTAAGGCAAGGATGTTCACTATGCTTGAGTACAAGTGTTTGTTTTACAGCTCGAGCTCTAGGGAATTCTATGATGGTTGTGTCTATTATCTTGTAGCTTTGATGGCCTGCCCCAAGCGTGTTCGTCTCGAGGGGTTTTATACCTCTCCCGGCCGTTTCCAAAAATGGCCGGGAGAGAATCCCGGAGTAGTGGCCTGATACGTACTGAAGGTAGGTTGTAACCGTTCCGCATCTGTTGCCCACGTTTGCTTTAACTTCGGCATTCAAGGTCCTGGTGAAAGGACAGGGGATGTCGCCTAGAGGGGGGGTGAATAGGCGAATTAAAAATTTATAACAAAGTCACAGCGGAAATTAACTGTTCGAATATCCGAATCAGACTTCGGACTGTCTGAATGATTCGGATAGTCCGAGGTGTGTTCGGTCAGTCCGAAGTTATATTTGGATAGTCCAAGGTGATATTCGGATAGTCCGAGTGGTTCGATCCAAAATATGCGAAAAGTAAGTCTAGGCTATTTAAAGGTTATCACTTGTACCAAATTGAACAAGTTAGCCTAGAATACCTAGAACAAGTATGGATCTAGGAAAAAACTCAGTAGAAAAATAGATCGGGCAATTTCAAGATTCAAAATCAAATACTAAAGCAAGAGTAAGAAGCAAACATGAAGACATTGATTTTTCACCCGAAGTTCAGATCCTTGAGGGGATCCTACGTCTCCGTTGAGGTGGCTCGGTCACACTTGAGCCAGGGTCTCTTTCAACCCTCTTCCTCCCGGTGTTGCACAAATGCACTCGCCGGTTTTCACCCCTTTGATTCCTTCACTTACGGAGGCGGAATCGGCCTTCACAAACTTCCCACGGCCAACCACACAAAGCTCCGGTGGCTCGTAGGCGACCTCCTAGCCGTCTAGGAGTCCACAACCTCCAAGAGTAACAAATGCTCACGAAGAACAAACTTGGAGATGAAATCAAGTGCTCAAAGATCAACTCTTTCTCAACACACACCTCTTCCAACTCTCCTCAACCCTTCTCACTAAGGGGATCTCTTAGATCTAAGAGTGGAGAGGGATTTTAGGGGCTCAAGAACAAGGGTATGGTACCTCAAATCAACATGGTTGCAGCTCCCCACAAATGGGGAAGGATGGGGGTTTAAATAGAGGCCCCCAAAAACTAGCCGTTTGAACTCATCCTCGAGTCAGTTCGGACAGTCCGAGCTCAAGTTCGGACAGTCTGAACAAGTTAAGAATGGCTAACAGAGAGGCTCAGCTCGGATAGTCCGAAAATATGTTCGGACAGTCTGAAATGTTCGGATAGTCCGAGCTCACTTCGGATAGTCCGAGTAGAACTGAGCAGCCCGACGAAAACGAGCATAACTTTTGACTCCGAACTCCGATTTTAGTGATTTTGGACTCTACCGAAAGCTATGAACGAGGGCTACACAACTAATAAGGTCTCACTACCCAAATCTCAAAGGATAAATCCAGATTTCAAAAAGAATCCAAGAGAGACATACAATTCTCACTTTCCGGCACCACCAACACCACTCTCTCTCTAAGTTTCACAAGAATGGATCACTTGAGCACTTGACACATCTAAAATTCATTCGACATCGCATCTCTCTTAATAGTAAGGCAATCCTTAGACTCAAATTAAATCAAAGATAAGAAAGTCTAGAAATAGTCACTTGCCGTCTTCTTTCTTAATACCAGTGCATGAAGACCTTCACTATATAATTGATGACATCTTCGCCTTGTCCAACTTGACTCAATTCACCTCATGAAACTCTCGTCCTATCAACCTTGACTTTACCATCCTCTCCGATGATCTCCACGCCAAGTTGATCTTGACTTAGTCCTCAACTCTTGGTGACATCGCCGTCTTGTTGACCTCGGCTTAACGATCATCCTCCACGATACCTTGGTCATCATACACACACGGGACCTAATTCTTTCCAAACCACTCATGAAAAGCATTAGTCCCAAAAGCTCAATAGATATGAAGAAATTGATATTTGTGAGCAGTTGATTACCACAAGTGTTTCATATAAAGAAGCACAACATAAATGGAAACACTTGACATAAGAAATGTTCTCTACTAAGTGCATCATGATGAATATGTAATTGATCTATATGCACTAGAGAGATAATTGCCGATATGATGAATCAATTAAATCGTGGCAAGGATCACAGTCTTTACTTAAATGAATCACATGATAGAATATACACGAATTGTACATATGCAACTAACATTTGGAATAATAATAAATATGTGATCCAACACTACATTAAACTTCACTAAGAGAATTGCATGAGAAGATATACAAATAAAACATGCATGCACCAAGTCAATCTATAGCAATATGGAGTTTAACTCTACTTAACATATGCATACTAAAAAACAAAGCACATAATGAACTCAAAAGAATATATATGCACAAATAAATATGACTTGAACCAATGTGCATATATATAATCAACATGCTACTTGGAGTTCACTATGCATTTGCACAAAAGGAATGCAATAACAAATATAGAAGAGATACCAAAATTGCATACCTTATCTTTGCTTAACCATCCCACTTGATTTTCCTCTAAATGGATGAGACTGATACTCAACTAGGCAATAACATGTAAGTCTCATAGCAATATAATTGTCGACGACTCGGGAACCGGTCCCCCGCCGAGCTTACTTGGTGAATGAGGGATCAACCTAGGGCCCCTTTTTCACGGGGGGTATAGCTTCCGCGGTCCTACCGAGCTACAAAGACAATGGCAGCGAGCAGGGAGATCGTTTTGGTCTGGTTCGGGCCTCTCGCTAAGGAGATAACAACCCTACGTCCAGTGATTGAACTGATGTGTGAAGGTTTCTTACAATGCGATATGCTCTGTGTACAAGTGTGGAAAGTAGATGCATGCGAACCCCGAACCCTTCGCGGGAGGAGGTATTTATAGAGGATTACAGGCGACAAAGCAGTTATTACAGGGGGCGCGCTACTGTGCTGGACGTGCGTAGAGCTGTTGCCGCGCCACCCGCCGGGCACCACGCGACGTGGGTACAGTAGGCGTAGTTTGCGGGCGCGCAGACCACGGGCGGCTGCGCGGTAAATGCCACGTCTTCTTCGCGGACCGTGCCCGGCTTTTGGGTGAATCTCGAGGTATCTTCGGCGGGCCACGTCGTCTTGTTACGGGCCCCGAGTAAGCCCGCTCGGGGGAAAGGGGCTCGCCGAAGATCAGGGCAGCTCAGAGGTCGAAATGCCCGGGGATGCCTCCCCGGGCAAGGGTAGCCCGGAGACTTCCGAGCTACGATGGTCGTCTGTAGCAAATATCCAATCCCCGACAGCTAGCCCCTGAGGCCAAAGGGGGAAAGGTGCCCAGCTGGGGACTCCGCCTTAAGCCTCCATATAATTGTCAAGGGATTGGAGCCCTGTGGCGAAAAACAACCGCAGCATCCGAGCAACTTTGCTCGGGAACGGGAAACTCGCGGCGAAAAGCCGCCGCTGCATCCGAGCAACTTTGCTCGGGAACGGGAAGCTTGCGGCGAAAAACCACCGCAGCATCCGAGCAACTTTGCTCGGGAACGGAAAACTTGCGGCGAAAAGCTGCCGCAGCATCCGAGCAACCTTGCTCGGGAACGGGAAACTTGCGGCGAAAAGCTGCCGTAGCATCCGAGCAACTTTGCTCGGGTAGGAGGGCGTTCGCCTAAGGACCAGTCGAGACAGCATACAGGGGCGGCGGAGGAGGTCACGACGGTTCCTTCTCAGCGAAGCTTTCTTGGTCACGACTCATTTTTTTGGAAAAGCGCCGGCTGCAGATGATTTGAAAACCAAACCGCCACGCGCCGCCCTGCCGATCCGCTTTGACTCCTCCGCCTATAAATGCCAGGTGGGAACAGTTTTTGCAGGCATTTCTTCTCCTGTAACTTGCAATCGAACCTTAGGAAAAAAACCTCGCTAATCCCAAACTCCTTCACCCCACTCTAACGCCCCTTTCTCTAGCTTTCCTCATGGCGAAGTTCGGCGTGAGCAAGACCACCGCAGAGAGGCTTCGGGTGCTCCAGGATTTCGGCTACCTTGATCCGTACTCCTGGTGGATTCCTGAAGGCGAAACCACTCCGGCGCCGCGTGATGATGAGATAATCTCTTGCGAGCTATACACCGTCAACGGGCTTCGGATGCCCGAGAGCGATTTCCTGGAATCCGTGCTCGAGCAATGTGAGTGTGAGATTACGCATCTGAATCCCAATTCCATTCTTGTCCTGACTATCTTTGCCCATCTTTGCGAAGGCTTCGTGGGTGTCCTTCCGATGCCCAGCCTTTTCTTTCATTTCTACAACCTCTTCCGCACCGGCAGCGCCTCTCGCACCGGTGCTCTATATTTCCGCCTGAGGACCAGCCGCCCGTACGAGTATCCCTTCTTCTCCCTCAAGGACTCGGTTGGGGTGGGCGATCTTAGTTCTACTCGCGGAAGGTGGAAGAACGCTGCGCTTCACGGGGAGGCGGCGCCCGATCTTGACGCACGCCCGCCCGCCCATCGAGGAGCGGACTCGATGCTAATCAGCGAGCTCACGAACATGGTATTGGCCGACCGTCGAGACATCGTCGCGACTTCATAAGAATAGGGTATCCCCCTAAGGAAGAGGAACACCCTTTCTACAAGGTCCTTTGGGTGGGGCGACATCACCCATGAAGGCACCTCTGGTAAGTTTTACGACCACGAGATTCTTTGCTCCGCTCTGCGCTTCGGGTTCGTGCTGATTTTGCATGTTGGTGACCATGAGCCGAGCCGGCTGGCTCGAAAAGAGGGTCGAAGACATGTTCGGGACCCCCAAGGGCAAGGAGCTCGTCTTGTCGGCCAGTCAGCGATGCTTTCGGCGGCGGCGTGGTAAGTTGCCAGATTGTGTGCGGGGAGAAGCGTCCGAGCTCTTTTGATGCTTCTTTCCTCATATTTTTGTATTTGCCGTAGGAGAAGACCGCCCTGGACCTGGCAGTGGCCGAGCTCGTGCCCCTGGCGGGTAGCAAGGGAGTGCTTGCTCCAGCCGCCCGGACCAAGAGCACAAGGAGCAAGAGAAGCGCTCCGCCGCCGACCACCACACGGTCGTTGAAGCGGCAATTGCATCGAAGATCATGGCGCCCCAAGAAGTATGCGTCGGAAGGAGGTAAGCCGCTGAGCTCTGGTGAAGAACTATAATCGAAGATTCAAGTGGAACAGATCGCGCAGAGGAAGACTGATCAAGGGATGGTTGCAGCCGAGGCGAGGCGCCGAGGAGAGCTCACGATTTGAAGGCGAGGTCGAGCAAACTAAGAAAGCTCGGGCCCTCACGATCACCGACTGGGCCAGCAATTCCCATTGCGAACATGGTCGTCCGAGAAAGCGGTGGAAATTGACATGGAGAAGGTCGACCCCCGGCTGGCCAGGATCACCCAGGCCATGGAGAAGAAGGCCGAGATGGTGGTCGTGATGGCGGCCAATCCATCGAGGTGACGACAGTGCGGTGGGAGGTGAACCCCGAATTTTTTGCGCTTTCCTTCTCCTTTTTTCGTCCTTTTGCTTCGCGCGCTCGATCTAACCCCACTCTTCTGACGTGGGCGAAAATAGCTCGTAGGGCCTTCCCGGACTGCCGCAGAATAGCTTACGAGCTTGTTGATTATGCCTTAGCGGGGTTGCTACGCCGCCTTGCCGACATTGTGATGGCGAGGCGTGGGAAGCGATGGAGAAGTTAAATCGGCGGCGACCGGGTGTGGAAGATCCCACCGCCACGGAGAAGCATATACCCGGCGAGCTTCGCCCTCCAAAGACTGGAGGTGCCGAGGAGAGGAGGAGTTGGTGTCAAGCCTTGGCGGAAGCGCCGGAGGGCTTGAAACCCGGGCGCATCACTGCCGGGGCGAAGCGAAAGCCCGAGCGAACAGCATGCTCGGGAAAAGCGTCCACCGGCGAATCGCATGCTCGGGGTGATCCCTTGCTGCCACCAAGTGAGCAGCGTGCCTGGCGGAGACGGCGAGAGAGACCACGAGCAAGCGGTTGCTTAGGAGAAGAGCGTGGCGCCACCCAGGGCGGACTTCTTGCCCTGGCGGGAGATTCGGCGTCTTCGACCAGTGTGCCTTCCTGGAAGGACTCGGGGGAAGTCCCTAGTCCCCTTCGGAATCTCGAAGACCTTCGTGGGCGTGAAGTCCGCAGGCGCTTCGGGAGGTTGTCGGCCACAGGCTTTGATGCAGTGAGGATCCTCCTTTTTATTGTCGTGTGATTTTGTCTTTTCGAGCTTTAAGGCGGTGCCTGAGTTTCTTCCGTCTGCAGCTTCTTCAGAAGACTCTGGAGGAGTTTGACGCGGCAATGACCGTCCCGATGAGACGGCCAGGTTGCTCGAGGAACACGAGGCACAGATTGCCAAGCTCGAGCAGTGCATAGGCGACCTCAAAGCCTGGGACACCTTGCTCGTGCATAAGTGCCGCCTGGCGGAGAAGGACGCCAAGGAGTATAAGGAGAGAAGTCTTGGCCTCGAGCAAGAGCTTGAGCGAGAAAAACTGCGCTCCCGTCAGGCCGTGGACGACGCCACCGGGGCCAGAGAGAAGGTCCTAGTGCTCGAGGGGCAGCTTAATCAGCTGAAGCGGAACTTCTGCCAAGCGGAGAAGGACCTCGCCTTGGGTCGGTCGAAGATTCTCGGGCTTGAGACGAAGGTGGCGGACCTGGAGCGGGTAGTGCGAGCGACCGCTGACCTTGCCGCCCAGGGCAATGAGGAGCTAGAGCAACTCCGGGGGGAAGCCCGCGAGGGTCACGACGCCCGGCGGAAGGTGCTGGACCTCGAAGCCAAGATTGATGACTTGCGGCAGAAACTTCATCGCAGCACTTAGGGCATTCTTCCTTTCTTCTTCTTTTTCGATGTTCCTAGGTGATTTTTGATCGTGCCGCTGGGGAGTACATCTTTCTTTTGCTTAAGGTTTGCGCCTGGTGCAATGCTTCTTTTGCTCTTGATTCACCTTTCCCAATAAACAGTATCCACGAAGCGAGTAGCGAAAGGTAGGTCGACCGTAAGTTAGAAAGAAACGTGGGCGACACAAGCTCGGAATGCACGAAAAAATGACTTCACAAAGGTAACATGTCCTTAAGAGAGAAGCAATGTTACGCAGGTAAGTTAAAACGAGGCACTTGGCCACAATTTTTGAAATGATGCTAGCGTGGCAACTTGCTCCCCCCAAGCCCCCGCTGCGAATGAAGGTCGTGCGCTTAAGTTGCGAGCACGGGCTCATTCGCAGGAGAGTTGGGAAAGAACGCGCTCCCCCCTCTCGACCAAGGCACCATTGTCTCCGAGGAACGGATGTGGTTTTGGTCTGGGGGGGAACAAGCAAGGCCTAGACCTCCTTAACGCTTCGGACGCATACCCCTGAGTTGCGAGTATGGTCGTAGGTGAGAAAAGATGCATGGTTGCTGACGAGGTCTTGTGACGACCAAACACGTGCGGCTGAGTAAATCTCGGACCAGCCTAAGGGTTATGCATATGCGACTTATGTCGGCGGTGCAGAAACTCTGCGGACCAAAATCGGCTTATTGAGACCGGAGCCCCAAGTGGCGAGATTTTAGTGTCAGGGTGTTGGTCGTGGCACCTTGTGTGATCGCGCGTGCGCCAGCCTGAACTCATAGTAGGAAGAACTTGCAGTGGCTAATTGCGACCGATGCACTTGTGTTTGTTACCGAGATCGTGAAACAAAAAGGGAAGAGTGTGCCCTGGCACGAGACTGGGTCGGCTTTACTAAAGGCAGTGACCTTACATGTATTTTCATAGTATCTTGGGGGAAACAGACATTGCGTGCATGGTCGGGACAAAAGTGCTGCTTTCTTGAACTGAAAAGAAAAACGCAAATATATACAAGGTGCGATGTAGAGCATAAGGTTTTAAACATAGAACTTGTGCAACTGGTCGATGTTCCATGAGCTCGCGAGCACGCGGCCATCCTCCCTTGCCAGGCAGGCAGCCCCCGGGCGTGCTATCGAAACGACCGTGAAAGGACCCTCCCACCTGGGAGAGAGCTTGTTGGCCTTCGACGTATCTTGAATGCGCCTTAGGACGAGGTCCCCAACTTGCAGCGCTCGGGGCCGAATGGACTTGGCCGCGTGCTTGCAAAGAGCTTGTTGGTAAATGGCGGATCGGAGCAGCGCCCTAACGCGCGCCTCTTCGGCAAGGTCGAGGTCGAGGCGACACTCGCGACCTTGGTGAATACTTTCAGCCAGGTGAATTCTCGGGGATCCGAGCACAATTTCGGCGGGTAGGACGGCCTCGGCACCATAGACGAGCTGGAAAGGCGTTTCGCCTGTAGCTCGGCTCGCCGTGGTGCGCACAGACCAGAGGACGGAAGGAAGCACGTCCACCCATGACCCGCCGTGCCGGGCGAGGTCTTTGAAGACCCTTTTCTTGACCCCTTGAAGGATTTGGCCATTTGCACGCTCGGCTGCTCCGTTACTCTATGGATGAGCCACGGAGGCAAAGCAGACTTTTGTTCCGATGTCTTCGCAATAGGCTTGGAACAGTTCGCTGGTGAACTGGGTGCTATTGTCCGTGATGAGGCGATTGGGGATCCCGAAACGCGTCACCATGTTGCTGCGGAAAAATCTCTTGGCTGCTTGAGCCGAAATGGTTGATACGGGCTCGGCCTCGATCCACTTAGAGAAAGTGTCGATGGCCACGAGCAAGTATTTGCAACCCTTTCGACCACGGGGAAAGGCACGAATGTCGACCCCGGTCGAGAATGGCCATGAGTGGGATGGTCTGCGGCGCGTCTGTTGGTGAGTGGGTCTTCTGAGGCGTGGAACTTGCGCGGCAGTCGCCACAGTGCGGCGTCGTCTAAAGCTGTTGGCCAATAATATCCCAAGCGGAATGCTTTGCTTACGAGCGTCCGGAACGACGAATGAGCACCACACATTCCCTCGTGGATATCTTTGAGAAGGAAATTGCCCTCTTCTCGAGATATACACTTGGAGAGGACTCCAAGTGCCCCTTTGCGGTATAAGGCGCCCTCTACTAGCTTGTAAGCAGAGGACCGCCTTTTAAGCCGGGAATGCTCGGCTTCCTCCTCGGGCAGTGTCCTGTGGGCAAGATATTGGACGAATGGCGTCATCCAGTTTGCACCTTGCTCGAGAAGGAAGCGTTACGCCGTCTCTTGCGCCTCCTCTGAGAGGAATGGAGGCTTGTGCAGATGCCCTACTAGCGCCCAGGGCGGTGGGCATCTGGGGTTTCCTCCTCTGAGAGGAATGGAGGGCTTGTCTGAGATGCTCATGGCGCCCGGGCGGGCATCTGCGAGGAACCGACCTTGGAAAGGTAGTCGGCCTGGGAATTGTCCTTCCTGGGGATGTAGAGTACTTCGAAATTTCTAAAGTACCGCTCCATCTTCCTTACTTCAACCAAGTAAAGCGCCATTGAGTGATCGGAACACTGATACTCCTTGTTGACTTGGTTGACGACCAACTGCGAATCGCCTTTCACAGTTAGCCGCTGGACCCCGAGCGCCTTGCACGCTCGTAGCCCGGCCAAGAGGCCTTCATACTCCGCCGCGTTGTTGGTTGTGGCGAAGTGTAGTTGGATAACATATTGGGCGATCCCTTGAGAGGACACGATTACTCCTTGACCCGGCGTTAAGCTCGGGACCCATCAATACAAGGTCCGGGCCGTCGGAGATTCACGAGACTCGATGGCGAAAGTGGCGGGGTTTGTCCATTCCGCCACGAAGTCTGCCAGGATCTGGGTCTTGATTGCCGTCTTGAGGCGAGAAGTGGATGTCGAACTCTGCGAGTTCCATGGCCCACTTCGCTATCCGGCCGCTGGCGTCTGGATTTCTTAGGATCTCTCTAAGTGGAAAGTTGGTCGGGACTACGACCTTGTGGGCTTGGAAGTAGTGGCGTAACTTCCTGGAAGCCACGAGCAGCGAGTACAGGAGCTTCTGGACCTTAGGGTAATGCTTCTTTGGTCCGTGCAAGACCTCGCTGACGTAATATATCGGATGTTGCGTCCCATCTCGCTCTACCGCTAGCACCGCGCTTACGGCATGGGGTGTCGCTGTGAGGTAAAGTAGGAGTGGCTCCCCCGACCTTGGCGTAGCCAAGATCGGGGGGCTAGACAGGTACTGCTTCAGCTCTTTGAAGGAGTGGTCAGCCTCTTCTATCCAGGCGAAGCCCTCGTGTCTGCGGAGCGCCTTGAAGATGGGTAGGCCGTGCTCACCTGACCGGGAAATGAAGCGACTTAGGGCCGCCATGCGCCCGGTCGAGGTTGGACTTCTTCGCGAGCCGGGCGCATCCTTTCGATGACCGATTTTCTCGGATTAGCACCAATGCCACGAGGCCGATAATGTGCAGAGCACTTTGCCGCTTTCACCCCAAAGGCGCATTTTTCGGGATTAAGCTTTATTCGATGTCTATTGAGATTACAAAAGGTCTCCTCAAGGTTGGATATATGACCTGAGACGAGCTTACTTTTAACTACGATATCGTCTACATATACTTCTAGGTTTCGACCTATTTGGTCCTGGAAAGTTTTCTGCATCAAGCGTTGGAAAGTTGCCTCGGCATTCCGCAGACCGAAAGACATGGTCGTGTAGCAGAATGTGCCGAATGGAGTAATGAAGGAAGTCTTTTCCTCGTCCCGAGGAACAAGCTAACCTGGTGATAGCCTGAGTAGGCGTCCAGGAAGCTCATCACAGGACTCGTAGTAGCGTCGACCGGTTAGTCAATCGCTGTGAAGAGAGATTGTCCGCCAGGCGGCGGCATTCAAGCGGTGTGATCGACACACATCGCCACTTGCCACCTTTCTTCTTGACCATGGCCGGGTTTGCGGCCCTCCGAATGCTCGACTTCACTGCGAAGCGGCTTTGAGGAGTTTGTCGAGTTCTTCTGGATGATTACTGTTTCTCGGGAAAATCGCTTTGAGGTTACAGCACCACAGATCTTTTATCGGGCGAACAGCTAGCTTTGTGCTCAATCACTTCCTTGGGACTCGGGCTTGTCGGACGGTTCCCGAGCGAACACGTCCGTGCTCCTCCGGAGAAAGTGAGCTCGAGTTCCTATTTGGGATATAGGGAAGATCCCGGATGGAAGACCTTGGGACGGGTCGGCCTCGCTTAGAGGACCGCCTTGGTTTCTCCTCTGAAATTTGGAGGGCAATCTTAGGGCGAGAGTCGTTGGCGCTTAGTCGGGGGACATATTTGGCATTTGCCCGACCATATCGGCGACTTTTCGTCATAGTTGAGGGGCATACTGTGTCGCCTTTGATAGTGATAGCACCCTTTGGTCGGGGACCTTGAGCACCGATAGGCGTGATGCGTGGCGACCATGAACGGAGAGGATGGCCTGCCCAAGATGGCGTTATAGGCGATTTGAAGTCGGCGACTTGAAGTTGATTAGCTTCGGTTCGAAGTTCGCGAGCCCCGGCGTCACGGGCAAAAGCGATCTGGCCAAGAAGCGGTCGAGGTGCGGGGGCGATCCGTACAATGGGGCGGCTATGCTCTTGATCTTGGAGCGAGGACTTGCATCTCGTCAAGGACCGTGGCGGATATGAGGTCCAAGAGCTCTCGCCATCGATGAGAACACTACCGACCTTGGCATTGTTGATGGTCGGACTCACGACCAGCGGAGCCTTTGGGGCTTGGTCATTCAAGGGACAATCGTTCTTGGAGAAAGTGAGGGCAGCTCGGACCACAGTTTGTTGCAGGCGGCTTACTGAGTGATATGACCGACCTCCGTCGCGGCCTCCTTGAGATCCTCACGGGACCTATAGCCGAGGAGCCCCGAATATAGCGGCTATGTGGTTGCGGGGCTCTGGTAGCTCATTTTGTCGTCGTCGTTTGCGGGACCCTTGCCCTTGCCGCCGTCCTTTTTACGGCAGCGGGCATGGGCCCTCGCCATGTAGAAGTTCTCCGGCGTGCGCCCAAGTTCGGCGATTCGCGGAGGTCGTGGCGGCCGCTGATGGAACGGCGCGGCGGACGCCCGGCGGCACCCGCTCCCGTGCTCTGGCGCCACGACCTTGGCCGTCGCGATCTTGATCGCCGCGGCCTTGGTCGTTGTCATCTTGGTCATCGCGCCTCCGTCGTGGCCGACCTCGCCCGCCCTTGCGCTGCCGAGCGGGCTGAGCGCGTGGTGGACGGCGATCAACGGCGGCCACCACACCCGGCGCGTGAGACTTCTTCTTCTTTTTGATCTACTTTTCGACGGAGCCCGAGTGCTTTTTGCTCGAGGGGCCTTCCAGGCCCGGCTGGGGCGGCAACTTGCCCTCGTCGATCATTTTCTTCCATTGCAGCAGCCGTCGGCATTAGCGTGTGATCGGCCCTCTGGAATAGCTCGTTGGCCGACAGGTCGAGGTGGATCTCCAGGTCTTGAGTGAGGCGGACATCACGGACCCCAAACTTGAAGGCCCGGACGACCGCCTCATCCGAAATACTCGGGATGGAGTTCCTCACCTTGATGAATCTCTGGACAAACTCCCGCAAGGTTTCTTTGTCCGTCTGGATCAGCCTCTCCAGGTCGCGCTCGTTGCCCGGCCGAGTATAACAGCTTTGGAAGTTTGCTCGGAGGGCCTCGGAGAGCTGCCTCCACGAGCGGATCGACCCCTCCTTCTGATTGAAGAGCCATGTTCGGGCAGAGCCATCGAGGACGGTGGGGAGGTAATTTGCCATAACCCCCTTGTCCCCTCCGGCCGCCAGGACGGTAGTGGAGTAGATCGAGAGGAACTCGTCGGGGTTCTGAGTCCCATTGAACCGCTCAATGTGGCCGGGCTTGAAATTGCTCGGCCACGAGACGTCACGGAGGGACGCTGAAAAGGCTCGGCACCCGAATGCCGGGCCATCGTGACGACCCCTCCGGGCATGGTGATCACCGTGCCTAGGGCCCAAACGGTCCTTTGCGCATGGGATGAGGTGAGAGAATATGCCCCCTACTAGCGCGACGGCGGTAGGTTCGAAGTGGAACACTCGGATCGCTCGTGGGCGGACGAAGCATGCCCACGAGCCTGCGAGGCCATCCGGGAACCGCTCCGGATGTCCTCACGCGGCCGATGTTGCTTTCCGCGGCCCTCCCTAGTAGGACTTCGGGAGGTGCTAGCCGGGGAGTGGTGCTTATGGTCCCGGGAAATGCTCCAGGGCTTTTGAACACCAGGCGGTCCTGGGAGCCCTATATCGGGCCGAAGTTTTCCAGTTTTCAGCCACAGCGCCCCATGGCCGCCGAGTCCGCTTGGTTGGAGAGTTACAGAGACACGCGCCTGCGACAAATCGCCATGCGCGCGCTCGGCGCTCTGGGGAAGCGACGAGGCGACAGGAGAAGCGGTTGTGCGTGCTCAGGGAGTGGTATTCTTTGGGATCTTGGCGCCCGACCTCGGCCCGGCACCGTCCCCGCTAGGTTGGCGGTGGATGATCACCGGGTTCCTGCCCGGGGACAACTCCGGGAGGTCCTCGCCAGCATTGTGCTGGTGAGGAGGGGAAGCTGCTGGAGACCGCCGCTCCTCTTGATCACCCTCCCTTCCCGCCATGTTGACGCTGCGGGAGCACCAAGATTGCGCGGGCGACATCGAAGCGGTGTCGTGCGCCGTGGTCTCTAGGCTGAACTTCGAGAGCGGTCGGGGCGCCACGATCGTCCGCGAAGTCGCCGGACCCTTCCTCACGAACGAGGGTGCCGGCCATAGCGAAGAAGCGCTCTCGTAGCTGCGTACCGGGAAAGACTCCCGGTTTCGGTATGGCCTTCCGGGTCGACCGCACCACCCACGCCATCGCTGGCATAGTATTCGTCGTTGTCCTCTATGTTGTCGAAGACGCAGAGGTCTTCATTGTCTTGTGAGTTCGGCATCCTCAAGGATTCCTCGCGAAAGGACTCAGTCGATCCCCACGGACGATGCCAGCTGTCGACGACTCGGGAACCGGTCCCCCGCCGAGCTTACTTGGTGAATGAGGGATCAACCTAGGGCCCCTTTTTCACGGGGGTATAGCTTCCGAGGTCCTACCGAGCTACAAAGACAATGGCAGCGAGCAGGGAGATCGTTTTGGTCTAGTTCGGGCCTCTCGCTAAGGAGATAATAACCCTACGTCCAGTTATTGAACTGATGTGTGAAGGTTTCTTACAATGCGATATGCTCTGTGTACAAGTGTGGAAAGTAGATGCATGCGAACCCCGAACCCCTCGCGGGAGGAGGTATTTATAGAGGATTCTGAAGCGACAGGCGGTTATTACGAGCGCGCTCTTGTCTTTGGGCGTGCGTAAAGTTGTTGCCGCGCCACCGCCGGGCACCGCGACGTGGAATGCAGTGGCGTAGTTCTTGGGTAGCGAGACCACGGACGGCTGCGCGGTAAATGCCACGCCTTCTTCGCGGACCGTGCCCGGCTTTTGGGTGAATCTCGAGGTATCTTCGGCGGGCCACGTCGTCCTGTTACAGGCCCCGAGCAAGCCCGCTCGGGGGAAAGGGGCTCGCCGAAGGTCGGAGTAGCTCAGAGGTCGAAATGCCCGGGGACGCCTCCCCGGGCAAGGGTAGCCCAGAGACTTCCGAGCTACGATGGTCGTCTATAGCAAATATCCAATCCCCGACAATAATCATATTAGAGGTTTGTCATTTGTTAAGAACTAAGTTAAGCATTTACTCAATTACATAGATTGTCATTAATTGTGTTTGTCATTAATCACCAAAATAACATAAGTGGCTAGATGCACTTTCACCTGGTAACTATCGAGTAAGCGCACGTCTTGAAACTTAGGCCGAGGTCGTGCGGGAGTTGAATCCTTGCCCCCCAAGCTCGATGTCGCGTGGGAACCACGCAGCCCAGGTCGTGGTCGGAGACCCTTGCAGCTCAAAATCGAGCTAGGGGCCCCGTTGACTGCGCATTGACCTGTCAGAGATTTCTCAGTCCCCGACAGCAAGTATGTATTTTACAGAGAAGGGTTTCTCTGGGCTCAGCACGGCAAGTGCTACCGGCCATGTGGAAACCATGCTACCGCCCATGCGGTAGCACCGGCCCCAAAGGCCGGTACGTTTTTAACAGAAGAAGCCATTTAGGCTAAAGTCCTTCGACCAGTGCTACCGGCTTTGTGGGAGCAGTGCTACCGCTCCAACAGTAATACCAGCCCCAAAGGCTAGTGCAATTTCCACAGAGAAACACTTTTCTGGCCAAATTTAAAAATATGGGTCTAGTGCTACCGATTCTAGTTAGGCGGTAGCACCGGCCCTCAGTAGCAATGGCTACTATTAGTTCCTTGAATGCATTGTTCTGACCATTGGGTTAGGGTCCAGTGCTACCGGCCCTACATGGGCGGTAGCACCAGGTTTGCTGAATTTTTATGTATTTTGCCCTCAATGGATGGTAATGTTAGTGGGGACTTTAAATACCCTCACACCAGCATATTAGAGCACTCTTGGACACTCATTGAACATATTTGAGCTCTAGCAAGTCTCCAACTCATCATTGTGCATTAAATTCTCAATTTGAGAGAGATAGGAGCATTCAAGTATTGCATTTAGTATTTAAACCATTAGACTTGATTGAACTTAAGCAAAGCATTAAGGTTTATTACTCTTAGAGGTTGCCGGCTGCTAAATGACTTGGAGACGAAAGAACCAGTGACTTTCTCAAAGGAGCTTATGAGAAAACCCAGTGAGTTGTGAAAGTTGGAGCACACTTACCCCGGAGTGGGGAAGAGCTATCATAGTGATTGAGAAAGACTCATTTGCGCAAAGAAGCTAGCTTGAGTTGGTCGAGCTACATCAACGTGGTTTAAGGAAGATCGGCAAGTCTTTGAGACAATAGGATAAATATTGTGTTCATCTCTTATTGTGGTTTGATCACTTGCATTTATTTTGAGCAATTTAGTTTCCTAGCTTGCCTATTATTTTGATCTGATCTTAGGATTGTAATTTTGCTTAGACTTAGCTTGTTGATGCATATAGAGAAACTTGGCTGATTTAGGCTTTAATTATCAAAAATCATAATTTTAGCCATACTTGATTATTTATTACAATTAGAGCCAAAGAATTTTAAAACCTCCGATTCACCCCCTCTAGTCGGTTATCCTTGATCCTATAAGTGGTATCAGAGCTTACACTCTTTTTTGGGGGTTTACCGTCTAGAGAATAAAGGATGGCTAGCGATGGGGTTTCCATAGGCAAAACACTTTTCTTTGATGGCACCAATTATACATATTGAAAAATACGTATGTCCGTTTATCTCGGCCATGAGCCCAAGCATTTGGAGAATTATACATGAGGGTTTCGCTACAGATTAAATCCCACACTCATGGTTGATTAAGAAAAGCGAAATTCTTAGCTCAATGCTCAAGCTATGAATGCTCTATTTGGAGCCTTGAACGTGGATAAGTTTAATCAAGTGAACAACGTTGGCACCGCTCATGAGATTTAGACTACTCTCTAAGAAATTCATGAGGGAACATCATCGGTCAAGGAGGCCAAATTGCATATGCTTTGGATCAAATATGAGAGTATCATTGTGTTACCCATGAGAATATCAATGAGATATACTCAAGGCTAAATAACATAGTGAATGAGCTCAAAGGCCTTGGGGCATCACTAACCGATCATTATGTTGTTCGTAAGATGCTTAGGGCTATACTGGGCAAATACAAGACATTGGTGACATTGTTCCTCAACTCTCCCAAGTTGCCAGAAATGATGCCAATTGAACTTCTTAGAAATCTCATTACCAATGAGCTTTACAAGAAGGACAAGGAGAAGTTTTTGGAGCAAAGCTTTTCAAAGAAGACAACGCCAAGGCGGAGTCAAGCGATGAGGCGCTTGAAGACTCCGAAGATGACACTGAGGAGAAGATGGCTCTCCTTGTGAGGAGAATGAGGAGATTTATGAAGAGATGCTCAAACTCAAGCGCCCCTCATAAATTCAAGATGGGACAACATTCTAGCAACACAACTACACCAACATTTGGTACTATGAGTGTGATGAGAAGGGGCACACTGCCTCTTATTGTCCTAAGAAGAAGGATGACAGGACCAAATTACCCAAGAAAAAGAAGACCTTTCAAGGCAAGAAGAAACTATTCAAGAAGCTTCACAAGGATGGCAAGGGTGAGGCCCACATTAGAGAGTGGGACTGCAAGAAGAATATTTAGACTCTAGCTCATTCGATGGCGATACTCCTTCCAAGAAGAAGGGCCTTGCTGGTGTCGCCATTAAAGAGGCTACGTCACCATTCATTACTCCTCTTTGTCTCATGGCAAAAGGAGATCATAAGGTAAAATCTAATGACGATGATGAGCCATCTTATGATGAGTTATGGATATGCTTAAGGATTTGAATGAGTATCTCAGCCATGAGAAGTCTAAACATAAGGCATTGATAAAGGAATATCTCTGTCTCAAGGACTAATATGAGGAGCTAAAGGAAATTTATGAGACTCCTTCTCAAGGATCATTCAAAGTCTCAAAATGATATAGGAGTTTCTTGCAATATTCTTGATAATATGCCTAGACTAGAAAATAGTTCTTGCAATATATCTAAGTCTAGTGTATCCACTTCATGTGATGATTTACTAGATATGCCTTCTAGCTCATGTTCTAGTTCAATTTCTATTCATGATATTTAATTGTTGAGAACAATGAGCTCAAGGAGCAAGTGAGCAACTTAAGTAAGAGCTTCGATTGGTGTTTCAAGGCTAAGGCAACCCTAGACAAGATTTTAAGAGATCAACATTGATCCTACAACAAGGAAGGACCTGGGTTCATTCCCAAGAAGGGTAAGAAAATGAGCAACAAAGCTCCAAGGTTTGTGAAATCTAATGGGAAGCTCTACTATGTTACGATATAGGACATACAGTAAATAATTTCCCATTAGGTGAAGCTCCTAAGAATAACATTTATGATTCATGCTGTTCTTAGGAAAAATAGTAATGGTAGAATTATTGCAAAATTTGTTGGCACTATTGTACTCAGTTGTAAAAAGAATGTCATTTGAGTGTCCAAATTCTTGGTTACTAACCACCAAGGACCCAAACAAATTTGGGTACCTAAAAAGGTTTGATATTCTTTTGTAGGTAAATTACAAAACTGGTGGACGACATTGGTTGTTAGATAGTGGGTGCACTCAATACATGACCAAAAATCAGAAGATGTTCACCATGTTTGATGTCGGGAGTGGTTAACATGACAAGAACACATTTGGTGACAATAGCAAAAGAAAGGTAATAAGATTGGGTAAAATTGCTATCTCTAATGACCTTTCTATTTCAAAAGCCTCGTTAGTTGAAATATTAAATTTTAACTTGCTATCCATTGCTTAAATTTGTGATCTTGGTCTTAATTGCACTTTTTCTAGAAATGGTGTTGTGATTTCTAAAGAAAATGATAATTCTTTGGTGTTTAAAAGTTTTAGTTTTGGAAATCTTTATCTAGTTGCCTTTACCTCAAATGACTCATGCCTTCAAACATGTTCAATTGCAAAAATATTCTTAGGTTGGTTACGACATAAAACTAGCTATGTTGGAATGATTCAACTCAAAAAACTTTTTAAACATGATCTAGTTGTGAGCTTGAAAGATGTGAATGTAATATCGCAGTTCTTCTTCCAGGTTTTGGAAGATTCTTAGTCCGGATGTGGGTTTTCTTTTGTAATTTTTGCGAAACCTCGCTCCAATGTTGGACTTTCCTCTGTGTGATTTGGGGTTCGTCTGGCAGGTATTCTCAGAGGTGTTTGGCCCATCTGGAAGGGTTAGGGTTAAAGGTTTTAGGTTTGGGAGGGGTATTTTTGGGATTTCCCCTCTTCACCTATTTTTTTTACCTAGCCTCATTTTTTTTCTCCCTCCTTTTGTGTGGCTGTCATCATTCTTGCCTTGGTTGATATTTCTTTGTTCCCCAACTCCTGAGCGTGCCAGCCTCCAGGCCAAGTGCGACCCCAGCCCTCCTGCCAATCTCCCTGCCGACTCCCCTGCTCCCTTCCCCCATTCTTCTCTGGCTGAGCTACCCCCCTGCCGATTTCTTCCTGGCTCGGCGACCACCTGTCAAGCGATCTGCAGCAGAAGTGGCATCTCCACAGTCAGCTCCTCCTGCCTGTCTTTGCCAGCCTTGCCAGCCGAGAAGTGGCATCTCCACAGCATTGCTCCTCCTGCCAGTCTTTGCCCCGCTTCTGCCGTTCTCTTGAGACTTCGCCCAGCGCCGCTCCTGTCGAGATTGCCCAGTCTTGCTTAAAGCCTTCCCAGCGCTGGCTGATCCAGCCGACTCCTCCTGGCGCCGCCCTGCGCCTCCTCTCGGCGACCAGTAGAGGCAGCGTTGCCCTCCCCCTGCCGAGCACCAGCACCAGCCGAAGTAGCATCAGCATTGCCTCCCTCTTGTAGTGAGTACTCTGGTATAATCAAATTGAGGGTTTGGGTTCATTGTGCCTACCATGTGTTTGATGAATTGCTCTCAAGGGCCATGTCTCTATTTTCCTTGTTTGATGCTATTTGGGACATGAGGATACCATATATTTGTTAATTTCTTTGAGTTGCTAAGCCGACCAACCATGGTAGCAAGGGTAGATGTAAACTCTAGGCTAATATATCTTATCATCTAATCCTTTGTCTAGGTGTGCATCTAGGCGTCTGGATGCCTGACGCCTTGGGTTTGCCATTCGACCAGAGTCTTTGTGACAACCTTTATCCATTCTTAGTGTTTTGTTGAAAGCAACTTTCATGTTCGGTGACACTTCCACTAGATCATTCACTTTTGCTAGAGTTTGTATGATATCTTGTAATTTAATTGAGTAATTATTCAAATTATTCTAGCGAAGAATAGAATTTTCTAATGTCACGGTAGTATACTTGATGGATTTAGACTAATGAGCATTGCTTTCGGTTATCAACGTTATTTTCACTCCCTAGTCCTCGGGTTTCTTCCATTTTTGCTTGACTAACTACGAGGCGATGACTTGGGTAAGAGAAATATAAGTCACATTTGTTTGTGGTTAGTGGAGATGGGCATATGGTTTCCAATGTTTTGGGCTTCTAAATCTTTGGCAAAGTGTGTGTCTTTGTTTTAATTTTTTCAATGTCGATCACCTAAAAGGCTTAATCTAATATCCATTGCCCTACACAGCTACCGCTTGTGTCATTTCCTTAAGTCAATAAGTGACCCCATTATTAGCATTCTACAAACAGATTGGAGGAAAATGTGGAGAGCAAAAAGCTTTATGTTTTGAACATCACATTTGTTGAACATAACCGTTAGGAGCACCAATTGTAGATTTAATTTTCCTTGTAATGTAATTTGAAAAATTGTTGAATAAAATTGCAAGATATCATATGCTACCCTTGATGCATCGGTCAAGGGACTTGAGTTCCTATTGTAGAAGCAAACACAGAATATAATTCTTTTATAGACCTATCAACAGATAGAAGCGATACTTAATTGTCATATGACCTAACATGAAAGGAATGTTGTGAAGTCATCTCATATGGTCATATTAAATGGTTGGTTTGAGATTTTTGGGATATGTGGATCAAATGAAAAAAAAATTAATTACAAACTAATTTGTGACCTTGAGTTCTTTCCTGAGGTTGCGTGATTAGTTTCCAGTCATAGTTGTTCCAGGAAACCTGTTGTTGTTATTGGAGCTAAACTTTATAGTGTAGATTATATTTATCTCGAGTCAACCTAAAAGTGGAGCTTTACGTGGTTGTAGTTTCTTGAGGGGGGGCGTAGAGCATTAGTGAGCGGGTATAGTTTGTGAAGTGTTTTGTGGCGGTTGTTTCAGGTGGAGTAGTTTCTGGAGTGGCACAGCATCTTCCTCTCGCCACTCGGCTCCTTCGGTAAAAAGGCAAGTACACCGAGTTGTGTGTTTAATGGAGTTGTTCGTTGTTATTTATCATGTTCATAGCTAATTTCTATTGATTGTGGCAAGTATGAGTTATATTGGTGATCGTCCCTTCGCGGACGTGATTAATATGGATTCGGTGGTCACTAGTAAGCCTTAATCTCGGTGAGTTCTTGTACCTTTGTTAGTATTA
This sequence comes from Guadua angustifolia, assembly GCA_036346375.1. Classification (NCBI taxonomy): domain Eukaryota; kingdom Viridiplantae; phylum Streptophyta; class Magnoliopsida; order Poales; family Poaceae; genus Guadua; species Guadua angustifolia. The sequence goes on along the minus strand of CM070504.1, from coordinate 62,715,382 downwards.
CGGTGAGTAGCGAGAATGGGTTCTGAGGTACTCGTGGTTAATTTACAAGAGATGAACTTGATTGTGCCTAGTCTCGGGAATTGAGTTGAGCATGTTGATTGAAATGTGTTTTAGTTGAGTATGTTGATTGAAATGTGTTTTAGTTGAGTATGTTGATTGAAATGTGTATTTGTTGAGAATTGTTGATTGAAATGTGTTTTAGTTGAGGGTGTTGATTGAAATGTGTTTCAGTTGAGAATTGATGATTGAAATGTGTTTTAGTTGAGAATTGATGTTGCATTCTTGCATTCATGATATGCATTCATAATGGAAGAGGCGACCCATTCGATCTTGGGCCTCTGTGTTCACACGTAGTGAACATGAAAGTCCTACCTCGTAGTCCCATTCATCGAGGTGAATGGGAGCGAGACGATGAAGTAGGCACCTTCCATCTACGGGATGGAAGGGGCGTGAGTGCACACCGACGGGTGAGCACTTTCAGCGATCTGTCTGAACATGGAAATGAGCATTCATGTGCAATGCATCTTTAATATTGAGTGTTGTGGTAAATGGTGTGTCATATGGATGGCGATTAGGGTAATTGAAGGTTGAGTCGTGGATTCAACCCATAAAGGGGAGATTGAATTGAATTGAATTGATGAATTAGCGCATGTCTTTTCTTTGCTTTGCTAATTATGTTGTATGAATATCGTGGAGTGAAATTTGAGTTTTGAACTCGAATAAAGTCGATGAAAATGGTTTGAGCTGCAACAAAGGGTGTTTGAGTCGGAAAACGTAGCGACTTAGAGCCACGTGATGCCACTTTTACGTTGAGTGGTTTTATTATCAAGTTGATGACTTGATTGCGGTAAATTTTGGGTATGGTCAAGTTATTGCTTTAAATGGGTATGAATGCTTATTGTCCGGGTATTGTTTTATTTGCATTATTTGCTCTTATGGTTAATTTTTTTGTTTTACTTACGATAAATTGGGTTTATTATTCTCGTGTACTTTGCTGAGTTTAAACTCACGCTTGATATTTAATGTTTGTAGGTGTTTTGAAGCCGGCATGCATGGATGGGGGTAGTAACACAATCACGTTGCATCACCGTCATTCCATCATATCAATTATAGTTCTGTTCTAGCTCATGCAATTTTTTTGTAAAGGTTGTTTGCGGTTATGTTTAATAAATTCCCTGTCCTGTAATAATTATGTGGTGAAGTTTATTAAATTTCTATAGAATCGTGATTGGTTAGCTAAGGACACGCTAGAATGATATTATCTTGCAATTGTTTTACGCCTCTTGAGTGGATGTCCTAGTTTTTAGGGAGGTCTTTGAAATTTTTAATAATTTTGACAACCTCCTAGTTGATAGCTTACTTTACGAATATTTATTCGTAGTGATTTGTAATTGGTGGTGCTAGAGGGTGTAACATCCGGGGCACGGGGTGCCGGGGTGTTACAGTTGGTATCAGAGCGGGCTTTAGGTCCGTAGTATGTGAATTTAGTAATTTTACTCTAGAGTAAAGTAAAAGTTGTTGTGTGGAATTAGAAACATGGCATAGGTATCTACTTTTAAAATTTGGCCTCAGGGCAATAACCTTAAAATCTGGAATAGCGTGGTTCATTAATATAAAACTTGACACACTCAGATGCACAGTAGGAAGGGATGGGTCTCATCGCATTACGCTTAAATGTTGTATATAAGCTTTGTTGTTGAATGCTAAATTATTGTTGCATATTGCTTTGACTATGAAAAATTTGTTGGAATCGGTGCGCTACGTTCATGTTATTGGTTAAGCGAAAGGTTTCGACCTTGTTCCTTTAGCGAGTTGTGGGTCTTGCTTGTGGGTGGGGTGGTTAGTGCCACCTCTTCTTCGTTTAGGAAACCTCTTGTTCTTGAGTCGTCGTTTTTGTGGAGTAGTTTAGAGGGTAAGGAGGGAAGGTTGGTTTCTTTTGCCTTGTGGAAAACTCTGTAGTTGTTGTTCTCTCCATTTAAGGAACTTATTGAAGTTTCCATGGTGCAAAACTTAACTCGTGTGGATCTTCGGTGTTAAGGTTTTTATTGAGAAGGATTTGGTTGATTATTTGGTTTTTCCCATGCATCTCTTTTCCTTCTTGGAAGTTGTAAATCTTGAGATTTGTTTGAGGAGTTGTTTCCGTCGAAGTTTGGGAATTCGAGAGTCGAATTCTCTTATGATTTATGATTGAGTTTTTCTGGAAAGAGCGATGGTTTTTGTTGTTGCTCATACTTAAGAATCGTGGATTTCCTCGAAAGTTGAGTACGTGACACGGGGACGTTTAAGACGTTAAGTGTATGATGGGTTGTTAGAGATTTCAGATGATGTGGGTTACTGATTCTGTTAACGTGAGTTGTTGATTATATTCAAGCACCCAAATTTATTGCGTGGTACAGAATGACTAATTGGAATGGTAGGTGATTTTAAGGTGAAAAAGTTGATTAGAGTTATTACAATGGTGGTGAATCATGAAAATTGATTGGAAGTGCGAGATTTGTGTTCCGGTAGGATTAGTATTGATCATGATTGAGAGGGTCTAGAATTTTCTATGGATGAATTTACTATAGTAAGATGTTGATGTAAAGTACTGGAATATATTAGCGCCAAGGCATGAGAGTTGTTGATTTATGTTGCTTATGAGTCAATTAAATGGTGGATCGACAAAATGATTTAGTCGATGTGAAATTAAAGAATGAGTATATGGAATGGTTGTAGGAATGATGGGGTTTTGTCTTAGGAGAATGTCTATCTGGGAGTTTATCTATGGAAAATGACTAGTGGTGGGTATATGAATAGGAGAAGGAAAGTAAAGGAAGACTGGGATTTGTAACTTCCGTTCAAAACCTGTGTACCTTTTTGGATTTGGTGAAAATGAAACATTTAATGGCTAGAGCATTGGAGTACTAGAAAGGGTGGGATGTGAGATGAACCTACCTTGACTCGAAGATTGAGAATGAGGATGTAAGAGTCATCACGAGGAAATGTCGGTTGATGGAATTGAATATTTCATTTCATCGAACCACGTTAGTCTTTTGCTTTGGTTAAAAGAGATGGCTGATTGATTCTTTGTGGGAATTACATTTCGGAAAATGTAAGGCTGGATCGTGTTTAGCGTAGGGCTGAGTATTTTAGGAAGGTTTTTATGATGTTCGAGAATTGGGTCTTCTCTTGCGAATTTGGTTTTGGAAGAAGAATATGAGTGATGATTGGGCTCTATCAAGATCCTCTCTCAGGTAGATTTTAATGCTTTGGGTTCAAGGTGATGTATGTGGTTCATTTGGTTTAAAGAGTTGTATTTCTTTTGCATTTTAGCCGGAGTTAAAGAATGTGAATGCTTATGGTATAGTGTTGAGCATAATAATGAAAATTGAGTCTTCTTTGGTCATCGGGATTGCAGCTGTAAAAGTTCAATGCAGTGTTTCTCTTGAGAGTTGAGTTGTCCTTGGTGTGCATTTTATCACATTATTTGAAGAGGATGAAAGTGGTTAGTTTGTTAAAGAGAATCGAGGGATTTTGGGTGGATAATAATTGAGGATTTTACTTTCGATGTGGTTCCTTAGTGGTGTTTGTTCAGCCCTTATTAGTGAAATACTTGGAAGTTGTGATAATTAAGTCACCATTTCTATTGGGAGACTGAACTTTTGTGTTTAGATGGTTGTAGTGAAGGATTTCATAATTTGATGTGTGGTGTTCTGTAGTGAACTTTTACCCTGGGCAGTGGTCCTTTGGGGTGCGGTAAGCTTAGTAGAAGGAATATCAAAAATTATAGTGTGGAGATATGGTTGGAAGGGGAAATTGTGTTTTAGTGAATTAAATGTTTCGATGGTATTTGTCGGTAATGGACCTTTTGATAAAGAGGTCAATTAATTGAAAGAGGAGATAAGAGTATAGCAATTGAAATCGAGTATGGATTTGGAATAGAGCATAGAGGTTGGTATCTTATTCATCCGAGGAGGATCATTGGTTGTTCGGATGTCGTACGCTGAAGTGTCGACAAAAAGTTTGTCAAGTTTGTCAGATGGTTTGCGAGAGTAATATGATTTGGGATTTTGGCCTATTGATTGACTTTCGCTGAGTTCTTGCATGAGAAGCTGCACTTAAATGAGTTTGCCAAGAAGTTTTAAGTCCCTTCTGGACTTTGGTTTTTGATTGGCATTCTTCGAATTCGGGGTCGAATTCCTTTAAGGGGGGGGGAGAATGTAATATCGCAGTTCTTCTTCCAGGTTTTGGAAGATTCTTAGTCCGGATGTGGGTTTTCTTTTGTAATTTTTGTGAAACCTCGCTCCAATGTTGGACTTTCCTCTGTGTGATTTGGGGTTCGTCTGGCAGGTATTCTCAGAGGTGTTTGGCCCATCTGGAAGGGTTAGGGTTAAAGGTTTTAGGTTTGGGAGGGGTATTTTTGGGATTTCCCCTCTTCACCTATTTTTTTTACCTAGCCTCATTTTTTTTTCTCCCTCCTTTTGTGTGGCTGTCATCATTCTTGCCTTGGTTGATATTTCTTTGTTCCCCAACTCCTGAGCGTGCCAGCCTCCAGGCCAAGTGTGACCCCAGCCCTCCTGCCAATCTCCCTGCCGACTCCTGCTCCTTCCCCATTCTTCTCTGGCTGAGCTACCCCCCTGCCGATTTCTTCTGGCTCAAGCGGCTTCCTGTCAAGCGATCTGTTGCAGCAGAAGTGGCATCTCCTGGTCATGACTCCTCCCGCCAGTCTTGCAAAGCCTTGCCGGTATTGCCGCTTCTGCCGTTCTCTTGAGACTTCGCCCAGTATTGCCGCTCCTGTCGAGATTGCCCAGGTGCTGCCGAAGCCTTCCCCAGGCGCTGCTGATCCAGCCGACTCCTCCTGGCGCCGCCCTGCGCCTCCTCTCCAGCAGCAGCCGAGCCAGCGTTGCCCTCCCCCTGCCGAGCACCAGCACCAGCCGAAGTAGCATCAGCATTGCCTCCCTCTTGTAGTGAGTACTCTGGTATAATCAAATTGAGGGTTTGGGTTCATTGTGCCTACCATGTGTTTGATGAATTGCTCTCAAGGGCCATGTCTCTATTTTCCTTGTTTGATGCTATTTGGGACATGAGGATACCATATATTTGTTAATTTCTTTGAGTTGCTAAGCCGACCAACCATGGTAGCAAGGGTAGATGTAAACTCTAGGCTAATATATCTTATCATCTAATCACTGTCTAGGTGTGCATCTAGGCGTCTGGATGCCCTGACGCCTTGGGTTTGCCATTTACGACCCAGTCTTTGTGACAACCTTTATCCATTCTTAGTGTTTTGTTGAAAGCAACTTTCATGTTGGTGACACTTCCACTAGATCATTCACTTTTGCTAGAGTTTGTATGATATCTTGTAATTTAATTGAGTAATTATTCAAATTATTCTAGCGAAGAATAGAATTTTCTAATGTCTGGTAGTATACTTGATGGATTTAGACTAATGAGCATTGCTTTCGGTTATCAACGTTATTTTCACTCCCTAGTCCTCGGGTTTCTTCCATTTTTTGCTGACTAACTACGAAGCGAGTGACTTGGGTAAGAGAAATATAAGTCACAGCTGTTTGTGGTTAGTGGAGATGGGCATATGGTTTCCAATGTTTTGGGCTTCCTAAATGCTGGCAAAGTGTGTGTGCTGTTTTAATTTTTTCAATGTCTGATCACCTAAAAGGCTTAATCTAATATCCATTGCCCCTACACAGCTACCGCTTGTGTCATTTCCTTAAGTCAATAAGTGACCCCATTATTAGCATTCTACAAACAGATTGGAGGAAAATGTGGAGAGCAAAGAAGCTTTATGTTTTGAACATCACATTTGTTGAACATAACCGTTAGGAGCACCAATTGTAGATTTAATTTTCCTTGTAATGTAATTTGAAAAATTGTTGAATAAAATTGCAAGATATCATATGCTACCCTTGATGCATCAGTCAAGGGACTTGAGTTCCTATTGTAGAAGCAAACACAGAATATAATTCTTTTATAGACCTATCAACAGATAGAAGCGATACTTAATTGTCATATGACCTAACATGAAAGGAATGTTGTGAAGTCATCTCATATGGTCATATTAAATGGTTGGTTTGAGATTTTTGGGATATGTGGATCAAATGAAAAAAAAAATTAATTACAAACTAATTTGTGACCTTGAGTTCTTTCCTGAGGTTGCGTGATTAGTTTCCAGTCATAGTTGTTCAGAAACTTTGTTGTTGTTATTGGAGCTAAACTTTATAGTGTAGATTATATTTATCTGAGTCAACCTAAAAGTGGAGCTTTCGTGGTTGTAGTTTGGGGGGTGGGGGCGTAGAGCATTAGTGAACGGGTATAGTTTGTGAAGTGTTTTGTGGCGGTTGTTTCAGGTGGAGTAGTTTCGGGAGTGGCACAGCATCTTCCTCTCGCCACTCGGCTCCTTCCGGTAAAAGGCAAGTACACCGAGCTGTGTGTTTAATGGAGTTGTTCGTTGTTATTTATCTGTTCATAGCTAATTTCTATTGATTGTGGCAAGTATGAGTTATATTGGTGATCGTCCCTTCGCGGACGTGATTAGCCCTTGGATTCGGGTGGTCACTAGTAAGCCTTAATCTCGGTGAGTTTACTATACCTTTGTTAGTATTGCAGTGAGTAGCGAGAATGGGTTACGGGGTACTCGTGGTTAATTTACAAGAGATGAACTTGATTGTGCCTAGTCTCGGGAATTGAGTTGAGCATGTTGATTGAAATGTGTTTTAGTTGAGTATGTTGATTGAAATGTGTTTTAGTTGAGTATGTTGATTGAAATGTGTATTTGTTGAGAATTGTTGATTGAAATGTGTTTTAGTTGAGGGTGTTGATTGAAATGTGTTTGTGAGAATTGATGATTGAAATGTGTTTTAGTTGAATTGATGTTGCATTCTTGCATTCATGATATGCATTCATAATGGAAGAGGCGACCCATTACGATCTTGAGGCCTCTGTGTTCACACGTAGTGAACATGAAAGTCCTACCTCGTAGTCCCATTCATCGAGGTGAATGGGAGCGAGACGAAGAAGAGTAGGCACCTTCCATCTACGGGATGGAAGGGGCGTGAGGGTGCACACCGGCGGGTGGGCACTTTCAGCGATCTGCGTCTGAACATGGAAATGAGCATTCATGTGCATTGCATTTTTAATATTGAGTGTTGTGGTAAATGGTGTGTCATATGGATGGCGATTAGGGTAATTGAAGGTTGAGTCGTGGATTCAACCCATAAAGGGGAGATTGAATTGAATTGAATTGATGAATTAGCGCATGTCTTTTCTTTGCTTTGCTAATTATGTTGTATGAATATCGTGGAGTGAAATTTCAGTTTTGAACTCGAATAAAGTCGATGAAAATGGTTTGAGCTGCAACAAAGGGTGTTTGAGTCGGAAAACGTAGTGACTTAGAGCCACGTGATGCCTCTTTTACGTTGAGTGGTTTTATTATCAAGTTGATGACTTGATTGCGGTAAATTTTGGGTATGGTCAAGTTATTGCTTTAAATGGGTATGAATGCTTGTTGTCCGGGTATTGTTTTATTTGCATTATTTGCTCTTATGGTTAATTTTTTTGTTTTACTTACGATAAATTGGGTTTATTATTCTCGTGTACTTTGCTGAGTTTAAACTCACGCTTGATATTTAATGTTTGTAGGTGTTTTGAAGCCGGCATGCATGGATGGGGGTAGTAACACAATCACGTTGCATCACCGTCATTCCATTATATCAATTATAGTTCTGTTCTAGCTCATGCAATTTTTTTGTAAAGGTTGTTTGCGGTTATGTTTAATAAATTCCCTGTCCTGTAATAATTATGTGGTGAAGTTTATTAAATTTCTATAGAATGCGTGATTGGTTAGCTAAGGACCTGCTAGAATGATATTATACTGCAATTGTTTTCTGCCTACTGAGTGGATGTCCTAGTTTATAGGGGAGGTGCTGCCGAAATTTTTAATAATTTTGACAACCTCCTAGTTGATAGCTTACTTTACGAATATTTATTCGTAGTGATTTGTAATTGGTGGTGCTAGAGGGTGTAACATCCGGGGCACGGGGTGCCGGGGTGTTACAGTGAAGTTTGAGAAAAATAAATTATGTAGTGCTTGCTAAGCTAGTAAGCAAATTGGTAGTTCTCATCCTTCCAAGGGTATCGCATCCACATCTAGGCCATTAGAGCTCTTGCATATGGATTTGTTTGACTCAACAACCAATAAGAGTATCGGAGGTAATTCTTATTTTTTTAGTCATTGTAGATGATTACTCAAGGTATGGTTGGGTCTTCTTCTTAGATGACAAGTCCAAAGCCTATGATATTTTCAAAAGTTTTAAAAAATGGCTCAAAATGAATTTAATTTTAGAATAAAGAAAATTTATAGTGATAATGGTTCCGAGTTCAAAAATACAAGAATCACAATTGTCATTAATTACCAAAACTAAAAAGAATTGGGGGCATAGATGCTTTCAATCTCACCCTTTTTGGTAATTGATGACAACCTCAACATCTAAAATGGAAACGAGTTTGTTTTTGAGTATGCAACGAGTCAAACAAGTTGTATACTTAAGGGTTTTTGCTTTAGTGGTATTTTACTCCTTTGAAGTGAAAAGGAATAAGTTTGAGTAAAATGCACTTAAAGCTACCATATTTAGTTCAAACTCCCCCTAAAGTTGTGCATATGGATAAAAAGTTGAAATTTACACATTTATGGAATTTTTGAAATTTTGGTGGAGTTTCCTCTAAATACTGAATACGAGGAAACAATATGATAGAAAATGAATATATCAATACAAGTAAAGCATGAAAATCCAACATGCCAATATAAAACCATAAAGACTTGACAATGTATGCTTTTCTTGTCTTATATTGCGAAGGAGGGTGACATAACAACGAACGAGGCAACTAGCTAGAGTGGAGTCGCTTCAAGGTACAAGTGCCTAGCATAGAATTCTTCTTGATATCTATTCTTCACCTTCTAATTTGATTTTCTTTGTTCACAATGTCACCAACAGGGGTGTGATGACCCCGTCCATATAGAACAAAAAATCTCCATGTCACTACTGTACTAGTACCATGATCAGTGGCTAGTATGCATATGTTTATAATATCAGTATCACGTCCATACACAAACTTTATTACAACCTGAAGTAAGAATTAATTATATAGAGTTCTTTACAAAATAAATACAATACAGTGAAAAATAACATGAACAACCAAAAGCCATCCAGACCTGCAGGCAACTAACAAGGCTAACCCTAGAAAAAGTCATTATCAAAATCCCTATGTCCTACTTAGAAGTATGAATTGTCTGGCATGTCGAAATCTTCACCTTCAGAAGCAACGATTTAAACAAGTTTGAGTACATATTGTACTCAGCAAGACTTGTAGTGATTCACAAATCTTGGACATATACTAGCATGCATGCTTTAATAATGATAAGGCTCTACGGTTGTTTTGAATTGGCACAAGAGTTGTCGACATATGAATACGATAGATTCCAAATAGAATTTGTAAAAGCCGATAAGATTTATATAACCAAGATTAAGTAATTGAGTCCCAACACGTTTACCCAACTATGAAGCCCAACAATGTCGATCCTTTGACATAAAGTGAAGGTTGCTAAACAAGTTCCAAACCAAAACCCATTTTAGAAAATACCAAAATCTAACATTGGAATGACTTCACCAAGTGCCCTTGATCGTGAGGCGGCTAATCGATTAGATTTACACTCTCTAGAGGTGTACAACTTTATCCACAAGAAATGATCAACCTCTTTTGTGAGGCCATTTAACACACTTCCTTTGGTGTGTCGGCAAGAAATCATAACATAACCGTTACATTACTTAGATATATCTATGCAGCCCGGTGACATTAAGCCCTCATTGTAGAAAAAGCAACACACCCAAGACATGGATCCATTAACATAGTACAAGGATCGAGTCACTATGGATTGTTTAGGAAGAAAGGTTTGTTTATGGTATGTAGAACTGTAGCGACCTGAGGATCCTTATGCCTTCATAGGCAAACATGACTAAGATGGTAAGAGTATATGCAATTAGATGAGAGTTTGGATAAGCGATTTGTATCTTTCATCAGGTATGTTTCGGATGTAAAAAATTTAAGGTGACAAAAGTTTGCAATTTAGGAGGATTTGAGAGATACATGATTTGAAATTGGCCAATAGGATGTAGATCTAGTTCTGAATGGAAGTGGAATTGAATGATTCTTTCATCGACAAGTTGTTTTTGACTTTGGTTAAAGATGGCATTGATTCAATTCGGGTCAATTCCTTTAGGGAGAATGTAATATCGGTGTTTCTCGTGTTTTGGAAGTTTTAGTCCGGATGTGGGTTTTTTGTAATTTTTTTGAAACTCGTCAATATTGGATTTCCGTGTATTTGGTAAGATTCCGTATTTTAGATGTTTTGGGCATCAAGAAGGGTTAGGTTAAAGGTTTTAGTTGGGTGGTATTTTTGGATTTTCGAGTTAAAATTTACTATGCTATGTTTTTTGCTATAATGAAAATTCATCATTTTTGCTTGGTGGATTTCTTTGTTCCCCAACATCGAGGTTCTCTCAGAGTTGTTGTCCTTGCATTTTTCCATTATTTGAAGGTGAAAGTCTAGTTTTTAAAGAGAATCGAGGATTTTGGTGGAAACTAATTGGTTTTACTTCGAATGCTTCCTATGGAGTTGCAGCTTGGATAAATCTTGGGTTGCCCGTATAAGTCACCTTTCTTTGGGGCCGACTTTTGTTCGTGGTTGTCAGGAGTTTCTAATTTGGCTGTGGTCGTCGGAATTTCCCGGTGGTCCTTTGGGGTCGTAAGCTTAGAGAGGATATCAAAACTTATACTGGAGTATGGTGAAGGAATTTTTTTAAGTGAATTAAATGTTTCGATGGTATTTGTCGTAATGGACCTTTTAAAAGAGGTCAATTAATTGAAAGAGATAACATATTAAATGAGTATGGATTTAATAAATTGAGGTTTGGGTTCATTATCTACCATGTTGAGGAATTCTCAAGGGCTTGTCTCATTTCCTTGTTTGATGTATTTGGGACATAGGATACATTATTTGTTAATTTTTTGATAATTGATTTGGCAACCATGGTAGCAAGGGTAGATGTAAACTCTAGGTATATTTACATCTAATAATGGTTGAATTTTAAGTCCTTGGACTTTGGTTTGGTTGCATTCTTACACGTGAATTCCTTCAACCGTAAATTTTATGTTTTTTGAAACAATTTCATGTTGGGAATTCCATAGGTTACTTTTGTAGAGTTTTAGAATCTTCAATTAATTGATAATATTCAAATTATTCTAGGAAGAATGAATTTTCTAATCTGAGTGTTGGCATACTTGAAGGATTAGTAATGAGTTTTGTTTGGGGGAATTTTGGTTACCCCTAGCCTGTTTTTTCCAGCTTTTTTTCTACCTTTTGTGGCATGACTTGGGTAAGAATTGAGATATTTCTTTGGTTCCCCAATGAGAGGGCATAGGTTCCAAGTTGGGCTTCCAAATCTCGCAAAGTGTGCTCGCTCCTTAATTCTTTCAATGTCTGTACCTAAAGGCTTAATTAATATCCTTGCCTACGAGCCACTGCATGCATTTCCTTAAGTCAATAAGGACCCCATTATTAGCATTCTACAAACAGTTGGAGGAAAATGTCGAGAGCAAGAAGCTTTATGTTTTGACTCCATTTTTGAACAAACCGTTAGGCACCAATTGTAGCTATTTTCCTGTAATGTAATTTGAAAAATTGTTGAATAAAATTGCAAGTATCATATGCTACCCTTGATGCCGCCAAGGACCTCTCCTATTGTAGAAGCAAACAGAATATAATTCTTTTATGCCTATCAACGATAGAACGTACTTAATTGCATATGACCTAACATGAAAGAATTTGTGAAGTATCTCATATGTCAAATTAAAGGTTGGGTATTTTGCACCATTGGTAAATGAAAAAATTTAAGACCAACTAATTTTCCTTTTGTTCTTTTGGATGAGCCATAGTTTAGTTAATTTTTCAGTACTTGTTGTTCATCGAGCTAAACTTAAGGGTAGAAAATTGCTCAGAGTCAACCTAAAAGTGGACTTTGGTTGTAGATTGGGTGGGGCGAGCATTGTGGATTTGTCAGTTTGTGAAGTGTTTGTTGAACCTTTTGATTTTTGTTTTGTTGAAACAACTTCTTCGCACACTTCCCTATCTTAATTTATAACGATGTTTTAATGGATTTTATTTAATTATCATTATTGCAAATTTTATAATTTTAAGTATGAGTTATATTGGTGATCGCTTTAGCTATGAATGCTTTGATTTCAAGTATTAACCTTAATCTCGTGAGTTTTTCCACTTTGTTAGTATACAGTGAGTATGAAATGGGTTACGAGGTAACTTGGTTAATTTACAAGAGATGAATGGATTGGGCATAGGTCTCCAATTGTTTTGAGGCATTAAATTGAAATGTGTTTTGTTGAGTATGTTGATTGAAATGTGTTTTAGTCGAGTAAAAGATTGAAATGCTAATTATTGCCAATTGTTGCTGAAATGTGTTTTTTGAGGGTTGATTGAAGTGCCCCATTTGAGCATTGATGATTAAAATGTGTTTAAGTTGAGAATTGAAGCTTTATTCTTGCATTCATGACATGCATTCATAATGGAACAGACGACCACACCAATTGTAGATTATTTCCTTGTTCACACGTATTGAAACATGAAAGTCATAATTCGAAGTCCCATTCATCCAGTTGAATGCGATCGGACAAAAGGAGGCACCTTCCATCTCCGATGGAAGGGACGAGAGGATGCTTTAACCATCGGTGGGCACTTCGATACTTATTGTCATATGACCTAAATGAGCAATTGTGCATTGCATTTTAATATTAAATGTTGTGGTAAAGATGTTGTCATATGGATGGCGATCAGGTAATTGAAAAAAAAATCGTGAATTCAAACATAAATGGACCTTGAATTGAATTGAAGTGATGAATTAGCGATGTCTTTTCATTTGCTTTGCTAATTATGTTGTATGAATATCGGGAGTGAAATTTCAGTTTTGAACTTGATTAAAGTCAACCAAAAGGTTGGAGCTGCACTAGGGTGTTTGAGTGGACGTAGTGACTTATGAGCGTGATTTTGATTTTGTGGTGGTTGTATTAGTGGAAGTTTGAGTGCACAATCTTCTCGCCACTCGTCCTTGTAAAAGGCAAGTATCGAGTGTGTTTAATGAGTTGTTCGTTGTTATTTATCTTTCATAGCTAATTTCTATTGATTGTGCAAGTATGAGTTATATTGGTGATCGTCCTCAGGACGTGATTACTGATTGGTGGTCACTAGTAAGCCTTAATCTCGGTGAGTTTACTGACCTTTGTTAGTATTGCGTTGAGTAGCGAGAATGGGTTACGGACTGTGGTTAATTTACAAGAGATGAACTTGATTTGCCTAGTCTGGAATTGAGTTGAGCATGTTGATTGAAATGTGTTTTAGTTGAGTATGTTGATTGAAATGGTTTTAGTTGAGTATGTTGATTGAAATGTGTATTTGTTGAAATTGTTGATTGAAATGTGTTTTAGTTGAGGTGTTGATTGAAATGTGTTCTTGAATTGATGATTGAAATGTGTTTTAGTTGAGAATTGATGTTGCATTCTTGCATTTGATATGCATTCATAATGGAAGAGGCCCATTCGATCTGGGCCTCTGTGTTAACGTAGTGAACATGAAAGTCCTACTCGTAGTCCCATTCATCGAGGTGAATGGGGCGACGATGATAGGCACCTTCCATCTAGGGATGGAAGGGACGTGAGGTCACTGACGGTGGGCACTTTCAGACGTCTGCTCTGAACATGGAAATGAGCATTCATGTGCATTGCATTTTAATATTGAGTGTTGTGGTAAATGGTGTGTCATATGGATGGCGATTAGGGTAATTAAGTAGTCGTGGATAACCATAAAGATTGATTGAATTAATTGATGAATAGATTCTTCTTTTCATTTGATAGTTTTGATACGGATGAAATTTCATTTTGAGATTTAAATTAAATGTTCTGACAATGGGTATTGGTTCGCACGGTGATTTGGGTTATGTATGGTTATTTGTGAATTTGGTCAAACTGCATGACAGTAATGTTTGATTCTTGTATTATTAGCATTGTATGACATTTGTTAATGGTCATGTATCTGAGCTTATTAATCAGTGTCCATTTGTGTCTGACTTTACTTATGATTCATTCTTGTCAATGTGCTAGATTCAAGAATTTGGGTAATCCTATTCAATGCCTTGTCCTCTGATTCATAGTCGCAAGCATTTACTGCAACTCATCTGATGCAGCAATGTTTCAGTGTCATAAACCTGTTGCTTCAGCTGTGTAATTAGACGGTCTTGTCTCTATTTGCTGATTGCTCACATTCTTCCGTAAACAGTTAATTGTGTAGTTTATCAACTACTCTGTAATGATAGCTCGATTTTCGCAATCATTGATGTGAATACATCATTGGCTCCTCGTTTGTTAACTTAGGATCTTTGTATTTCTGGCTCATTCATACTGTTGTTCTTAGTTGTGTATCAGATTGACAATGTATGCTTTTCTTGTCTTATATTGCGAAGGAGGGTGACATAACAACGAACGAGGCAACTAGCTAGAGTGGAGTCGCTTCAAGGTACAAGTGCCTAGCATAGAATTCTTCTTGATATCTATTCTTCACCTTCTAATTTGATTTTCTTTGTTCACAATGTCACCAATGAGGTGTGATGACCCGTCCATATAGAACAAAAAATCTCCATGTCACTCTGTACTAGTACCATGATCGATGGCTAGTATGCATATGTTTATAATATCATTATCACGTCCATACACAAACTTTATTACAACCTGAAGTAAGAATTAATTATATAGAGTTCTTTACAAAATAAATACAATATGTTGAAAAATAACATGAACAACCAAAAGCCATCAGGACTGCGGGCAACTAACAAGGCTAACCCTAGAAAAAGTCATTATCAAAATCCCTATGTCCTACTTAGAAGTATGAATTGTCTGGCATGTCGAAATCTTCACCTTCAGAAGCAACGATTTAAACAAGTTTGAGTACATATTGTACTCAGCAAGACTTGTAGTGATTCACAAATGCAGACATATACTAGCATGCATGCTTTAATAATGATAAGGCTCTACGGTTGTTTTGAATTGGCACAAAGAGTTGTCAGCATATGAATACGATAGATTCCAAATAGAATTTGTAAAAGCCGATAAGATTTATATAACCAAGATTAAGTAATTGAGTCCCAACACAGTTTACCCAACTATGAAGCCCAACAATGTCGATCCTTTGACATAAAGTGAAGGTTGCTAAACAAGTTCCAAACCAAAACCCATTTTAGAAAATACCAAAATCTAACATTGGAATGACTTCACCAAGTGCCCTTGATCGTGAGGGCGGCTAATCGATTAGATTTACACTCTCTAGAGGTGTACAACTTTATCCACAAGAAATGATCAACCTCTTTTGTGAGGCCATTTAACACACTTCCTTTGGTGTGTCGGCAAGGAAATCATAACATAACCGTTACATTACTTAGATATATCTATGCACCAGCCCGGTGACATTAAGCCCTCGCTGTAGAAAGAGCAACACACCCAAGACATGGATCCATTAACATAGTACCCAAGGCAGTCCACCTACCCACACCGTTTTAGCTCAAAGTAAGGCGTATACCGTTGTATTGGTATGTAGAAACCTCTACAAGCAGACCTTGAAAGGAATACCCATACTATCTCTCGCCTTCCATAGTGCAAAGCCATACCTAAATATGTTAAGACTGTCCCATAGTAGCACTTATGGTTGTACAGGTTTCTTGGATCTATAGCGTCCCATTGTTCGGTTCTTAAATTGATCCAGACGATATTTCACCCTACACTACGTGCAATTCCCTCTGCACATCTGGCTATTGCCAATAATTGTCCATGTCAAAATCATAGTTTTGTTTTGGGTTTTAACAAAATACTAGCAACCTTTAAAAGTCATATCCAACCTTTTTAAATATTTGAAACAACAAAGTTCGTTTCTATGCATGGCTAAGCATAAGTGTTATGCTAACGATTATACCCAGGATGACATTAGATACTGTCTATTTTATACTAAGGTTATCAAGGTTCACTTATTCATTCATATTAAGGAAAATCCACAAGTTTAAAGGTATAACTACCAATACTACCCAATATAGCCGTTTTAAGGGGAATTACTCATATGCATAATATTTTGACAAAAATAACATAAAGTAATTGAATCATTGGGTTCAACATGTTCAAGGGGATGCTTGCCTTGCTGATCGTCAACAAGGTCATCTTCCTCACACTTGGGTATGTCGAAATCTACACGTTGCATAACAAGAAATAAATAACAATCAGTAAATTCCAAAAAGGGAAAAAAGAAGATAGACAGTAAAATAAACAGAATTTCAATACAAAAATGAGAGATTTCTTTTGTAGATTATTTATTCTTGTTTTACGAATTCAAGATGCTAAAATTATGTATTTTTGTATTTTTAGTTTCAAATTCAAGATTCAAAAATTATTTAAATTTTTAACATTACGAACTTTGTTCATAGCATAAAACATCTTCTTTAATTAGGATTCAGATGCAAAGCAATATATATTTAAGCTTTTAGTTATTTAAAACTATGCTTTAGTTCATTAACATGCATATATGTACACATATATGTATATGTGTATGTGTTTACACTAACAACCATATAATGAGATCTACTTACCAATTTGCTTTTGGAATAAGATTCTAAATACTTTTTAAATATTCAGGTCTTATACTGGAATTCTAACCTATATGAATATATTTTATCCCAAACTTACGTCATTTGTTGAAAGCTATATTCATATAACCATTTTATGCATTGAATTTCACTTCATTAGAAAATGATGCAAACCAATTTGAAATATAAATGTTTTTACATATTTGAGTTTCTTTCAACATAAGGATTCTAGCAAAATTTATTTCATTTTATTTTGACTTGATTAGCAAAAGTCATATATTGAGCATGTTTGAAACCTATACATGAATTTCTAATATTAAAATTCATATAATGAACATTTTCAAAATATCTTTGGATATTCTGAAACTACCGGATTTTAGAAATTTATTTCATTCAATTTGGAGTTATAATTCAAAAGTTATTGAAATTTGAATTGACTCGTGTTTTGGAAAATGAGTTCAAATAACAAAATACGCTTTCTGCAAATGGAAAGTGGCTTTTCGGTTTTTGGGCACCAGCGTGTTTGAATTTGGCCCTTGTCATCGACAACACAGGACCACAGTCGATGACTTTTAGCGTTAAAGTAGGCAAGCGGTGACAAAGGCGGCCCACTGTCGTACCAAGCACTCACCGTGCGTGTCTGACGGGTGGGGACCGCCTGTTAGCGACAAAGAGCGAGCGCAACCGAGGCTAGCCGTGGAGACTGCACATGGGTGTTCCAGCAGTCAGTGACACAGGACAGAGGCTTTCGGTTTCTAGCTCGCCCCGGCGAACTAGCTTCGATGACATAGAATGGGTAGCACCTACAGCTTCAGCACAACGGTGCGCACCTAGGGGTGATACCCATTCAGCCGGAGACGGCCGGGAAGTAGGTTGCCACTGCAAGGGTGTGCCGGGTGCCATGGCCAATGAAGCGAGAGCTCGCAAGCGGTCGCATTTTCACTGGGCAAGGAGTCCTAAAGCATCAGTGGGTGGTTCTGAGTCCATTTTACCTAAAAGCTTAGTCAGAGGTTGATCGGGTGGAGCTACCAACAACCGCCGGTGCCAAAAAAGAAAGGCGATGGCACAGAGGTGCTACAGGTACAAAGAACAGAAGATGAAGCTTGATCAGTAACCTAGGACATATGGCAAAGCTCTAGACCGAATCAATTTGAAAGATCAGTACTGGCTGTGCTCAATTTGCTGATTCCCCTCTTTCAGGTTTTGTGGCAATGGCGCAGAAGAAAAGCTTTGGCTGATGCATTTGGTTCAGAATGGCAGGAAGTTATGTGCTTTCAGGGCGAGGAGGCGCAAGATTTTTCTGGCGTAGGCAATGCGTTGCAAGGTGGAGCGGTGATTCGTAACCAACTCAGCGAATTGGTTTGGTGAATCATTTACAAACAGAGAAAAAGATCGAGAGCGAGAGAGCTGCGCGGCTGAGGGAAGAAGAGGAGAGGAGAGAAAAGAATCAGTGGCTGACAGATGGGGTCGGGGTCCACCGGCCTGTGACTGAGGAGGTTTCCTGTTACTTCCAGCGAACGGGGTCAGCATAGAGGTCAGGCCCACATGGCAATGACAGGAAGTGAGAAAAGAAGATAAGGCTGGCTCGGACAGCTCATGATGAAGCACAGTAAATGAGCTAACAAATCACCACAATATTTTTCCAAACTTTTTTAATGGATTCTGCAAGTAGTTCTTATCATATGGGAAAAATGTTAGGTTAAAATACTTCACCAAAAATTTACAAAAAATCTAACAACCTTACCACACTACTACAGAACGGCACATCGTAATCGGTTCTTTTAGCATTAGAATCGGTTTTAGTGGCGTCGATGCTTTAGATAGTGATGAGGTGGAGCTATCGAATCGGTTTTGACCGATCGTGATAAAACGTCATCGAATCGGTTCTTTAAGGAAGTGATTGTGATGACTTCCTCGAATCGGTTCTTTAAGAAGTGATTTTGATGACCTCATCGATCGGTTCTTTTGTCATCGAATCTCGATGACAAAGAACCGATTCGATGTGTCATCGAATCACTTTCTTAAGAACCGATTCGAGGTTATCGAATCGGTTCTTTAAGAAAGTGATTCGATGACACCTCATCGAATCGGTTCTTTGTCATCGAATCTCGATGACAAAAGAACCGATTCGAGGTGTCATCGAAATCACTTTTCTTAAAGAACCGATTCGATAGTCATCGAATCACTTCCTTAAAGAACCGATTCGATGACCCATTGAGTGTGCCAATTTTGCAAATTCTCCAAAAAGCATGATTAAAACTGTTCTAGCCGGTGATTTAAAACACTAAATTAACAGAGATTTCCTAGGATGTCATCCATCCTAATACCACTAATACTACTCTCGTCTAATTACCACTCGTGTGATCTTCCTAGACATTTTTAACACCACGCGTGTGGTCTTCCGAGAGGTCACCCATCCTATTACTACTCTCGTCTAACGCTTAACTTGAGTTCTTATAAGATCCATATTTTAACGGTGGTATGATAACATCTAACATATTATGTCTCCTCACGCTTTTAACCCCGTGAAGCACCACGAACACCGATAAAGCTTTCAAATTTATTTTTCATACTTTTGACTATTAATGATGCTTGCAATATATGTGTCATTACTATTCACGTGACTTGTAAAAACACCATAACTTTTGACTCGTACCTTCGATTTTAGTGTTCTTGAGCTTTAGGAATCATCACATGATGAGCTCTCCGATTATATTCTTTTGGGCACCGATTCTAGTTTGCAAATAAAATCTGAGCACTTTTTGTTAAAATGGTCATAACTTTTGACTCGTAACTCGATCGAGGCGTTCTTTTGGCTCATAATCGGATGGTGGGATCTCTTTGGTTTGTCTTGAGTCGTCTTGTGACGGAATTCAAAAAATTAAACAGGGCCTCAAAACCTCCAAGTTTTGAATCTGTTTGCCGTTCTTTTTAATTATTGCAAATGGAATATTAGTTCCAATTATTTCAAATATAATATTATTTAATTTCAATTCTTTCAAATTAGAAGATTTGGAGAGGTAATTATCAATATTTAAAATTTTCTATTTTTATTATTTGTGATGGTTTCAAATTAAAACCGTCTGTGATGTCGGGCGTAGTGGCGTGGTGGGGGCGTCATTTGCCGCTTGAATGGATGAATAAGCTAGGGTTAGGCCAGAAGGATTATCGATTATCACTTGAGGATCCAAAACCATGAATTTGGTGAAATTTCGCGAAATTTGGTTTCGGACCCAATTTATATATCTACCGAATTCAAAATTTAAAAAATTGATTTTGCTACAGTATTTTGGGATTTTCGTGAAATTGGCAAATTTCACGAAATTTCGAGTTTTTAATCTGGATTTTCAAATTTGTTGGCCGGATTTGAACGGAATGGGTCCAATAACCCTTAACAAAGTCTTGTTACATGAAAATTTGGTGAAAAACAAATTTTTTGAGATTTTTTAAAATTTGGGTAAAAAAACTGTCAGATTTTTTAAAAAATTTAAAAGCCTGATAATCATCTGAAAAAATTATGGGACCATCCTTTGTTGTTTGGGATCATATAAAAAAAATTTCAAAATAATTTAACATCATTTGTTATGTTCAAAAAATCAAAAACAGAATGGACATAATTGGGACAGTAAACTTGTTAGATTTTGCTAAATTTTGTCGAGTGTGATAATTATCTAAAATTTTTATGAAAGATTAATAACTTCCTCAGTACCATTATATAAAATTTTCAAAAAAAATCAACTTTCTTGGTTTGCTCAATAAAATCTATCAATGCGATAAGCACTAAACTTAATTTGTTGTATTATATTTCAAAAATCAATTCATTTGAGCTAAGGATTTATCAGGCAATTCAAATATTTTTATAACTTTTTAAATTTTGTTTTTCAAATTTTTTGAGCTAAGGATTCTTATGTAAAATTTTCAACTCAAAATATTTCTCCAGAATTTATAAAAATTCTGTCATTCAAAGTACTAGTTTTCAACTCTCTGCTTTTTGAATTTTTAAAAATTCCTAAAATTTTATAATCATCTGAAATTTTTACATAAATATCACAAGTATTTCAGGAATCTGGAAAAAAAAATTCAAAAGTTTCTAACGTCGTTTGTACTATTTGTCATCCGGTTCAAACTTGTCGATCTACGTTTCATCTACATAGTATCACTTTTTGAATTTTTAAAAATTCCACAGATCTGATAATCACCTGAAATTTTTATAAGAACATCTGTAGTGTGTCAGGAACCTACAAAAATAATTTGAAAATTTTGCGACGTCGTTTGGACCAATTTTCACTCAGTGCATTTTGGCCGAAAACTAGTACTCAGTCATTAGTATCACTCTTTTAAGAAAACCGATACTGATGCTTCATCATTAGTATCACTCTTTTAAGAAAACCGATACTGATGCTTTATCATCACTTTTCTAATAGAACCCTGATGTTAGTCATTAGTATCACTTTTTTAATAAAACCGATACTGATGCTTTATCATTAGTATCACTCTTTTAAGAAAATCGAAATCGATGCTTCACCATTAGTATCACTTTTTAATAAAACCGACATCGATGCTTTATCATCACTTTTCTAATAGAACCTGATGTTAGTCATTAGTATCACTTTTTAATAAAACCGATACTGATGCTTTATCATTAGTATCACTCTTTTAAGAAAACCGTCTTGATGCTTAATCATTAGTATCACTCTTTTGAGAAAACCGACATCGATGCTTCACCATTAGTATCACTTTTTAATAAAACCGATCGATGCTTTATCATCACTTTTCTAATAGAACCCGATGTTAGTCATTAGTATCACTTTTTAATAAAATCGATCGATGCTTTATCATTAGTATCACTCTTTTAAGAAAACCGATCTTGATGCTTCATCATTAGTATCACTCTTTTAAGAAAACCGTCATGATGCTTAATCATCGATATCACTTTTAATAAAACCGATATCGATGCTTGATCATCACTTTTCTAATAGAACAACGATGTTAGTCGTCGATATCACTTTTTTAATAAAACCGAACGATGTAGTTTATTGCACTTTTCCTTTTCGGACATCGCAAGTTCTGAATTTTCAGCATTTCATCAAAGAGAGAAAATGCTATAACTTTGTCATACATTGTTGAAATTATTAGAAATTTTAGAAACATATTTCAGGATCTGCAAAACTTTTCATAAAATAAAGAGTGCTTGTCAAATAAAGAGTGTGAAATCTGAAAGCACGTACACATTTTGAAGAAACCGCAAAAGAGGGCAAAAGAGGAATCTCCTCAAGATAGGGTTTCAATTTTGCCCTCTTAATACCCACCCATGAGGACTTCAAATTTTCTCACTCAAGTATTGCTTCCAACCACACAATATGAGCTATTTTCTCGGGTGGCGGAGAAATCTCCTCTGGAGCAACAAGAGAAGAGTTCGATCTTGAGTGGTATATATAACCTAGCGAGGCACATCGAATCGGTTCTTTTCAAAAGCGATAGTGATGTGCACGGCCATCCTTTAGTAATGAGCACGAAGCATCGAATCGGTTCTTTTCAACAGCGATAGTGATGTACACGGTCATCACTATCACTTCTATAAAAAGAACCGATAGTGATAACCATGTGCACATCGAATCGGTTCTCTACTAAAAAGTGATAGTGATGTGTAGGTCATCGATGTCGGTTCTTTTCATAGAAGTGATAGTGATTATCACGCACATCACTATCACTTCTATGAAAAGAACCGATAGTGATGACCGTGTACATCACTATCACTTTTTAGTAGAGAACCGATTCGGATGTGTCGATGCTACATCACAATCACTTATAATCTCGAACCGATAGTGATTATTACTAACACCCTCAAAGTTACTTATCACAATCGTTTTTTGAAAAACTTAAAGCAAACACGAATCTGATGATAGTGATGTCTCGATTACGTAGTAGTCTTGGGTTCAAAAATCCTTTTTTGGAATTTATTTTATCTGAGAATAAAAATTATGTCAATTATTTTTGAAACTTTTTTCAGAGTTATATTTAAGTTGAGAATGCTTCCATAAAAATTTTAAGTTAAAATCTTTTATATTTATTTTATAAAAATTCTGACATGTTGATTTCAGATTTTCAAGGCTCTTGTTTTTTAATTTTAAAAGGCATTAAATTATATTATTAATTTTTGAGGATATTATGGTAAATTTTTTAGCTATAGATAATGTTCGAATATTTTATAATAATTCTGACCATACACTGTTTGAAGGTCAAAAGGTGTATTTTTAAAAATTATTTCATTATCCTTTGCATTAAAATTCATTTGTCAGATGAAATGATTCACCTAAGTGTTCAAGATATTTAATATCAATTTTTCAAGATTTTACTTTTACCTTTTATTTTTTTTCCATTATCCATTAATTAATTCTATTTATTTGATTTTTATTCAAGTCATAAATCCAAGAAAATTCATATAAAAACTAACAATTCCAATAAAACTTAGAAATAATCATATTAAAATTCAAAATATTTAATTTCATTTTATTGTATTTTCTGGGATGTTACATGCATCACATGATGATCCTGGTCGGCGACACAGAATTTTTCCCTAACGTATGTACATACATAATACACTTAACCTTTTACATATACAAATCTTGAAACTTAATTAGTGCACTACTTTCTATTTTGGAGTAGCTCGATATCGCCTACAAGAGCTTGCAAGAAAAAGATTTCAACAGAATAGCAGACAACATATGCACATAGTACTAGTTAGATATTAGGCTCCTACTAGTCTATGTAAACAATGTTATATACTATGAATATGTACTCCTATTAGTCTATGTAAACCTAGGTATTATATGCTGTAAATATGATATGTGTAATGTTAAGTATATTTGTTTTCTATATACTGTGATATGTGTATCGTGTGATACTGTGAATGTGATATATATGTGTACTGTGATCTGGTATCGGAACCAGGTAAATTTATCTCTATCTGTTCCACTCTCAGAATGAATAGAGAACAGAAGGACATCTCTATCGGTTCTAAGTGTTAAACCGATAGAGATTTATGTATTATCTCTATCGGTTCTGATCATGGAACCTATAGAGATAATTTATCTTCTCGGTCGATTCTGAGCACCGAACCAACCCAAATGATGCTATATCTCTATCAAGCGAAACCAACCGTGATAGCTGCTCCTCGTCACTATATAAGGACTTTATATCGCCATCAAAACCAACGAAAAAGGACCGACCCAAATGACCATTTCTGTAGTAGTGCCTCTAGGTAGAATGCAATTATGTTCTTGGTTCACTTCAATTTTGCACTTTGTGTCGCCATGAAGACAAGAATTTCCTGGTCCTACAAGATCCAGAGAAGAAATTGGAATTGATGGTTTCTTCCTTCTTCTTTTTTTCCTTATTTTTCCGGTGGAAATGGTAATGTGGAGGGATGTGTCAAAGTCTGTACTTGAGTATGGCTTAGGGACTTTCTTAGTGATCTCCTCTTCTCATGCTAAAGACCTAAACTTCAAGTAAGTCACTATTCAGTATCTACTGCACAGTTACTCTGAAGTTGTAAAGCAGTTAAGATTTCAATAGTCAAAATTACCTTTCCTTTGAAATTCCTAAACTGCAGAGCATAATCACAGTAGCACAAATTCCTAAGATTTTAACATGTCATGAAAGAATCTTGAAGCATTTTAATTTGTATATATATTTTTTGCAAAATTTTCTCATGTATTCCTTATAAAAGGTATTGCAATTCTCCACAAAAAGGTTGGAGCAAAATATGGTCCTAAAAATAACAAAATCAATCAAATTTCTAGTAATTTCGGTACAAAAAAACCAAAAATTCCTAAAATCTTATTTAAATGTTCTAAAATCACTGAAGCAATTTGAAAATTTCCAAATTTTGTAAATCTCGATCGAGATTTCTGAAACTTTTGTGAGATTTTGAACCTTGCTCTCATTAGAGCCATGCACGGATCGGACGACCGAAAGCTAGTTAGTGCTCAAGTGACAGCATAGTGAGCAAGCAGAAGGATCGGAGCTAGGCATGATCACCGGCTAAGGGTAAGTACACAAACTATAAACGTACTGGTTACTCCCTCTGGTCACAAATGGTTATCGTTTTGAACATCGATACAGTCTCCAAAACACAGCTTTGGTCACTAATTTCTATTATAATATATTTATAAAATCCAACAATATTGTAATATTATGAAAGTAGTTTTCAAGAAAATCTACACATACAAGTTACACATATCCAATTTTAATATTTAAAAGATATTAATAGTCAAAGTTTTGAAAATTTGATTGCATCTATGTCTAAAATGACACTATATATGACCAGATGGTAGGGGGTGCAAACGGAGCGAATAGTTTTTGACCGACCGTCTGTCCTAATAAATTTGAATCTTATTCGGAGAATGAAATGGGATATCCATATTTTTTTTTCCAGATATCGGAGTCGGATCCGGATAGTTTTTGTCAGAATTGGAAGTGGATTTGGGATGAAAGTATCCGTCAAATTCGAAGCTATCCGAAATTTTAATTGGATAGTATCCGATAAACTTATTTCGGATATTTGGATTTCAGCCCAACAGACGAGCCCATGAAGCCATGGGCCCATGAGTACATGACCCACTCACTTGCCCATAGTGGGCCAGAAAGAGAAATAGGCCCACGAGGCTTTTTCAATATTGAAATTAACTTTTTATTTTAAGAAAATATAGGAAATTCAAATAAACCAAGAAAAATAGCAAATGAATTCAGAATAATTCCAAATAATTTAGGAAAATAGTTAGAACATAAGAAACTTAAAAAGAATACTTTTGAGTTTAATTATTGCAATCAAATTTGCATGTTAAACTCCTAATTAGTTGCATTTTAAACATGTAGTATGGTTAAATGATTCTTTTATATGCGACACATATGAGTTCTGTTTTTGCGCAATATCTAACTAAATATCTGTGATCGAGACTATCCACATTCGGCTTGATATGTATTCGCTCCGTTGTTGTATCCAAGACAATCAACATTCATATTCATGTCTGGTATTATCTGTGTTCGTCTTCGTTTCAATGAAAAAAAATGTGAAATAAAATAAGAGATAAGTGATATTCATAATTATCAATCGTACCCTATCAGCGGAAGTGGAGATATTGTCTGTGCCTGTGTACGTGTCGTGTGTCAGCGCGCGTTTCCGTGTACGTGCAGGGAGCAAATCTGACATGCCGCCTTGGCCACCGTGCTTTGTCGACCCACAACTCGCTCGATCGAGTCTGGACGGTCGACACGCCGAAGGGTTCACCTGTTCCAGATTGGGTAACAGTGATGAACCGTCCGTGGTGTAGGCGACTAGCCTATGTACCTTGGACGTTAGTTGCATGCCCAAAATGAGTGGAGTAAACGGGCTCTGCGTCTCTCTCGACTGTGCGCGAATTCCTGTGTGCGCATTGCTCGGTCACCGGTCTTGTCCATCTTAGTAGACCTTTTCTGAAGAAAGAAATTTTGCGGGCAGAATTTAAAATGGTTAAGAGCTTTTCTGTGACATGAAATGCGAGCACCATTTCTGTCGGAGGCATATATACGTAGCACAGATTAGACCACAGTAAGCGACCAAATCTGCAGGGAACAATGATGAATTATGTTGGTCTAGAAACTCGGCAGTCGGCACAGTAGACGGTCGGTGTAACATCCTTAAAAATATGAAAATAAATAAAATATAAAATACAATTTGAATTATGATTTTATTACAAATTTCTATCTTTTCTGAATTTTCTTGGATTTTTGGTCTATAACAGAACCCTTTTATGTTGTTGATTTCCTCTCTTATATAATGAAAAGACAAAAAACATATGAAGAGAAAATCTAAATAAAATTTATTTAAAATACAGGATAAATCCATCATGTCTCCAAGAAACCTCAAAGGAATTTGAATGAATTGTAGGATGATAAGAAATAAAAAACAATGTTTGAAGACTATGAACAAAAACATTGTCAGAATTAATTAAAAATGTATGAATAATATTGTCTTCTGAAATATTTGTGACATCATATACAGTATTAAAATACTGTGGATAAAAATTTTGAAAAATAAATAAACTTATTTGTTGCATTTAGAAAATCCAAGGCAGAAACAAATTAAAAACAGTTAAAGCAATGTCAGAATTTTATAAAATCACACATGATTGATGCTCCTCTGAAACATAGTAACCTCTATAAACCTATAGGATCACCTGTGAAAATTTTAAAATGAAATTAACCAAATTTGTCCCTCATAAAAATCAAAAACTTAAAACAGAAAATAGGAACAGCAGTTTGTCAGAATTTTATAAAATTGTAAAGATAATATCATGATCTGAAATTTTTGGGGGAAAATAAAATTTGCATTGGGAACCCACAAAAAAATTTTAAAAATTTTAAATTATGAATGACAGCTCAAATAAATGCATGAACTCAGCTCTGTCCAGGGAAAGAGATTCTAGAGTTTTCTTCGTCTCTCAGCCTTTCTCTGCCCAACCCCACCTGCCAGTGCCTCCTTAGCCCTGAGCCGCAGCCACACATGGCCCACCTGCTAGTGCCCAATTTCCTTGTTTTCTTCTTCTTCCCTTAGCCAGCAATCACCTCCTCTCTCACTGGCGATAGTCAACCAAGCCTGACAATCATGCATGCTTCTTCTCTGATGCTAACGTCTTTCTCACCTCTGGTTAAGATGCACTCTATCTTTGTGAGCATATCGGTAGATGCCCTGCTTGTCCGTGGCTCCTTTACTTTGCTCTGCAATAGTTCAAATGTACCGGACTTGAGCCGACACAACACGAATGTAGCATGACATGCTAATGAGCCATGCTTGAGTTTACCAATGGCAAGTCGGCTGGGCCTGCATGGCACGACTAGCTAGCCAGGCCATGGTGATACATCACAACCTAGACCTATGGTCTATCAAGTCTATGCCATACTAGCCTGGCATGGCCCAATGCCTAGATCTAGCCAAAATAAAGGCTGAGTGATATGTCTAATCATAATGCCATTTGTGTTGTGGTGCCTTTTCAGAACAAAAATTACTTCTGGGACAGTGGCACACAAATCCTTCACATATATGGCCCCTTGTAATTTTTTTTTTTGCAAATCTAAATCTTGCATATGCATTTGCATATTTGGCCTCTCCTTCACCGCGGAAGGCGTGTGGCAAACAACAAATGTCCCCTACCACGTCTAGGGAGTTTGGAAGAACACTGGCGCCATAGAAGTTCGACTGACTACAAGAGCAACGTATAGCCCATCGTGGCATGATTCCTTCCACGCTCTCTGGGCACGAAAGCAAGGTGCCGTGCAGGGCCGATCCTCGAGCCTTCCTCCCGCGCTCAGCACCAGCTCCTGCAGTCTCTCATCCTACCACGATGTTGGCAATCTTCCGTTTGCACCTTGGATGTGGCAGAGACAGATGTCGCCTGTCGTGCCTTCTGTGTTGAATGAGAAATCCATATTTACAAATGTATGTAGAGAAGGTTAGGTTTGAAAAAAAAAAATTAAAGCAGATAAGCGACGGATTCGCGGCACACCGACATCGCTCAGTGCTCGAGTAGACGCGAAGCATTCCGAGGCAATTCTACGTGCAGCATGAAGCACACATTAGAAAACGAGGAGACACCGAAATTTCGCGCACATGAAGCTAGCGCCCCCATAAGCAAAGCACACATGAAATCCAAGAGGACGGAGATCGTACCAGACCACGTACTGACAAGCTCACCTCTCCTACACCAATTCCACTGCAAACCGGGCCCCACGTGCCACGTCGCCAAACGAGCCGTCCATCCCCCAGCGCTATAAATGGGCGACCAGCGACTCCGTCTCTGAATTCAACTCAGCTCTCCGCTCCAGTTGCACACCTACAGCAGAGTGGAAGCAATAACACGACTACCGCGCCGCCCAGATCGGAATGAGGCAACTGATCCGGCGGGCCTCCCGCGTCGGCGACTCCTCCTCCTCGCCCTCGGCTCCTCCGTCGCCGGCGCCGCAGCGGCGAGGCGGGAAGGCGGTGCCCGAGGGGCACGTGCCGGTGCACGTCGGGGAGGGGAGCGAGGCGGAGCGGTTCCTCGTGCGGGCCGAGCTGCTGGGCCGCCCGGCGCTGGCCGAGCTCCTGGGCCGCGCCGCCCAGGAGTACGGATACGACCACCAGGGCCCGCTCCGTATCCCCTGCTCCCCCGCCGCCTTCCGCCGCGCGCTTGCCTCCCTCGCCGACGCCGCGGGAGGAGCGGACGACGGATAGCTAGCTTTAGCCAAAGGACGTGATGGCTTAGGATTCCTTGAGCTCGGCTCAAACCCAGCCCAGGCTCGACCCGGTTTCGTTCTTGCACGGGCCCTTGTGTGCATATCGCCTGGATGAGTAGTTCAACTTCTGGGTTTGGCTTTCTTTCTTTCTTCTTCATTTTTTTTCTTTTGGTGTAATGTAGCTGAAATGGCGGTTGATTAGAAATGGAAGTGTACTAGCAGCCTAGTAGTACACCAAACTAGAAGTCTAGTGATTAGTATGATGCACTGTGTATTTTCAATTGAGTGTGCTCCCTCGTTATGTTTAGTGTTATTATGACTCCCATTACTTGGACTCGTTCTGGACATCAGTTGGTAACGTGCGCGGCTGTCACTTTGCTTCGACCATTGATAGAGAGTACAGTAAGACCACTTAGTTTATTATTAACATGTGCACCTCAATTATATATATATATATATATATATATATATATATATATATATATATATATATATATAGGAAAAATATCTTTTACTCCCGGTTGTAGTTACTCCCATCTCTGAAATACTACCTAAACGAACTCGAAATACTCCTTTATCACTTTGGGTATACTCATACAATAATTATAAGATACTCCAATGTGAGTCACATGAAAAAAATTGCAAGGAGTCCATGATTTTTAGCATATTTTGCAAATACCTTCATATATGCACATAAAAAGAGTATGTCCAAAAATATACATACCACTTCGAAAAATGTACATACCACCTAGATGATCTTATATACTGTATACTACGCTGTACATACCCTCGTCCGCATGAGATACCCCATACATTGTGAGATACGGCATAGGGAGTAATTACTCGGGAGTAGAAAAGAGGCTTCATATATATATATATATATATATATATATATATATATATATATATATATAGAGTAAGAAAAGATAAGAGGAAAGAGTACCAACTCTTATTTAGTAGGCAGTATCGTACAGAAAAATAGGTGCTATCACCGGCTAAAAGCCAATGTTGGAAATGGTGCGAGCGACTATTAGTGTTGAATTTAGTGTTTTGTCGATAACCATAAAGATGAAGTTAGTGTTGAATATCCAAAATAAATGCTTTTGTGTTTCTCTAGGGACAACTTTTAAAGATAATTATTGTATAAACTGGTTTTATTATTGGGTTGTATTAGGCCATTCCCAGTGAGAGTTTCAACTGAGTTTCATTCTCATTAAATGACATGACACATCATTATGTTTGGTGATATGGCAAGATAATTATGAAGAGAGAGATAAAGAGAGTTTCATGTGAGGTGAGAGAGTTTCATCTAGATGAAACCTGAGATACACGGTTACCTAGATAAAAACTGATGTGGCACTCTTAGAAATTGGAAAATGAAACTATGCACTGGAAATAGCCTTATTTATTTTAGATGATATGGATAAGAGAAAGTAAATAATAAATTTTATTATTGTACTTGTTTTTAGTGCAGCAAGTAACCACAGGGTCCGAGGTTTAGTTGGGGCAACTTTTTTACTGAACCCGTAGCTTTTGACAAACTATTTTTGATCAGGTTTGCCTTTCTTCTTGTTGGCTAATAATGCAGCTTAAATTATTACTCCAATGTGGGACCGTGCGTGCATCCAATGTGCCCCGTTCTATTCACCAAAAGTGGGATGGCACCATCGCCATTATGATCTCTCAGGTGGAGGAGAAAGGAACGGCTCAGCAGTCAGCACATTGTTACCGCTCAGTCTGCTCCACACTGTTTGGTTTGGTTTGTATACCGAGAATCATCGATTCACAACCTTTATCTCTTCTAGACCAGAGATTCAAATTTCATTTTGGATAAAATTTCACTGGTGACCGAAATCCAAAATTTCAGCGAAACTTCTTTATTTCAGATGAAATCCGATCGAAATTACAAAAGCAAAATTCAAATCTAAAATTTTTAGACCGATTTTTTTTGCTAAAAATCAGAATTTTTTCCTAAAATTGCCAAAATTTAGGCAAATTTCAATTGAACGAAAAATAGTTCAAACGATGTCGAAAAATTTTGAATTTTTTTGTGGAGATTCTTGACATAAAAATTTCTGATGATTATCAAGTGTGAAGAATTTTAAAAAATTTGAACATTGCTACTGTCATGATAATTAAAATCTGACCGGTAAGTTTAAATCAAAAGAAAAATGGTACAAACCATGTTAGAAAATTTTTAAAAAAAATTTGCATGGTTTTGATGCATTACTAATGTTCTTATAAAATTTTCAGATAATGATCAAGTTTTATGAATTTTTAAAAATTCGAATAGTGATATTGTCCTATTAAAAGTCTTACCGACAAACTTGAACAAAATGAAAAATAGTACAAACCATGTTAGAAAATTTTGTAAATTTTTGTGGATGGTCCTGATATATCATTATTATTTCTATAAAATTTTTAGATGATTATAATGCTTAAAGAATTATTAAAAATTCTGATAGTGCTACGTCCTGATAAAAGCCTGCTGATCAATATATAAATTTGCTTTAGCAATTAAAAATGGTTTAAAATTTTTGAAAATTTTACAAAAGGGTGATAAGAAAATTCTTAAGATCTCATAAAAATTTTAAATTATGATCACACTCTAGTGAATTTATAAAATTCTTATAAGGCACAGTACCACTTATGTTCTTTCTCTTTTTGATTTTTGAAATATAATATAACAAATGAAGTTCAATGCTTACATAAATTTGATTGACCAAACAACAAAAGTTGATTTTTTTTGTTTATAGAATGGTACAAAGGCAATTCTTAATCCCTCACAAAACTTTTAGATAATGATCACTGTCGACGATCGGGATCGCCTGACCGCAAATGAGGAACGGGGTTAGTATGAAGGGGGGAGCCCAAATCGAGCTACGCTCAGCGGAGGAACGGTTGTTGGTCGAGGTGAGGCGTCAACGAACAAGACACAGCGAATTATACTGGCTCGAACCCCCGTGAGGGTAATAACCCTACTCTAGTCTTCTCCTGAGGCGGAGGACTTCACTATTCTCGAGTACAGAGGGAGGATTACGGCTAGAGCTTGAGTGCTCTATCTGTGGCTATTGTCCTATTGCTTGAGTGTTTTTGTCGTCCTTGTTGCCGTTCTGCCACAAGGGATTTTATACCCATCCCAGTCGTTACCAGAAACGGCCAGGAGAGATTCCCGGGGTAGTGCATGGCGTGTATTGAAGACGTGCTGCAACCATCCCGGATCTGACGCCCACGTCCGCCTTAACTCTGGGATTCTCGGTCTTGGTAACCGCCGAGTAAACGCACACTTCCGAGCCAAGGTCGAGGTCGTGCAGGGATTGGACCCCCACTCCCCAAGCTCGAGGTCGTGCGGGGATTGGCGCAGCTCTAGTCGTGGTCAAAGTCCAACGCTGCTCAGACCCGAGCTGGGGGACCCTGTTGACTACGCGTTGACCTGTCAGAGATTCCTCAGTCCCCGACAGCTAGCCCCCGAGGTTCAAGGTCGTGGCAAGAACTTGGGTCGACCTTGAACCTCTCCATACAGACAGAGGGGACTGCCTTCTAGAAATTTCTAGCCCGAAGTCGAGGTCGGGCGGAGACCTTCTGCCAGGCCTTGGCGACGTTACACCTGGCGCCCCTTGATCTTCAGACTCCTGGTACGGACATGATTGAGCAGCGGAACCGTTCGTAACGCCTTGATCCCGCCGCTCAGCCCTTAATTGTACCTGTCGAATCGCCTGACCGGTGCGCTTTTTGAGATGCCCTAACCTCCGGCCTGCAGCGCATCGGGCTTATAAAACTTGGGGTTATCGCAACTCCGAAGAACTCTCGACCTTCTCGCAATCTTTTCCTCCTGACTCCTCGCTCGAGCCCTTCTTCTCCCACAGACCAAACTTCCCCTCAACCGCCATGGCCAAGCTCGTAAAGAGTTCCCTGACGACAGCGAGGATGAAAGAGCTTGAGGGCTTGGGACTGTTGGACCCAGCGACGTGGCGGAGAGACCGAAGCTGCGACCACGACGAGCGAACTTCGTCGGACGGAGCATTACATGCTCTTGACTGGACGCCTCGAGAAGCGACTTCCTTGCGTACCGTTCTTGCACAATGCGAGATCGAGCTTATCAATATGGTATTCAACTCCATTCTTCTGCTTTCCATCTTTTCTCATTTGTGCGAGGGGTTCCTTGGTATCCTTCCCACCCCCTCGCTTTTCTTTCGCTTCTTCTCCATCTTCCGCCGGGAAGGACCCCGTGGTCAGATGCCTCTACTTCTGGCTGCGGACGGGGATCCCCTAGTCTTTTCCCCAAATCCATCCTCGGGACTCCCTCGGTCCATGGACCGAGTGGTGGTTCTACCTGAAGAGGGGCGAAGACGGTGCGTTGGCGTTCGACGGAACCCCCATCAACGGGAAGAAGCAGACCCCGGAGGCGGGCAACCTGGAGGACGACCAAGAGGCTATCGCCGCCATTCACATCTGCGCCTCGCGGGGCCTCACCGGGCAGGCCATCGCCAACGACTTCCTGAGGAGTCGGGTGTTCCCTCTGCGGAAGAGGTTACACCCGTTCTTTGAGATCAAAGGTCACGACGACTTCACACGCGAGGGGACATCTGGTAAGTCATCCTGTCCTGAAGCTTGTTCCAGTTTTGATCCCTAGGTTCCTTTGATGAACTGATTTTTCCAGCAGCGCCGAAGGAGTCTTGGATCGCCGCCCGGATGAACGAGATGTTCGGAAGGCAGCGTACGACTACACCCTCGGCGATCTGTCCGAGGCGTCTTTGCGTCGGAAAGCCGAGGTAAGCATACTGGGCCGAAGCTTCTTAGTCTGCGTACGCCTAGAGCCTTCCTTGATTCTTTGATGCACCCGCAGGATAAGCTCGAACTGCTTGAAACGGCAAGGAAGATCTTTGCCGCTTGCCGGCGAAACAAGGGCAAGAAGACGGGCAAGAGGCCAGCCCCGGACGGAGCGAGCGGTAAAGGCCCGAAGAAGCAGCACATCTAGTGGGGCGACCGTACGATGGTGAGAATGCTTGGTCGAGCTCCCGAGCACTTTTGTTCGTGTTCTTTTTGCCTTCTGATGCACCTTTCACCCCACAGTAGCAGAGCGTCGCGGCCGCCGCCAGGACTTCGACCGAAGACCTTGACCCGCCGCGGGCCCCGAGGTCCCAAGCTCGAGGCTCCCAAGGAAGGGACACTTCTTCGCCCTCAGGGCAACAAGGGCCTCGCCAGCCTCCTGCAAAGCGGAGACTGCAGACTCAGGTACATCATCGGTCCTTTCTTCGCCTGGCTTTTTCTTTATCCTTTTAGCTTAGTAGCCTTCCTTTATCGCAGACCTTGAGCACTCGAGCTCAATGCCTGCCCGTCCTGACGATGACTGTTGTCCAGGGCGAGTCTGAGTCCGATGAAGAGGAGGAAGCCTCCTACATCTTTGGCGCATGGCCCTCGGTGGGGCGCACCCTATCTGGCCCCAGTGGGCCTTGATCGGGAGTTCGACCAAGGGGTCGACGACCCGATCGAAGACGACGCCACGCCCGCGACCAGTGAAGATGACGCTACTGGGTCCGTGGATGCCTAGGGTAGCGTCGACCCGCCTGAAGTCGCCGTAGAGGATGACGCCCGGGACGCCTCGAACACGGTGGCCGAGGCCCCCCTAGCTACCCCTGCCTCGACCGTCGAGGTTGGAAACGCCTCGGCCAGGACCAGCACAGAAGATCATGCAGAAGACCGGGCTAAGACTCCAACGGGAGAGGGGGCAGAGGACACGCCAACCACGGAAGCAGGCCAACACGGCCATGGGACCGAGCAGTGGTCGGTTTGAGCCCCGGAGAGGAGGCTCAAAGCAATCGCCCGACGGAGTGCTGAAGGTCCCCCCCTAACGACCTTGGCGTGGGCGGCATCT
This sequence comes from Guadua angustifolia, assembly GCA_036346375.1. Classification (NCBI taxonomy): domain Eukaryota; kingdom Viridiplantae; phylum Streptophyta; class Magnoliopsida; order Poales; family Poaceae; genus Guadua; species Guadua angustifolia. The sequence goes on along the minus strand of CM070504.1, from coordinate 62,680,519 downwards.
TGCCGGGGACATCGGTGTGCAGACCACCGAGTACTCCCGCACAACCTTCGAGGGCCGACTTACCCAGGTATTTGAATCTCTTCACCCCATTGTGGAGCTTCAGCTCGAGTGTTCCTTTTTTTCTAGCGGGCTGCAAGGTCTACAGACGCATGCTGATGCGCTGAAGGTCTTCCTCGACGTGGTGGAGGATCGGGAGACGAAGCGCTCTAGGCTCATGGCGGCCCTGGAGGTCGAGCGGGAGGAGGCTGCACGAAAGGCGGCAATCGACTCCAACGAGATCGCCGGCCTCCACAAGGTGGTGAAGACGCTCGAGGCTTCCCACAGGTCCGAACTTGAGCGGGCTGTTGCCTCCGAGCATGACCACGCGTACAAGGCCATCGAGGAGGAGCGTGCAAGGTCGGCCAAGGCACTCAAGGCCGAACGAGCCAAGTTCGAGGAGCTGAAGAAGGCCGCTGCGGACCAAGCAGCCGCCACGGTGAGGGTCTCCCCCGAGCTCGAAGCCAAGACCCAAGAGCTCGAGGAGAAGCTGGGTCGGGCGAGCAAGATGGCCAAAAGCGCCTTGGCCCAACTTCAGGAAGAGCGTTGCCGCGCCGCCGAAGCCTCCACCGAAGCCCTCCGACTCCAGGGTGAACTTTCGACCTTGAGGGACAAGGTCGCCGAGCTCGTGCAGGAGAAGCTCACGCGTGAGATGGCCGATCTGTAAATAAGTTTAGACTTCCTGTAAACAAGACCTTTTGTAAGACAAAAAAGTTCAATGGAATGACATTGTTTTGGCAAAAATAGTTAATGTCTTGGTCTGCTCATCATTTCACGATCAAGAGATCTTTTCCTAATCGTGCACTTAGCCTTTTTGCTCGTAGTATATCCCGTCCAGCCCCCGTTGGGCTCAAGGTCGAGCAACGCCGGCCTTGGTCACAAGTTAGAAACCTGCAGAGACCATGACCTGCAAGATCGAGAAAAACCCACAGGGAGCATAACATAGGCACACGAGGAAAGACTTAGGCTCTAGAGTGTTAGGATCGTTTCTAGGTCAAGCCTCTCGAGTCCAGACAACGATTTGCGCCTTGCTCGTTGGTCTCAGGCACGGGCTTAGTTCGAACCCTAGCGCAGGGGGAGCGTTGGTGCGAAGATTCGGCTTACAAGTAGCTCGACCACTAGGAGTGAATATTTAAGCCCCCGGCACCTGGGCCAGGAGCAAGCGTGCTCGCTCGTAGGTCGGACTCAAAGAAGCCCCAAACTCGAGCCAACACAAAATATAGAACGAAAAAAGGGCGCAAAGACCAAACATGACAATCGAACAACAGCTTTATTGAAATTCGAGGTAAAAAGGGTTACACATAGAATTTTCGAAGCTGGTCAATGTTCCACGAGCTAGAGAGCTCTCTGCCATCGGGCAGCGCTAGCTGGTAAGCCCCCATGCGATCTGTTGAAACAACTCTATAGGGGCCCTCCCACTGCGGGGATAACTTGTTGGTGTTGAAAGGGGCTTGAATCCGTCTCAGGGCTAAGTCCCCAACAAGGAGCTCCCTAGGTCGTACTGACCGAGACGCATGTCTGCAAAGAGCTTGCGGTAGTCTTGCCGATCGTGAGCGATGCATGCGACATCTTACTTCTTCCGCCAGGGTAAGGTCAAGGGACCGTTCTTGCTCGAAGTCGATCTGGTCGACCAAGCTGACCCTGGCAGAGCCCAGCGTGAGCTCTGGAGGCAGAACGGCTTCGGTACCGAACATGAGCCGAAAGGGTGTGGACCCCGTTGCTCGGTTGATGGTGGTACGAATAGACCATAAGACGGTGGGAAGTTCATCCACCCAGGTCTGGCCGTGTCGTTCGAGCTCATCTGATACTCACTTTTTGATGTCTTGAACGATTTGTCCATTGGCGCGCTCCACTGCTCCATTGCTCTGCGGATGGGCCACCAAAGCATAGCATACTTTGGTGTCGATATCTTCCCAGTACTCCTGGAACAGCTCACTGGTAAATTATGTTCCATTGTCAGTGATAATTCTGCATGGAACCCCATACCTAGTGATCACGAACAAGCGGAAGAACTTGACCACCGCGCGAGCCGTGATGGTCGAGACAGGTTCGGCTTCGATCCATTTGGAGAAGGTATCGATGGCGACGAACAAAAACTTCTTCCCCCCGGTCGCCCGCGGGAAGGGACCGAGGACGTCTAGCCCCCAGGTCGAGAAAGGCCAAGCTAGTGGAATGGTCTGGAGTGCGTAGGCAGGCTGATGCAACTTTCGAGCATGGGCTGGCGGGCTCGGCAGTCGCGACGATGTTGCGGCGTCTGGAGCGCCATGGCGAAGAGAACCCCATGCGGAAAGCTTTCCCGACCATGGTCCTGAAAGAAGAATGTGCCCCACAGAGACCTGAATGAATGTCGTTTAACAGGTACTTACCCTCCTCTGTGGAAACACACTTCGTCAGGATGCTGGAAGTATTCCAACAATAGAGCTTGCCGTCCACGAGCATGTACGAGCTCACCCGGCGCTTGACCCTGCTCCTCTCCGCGGGATCGGTCAGAAGCTCTCCTCTCGCCAGGAAATTGTGGATTGGCTCGGCCCATGAGGGAATACCTTCGATGAAGGCGACTGAGGCCCCTTGGTCGGAGATTGAGGGTGACGCTAGAGTCTCCAGGATCACATTTGGAGGAACTTCGTCGTTGGACGACCCGAGCTTGGAGAGGAAGTCTGCGTCGGAGTTGTCTTTCCGCGCCACATGCGTGATTTCCAGGTTCTGAAACCATTTCTCCATCTTGCGTGCTTCGGCGAGGTATTTGGCCATAGAATCCTCTGAGCACTGATAACCCTTGTTGAATTGGTTGATGACGAGCTGTGAATCGCCCTTGACAACCAACCGGCGAACACCCAGCGCCTTGCAAGCTAGGAGTCCCGCCAGAAGAGCTTCGTACTCTGCTGCATTATTTGTCGCTGGGAATCCGAAACGAACCACATACCTCAGCCTGTCGCCCCGCGGGGTGAGAATGAGGATCCCAGCCCCCGAGCGTTTGAAAGATCTTGAACCGTCGAAGTACATGACCCAGGGCTTTTCCTCCTCGACCTCGAGTTCGGGGGCCGGCTGCGAGGTCTACTCGACCACGAAGTCGGCAAGCACCTGCGACTTAATGGCCGTGTGCGCCACGAACTGGAGGTCAAAGATGGCCAGCTCCATGGCCCACTTGGCGATGCGACCTCCAGCCTCTGGATTCCTCAAGATCTCCCCAAGCGGGAAGTTGCTCGGGATGACCACGGAGTGAGCCTGGAAATAATGCTGGAGTTTGCGCGAAGCCATGAGGAGGGCGTATAGTAACTTCTGGACCTGAGGGTAGCGCTCTTTTGGCCCATGGAAAACCTCGCTGACGTAGTAGACCGGGTGCTACCGTGCGTCCCGCTCGGCCACCAGGACAACGCTGACAGCCTGGATGGTGGCCGCGAGGTAGAGCAGCAATTTTTCGCCTGGCTGCGGAGTCGTGAGCAAGGATTGGCTTGAAAGTATACCTTTAACTTGTCGAAGGACCGCTGAGCCTCGGGCGTCCACTCGAAGCTCCCGTGGTTGCCTAAGGCCTTGAAGAAAGGCAATCCGCGCTCGTCGAGCCTCGAGATGAACTGGCTGAGGGCAGCCATGTGGCCGGTGAGGCATTGCACCTGCCTTACCGAACTCGGGGGGGGGCATCTTTTCTATCGCCTCGATCTTCTCCGGGTTCTGGCCGACCCCCGAGCCCCCGATCATGTAGCCGATCTAAGGCTCGAATGTCTTGGTCATTCAGGCGCTGGAAGGTCGCACTGGCGTTGCGGAGACCAAACGACATGGTTGTGTAGCAGTAGGTCCCGAACGGTGTGATGAACGATGTCTTGCTTTCGTCGTCAACCGCCAGCTTGATCTGGTGGTACCCGGAGTAGGCGTCCAAGAAGCTTAGCAGCTTGGCATTCAGCGGTGGAGTCGACGATCTGGTCGATTCGCGGGAGAGGGAAGTTGTCCTTCGGGCATGCCGAGTTCAATCCCGTGTGATCCACGCATATCCTCCACTTCCCGCCCTTCTTCTGCATGATGACGGGATTGGCCAACCATTCGGAGTAATCGATCTCACGAATGAACCCGGCCTTCAGCAGTTTGTCGAGATTCTCCTTGATTATGGAGACCTTCTCGGGAGAGAAACGTCGCAACTTCTGGCACACGGGCCGGCAACCGGGCCGCACCTGCAATCTGTGCTCGACCACCTCCCTCGGGACACCTGGCATGTCCACCGGCTCCCAAGCGAATATGTCTTTGTTGGCGCGGAGGAAGGTGACGAGCTCAAGTTCCTATTTGGAACTCAGCTCGGCCGAGGCGTGGACACACTTGGATGAGTCCCCCTCCTCGAGCAGCACAGCCTTCGTTGCCCCGCTGGGCTGGATGATGGCCTTCTGGCGGGCAACCTTCGTGGTCGCTTCAGGGCCCTGCTGAGGCAGCATGCCGGCGAGGGCCAGGGCCTGGGTCTTGCAACCGTGTGCCACCTTGAGGTCGCCCCGCACAGTGATGATGCCGCTAGGCCCTGGGAGCTTCATGCAACAGTGGCCATAGTGGTTGGCCGCTATGAACTTGACCAGAGCCGGACGCCCGAGGATGGCGTTGTAAGGAAGATCGCCCTCGACCACCTCGAAGGTGATCAGGTCGGTGCGGAAGTTGTCCGAGGCGCCGAAGGTGACGGGCAGAACCACCTGCCCTAGAGGAGTGGTCGAGCTCCCGGGAACGATCCCGAAGAATGGAATCGCGATGTTCTTGACCTTCGACTGGGGAATTTGCATCCGGTCGAGGGCGCCAGCTAGCAGCAGGTTGAGGGAACTGCCCCCATCGACCATGACCCGCCCGACCATGGTGTTACTAATGGTCGGGGTCACGACCAGGGCAGTCTTGAGATCCCTGGACATACCTTGGGGGGCATCCTCCTGTGTGAAGGTTATCGAAGCCCCGGCCCACTTACAGGGCTGGTCCGCGGGCTTTTCGATGGTAGCCTGGTAGACCACGCGCGCGGCATCCTTGATCTCGCGTCGGGATTGATACGCTGATGAACCGCCGAAGATGACATCGATCCGGCGGTCGCTCTGCTGGAAATCCAGGTCGAGGTCGGCCTCGTCCTCTCCGGTGTTTACCTTGTCGGGCCGATCTCCCTCCTTCGGGAGCGTGGGCATCTCTTTGCGCCCATCGTAGAAGGCTTCCAGCTTGCTCTGCTAGGCCTTGCAGCTTCGCAGGTCATGACCCGGAGTCCTATGGAACAGGCAAAACTTGTCTTCATCGAACCGAGGTCGCCCCTCAGGACCTTGTGGGCAGCCGTCGGCCTGCCACGACCCAGATCGGTGGTCCTTCTGCGAGGTCGTGGCGCTTCTTGGTCGTGGCGATTCGTTGGGGGCGGGGCCCTCTGGCCGAATCCCGCACCTCCATGACCTCGCGGTGACCGTCCGCCGAAACGGTCACCCGAGATCGGCCATCCCCGTTCTTGTGGTCCCTCTTCCGCTTCTTGGCGGTCGAGCTTTGGTCGGCACTCTTGGCGTTGGAGGGGCCAACCTCGCCCGAGTTGATGCCAAGCTTACCTTGGTCGTATTCGCGCTTCCAGTGGACCGCGTCATCCGCGTCCACGTAGCGCTCCGCCATGCGAAATAGCTTACCGACGGTGAGCCTTGTCGTGATCTCCAGGTCTTCAGTGAGGCGCCGGTCGCGGATGCTGAACTTGAAGGCCTTGATCACGGCCTCGTCGAAGCTGCAGGATCAGATTCACAGTGCGGATGAACCATCGCACGAAGTCGCGGAGAGGTTCATTCTTCCTGGATAACCGGTCGAGTCTTTCTCCTTAAGACCACTCGTAGCGGACTACGGAAGTTGGAGCGGAGGCGTTACGAATTTGGCGCCCTGGCGGAAGGTGCGGGATTACGGTTGAAGAGCCAGTCTTGGCGGCACCGTCCAATACGGTTGGGAGGTAATTGGCCATCACGTACTCATCTCCCCCCGCAGCCAAGATAGCGGTGGTGTAGATCGACAGAAACTCATCGAGGTTCTTCGTTCCGTCGAACCGCTCGATCAAGGTGGGCTTGAAACGAGCTGGCCAGCGCACCCGCCAAAGGTCGTCAGAGTACGCCGCGCAGCCATAAGCCGGAACAGGGGCGCGCTTGGGGAGGAGTTCACCGCTGCTGGAGTCAGATTCACGGTCGTCGCGACGGCCCGACCTACGACCACGCCGGTCGTGGCGACGGGCCCGAGCATCGCCCGGGAGGTACTGCAAGTGCTCGTGGACCCGGCGGCGCCTTGGGAAACGTCGGGGAGGCGTTATGGCGGTTGTCGCCAAGACACCATCCGAGTCATACTCGGGGAAGCGGCAATGGCGATGTCTGAGCAGTCTCAGATTATCGGCGCAGGGAGACCGGTAAGAAGTTAGGCGTCTGCGCGAGGAGCTACCGTCACTCTTCAGGGACCGGGACCCAGAAGGGCAACCATGGTGCTACGACGGCACAACTTCGGTGGCGGCCTTATCAAGCTCGTCTGCGAGAGCTCGGCCGAAAAGGCCCAATCTCGGATGGGCGGGGTCGGTCATGACTCGGGTGATCGCACGGAGGCGCTCGCTCGATTGAGGGAGCCTAGAACGGCCTGATGACGTCCCGATCTTCTCGCGCTCCTCCCGCCGTAGGGCAGTTACGGCCTGGTTGATGGCGACTTGTGCCATTCGGCGAGCGTCTTCAGGGGTCTTCGGGCTGCGCTCCCCCTCCTCCACGCTCGTGCCATGGCTAGCGGCCATGAGAACAAGCTGATCATGCAGCGGCGGGGAGGGGGAGAACAGGGATGTCTTCCATGCTCAGGACGGCATTCGAACCCGAGCTCGCGGAATGTGCTGCAGCGTCAGATGCCATACCTCAAAGCTCTTGGTTCTCTTCTGGATGAACGAAGCTTTCGGGCCCCACGGTGGGCGCCAGCTGTCGACGATCGGGATCGTCTGACCGCAAATGAGGAACGGGGTTAGTATGAAGGGGGGAGCCCAAATCGAGCTACGCTCAGCGGAGGAACGGTTGTTGGTCGAGGTGAGGCATCAACGAGCAAGACACGGCGAATTATACTGGTTCGAGCCCCCGTGAGGGTAATAGCCCTACTCTAGTCTTCTCCTGAGGCGGAGGGCTTCACTATTCTCTAGTACAGAGGGTGGATTACGGCTAGAGCTTGAGTGCTCTGTCTATGGCTATTGTCCTATTGCTTGAGTGTTTTTGTCGTCCTTGTTGCCGTTCTGCTTCAAGGGATTTTATACCCATCCCAGCCGTTACCAGAAATGGCCAGGAGAGATTCCCAGGGTAGTGCATGGCGTGCATTGAAGACGTGCTGCAACCGTCCCGGATCTGGCGCCCACGTCCGACTTAACTCCGGGATTCTCGGTCTTGATAACCACCGAGTAAACGCACACCTCCAAGCTAAGGTCGAGGTCGTGCGGGGATTGGACCCCTACTCCCCAAGCTCGAGGTCGTGCAGGGATTGGCGCGACTCAGTCGTGGTCGAAGTCCCTTGCTCGGACCGAGCCGGGGACCTGATGGCTAGCGTATTGACTGTCGAGATTCCTCAGTCCCCGACAATCACATACGAGGAAATTTATAAAATTCTGATAAGGTTACTGTCCCAATTATGTTCATTCTATTTTTTATCTTTTAAAGATAACAAATGGAGCTCAATTATTTTGAAAATTTTTCTCTATGACCCCACACTACTAAATATAGTACCATAAATTTTTTAGATCATTGTCAAGCTTGTAAAATTTTATAAAAATCTAACAGTGTTTTTGCCAAAATTTCAAAATATCTCAAAAATTCGGTTTTTCAACAAATTTTCATAGAAGATGACTTTCTTAGGGGTTATTGGACCAAATCCAATCAAATCCGGCCCTAAAAGTTTAAAAACCAAGCAAAAATCAGAAAATTTCACTAATTGTAGCAATTTCAATTTTTTTAGATTTTTTTCTTTAGCCGGTAATTTAGATTTCATAGTGGCTCAAAATCCGAAATTTTAGTAAAAATTCGCCAAAATTCGGTAAAAATTGTATCCTAGTCCATACTGTTGTCGACCAATTGCTGGCAATTTTAGGAAGTAAATACGAGAGATCCTGTCTAGGGGATCACTCAAAGAGAAGAGAAGACGTTTTTTTACATGTCCAGGCCTTCTTGTATCTAGAGAATATCACAGTAGGGTACACAGTGCTTAGGGATGTGTTGCACAATCTTGTCTGTCCTCTGATACCACCCCTTACATAGTATCAAAGGGGTGACAGTTGCTGTTTGTAAAATGATGCCTCATCGGTTCCTTCAACTCGCACATGGATGGTAGTTGTTGTCAACGAGAGACTCCGTGTACGATTGTCGGATGATTATTGTCAGAGACAAATGATAAGTACGTATGGTTTTTGTCAGCACGGTTCATGTCGATTACGGTGGGCATACTACCTGGTCCGAAGGTGGGGCCCACATGTTGGGCATCTCCAAGGGGGGATCGATACCTGGGTTAACTTGGCATATTCTTCTGACCAGGTGCACGAGGAGACACTATTACATAAAAATTTATCACTGACGATTTTTTAAATTGTTTATAAGTATATATATGTGATAATATAGGCATAAAACATTCATCATAGATTATTATTGATACAAACCGCTTGTGATAACTTAGCCTAGTTTATTATTATATCGGTGGAATGATTTGCAGTATAGCAGAAAGTTAATATAATGACGTCCTATTTTTACATAAAAAGCATAAAATAAAATTTTAATATACATACAGTATTAGTCTCATGATCGGTAGCTAGTACGCACATTTATGACAATTGAAACACAACCATACCTCATATTATTAAAACGAAAACTATTATACAAAGAAATCTTACAACTCAGAGTATATAGCAGCAAAAGAAGAAAAATCTTGTAGTATACTCATCCAACCCGCAAACAACTGACAAGGTATAATCCCTAGAAAAGATCGCTTCAATGGAGATCCCATATCCTGCGACGAAAAGAAATCTTCGGAGTTTCGCTAACTTTTCCACCTAAAACAATAGATTAAGCAAGATTAAGTATTTTCATACTCAGCAAGACTTAAGATGGTATTTACAAATGCATAAATGCAGGCTATATCAAAGGAGGCTTCTACGGTTAATTTTGCATAAAGCGAAATTGAGTTTGTAAATCACGTTGTAATTTCTTAAACGAAATTTATAAGAGCAAGTTTGATTGATAAGAAATAAGTAAAGCATAAATAATACTCACTATCCTTCGCGAGTAACGAAATCATCCAATAATCCTGTCAATCATGACACAATATAGTTTTCACCAACACATGGCAAATCAAATAAGCCCAACCATTTTTGAAAATAGTAAAATCTAACATTGGAATAATTTCACCAAGTGTTCATGATCGTAAGCGCGGCTAATCAATTAGATTTATACTCTGCAGAGATGTACATCTGTCGACGTACTTTACGCCAGAGTACCCTCTCCGCCGCAGATAAGTAAGACCACGTGGTGGCTTTGGCGGCAAGGCGAATCAGCCCCACTTGCTCCGTGGCGAAGCGCCCACGTGGTGGCCTGGCGAGAAAGCGGGTGATCTGGCCCCACTAGCCGGGCGAGCGGCTCACGTGGCGGCTTTGGCGGCAAAGCGGTGATCGACCCTCTCGTCGGGCGATCGCCCACGTGGCGGCTCGACGAAAGCGAGCGGTTGATCGAGACCCTCGCTGCAGGAACCGCCCACGTGGTGGCCTAGCGGCGGCGAACAATCGAGCCCCTCGCGGGCGCCGACCCATGTGGCGGCTCGGCGGCAAAGTGGCGATCGAGCCCCAATCACGGGCGTGGCGGGCGATCGAGCCCAACTCGCTAGCGCCCGGCCCGCAGCGGCTTTGGCGAGCGGGAGGGCGATTAGGCCCCTTCGCCAGCGCCGGCCACGCGGTGGCTGGCGAGCAAGCGAGCGATCAGCCCTTCTCGCCCGAGCCACGCAGGCGACTAAAAGGATGAGAAGGAGCCGCCTCGAAGTCTCCTTCCTTGACACGTTGTGTCGAGCCATTGATTGCGAAGAGTTCTCTGTCGTCTGACGATGGCCCATCCTCGGCGCCACACCTAACTCGTCACAGTAAAGTCACATCCCGGACGGACCGGGCGAAGCCATACAACGACATTAAATGAGGCTTGGGGGACAGGACTACAGTGATGGGTGTAATAAATGAATCGTAGATCAGTATGATGTCACCTTCTAACCTGTCGGGGCCAACCCAGTCTATATAAGGGAGCTCTGGTGCATAGAAGAAGGGGATGACCTGTCGACCGAGAGTAAAAACCAAGACTTAAAGAGAAAAAAGAGAAGGAGAACAAACGGAAAGCATTGTAACCGCCTCGATATTCATCAACAAAGATCTAGCAGGACATAGGGCTATTACCCACACTGGGGGCCCAAACCTGGGTACATCGGTATGTTCTTTGATCTGTTGATCCCCGGATCCCTCGCGCGAGAGCCATTAGGGTTTCCGATCGCGAAGATGCTCTCTACCGAACCTTATTCTCCGTCCTGGGAGAAACCCTATTCGCTGACAGGGTTCTGGCCGGCGAAATATGTCGACAGGGGCACGCCAGGTAGGGGGCTAGTGGTTGGCTCACCCAGCCATCTCTCCGATGTATCCCAGTTTTCTGTTTGGAAGGACCGCGTATCTTGTGATGGCGGGTTCGCACTCACAGCAAAAAGAGGTGGCGGAGGCTAGCAACGCCTGGGACACGTCCCGGCACTCCCGCCGGACAAGGGATCGTCACGCGCTGCCCCTGTAGGGAGGCGGTGGTGCCCCCCTGGTAGCGGCGGAACATCCGGTTCGGTGACGGTTTGCCATGGAGGCGGCCACTCTGGCTCAGAACCTGCATGTAGTTCGTCTCCTCCTGGACCACCCTCCGGTGGAACTCGCAGGAGACACCCCGGCCACGCTGTGGCTTCGAGACATTGCTGGCCTCGTAGACGCGGCCCAGCTCCGTGTGGGGATGCCCGACCGGTTAAGTACCGTCGGTACCCCTCAATCAGGGGTGCGTGCTGACCGCACCCAAGCTTCCAGCCGCCCGAGCGGGAAGCGCTCTGACCAGGAGGGCCAGAGCAAAGGAAAGGGCATGCAAGACGCTGGTCCCGGCTCCGCGGGGAGCAAGCATCACGATGTGTGGCGATGATTTGCGTAATCACTATGTATTTGCCGTGCCCGAGGGCAAGGCCGCTGACCGCGGATGGCTCACGGGATGAAGGCTCCTCCCATGACTCTCACCCTCGGAGCAAGGAGGAGGTCCACTCCTCTGATTCTTTGGGGAGTCGAGATCCGCACTCCCCGGCATGGCCTCCGGGCCAGGGTTCAGGTGGACGGCATGCCTCCCCTTATGACGTTGGGTGCCAGGCGTTTTCCTGACGGCTACGCCGTGTGGCATGGCCCGAAAGGTTTTGCCCAGCATCCATCGAAAAGTACGACGGCACCACCAATCCGGAAGAATTCTTGCAGATCTACACTACGGTGGTGCGGGCCACTGGCAGGTCCGAAAAGGCTATGGCCAACTATTTCCCAACAGCCTTGATGGGGTCCACCTGTTCCTGGCTGTTGAACCTCCCGCGAGGATCGGTACACTCGTGGGAGGAGTTGTGCGGCCTCTTTATCGCCAATTTTCAAGGCTCATACACACAACCGGGCGTGGAGGACGATCTTCATGCCCTCGAGCAGGAAAGAGGGGAATCGTTGCATGACTTCATATGATGATTCAGCCATTGTCGCAATACAATCCCGTGGATTTCTGAGCAGTCGGTCATCATCGCCTTTCGGAGAGGCGTCCGGGACCACAAGATGCGGGAGAAGATGGCCACCCACAACATCACCACTACCTCCGAGATTTTCTCTCTGGCGCACAAGTGCCCACGGGCGGCGGAAGCTCAAGGGCCAATGTCCGGTCCCGCGGGCGGTCGCGGCAGAGATGAAGCCGGGACTTCGAGGGGTCCCGGCCTTGCGAGCAAGAAGGCGAGGAGGCGTGAGGCGGTTGAAACCAGGCGGGTCCTGACCGCTGAGCGTGAGCGTAGGGATACCAAGCCGCGAGGGCGCGATCGCCGTGAACGGCGAGATGATCGCCGTGGTCGGAGAGATGGTCGCTGCGAGGAGGGCAGCCCTCTTGCCCAATCCTGTGCCCAAGCACTCACGATCGGCGATTGCAAAGTTGTGAGTAAGATGGTGGAGCAGTGGCTTAAGGAGCGCCGCCCCCGTGATGACGACCAGGTTGAAGACCTTGCCCCGTTGGCCTTCTAGCAGGCAGACCAAACCGTGGCGTACATTCATGGTGGCTCGGCCACCTACCCCTCCAACACGACGTACAAATGGCTGAGGAGCGAGGTCTGCGCCACGATGCCGAGCTCAGGGGCAAGTCGGATGCTGAACTGGTCGGAGGAGCCGATCACTTTCAGTCGGGCCGACCACCCTGAAAGCACTACCGGCCTAGGTCACCTTCCAATTGTGGTTTCGCCCACGATCCGGGATGTGAAACTTGGGCGAGTGCTAGTGGATGGAGGGAGCTCCATCAACCTCCCGTCCTCCAAGGCATTTCGGTCACTCCAAATATTGCGGCAGGAGTTGTGCCCAGCCTTGCCCTTCTATGGGATCGCCCCGGGGGCTAGCTCGATGCCCCTAGGCTAGGTGCGCCTCCCCGTTACCTTCGGGGAGGAAAGCAATTACCGTACGGAGATGGTGGACTTCGAAGTCGCCGACTTCGACCTCCCGTACAACACCCTACTTGGCCGACCGGCGTTGGTCAAGTTCATAACGGCAACCCACTATGCATACATGGTGGTGAAGATACCAGGGCCTGGTGGCCCCATAGTCATCTAGGTGGACAGGCCGGATGCCTTGCGTTGCCACAAGCACGCATTGGACTTGGCCGGCGCCACCTGTGCAAGGCAGGCTGATGCCGCCTATCCAGGAGCCCCTTTGGCAAAGACCCGTGCCTCGCCCGGCTCGGCCGGTGAGGTTAAGGTGGTCTCCCTGAGTGAGGGCGAGCCCGGGAAGACTGTCAACATTGGCGCCAGCCTCAGCGCCAAATAGGAAGACGCACTCGTCACCTTCCTCCGGTCTAACTCCGACGTGTTTGCCTAGCAACCGTCCGATATAACTGGGGTCCACAGGGAGGTGATCGAGCACCGATTGGCAACACTCCCAGGAGTGCACCTGGTCCGGCAAAAGGTCCGGAGGCAGGCACCAGAGAGGCAAGATGCCATTCAGGAGGAGGTAGAGAAGCTGTTGCGCGCAGGGATTGTCAAGGAAGTCTCTCACCCCGAGTGGCTTGCCAACCCTGTACTTGTCAAGAAATCCAACGGGAAGTGGTGGATGTGCGTCGACTTCACCGACCTCAACAAGGCCTGCCCGAAAGATTCTTACCCCCTGCCACACGTCGATCTCATTGTCGACTCGACGGCAGGGTGCGAGCTGCTGTGCTTTCTGGACGCGTACTCTGGGTACCACCGGATTAGCATGGTGGCTGAAGACGAAAAAAACCACTTTTGTAACTCCAATGGGTGTTTATTGCTATATCAGAATGGCTTTTGGGTTAAAAAATGTTAGTTCTACTTATCAACGCGCCATGCATATTTCTTTCCGTCCATAGATAGGGCAAAATTTTGCGGTGTACGTTGATGACTTGGTTGTGAAAGTCAAGAAGAGCGAAGAACTGATTGAAGACCTGGAGAAAACCTTCACTAACCTTCGGAAGAATTGCTTAAAGCTCAACCCCAAAAAATGTGTGTTCGGCGTGCCCTCCGGGAAGCTGTTAGGATTCCTCGTGTCCAGTCGAGGCATTGAAGCCAATCCTGACAAGATAGCAGCCATTGAGCACATGAAGCCGCCGGTTCGGCTCAAGCAGGTACAGTGCCTTGCTGGTCGCTTGGCGTCCCCCGGGCGATTTATCGCCCAGTTGGGAGAAAGAAGCCTGCCACTATTTAAGCTGCTGAAAAAGACCAACCACTTCGAGTGGACTGAAGAGGCCCAACGAGCATTTGAAGACTTGAAGTAGTACCTCTCCTCCCCGCTAGTATTGGTCGCCCCCAAGCCTGGCGAACCATTGCTCCTGTACATCGTCGCTACCCCTGCGGTGGTAAGCGCGGTACTGGTGGCAGAGAGGGAGGGCGTCTAGGAGCCGATCTACTACGTCAGCAAGGTGCTACACGAGGCGGAGACTAGGTACCCGCAAGCATAGAAGATGTTGTACACCGTCCTGATGGCGTCCAGGAAGCTGCGTCACTACTTCCCAGGGCGAGAGATCACGGTGGTCACTGCCTACCCTTTGCGAGAGATCCTCCACAACTGGGAAGCTGAAGGCCATGTCACCAAGTGGTCAGTGGAGCTGGGGGAATTCTGTCTCAAGTTTGTACCCTGCACCACCATCAAAAGCCAGAAGCTGGCGAAGTTTGTTGCCGAATGGACTCCCACCGCTTCTGAAGCTGAAGAGATGCTCGCGCCTTCCCCCTGGACTTTGTTCTTCGACGGTTCCTTCAGGCTCAAAGGTGCGGGGGCTGGAATTGTCCTGGTCTCCCCAACCGGCGACATCCTCCAGTACATGATCGCCCTGGACTTCAAGGCCACCAACAACATCGCCGAATATGAGGGCCTGCTAGCGGGGCTGCGTGCTGCCTCGACGTTAGGCGTCCGGCGCCTCCAAGTCAAAGGTGACTCCCTGCTGGTCATCAATCAGGCGCGAAAGGAATCTCAATGTTCTGACCCCACCATGGCCACGTACTTGGCGGAGGTCAGAAAGATGGAACGCCACTTCGAAGGACTGGGATATATCCATATCCCTCGATGCGACAACCATATGGCGGATGGGCTTTCGCAGCTCACGTCACCAAGATCTGCTGTCCTAGTCGGGGTCTTTGAAGAAAGACTTACGCGACCGTCCGTCGCTGCCCCTGTTCAAGGTGGGGTCGACGGTGCGGCCAATCGACCTCTAACTTCGGGTGGGGAAGGTGGTTATTCGCCGTGGCCTCCGATTCAGGAGAGAAGGCGTCGCCTCGACCCGGTTTCGGGAGGGAAGACGGCAGTGTCGCTGGTGCGGCACCCGGGGAAAAGCTTGGCCAGCAGAGTACCTGGGCGATCACCACGTGATCACCACACTTGGCCGGGAAGGGCAGTTGATGGATCCTATCCTAGCCTTCCTGCGGGACCATGTGATCCCCGACGATGATGCATTAGCCAAGAAAATTGCACGCAAGGCCAAATGCTATACTCTGGTAGGTGGGGGCCTATATCGCTAGAGTAGAAACGGAATTCTTCTGAAGTGCATCACTCGGGAAGTGGGAAGCAATTTGCTCTCTGATATCCATGGAGGCATGTGCGGGAGCCATATGTCCAGTCGGACGTTGGTCGGCAACGCGTTCTGCCAAGTATTTTATTGGCCTACTGCCCTCCAGGATGCTTGTGAGCGGGTGAGAAAATGTGAAGCATGTCAATTCTTCGCCAGGCAGATCCACCGACCAGCCCAAGCACTGCAAACCATCCCGCACTCTTGGTCGTTCACGGTCTGGGGGCTAGATATCCTGGGCCCGTTCCCGCGGGCCACAAGGGGCTTCACCCATCTGTTCGTCGCCATCGACAAGTTTACCAAGTGGGTTGAAGCCGAAGCAGTGCACGCCATCACGGCTTCCGCTGCTATCAAATTCATTCACAGAATCTTTACTCGCTTTGGAGTCGCCAATCGCATCATCACAGACAATGGTACTCAATTCACTAGCGCGGCATTCCTAGAGTTTTGTGATGAGATGGGCACCAAGGTATGCTTTGCTTCGGTGGCCCATTCGAGGAGTAATGGCCAAGCGAAGCGCGCCAACGCGCTGGTGTTGAGGGGCCTTAAAACCAGAGCATTTGATCGGCTCCATAAGCGAGAGGCGCGGTGGACGGAAGAACTCCTGGCTGTGCTGTGGTCGCTTCGAACCACACCCAATCAGGCGACTGGAGAAACACCTTTCTTCTTGGTTTATGGGGCAGAAGCTGTCCTTCCGTCTAAACTGTCGTTGGGCTCCCCGCGCTTCTCGGCGTTCAGCGAGGAAGGCCAAGAAGACCACCGCGGAGAAGAAGTCAACCTTTTGGAGGAGGTGCGCGATCAGACGGCCTTGCGCGCCGCTCGGTACCAGCAATGTCTCAGGCGGTACCACGCCACCCGGGTCCATGAGAGAACATCGGCGCTGGGCGACTGGTCTTCTGTGCAGACCAGTGCATGCGGTCGCAACAAACTGTCTCCCCTGTGGGAGGGCCCCTTTAAGTTGGTCTCAGTCTCTCGACCCGGGGTGGCCCGGTTGGCCACTGAGGACGGCCAAGAGCTAGCGAACTCCCACAACTTGGAGTTGTTGCGGAAGTTCTACCCATGAGAGATTGTAAGTGTCAGGCTGCTCGCCTCGGCCGGCTAGGGGAGGAACTCTCCTTCTGAGAGCTGACCAGCGACGGCCTATGATCAAGATAAGTTGTTTGCATTGTGTATTATCGGTCTGTCTTTCATATTTGCGCCCTGTTGGGTCAGATTACTCATGTCTATCACGGCATCGGTAACCTCACGGCTCCTTGTCGATAAAGGAGACACCAGCGTCAGATCGGTAAGGACAGGCGGCGAGCGCTGAAGTTTGGCACGGTGTCCAAACGCGGTAGGTACACCTCGGGTTGTCACCGCGGACACTGCTGGCCTAAAACCGATCCTGAGGACATCTTGCCGCTTGCCGCGTAAATAACAAGGGTCTGGTTCCAAGAGATCACTAGGATCTAAGTTCCGAAGGGGCATGGGCTAGTGACAACCTCGCGCAAAGACTTAAGACTCTATTTGTCTTTCCTACTTATGCCCTGGTGGGTAGTATTTGGCTTGGGTGTCATTGGTACCGACAATTTGGCGGCTCCTTGTTGATATGCGGCAACACCCGGCATTTGCGTCGGTCAGGGACGGGCGACCAGGGAGCGAGTGTGGCACGGTGCTTCAAAGCGGCTAGCGCACCTCGGGTTGCCACCGCGAACACTGTAGGCCCAAAACCACTCCTGGGAACCTGCTACCTTGACACATAGCACTGCTGTCTAGTTCCGGGAAAAATCACAAGGGCTTAAGTTCCAAAAAGAAAGGGTCCATGACAACCCCGCGCGGGGACTTGTGTTCTTTTAGCCTATTTCCCGCGTGCCCCGTGTAACGTCTACTTGTGTTTGCAGCGGCTGCGTGCAATCACAGATGAAGTGCCAAAGCACTGGCCTAATTTAAACGATCGAGATTGCATCGCGGCAAGCCTAGGGGCTAGTCGCCCGACGATGGGGTCAAGCAAACACGAATGAATACAATCAAATAAACATACAGGTAAAGCCAAAAGGTGCTAATTTCATTGTGATAACTAAGATAGTTTTTGCATACAAAAAGGCAAAACAAGAAAAAGAAGAAATGAAGAAAACAAGGAAAGCAGCCCGGGCCATCAGTTGTCGTTGGCAACTTGGATGTGCTCGGTGACCTCCTCGACTTCTGCCTCTGCCACCGCTGCGTCAAGGTCCGGGTCCTCCAACGTCATCAGCCCGACCCGTGCTCATTGATCAGCGGGACGCCGCTGCGCTGGGCCTCGTCTCCCTCAATGCCGGCCACGACGGCCATCGGATCGAAGAGCGTCGCCGCGCGCAAAGACGCCAAACCTGAACGTCATGGTGGCATCGCGACTTCCCGCCCTTCTTGGGCGGAGCGAGCAGCCAAGGCGGCATGCAAGCCGCTGAATGCCTCAGCGACTCAGGTGATGCAGTGTGCATACTGCATCGTTGAAGGCTCGAGTGGCTCACAAAGATCCAACCCCAGTGGCTCCAGGCACCTCGCTATGCGCCGGTAAGCTGGCCAGAGCATGACGACGAGGTTGTGCAGCGTGCGACACAGCTCCTCCATCGCCTGCTTCTGCGCCGTCTCAGCTTCCTACGCCCGGGCGAGCAGGGCCGCCCCAGTCGCCCTCTCCTGGGCCAGCAACACCTCCCCCTTCTCCCTCTCTTGCGCCAGCTCCTCGCGCAATGCCACCATCTGCTGCGACATTTGTGCTTCGCGCTGGATGGCTGCCGTGAGGAGGGCGCCGGAGGAGGCGTGCGCCTCGCCAAGTTCGACGAGCAGCGCAGCCAAGCCGGAGGCGGGGGCGGCGAGGACGACCGAAGCAGGGTGGGCGTGAGTGCTGGCACCGACGACGTCCACCAGGCCCGCCGGGCGCGGGTGGCCTGGCGAAGTCGATTGCGTCTGTTGGCGCTGCGGGCATCAGCTTGGCCGGAGCACCTTGAGGGGCTGCCCTTGGAGGTGACCGGAAGATGAAGGAAGCCACTGGAAGCGTGAGCCCGCCCTGGCGGGTGGTGGTAGCAACTAGAGTTAGCGCCGACGGAGTTGGCGCCGATGAGGTCGGTGCTGATGAAGTCGGTGCCGAAGGAGTTGGCGTCGGTGGAGCTGGCGCCGGAGCAGGGGCAACAGACCTCATCGCCACGGATGAAGATCCTGCCACTCCGGGCGTGCTTTGAGGAGCGGCAGAGTCAGTGGCAGCGGGAGTTTGGTCCTCGGTGCGGGGCCTCTTGGGATCCGCACCCGTGACGTCCCGAGCGCCTCCTCGAAGTCTCCTTCCCCTGACATGCTGTGTTAGAGCCATTGATTGCGAAGAGTTCTGCTGTCGACACGACGATGGCCCATCCCTCTGACGCCTCACACCTAACCCGTCGCAGGAAAGTCACATCCCGGACGGATCGGGCAAAGCCATACAGCGACATTAAATGAGGCTTGGGGGACAGGACTACTATGATGGGTGTAATAAATGAATCGTAGATCAGTATGATGTCACCTTCTCACCTGCCCGAGCCAGCCCAATCTATATAAGGGAGCTCTGGTGCATGGAAGAAGGGGACGACCTGTCGACCGAGAGGAAAAACCAAGACTTAGAGAGAAAAAAAAGAGAAGGAGAACGAACGAAAAGCATTGTAACTGCCTCAATATTCATCAACAAAGATCTAGCAGGACGTAGGGCTATTACCCACACTGGGGGCCCTCGCACGAGAGACATTAGGGTTTTCGACCGTGAAGACGCCCTCTACCGAACCTTTTTCTCTGTCCTGGGAGAAACCCTATCCGCTGACAGGGTCCTGGCCGGCGAAATACAACGACAACAGTTTTACCCATAAGGAATGATCAACTCTTTGTGCAAGCTATTAGCACACTTCATTTGGTGTGCCATAGAGCAATCATACATAACTGTTACATTACCTAAACATGACTTTGCACCAACCCGGTGACGTTAAGCCCTCGCTGTGGTAGTAGAAGCAAAAGTGTATAAAGTATGGTAAAGTAGTCAGACGTCGTTTCTACCCACAGCAAGGTGTACACCATTGTACTGATATGCATTTACCCACACCGATGTGTAGAAGCCCCTCACAAACAGACCTGACTGGAATGCTCCTACTATCTCCCGCCTACCAATGTACAAAGCCATATCTAAATAACTTAATAGGTTAAAGCCATCCCATACCAGCCCTCGTGGTTGTACAGGTTTTTTGGATCAATAGCGTCCCATTATTCAGTCCTTAAGCTGACACAGGCGATACTCCACCCTACACTACATGCAAATCTAACTGCATATCTGGCTATTGTCAATAATCACCAACATCAAAACCAAAGTTTTATTTTAGTTTTTTAATCAAAATACCCATAACCAACAGTGTCATATCCAACCTTTTAAGAAACAATTTTGATCTAATTATCTACCTCATTGATTCTAAAGCATGGCTAAGCATGGTTAATATACAATCGCATATACCCATGATGACATTAAGTAATGTCTATACTTAATCTAGGATTATCAAGGTTCACATGTCCATACATATCAAGAAAGTTTCATGAGACAACAGGTATATCTACCAATACCACAATATAGCAAATTTACATAAAATAAACGCATGCATTAAACAATTTGATAAACAAAAAGAAAATTAAATACTGGGGTCAATATGATCAAAGGGGTGCTTGCCTTACTTAATCATTGTTTTTGACAAAGTCGAGGTCGCAATTGATGTAGTAGATGACAGAATCAGCAATATCGGGTTCTACATGTCGTTACCGACTAAAAGCAATAAGGAGCAAATAACAAACTTCAATAAGGGCAAAAAGAAGACAGATAGAGAACCAAATAAATACTCACTGAAGAAAACAGGAATATTTTAGGGTTTGGATAGAATGACTTCACGATCTCGTGTTTTAGTTGATTAAGCATTCATATTGTTAATAGTTTTCAAGTTGAGCGATGTACGGTTCCCTTTATAGACTATCCATTCTTATTTTATGAATTCAAGAAGTTAAAATTATGTATTCTTATATTTATAATTTTGAATTCAAGATGCAAAAATTATTTGGATTAATAGAATTAGAACATTAGTCATTTTGTTGTATGATATGAATGAATAGCACTTCATGCTTAATCGATTTTGTATGAAAAGTGGTTTTGAATATGTTTGATCCATTAAGCTAGGTTACCGATTATATATTCGCGGTTTTTAAGAAGGTTATGATGATACAAATATCTTAACTACATATTTCTTCATTATTACTAAGTTTGTTTATTCATATTATGAAGTTTAGAAATCATAATACTTAAGGTTGTTTTGCTAATAGGATTTATATGCAAAGCACGATGAATGAGATTATTTCTTGAAAATAGGGTAGTCTTTACTTTGGCGTGCATTCCTAAGTTGATTTTATAAATTTTGGTGTTTACATGAGACATTATATTCATTGCTAAAATAGCTTATATGGTATCATAAGGTTTACGTTATACAGAAACAGATTAGTAAGGTGAAGTGTACGATTAACACTCAGGGTTATTGCACTAGCAGAATTTAGATGAAAAGCAAGTTATAAATAAAATATTTTTCCAGAATAAGGTAGTCCATATACTAAAGAGTATTTCTAGACTGATCATCACAAAATTTGCATTTAGACCGGATGTTGTATGAGCTACCAAAAAGGCATAAATGGTCATAAAGTTGACGTTAAAAGGAATCGGATTTCATTTCAAGTTTTGCGACTACACTATACATGATTATGTACTTATTTTTCTGGCATTAATAGGGTATGTTTCTAAGAGTGTTTTAAAGTTGATTTGTGATATTTTGCAAATTTAATTCAAATTAATTCTTTTTACCAACTATCATGATCATATCTTTTAAAAATATACTGAGAGTAGCTTTACATGGCTCCAACCTCCAGTTTAGGATATCTTATTTATATATATAAAGTCTTTAAGTTCATTTATAGCATATGAAAATGTATTTCAATTAAAGGGTTAAGTATTAACTATGATCTTATTATATGATTTTTGTTGTATCAAATGGTTTAATTACATAAGATATTTAGAATTTAGCTTCTCATGGATCTTTACTTTTCATTATGTATACATGTATCTCTACTAATATAAATTTGAAGTTGGTGGCAGCGGTCCGTTCTTCCTAGCCTCCCCCATATCTCCAATAATGAAAGGTCATTATTCCCTGATTTACAGCCAGCCATATCTCTCTAAATATGGCTCATTATTATAGCAAAATCCCTGATTATTGCTGGTAATTAATAACCGGCCAATCATTCTTTTTATACTCTATATATGATGTACAGTTTTCACAGAATCAATCAAGAGAATTCATTCAAGATCCCCCATGTCGTGCCGCCGTGACGAATGAACTCGATGAATTGATCAATAAGTGACAGACCGACATACATGGCTGCGAGGCGTAGGAGGCCGAGTGCCGCGATCAGTAGTAACTGCGGCCAGATGGACAGCCAGAGCGCAACGCCCACCGGATGCCGTGACCCCAGCGCTGGCCAGTTGGACGTGAACAAAGTGTACGACGCTTTGGCGCAGTTGCTCGGTGATACTAGTGGGACGTCGTCGGCGGTGAGAGAGTCATTGGCATACCCCTTGGAGATAAACGGGTTAATCCAGCTGAACATCGCGAGAGAGAGGAACGACGCAGCAGCGCATGGTGTGGCGGGCGCCTCGGCGCTAATGTTTTCTGGTTCACTTTCATGGGCTCCGGCGTCATGGCCGGTGAAGCCAGTGATGGCTAGGTACGCCAGAGGCATGGAAACGAGTAGGCCAGCAAAGCCGAGAGGGTCATCTGGGAAGGGTAGCGAACTGTCGGCGCAGCGGACCACCGCCGAAGCGGAAAAGAGCGCCGCGCCGAGGGCGGTGGCGATACAAAAGACGTGGAGGTGCAAAGGCTGGGTGGTGGCGGTGGCCCCTTTCTCCGAGGCGACTGACCACATGGCCATGGCGAGCGCGACGAAGTGGGCGGCGAGGAAGACGGACTCCACAGCCCGCCATAGCGTGCTCGGCAGGAGGAAGAACGCGAGCATAAGGAAGACGGCGGACGCCCCGAGTGTGACTACGTAGCGGCCAGTGGTCCGGAATAGCGGTGGTTTCGGCAGCAGCGCCTCGTGCTCGGGGGAAGCTCCCGTGTCGGCCCTGCAAAGGCGGTGGATGACGAGGACGAGTATGGCGACAAGAAAGACGAGGTCAACGGTGCCGAGGAGCGCGCGCTGCGGGCATGGCGGGAGGAAGAGGAACGTGAGCTGGTAATATAAATTGCAAAAAGGGGTAAAAATGATTGATTAATTTTTGAGATTGGTAATATATATTGCTGCGTACAATATATTTGGTTTTAATTCATACTGGAGAAGAAACCATAAAAACTTTTGTAATCGGGAGAAATAGATGTTTCATCTTGTAACACAATTTTCTTTTATTGTTTGACATTTATGTTTCGTTACCAATTTTATTTTTCGTAGCAACGTACGAGCATTGATCTAGTATATATTATTTCATAGAGATAAAGCTTATGGTCTTTATGCCAATTAAGTTTATGCATATGCAATCTTTTGTTACTGTATACAAAACAATTCAATAGTGATAAATTACTCATTCTGATATCTATTCATATCTTTGTACAACTATTAGATACTTTATATATATATACTGCTTCTGATTATTATATGCACATATATATGCATACATCTTTTTCATCTGGATCATTTACAATTCATAAAACAAGTTTAAATCGAGTTCATTCCTTAATCATTTCAGCATAACAAGGTAGCCTACTGTCATACTAGTATTTAGAAATCAATTTTATTTATTTTAGATTTCTTTTGTACAATTTATGCATTTTGAACATTTAATGTATTGAACTTAACCTTTAATAGAAAGATTCAAATATAAATGAAATTTAAATATTTTTACATATTTGGGTTCTGAAAGTATAAGTATTCTATTCAAATTGGTTTTCTTAAATTACGTGTTCGTTTGCAAAATTTTTATGTACAATATATGTTTAGATCTTTTCTTTAAAATTTGAATTTCAAATTCACCCAGTGATCTTTTCCAAAATATTTCTACTTATTTTGAAACTATAGGATTTTAGATGATTTTATAAATTTAATTTATTTTATTTAGACCTAAAATGCAAAAGATATGCATAGATGAATATGCTAGGGTTTGGAAAATACTAGAAATCAGGAATTTTACCAAAAAGGGAAATTAGGCTTTTGAAGCTAGAAAGCGACTTCCATTTTTGGCTTGCGTTAAACTCAACGCACTGACGGCTGGGCCCCAAATGGTAGAGACTTGTGCTAGCGCTTTTGACTAACAAGGTGGACCCAGATGGCAGCACAAGAGGAGGGGACAAGTGGCTACCTTGTGGGACCGAACCGATAGACTCAATGCTATTATTTTGCTGACCAGTCGGTGCTGCTACGCAGCGACAGAAAGCAGGCCACAGGCTTTCCTGGCTCACCGGCGGCGAACCACCGCAGGTGAGGTTGAATCGGTTCCACCATGAGCACCAACGCGAGATTGTGCATCTAGGAGAGGACTTTTTGGTTGTCGGCGACAAAGAAAAGTGACGCACCATCAGAGCCATGTGGCGGTGCCATGGGTGAGTAGTGGCAAAGCTTCACACAAACTTCATTTTCATCGGGAAAGGATTTTGCAAGCATCTATGAGGTCCATGGGGTCCATTTTACTTGAAAATGGCGGTGGAGGTCAATCGGATTTCGCCACCACCTATCGCCTGCTGCGGAGAAGATGAGTGGCGCTAGGGGAGTATTCTAGTGGGCGAGAGCTAGGTTTAAATGGGGCAAAACGATCATTAGATACCTAGAGTAGTACTACTCGAATGAATTTGAGGAGTTGAATTGATCTTTGGCTCCCGAGCTCAAAGTCTATTGGAAGTGGTGATTCTCAGAGGGATTTGAGGTTTTCGCCAAGCTCTATTGGAAAGGGAGAATGAGAGTAAGGTATGAGAAGCCAGGAGGCATTCGGTGGCTTATATAGCAGCTTATGTGGTGAGGTGCAGCGTTTGAACGGAGGTGGAAAGTTGCGGCAAGTTCTGTTTTCAAATGGCGAGGTGGCGCGGTCTTTAGCCGGCGCGGTATGGCATGGGAAGGTCGAGGCAAGGCGCATCATCCCAAGGATGAACGTGGTATGATCGAAGCAAGGGTGATGTACCAATTCTCCAAATGCAAACGAGACACAGTGAAAAAGATCGGGCATGAAGCGAAGTCTCGTCCAGGCGACAAAGAAGAGAGACGAAGGGATAAGGGAAATGGTGGCTGACAGGTTGGGTCAGGGACCACTGGGCAGAGGCCAGATGAGTGCCGCGCCGTTTTCCTTTAGCAAACGTGTGTTAGAACAGGAAATTGACCCACTTGTCATTGGAGATGGAACGAGATAAGGAGATAAGTTTGGATCAGACAACACAGTACTCGCAGTAAATGAGCCATCAAATCATTGATACGATTTTCACAAATTTTTGACTGGGGTCCGGAGATAAGGCTTGACCTTCAATAAAAATTTTGGGTCAAAATATTCTGATGACAAATTATAGAAATTCTGACATTACAGACTGTCCAAAAATCCTTTTTCTGATTTTATTTCATTTGAGGGTGATAATTATATTATTTATTTTTGAAATTTTTTCAAAGTTTTATTTGGGTTTATTATGTTTTCATAAAATTTCAAGATAAAATATTGTATATTTATTTTATAAAAATTCGACATTCGATTTTAATATTTTTAAAGTTTCAATTTTTGAATTTTATTTCTAAAATTTTAGTAGGGATAAATACTGAATTGAGGGCATTATATTAAATTTTACAGATTTAGATAATGCTAGAAAAATTTATATTAAATCTGACTATGCACTGTTTTCAGTCAAAAGATGTCTTTTCAACTATCATCTCACTATTCTCTGTATTAAAAATTTATTAACCAGTCGAAATAATTCACCTAAATGCTTAATATTTTTAATATTAATTTTTTTAAATTTTTCTTGAACCTTTTTATCTTTTTACCATTATCCATTCATTAATTCTATTTATTGGATTTTTCATGCAAGTCATAAATTCAAGGAAATTGCAATAAAAATCAATAATGCCAAGAAAACTCAGAAATGATCACACACAAATTCAAAATACTTATTTTTATTTTATTGCATGTTTTTCAAGATGTTACAGTTAAGTACTTCCTCGTATTTGTGAGAACAAATGTTGATGGATTCCAAAGCAAAATTCAATTACATCCACAATTCGTCATGAAAATTGTTGTGCTTTGATTTATCTTCCACTTCATTATTATTATCCGAATGAGAATATCATAGGT
Source organism: Guadua angustifolia (assembly GCA_036346375.1). Classification (NCBI taxonomy): domain Eukaryota; kingdom Viridiplantae; phylum Streptophyta; class Magnoliopsida; order Poales; family Poaceae; genus Guadua; species Guadua angustifolia. Next base: position 62,654,818 of record CM070504.1, on the reverse strand, counting down.
AACATATTTTTACTACAGTCTTGTGCAGAAACAACCTATATGTATTCATCAAAATGATGTTGTTTCTATACAAGACATGAAAATAAGCCGTCTATGGTATTCTCATTTTGAGATGAGGCTACAATGGAAGATAAATTAGCATATGACAACTTTTAGTACGAACTGTGGATATAATTGAATTTTACTTTGGAATCCATTAACACTTATTCTCACAGATATGAGGAGGTACTTAACTTTCTGTTATACCTATAAATCATTCTATTGGTATAATATACTTTTTTTTAGAACATTGTAGTAGGTTGTCAAAACAAGTTAAAATTGAAGCATGTTTTTCTTATGATAAAACTTTCATAAAGTAGAGTAATCTATCTATCTCTTTAAGTCTTGTTATGTAAATTTTGATATTGAGAAATTAGAGATTGGAATGGTTGAAGATATTGTGTTTTACAAAGTTAATCTACCACCTATAGATAAAAAGTTTGTTCACATCGATATAGTTTCCTGACTATACTATAAACAAACAAAAATAATCTGCAATAGCTACCTAAAGTAAATATGATGGCAAACCAATATCCAACAAAAAACTCACTGAGTTGACATAGTATAATAGCTGAATTTTAGTGCAAAGTTTATTTTTAAACCTACAGATGCAGAAAATGAAAACTTAAGACTACACTCTCATTTCTGTTTTTATCAATATCATTACAGTTTTTTTCAATTCTTGGTTTGGGCCAAATTGGCCACTATCTTTTATTTTTGTTAGAAATTAGTGGTGTGTTGAACTTATTATAATAAACTACTATGTAAAAAATAGAAATTAGAGGTTCATTCCCTATCGACAATCCGTGCATATAACAAGCATCACATGAAAGAACAAAAAATCAATTGATTACATGCGTTTAAGTTCTTTGTATAGTAGAATATTTCTATGACAATATTTTGGTTCAAACAAGCAAGGTACTATTCAGTAATTAGATTCAAGGTGAGCAAATATTAAGGATAATTCAGAACACAAATGAAATATTTATGTCGTATGAAGTTTAACTCAGGCATATGTATATCCATAAACAATTGATATTTTCAAGTGATAATACATTGAGAAGGTATGATAGCACAAAAATCAACAAGTATACATTGAGAAACAATATTATTTGATAAATCAAGACAAGGAGACCTTAGGGCTCGGGGAAGAGGCGGTGATAGGCTCAATGATGAGATGGTGATGGGCTTGCGGAGGAGGCGCGTGGGCTTGGGGAGGCGGTGGTGACAGGCTCAGAAAGGAGATGGAGGGTGGTGAAAGATTTCGTTTGAGTGAGAAATTAATGCAGCGGGCAAAAATCTTAGAATGATACATATAATAAGTATTATCATGAATGGTTTGCTGAAAAAACTGTCTATGATATGTAATCATATCATAAACTGTTCGTTCTAAGAATTGTCTGTGTGCAGTATCACAGACTATTTTCTATTAAAAAAACCATATGTGATATGTGTTCGTAGGACAAACCGTTTGTGAAATCAGCTTATTACAAATGGTTTTTAGCATATCTTGTAACTTTGATGATCATACTAGCAAAACCGTCTGTGATTAACTTTAATACAGACGGTTTTTGAAAACCGTCTGTGATAAAACGTCTAATATAGACCTTTCTATAGTAGCAAGACTATCTGATCAGTAGGCCATTGTTGCGACAAATACTATTGATAATAATCTTATTTATTATAGATTATTTAATCTCGTGAACAGTCGATCTCATTCATGCGACGTCGATATAAGGGTAAAGTAAAAAAGAAAGAAGAACACGGAGTTGGTGATATAGAGTGGTAAATCGTAACGATCCAAATTAGTTAGCACCGTAAATCAATCAAGGAGCAAACATCACGAGCTTGCCAAGATGGCAGCAGCAGAAATTGGTAATGGAGAGAGGCGCACCATGCACCTTGCTTTCCAAAGCTAGCTAAAGAGCAACCCAAGCCAGTCCAAAATTTTTAGATACAATCACTATTGCACAACATGTTATCACAGACGGTTCATAAACCACATCATAGACGGTTTTGTGAACTGTCTGTAAGTAAGTGTCAATGATGACAAAGAGTCATTGCAGACGGTTTTCCAATCGTTTGTGAAAAAACTCATCACAGACGGTTCCAAGCTAGAACCGTCTGTGATGATGGGCTTATCGCAGATGGTTCTAAGGAAGAACCGTCTGTGAAGAGGCATATATCACAGACGGTTCCAATTTGAAACCGTCTATGGTGATGCCCTCATCATAGACGATGCGGCAGTAGAACCGTCTGTGATTTATAACTCTTCACAGATGGTTCTTTGTTAGAACCGTCTGTGATATTGATTTTCTATTTTTTTTCTAAATTTTAATTTATTGGCTAGCCTTAGAAATTGCTAGCCATACCCTCTGAAACAAAAGACAGTATACAGCATAACCAACATATTATTATGACATAAATTTAAAAAAATGTACTCCAATCACATGTTACACAACATACAACGCATCTATTTCACAAATCAACTCAGATCGTACATTATAACATATGTACAACACGTCCATTTCAAAAATCAACTCACATATGTACTAACCAATTGGATTTAGAAGTAGAAATGACAAATTCACAGTACAATATTCACAAATTAATCTGAATGTATGGTAAGTAAAAAATTCACAACTCATGTTTCGTTGAGCCCTGAGCAGCATCTACCCTTTGGATTTAAGATCTCACGCAGCAAGAAGGCACAGAGCTATCCTCGAATAGCTAGCAGGCTAGCCTGTTCCAACGCAGATTCAGCACATTGACAAGCCTGTCGATGAGAAAAATAAAGTCTCGCGTGTATATAAATTAGTAAGTGGAGACAATTATTGCAAAATTGATAGACTTGTATGACATTGGCCTGCTGGGAAACAATGAGGAGTGCCATGTTGTGGCAAACATAGAATCCACATAGATTAGTGCCCTTTGGTTGCTAGTGGCACTACCAAAATATAATAGGTTAATTAGTTCCGAAGGTATTATTATGGAGTGTGAGGATTATTGGGTACTATCTGATACCGGAAATTTAAAAGTATGCGTTAGAGTAGCTGGGCTCTTCTTGTGTGGCCCTCCCCTTGATTTGTAAACATCGAACGACGTGTCGAGAAAATCTTTGATAGGCTTCAAATCGTAGGTGCTGCCTTTTTTGGAATCAAGGTAAATTACCCAGTTTTGTCTCGGTATAATTACGAGTAGAACTCAGTGATATCTACATAAGTATGTCATCATGGTCACTGAACATAATTTCGATGTGAGATATATAGTAGAAATCATTGAATATACTGGATGAAACACTTACCCCGAATTGTAGGGTAAAAGTATGAATTTTTGTCCGAGTGAGACAGTGGTACTTTTTCCATATACTCGTGGATGACTTCTTTATTTTCTCCATGGTTTGCTTGGACATCATGTGTGGGTCGGCGAAACCCACTAGTTGTTCCCTTGATATTGCTTCCAGGATCATGTATTTACATATACAAATCAAGGATAATATATATATATGACATTTATCGGTATGTCAGAAATGTATACAGTGATTGCAGATACTTATATTATCCATCATCTTTACTTATATTATCCAGCATCTTATGAGGGAGGCGTCGAGTGTTTTGAGGTTGTACAGATCAAACAAGTCGTTGAAGCCAACCACAAAGACGCTATATAAATATCGGTGAGAAATACTCCTCCTTGAAGCTCATCAAGATACTCGTTGTCCGTTTTGCCACCAGCTTATTGGCTTGTTGCATGTACCATCCTTGCAATCGAACGCAGGCTAATGAAAGTGTCTCCTTGCACTCATCTGGTACGAACGGTTGCCCCAGTTCAAATTGCCGCACCAATGGGGCAAACGGAAAGTCACGGGCTGATGTGGTCCATTTCGATTTGCCCTTGTCTCCGCGTCGCCTTCTACCAAACTTCGTCTTCACAAGAGACGACTCAGCCCTTACTGCAGTAACGGTCTACGCAGGACGGGACACAATAGCTAATTTGGTGGGCTCCTGCAGTGCATGGCATGGCTCCGGTAGCGCTGGTAGCTCCGGCACATCATGTGGTACCTCTAAGACTGCTTGTAGCTTCAGTGCTGCTGGGCGGGCGTCGAAGGAGATGTTCTTCTTGGGCCACTGGATGAATGTGCCGATGGCATCCCCTAGTGTGACGATCTCATCGTTTAGGGGCATGTCCAGCGTGATGGCCTTGAAAATTTCATGTACACCGTCGACATGGACCTTCGTGTAGTCCGGCCCTACAGTACGATCGTGCACTAATGTCCCTACACCAGATGCATACGATTGTCCCCAAGCAGCCTGCAGGGGAATGGAGTCGTTGGTAAGCCTCACTTGCAGATTGCATGGCGTGACCACCTACATAAGGGTACATAAGTAATTAGCTAACACGTCTAACATTAAAGTCTATGTAAGGAGCATTGCTAACATATTACCTAGGTGTCATCAAGAGGAAATCTAGCTTCATCCATGTCCGTCTCAGGGGTGAACGCGTAGCTGCTCCAACGGTTGGTTGGGCTGAACTGCACCTGTGCTTCTTGGGCTTGCACATTTCGTGCCTGCCTCTCCTCAGCCACCCTTTGCTCCATCCTTTCCTCGAGGCTTCGTAGCTGACTATAGAATCCCAATTTCTAGGGAATGAAAGCACTTAGGCCCCTAGTGCGACCTGGGTGCTCCTTGTTTCCCAAGGCCGTGGACTGTTTGTCTCTCTCTTTTCGAAATGATAGAGCCCTAAGAATATTCCGCGCTCAACGATATTAGGCGTTGGGACACTTCCTCATCAGTGGGGTTTGCAAAGGACACGCCACCCGAAGAATTGTGACGTGACCTCGCTCTTACCCAGTTTTGGGCACGCGGGTCCACGATCAAGGCAAATGGCGGCGCGATCTCCTTCTAGACTGCCTCGTCGTCCTCATTTCCTTCTAAAGCAGTACAACAACACTAAAATTGATCTACTCAGTCAGGCTTTAAGCACACTAGTAACAGTTAAGATAATAAAGTGTATTTAGCTAAGCATCTAAATAGCACATATACTGATATAACAATCTCAATCACAAGATAGATCGTAAATTAAACCGAATGTTGCATCGATAGCACAATCAAGATTAAACCAACAACTAGTATATATAATGAAGTGTCGATGTAAAGGTAATATGATCAAGAACAAGTAATTAGCCAGATATAATCTAATCAACGTTTAAGCCTATGGTTCAAGGCCTAGTTCATAGAAATAAATGTTCTAGTCATCACAATACCCATTATCATCATCGAGTAAGTAAGGCAACAAAAAAACGGAGACCAAAAAGCGGGGAGGGTGCCGCCGAGGGGGCAGGGCATGGGGGAGGGAGGAGGGCACCACCGAGGGAGAGGGGAGACACCACCGAGGTGGAAGGCACGGCCGAGGGGGGAGGGCGCCGCTAGGGGGGAGAGCACGGCCGAGGGAGGAGGGCACCACCGAACTAGGGTGAGGGCGCGGTCGAGTGGGGAGGGCTCTGTCGAGGGAGAGGGCTTGTGATAGCTAGGGTTGCAATAAACTAAGTGTGCGCGGGACATGGTGTATGGCAAGCGCGGGACTTATTGAATGGCACGGGAAGTCCATCCCTGACGGTTTTGGGATTGAATTATTCGATAAATTCATCCTGCAGTTCTGGTCTGACCGTTTGGGATGACTTTATCCTGCAGTTCACCCTGTAACCGCCTAGATGGATAAAGTCATCCTGCATAGTTCAAGCCTAGAATCGTCAGGGATGGACCATTTTATTATTTTTTTAATCAATACATCATAGTACATACACCTAATTAATTTTAATCAATACATCATAATACTAGCAAACAGGTTCGCAGTATGTTCGGTTCTCTCGGCCTTGGACAGAGTGTAGCAAGCAAGTTCACAGTATGTTCGGCCTTTACCGGTCTCTTTTGGTGCTAACTCTGGCCCGATGCCCATATCGACCAAGTCAAGCTATGCATTCATACCGTCCTTTATTTTACCCTTAATGTTTAGTAAAAGCCCAATCAAGCTATCACAGACATTCTTCTCTACGTGCATCACGTCGATGTAGTGCCAAACTTCTATGTGCTCCCAATAAAGTATGTCCCAAAATATTGATCTCTTCTTCCACATGCTCTTCTCATGGGTCCTCGATTTACGTCCCTTTCCTAGCGCAACATCTAACTTCTTAACCATATCATGAATATCTGTCCCGCTTAAAGACTTTGGAGCTAAAGCATCTTCGGTCGTGCCGTCAAATTGTTTCTTCATCTTGCGGTATAGGTGATTCCTCCGAAAAAACTTACGATAACGCATGTACACGGTTTTGCATGAGTGATTCAACCAGACACTCTCGGTGTCATCCAAGCAGTGAGTACATGCTTTGGCTCCTTTTGTACTCTGCTCTGACAGATTAGCAAGGCCATGTTAATCATTTATGGTGCAGAACAACAGGCAGCACAAAGTGAACTACTCTCGTTTGTAGATCTCATTGAAAAATGTAGCTCTCATTGAAATCTACAACTTTGTAGTTGACAACTTTTTCATTTAAAGTCATATATTTGACTAGATTTCTAACTTTTACCGAGTGTGAAAAATATGTCGGCCATTGCAAAATACCATAGGCCATGTATATGGCTGAGCGTAAACCGTCGGTAACTTCCCCTTGGCCACTCATGATCGGCCATTCGTGGAATTCCCGATGGTACCCTCAGTTATTAGTTTAACGAGTGTTTTCATAGCACTCGGTAAATATATGGGTGAGAGGTTTCTTCTTCCTGACGGGGTATAGAAACCACCAGTAATTTCTCACAACTATATGTGGGATTTTTTGTGTAAAAAATGTAAAAATAATTTCAAATCTAGGGACTAACCTCACAACTTGTTTGCACTGCAATCCCTTAAGTCGAATATTTTTTATCTTCAAATTAGAAATACGTGATGCCTAGGATTCAAACTCACAACCTCCTGAACACAACCTCTCCCTCCTAACCAACTCACCTCAACTGTCTTCTTGCTAGAAGTAAGATAAGTACTTCTTTTAACTCTTGTTCTAATGATATTTTATCAATTATTTAGTCAAATATATGACTTTAAATGAAAAAGTTGTCAACTACAAAGTTGTAGATTTCAATGAGAGCTACATTTTTCATATATACATCACCTTCATCCAGCCTCGTATGAATTTTGCAATAACCTAGTGTTTGATTTGTACCCTCGCTAAAAGTTGTACCCCGTCGGCAAATCATTGCAATAACCGAGTGTTATCTTTACACACACACTAAATGTATTTCCACTCGGTGATTGTTTGTAATGGCCGACAGTTAGCATTGCACTTACAGTAATTGTTGTACCCTCTCGGTGATTTCATATTATGACTGAGGGTTTTCCACCAATCATCGGTTTGTGGTAAGCTCTATCGGTAAATATTCTAATAGCCGTCCGTTTTAGTTCTACCATCGGAAAAAAGATGCACCGTCGGCCACTTTATTTTTTCCCGACGGCCCGTAGGCCATTACATTTCACACTCGGTAAAAGTTAGATTTCTAGTAGTGCATACCTACACCCCACGAGCCCACAATGTGTTCAGATCTTCCACCAATGGTGCTGGTACACATCAATATCATTCTCAGGTTGCTTCGGGCCTTGGATGAGTATAGACATCAATATGTACTTTCATTTCATAGACAACCAAGGAGGAAGGTTGTACACATAGAGATTCACAGGCCAAGTGTTATGGCGGCTGCTCATGTTACCGAAAGGATTCATTCCATCCGTACTCAATTCGAACCTTATATTCCTCGAATCCGCTGCGAATTCTTCAAACTTCCTATCGATGTTTCTCCATTGCGTCGAATCAGCAGGGTGCCTAATCATTCCATCATTCTTATGCTCATCCGAGTGCCATCGAAGCAATTTTGCCTCTTTTGGGTTTGCAAACAAATGCTTCAAACGGGAAATTATAGGCAGATATCATGCCACCTTAGCGGGAGGTCTTTTCTTCACCTCCATGCTCTCCTCATCATCATCCAATCTATCTTTACGCTTGTATCAGGATGCGTTGCACACTGGACATACATGCAAGTTTGCGTACTGTTTGCGGTACAGGATACATTCATTTGGATAGGCATGTTTTCTTTCTAATTCCATTCCCAAGGGACAAAGAACCTTGTTGGCATTGTAGGTGGTTGTCGGCAACTCGTTTTCCTCCGGAAGCATATCCACTAACAGAACTAACAGGTTGTCGGCAACTCCTTTCCCTCCGGAAGCATATCCACTAACAGACCTAATAGAGCCGTAAAACTTTTATCAGACCAACCGTTGCTTGCCTTTAATTTTAGTAGTTCCAGCACGGACGACAACCTTGTATATTTGGACTTGCAACCCAGGAACAAAGGTTTCTCCGAGGCGTCCTTCAAGCCCCGGAATTTTACGTACTCCTACTCATCACGGTTCCCTTCTACATCCCATAGCATCTGATTCAGATCGTCATCCAAAGTACAGTCGATATCATCCGAAGTATCGTTGATGATATCTAGAGTATTGTTGACTTCGTCAACGATGGTAGTACTACTTGGTCTCTGCGTAATCTGCTCTTCACCGTGACTGATCCAACATGTATGCCCACTTTTGAAACCCGTAGAATCAAGTGTGTTTCTATCTGCGCTGGGTTTCGAAACATCCGCAGAATCTCACAGTCAATACATGGATAAGGCATAAATTCCACCCCTTAGTTTAACATATCTTCCTCTGCAGCTCTTCTAAAAGCGGAGACACCATTAATGTACTCGACACTCACACGGTTCTCAGCGTACATCCAGCTTCGATCCATCTACGCTACATATGTAACAATAGGTGTTAAATGATGCATATAAGAACCAATTACTAATTTAGATCAAAAAGTATAAATGGATCTGCACAAAGTTATAGTAAATGTATCTACTTTACATCACAAAGAACAAATTAACCAGCTTCATTTCCCTCTTTACCAAGGTAGATATTAAATATAATGCAAATTTGAACCAATTACTACTTTACATCACAGAGAACAAATGGATCTACCACAAGCGAGATGTAGAACACAAATTCATTTCTCCCAAGTTAGATCTAAAATGTAATTCAAATTTGAAACAATTACTCACCTTAGATGACTTAGAGCACAAGGATCTACAATTACTGTTCCAAATCTAAGGTCTCTTTCACTAGAAGGCCTCTCAATCGCAGCCACCTCAGATATATCTAGAAAACCCTAAAAATACAGAGGCGGTCGAGGCTCTCAGTTCTTTTATAGAAAACAGAATTGATCATTACATATTGTTTATGGATAAAACTTTTTGTGATAATCTAATTGGAGATGGTGCATCACAAACGGTGTTTGGATAAAACCGTCTGTGATTATATCATCATAGCGGTTTTATCCACAAACCGTCTGTGATGTTCCTTCGTCTTCCCAATGCAGACGCACGCAGTGTTTCGAGTTGATCGTTTCATATTCCGAGAGAATTAAAACCATCTGTTGAAATTCCACTTGGAAGACCGTGTTCCAAGCGACATTTCATTTCCCCAATGAAGATCGTTAATTGCAATTCCGTGGGTATAAGAAGAGAGAGGATGATCGGTTGCCTCTACACTCGATCGATCAGCAAAACAAAGAAATCCCCTCCGAGATGATGCCACCATGAGCAACCGAAAGAGCCCCTCTGACGCCTCTTTATTGGCTCCGTTGGGCCTCCGACGAAGCCTTCGCCACCGCCTTCTCCTCTAACAAACCCTCCACCTCCGCCACTATCGAGACCCCTGCGGGAATGGCTGCGGTGCCACGCCGGCGCCATATCCATGAATCCGCCGGCCGCCCATTACCTATCGCAGCCGCCTCCAACCGCGTCGGGCAGCACCCCTCCGGCCGCCTCCGCCTCAAGCGTCGTCGTCGAGCAGAAGCGTCCGCCGCCGGCCTCCTTCTCTTCCTCCGACGACGATAGCTACGACTCGTCGGAGGGCTATCCTGACGGCTGGTAGCTGAATGATGACCCCGATAGAGCTAGGTCAAGCGAGGACCCAGACGGTTAGAGCGACGACTTCGGCAACGACGAGTCGACTAATTAAGTAGTCTTTTTTAAACTGTTATAATCTTTTATAGTTAAACTTTTGTATTCAGCAACAAACTAGTTAAACTTTTGTATCCAGCAAGAAGCTTGTATATAATGCAACAATCTACTTCTCATATTAATTCAGTAGTCTTTTGTAAGGCATGTTTCGTGCGTTTATTGTTTTCAATTGATCATCACAAACGGTTTATAGATAAAAACGTCTGTGATGACAGTTTCATCCACAAACCGTTTGTGATGAAAGCGAGAAATTCACAGTCGGTTTATGAATAAAATCGTCTGTAATAAGAGAAATATCACAGACGGTTTTACCCACAAACCGACTGTGATGACAGGTATTACTTCACATACGGTTTGTGGATAAAAACGTCTGTGATGAGGGAAATATCAAACTGTTTTATCTATAAACCGTCTGTGAAGTTATACCTGTCATCACAATCGGTTTGTGAATAAAACCGTCTGTGATATTTTTCTCATCACAGACGGTTTTATCCACAAACTGACTGTGAACTTCTCACTTTCATTACAGACAGTTTGTGAATAAAACCGTCTGTGATAATCAGACATCACAGATGATTTTAGCCACAAACCGTCTGCGATGTGCTCGAAACAGATCACAGATAGTTTTATAAAAAAAATATTAGAAATAATGTGTCTAATATAACTCTTTTATAGTAGTGAATAGTACAGAGCACCAGTTGAATGACTTCATTGAGGATGTTTTTCCGATCAACATTTGCAATGACATGTTCCCCAGGCCAGCTTTCCGATTGTCATTAATTTATGGTTGACGTATTGGCCGTGTTGCTGCGCATATAATAACTTACTATCTATTAAAGCGCCTCGGATTGGCGCCTCCTCAGGGGCCATGTGTCGCCCCCATGGGAAGGTTTTTTGAAACTTTGAAAATCGCGTTTAGATCTTTTTGAATAAATTTAAAATCATGTTTAGATCCTTTTAGCAGTTTTTAAAGTAAAATAGATCAGAAAAATGTCAAAATATCGTTTAGGTCCCTCCGCGCGGTTTTCTAAAAAAGCACATATTCGTTTAGGTCCTTGCGGGGTTTTTTAGTGAAATAGACCAAAAAAATTCGGAAATATGTTTACATCTCTCCGCGCGTTTTTTAAAAAAAAAGCACAGACTCTTTTGAGGGCGTGGTTTTCTAAAAAAACATAGATTCGCTGAAGGTTTATAGCTAAATTGGAATCGCGAGCGGGTCTTTTCACTGGTTATTTTGAAAAAAAAACGCTAGCTCTTTCGACCCGAAAGATTTGAAAAAAAATATGAAATCGTAAAGAGATCCTTACGCCGGTATTTTGAAAAAAGAGACACGTGGTTCCGCAAATTCGATTTGCAAAAAACTCGTGCCAGATTTTACATCCCATAAGATTCCCAGCCTAGTATGTATATTACATCCCATAAGATTCCCAGCATCCGCAAGCGCCATATCAATTTCGGACCGACGTGGCCACTTCGTGTTACGCCGTGTCGCCCGTTTGCACCCGCCGTTAAACAGTTCAATAATTTTAACAGTGTCAATCCTCAGCAACATCTGTGCGGTGCGGCAGTAATGCTCCTCGCGCTCGCGCCATGAGTCGCTCGTTCGATCCCCATCTGTGTTGCCCAGCACGATTTTTGCTCGAGAGACACGTGGCGTGGGCGCGCAGCGCGTGATTTTTTGCAAAAGAGCGCCTGAAGTTTCCCAAAATTACAAAATAGTCATTTTTTCAGAGAGGCCTAAAATTTTCTAAAATTATAGATTAATCCATTATTTGCTAGAAGGCCCCCGAACTTTTTTAATACCTGAAACTTCTGTTTTTTTTACAAAAAGAGACTCAAGATTTTCTAAAATTACATATTAGTCCATTTTTGGTAGAAGGCCCCTGGAACTTCATTAATTTGTTTCTTGTAGAGGACCTGTGGAATTTCCGAAATTTATTTTTAACATGTAGCCTTTCACAAAAAGCTTCTCAAAACTTTCTAAAATTACATATTAGTCCAATTTTTTTTAGTGAGTCCCTAGAATTCTGCACGATTTTTACCGTTTGAGGTATGATGGCTGACACGACATGCGTCACGCTCATGTATCTAGTAGCATAACATGGGTTGCAGAAACAAGTCGTGGCTGGGATTGTTTGTTGTTAACATGTCACTCCGTTTATACATGTCTACGCCTTTTTGACTCTTCCTTACGAGTTCGACGGAGATGGACGCGCCATCATTTCGACGGTTACAAGGTCGCCCATCGATCACCGGGAGGTGTCGTTACTGCCACAAAAATGGACAATTGTCAAGTACTCCGTCAAGTGTACCGTCTGTACAGAGTTCTCGTCGATTGATATACTGTCTAATTGATTTTTTAGTGGTAGAAGGATACACAGATAAGGCATCCTCCACACACACATACGCGTGCGCGTCTGCTACACACGTTAAGAAATTTTTTTACTTATTTGTTTTCAAGATATCAGTGCAGATGGAAATCAAATGTGTGGGTTTAAACACACTCGAACGCAAGCGGACCATTCACTCAGCTGGCATAGCTACCAACCGACAAGGTAAAAAATTTCGGCAAAATTTCATATTTCGGGATAGGACAAAATTTGAAATACCAACCAAATTGAAAATTTTGAAATTTGTTACAGTAATTTTTGCGAAATTTCGGGCAAACCGGGCGAAATTTCGGATTTTGATGTTTTAGAGCCGAATTTGACTGGAATTAGTTCAATAACCCTTAAAAAAGTCATCTTCCATGAAAATTTGTTGAAAAACTAAATTTTTGAGACATTTTAAAATTTGGGTAGAAACACTGTCAGATTTTTATAAAATTATACAAACTTGATAATGATATGAAAAATTTATGGTACCATATTTAGTGGTGTATAATCATACAGAAAAATTTTCAAAATAATTTAACTTTATTTGTTATATTTAAAAAATCAAAAATAGAATAGACATAATTGGGACAGTAAACTTGTTAGATTTTTCTAAATTTTCTCGAGTGTGATCATGATCTAAAATTTTTATGAAAGATTAATAATTGCCTGAGTACTATTTTATAAAATTTTCCAAAAATTTCAACTTTTTGTTTGATCAATCAAATCTATAAAACCATTGAATTTCATTTGTTATATTATATTGCAAAAACCAAAAGAGAAAGAACATAAATGCTACTATGCCTTGTAAGAATTTTATAAATTCACTGGAATGTGATCATGATTCAAAATTTTTATGAGATCTTAAACACTTCTTTATCATTTTTCTGTAAAATATTCACAAATTTTAAACCTTCTTTTATCACTAAAGCAAATCTATTTATTGATTATCAGGCTTTTATCAGGACGTAGCACTGTCAGAATTTTTGGAACATTTTCAAGTATAATAATCATATAAAACTTTTATAAAAACATTAGTGATACATCAAGACCTTCCATAAAAATTTCCAAAATTTTTCAACGTGGTTTGAACTATTTTTCATTCTGTTCAAATTTGTCGGTAAGGCTTTTATCAGGATGGTAGCACTGTCTGAATTTTTAAAAATTCTTGAATCTTGTTCACCATCCAAAAATTTTATGGAAACATTAGTGATTCATCAAAATCATGCACAAAAAATTCAAAATTTTCTAACATCGTTTGTACCATTTTTCATCCAATTCAAAGTTATCGGTCAACGTTTCATCTACATAGTACTAATGTTTGAATTTTTAAAAATTTCACAGACCTGATAATCACCGGAAAATGTGTCAGGAACCTTAAAAAAAATTCAAAATTTTTCGACATCGTTTGAATATTTTTTTATTAGTGCAATTTAGCCGAAATTTCGGCCGAAATTTCGGACATTTTGGTAACAACAAAACTTGATTTCAATTTTTCTTTTTAAATTTTGAACGAATTTCATTAGAAATGCCAAAATTTCAGCCCAACGGTGAAATTTTGTCCAAAACAAATCTAATAGATGGTGGTGGCCGTTGGGTTTGACAGCGAGAGTTCAGGTGATCTTCTTGGCTGTTGTGCACATTTACATTATTTTTTACCGTCTCGTTCGATGGTGCAGGGCGAAGTCGCGGGCCTCGCGGCATTTCGACCAGCGGTCAGTAGCGTCTCCGAGATGGCAGCGGCAGTCGGGTCGGGCACCGAGTCTGTCGTGCCTCCGATGAAAACTAGATCAACGTGTCATAAGGTCAAGAGAAGTTCCCATTGGAGTTCAGCATGAATCTTTGGGCGTCCCGAGGCCGCACGGCGTGGATTACCGGAGGGAACGAAAATCCTACGAGTTGTCACATTTAGACCTTTTTAGTTTTATAATATGCAGTAGAATTTATTAACCAATCATCTCTTTTGATGATTATATGTTACGATTTGAAAGGAATTTAAGTAAATGTCGCAGTTCGTGACGTCCAAGGAGGACGAGCGGCGCAGTGCTGTGCGGCAGTGCAGGGAACGAATCCGGCGGGGGAGATTCGGCGGCAGCAGAATTCACATGCGTTGCCTGCTGGCTTCTTTTGCGCGGGTGGGTGGGTCGCGTGGCCTTCTCCCGTGTTCTCCGGCCCCTAGTTCGCTTGCACGTGCACGTACGCGCACACAAGAGTAGTGGGCTGGGCTGCTGGTCTGCTGGAGTTCTTCTCCTCTGACCTCTCCACTCTAACCATGAAAAAAAGGGTTAGTGCTGCTGCTATGGGTACTGTTGGAAGACCTGGACAACTCTTCACCGGCTGATCAGATGGTACGATCGGTGAGTCTAGGGGTGAAAACATGATAGGAAATATCCATCTGATCCGATCCCGAATCCGTTTAAAATCCATACCGATATTATCTGTATCCGTATCCGAAAAATCCGATATAATATGGGTTAGGATATGGGAAGAGCAATATCCGATCCGTATCCGAAAAATCTCATGTAATATGGGTTAGGATATGGGAAGAACAATATCCGACCCGATATCCAGATAAAATCAATTATTCTTCCATTAATTTGGTTCATTATTAGATAGATAGAATGGTTGTTTGATACTGACACTAAAAAACACTACTTTGTTATTAAGCATGAACTTCAACAAATCTATCAACAAACAAATAGGGGGGCATATCCAGTGCAATCAGGCTTTTGGTGCAATCACCGTGCAATCCAACTAAGAAAAGTTTCAAAAAATTCTGAAAAAAATCATAGATATACATCTCATCTTACCCCATCTACATACAAAATTTCATGATCAAATTCATCCTATGTTAAGAGTAATAAAAAAGACAAATTTCTGACAAACTTGAATAGTTCAAATGCACCCCAAATTTGTCTTTTTTGTAACTTCTAGCATAAAACGAATTTGATCATGAAATTTTATATGTAGATGGCGCAAGATGAGATGTACATCCATGATTTTTTCAGAATTTTTTGAAACTTTTCTTAGTTGGATTGCACAGTGATTGCACCAAAAGCCTGATTGCACTGGATATGCTTCCAACAAATAGAGTAATGACATAATGCTTTTACCTAAATTGATTTGTTCAACTTATTTGATAAATTTCTTTTCTATTCAAATTACTGGAATTAGTTGAGTCACTAAATTGTACCTCTAACTATACTATTATCCTACATTGAAATAATTATGACTTGAAACTGATGCTGTAAGGTTAATACTTCATTCGTTCTTTTACGTACACAATTATGTACTATACTACTATCCGATTATGATATCCGATCCCGACCCGAATCCGTCAGTATCCGCTCCGTATCCGAATCCCGAATAATCCGACCAGATCCAGATCTCGGGACATCAGATCCGACTCAATCTAAAAAAAAATATGGGTTAGGATACGGGACGAGCAATATCCGCCTGTATCCGACCCGATTTCACCCCGGGTGAGTGATCTGGTAGCACATCGGTCAGTTTTCGAATAAACTGATCAGGTCCCCACCAACTCAGTCTGCAGTAGCAAACTGTGGCAGTGTTTAATGTGAAGTAGCCCTACAATTTTCGCCTGCTTGGGACTACATCTGGGTTAAAAAACTGCTTTTGATTTACTGAACTAAAATGCATCTGTAATTGGCAGCTGTGGCTTTTCTTGATAGACCGTTTAGCAAACTAGCTGTGGCTCTGTGGCTTTTCTTGAGTCCTCTCTTCCTCGTATCCGCCCTTCCCCAAATCCAAAGCGGGGCGGAGGCAAGCAGCCGACGCAGAGGCCATGGGGCGGAGGCCAAGCAGCCGAGGCGGAGGTGGCCGACGTGTGGGACGGCAGGAGGAGGGCAAAGCCAAGGCGAAGCATGATACGGGGGGCTACGGCTTCGAGGGCTGCTTTGGCTGTGGCTTTGAGGGGTAGCCAAAGCATAGCCATCCCATTTGAGGGGTTTTCGGCCAGCAGCTGAAGCTAAATAGCATCTTAGTTTCACAAGGAATTAAGGCTTCGTCTATCTATCTATCTATCTATCTATCTATCTATCTATCTATCTATTGATCAATCGAATATGAGTTCCATAGTTATAGATTGAAGATTCCTAATTTGAGAACGTTCACAAATTCAAACAACAAAAGATAAAACTAATAAATTCACAAATTCAGAATAGAATATTTGGGTTACTTGCCTTCTCCGACAACGACTGCGGGATTTCTGGCGACCAACAATGAGGCGTTATGGTTCACCAGAGTTAAATGAGGGGTTCACTGTTGTAACACCCCAATTTTTGCTTTTCTTGCATTTAAATGGTATTTTGAATTTTTGGGAATTTCTGGAATTTATTTGGATTTATTTTGAATTAAACCATTTATCAATTAATTAAATAATGGAAAAGTTAAAATAAATTTTTGCTGAAAATATTTTATTTGAGTCACAAATGTCTTAAAATATTTTTGAGAATTTTTCGAATTTTTCTCGATATTTTTAATGCCTCAAATAAATTATTTTATTTTTAGAATTAATTTTATTCGGAAAAGGATTAAAATCCCGATGAACAAGATCGGGCGAAAGTCTTCGGCGGCCCGCTCCGAAAAACCCTAGCGCCAAATTGTTCGATCTTCATCCGACGGCCCACGATGCGCCACGTCACCCAATCCTATTCTCACGGACTCGCCGCCGGACGGACTCCTCCGCGAATTTTGCAACGGCACGGACGCCAAGAGCCCCTATTTAAGGCGCCACACCCTCTTGTGTTCCTCGGTTTGCGCCAAGACTCACCAGACACCGCACGCCGCCTGAGACGCCGCCGCCTCGCCGCACGAGCTCGCCGAAGTCCCGAGACCATCCGCGATTCTTTGACCCGCTCCGCCGTCGCCGTCCATCCTCCGCCGTCGCCCGTGCCACCGTCGGACTCGGTAGCGTCATGCTGCGTCGGGAGCATTACCGCGACGTCGCCGGAGGACCACGGAAACGCCAGCGCCAAGACGCGTCCGTCTTCGTCTCCGGTCAAGCTAAGCTGCCGCAGACCATCGCTGCCGCCGAGCTCCGTCGACCGTCCGATCTCCAATCGACGACCGGATTTCGCCACGTCGTCCCATAAATAGTAAACTTCATCTTCTAATCCCGCCGTTAGATGTAGATCTAAGGGCGTACCGTAGTGCCACGTCGCTCCTCATCTGTGCATGAGACGCCGACAAGCGGACCCACATGTCGATCGCCTTGTGTGCAGTCGCATGAGACGCCGACAAGACGGGCCCACTTGCCAGCCGCACGCACCGTGTGTGTGACGTCACCGCTGACGTCGTGCTGACGTCACGGTGGGACCCACTTGTCAGTGAGATAGCCGAGTCGTGCTGATGTCACGATGACGTCATCTTTGCCGTCGCCAAGACGGAGCCGTCGGTGGCGTCGGCAAGGCCGCGTGTCACTCTGGTGGCGACCGTGTCACGGATGACGCAATAATTAATTTTCCGAAAAAGAAAATATTTATTTAAGTCGGTATATTGATTTTAAATATATTTTGAAACTTCAAATGCTTATAACTTCGCGTTTTAACTCCGATTTGAGTGATTCCAATTTCTATAAATTTGTAAAATTGTGATCTTTCTGTTTATGAATTTTATTTAAATTTTTTAGCACTGTTTGTCTACTGTTTATTTATTTTATTGTTTTGTATTACGTTACGCGTAGACGTTGAAGTGCCCGAAGGTTTCGAGGGAGAAGTTCTGACCCAGGAGCAAGTTCGGGACCCGGAACCAGCACTTTTTGAAGGCAAGTTGTGTTTGATCATGTTTAACCTATTAGAGCAAATTATTTTGATTTAAACTATTGCATGCTAATTTGATAGAAATGATTTTGAATAAGTTTTGGGATTAGTTAAATGCCTAAGTTGTTGTATGCCACCTTGTCATATATAATTGTAGGCCATGAATCTTTTGTCACCCTAGGTTATGGACTAATAGTTGGACATTAATAATTTGCCAACATGGGTTGAGTAGACCGAAGTAGTATGCTTAGCCCTGCCACGTGGACATTTTGTGATTTTGGAATGCCAAAGTTAATATTGACTTAATGAGATACGGAATGTATTTTGTGAATGAGACATGTGTTATTAAGTTGATGATGGCACGTGGTGCAATGGTAAAGAACCGGGGTGGGGAAAATGATTTAGACTGAGGCATGTGGCAAGATTGTTTCTGGTGGGCCAAGAGTGGCAACTGGGCGGTCGTATTTGGTTTTTCTTATTGGTTTTGGATAATTGAGATCACACTTGGTTAGTCTTGCCTCGGTCAACTAAGGACTTAACCTTGCGAGCATTTGAACTGAGTCTTTCATACAACCACAAGCCCCGTAATGGGACGGGCTTAGCTAAGTAAACCGGGAAATCTATTCTTTGGTACTGTCGTGGTGGTGTGAGGCTCGGGGAAGCGGATGAGAACTCACATGGCGCAAGAGGGGGGCCCTGGGTGTGGTAACCAGTCCCTCCAGTGTTGAAACCTTAGCGCAAGTCTTGGGTTTAGATGGAACTTTGGAAAGGCCGTTCACGGTTATTTGCCTTGGTGGTATTTGGTGTATCTTGTGGGTAAAGTGTATAACCTCTGCAGAGTGTACAACCTATTGAATAGCCGTGCTCACGGTAATGAGCATCGCTTATGATTACGGTCAAGGGTTAGATTTTCATGAAAATGCCTTGTTTATGGAAAATGCTTGGGTTGGTGATGATGAATTTGACTTAGGATGGAAAAATGAATTACAATTGAAATGTTTGTGAAAGCTACTATTCCTACTACTGTTTTACTGCTTTGCAATCTATTCTTGTTTATTTGAAATGTCAGTCGCACATGAACCATAGCCTATCCTTTGTACTAAGCCATGCATATAGTATATTAGCATTGCATTCTCATGCATGACTTCTTTGAGTGCTCAAAGTACTCACCCCACAACAACACAACTTCAGTTGAAGAAGAAGCAACCCTTGCTCAGGAGGAGGAGTTTCGGGAAGAGCCAACGAACTAAGGAGCGAGCCCAGTCAGTTGCCTGTGGCAAATTGGTTGGCGCCACGAGTTTATTCTATTTCCGCTGCATTTGGATTTTATAATAATTCTTCGCCCTGCGAGGCGTATCTTTGTAACTTGACCATAAGGTCGATCAACTAGTTTGAGTATTTAATCAAAGTACTTATTATTTCGTTGGTTATGACTGTGATATGTACCAACGTTGAGGCTGTGTGCACTAAGCGTGATCTGGACTAGTCTGAATAGAGAGGTCGGATTTGCAAATTCGGGTCCCGACAACTGTCGAGACCCGAATATGCAAATCCGAACCATCTGTGTATACTACACTAGTCCAGATCACCCTAGTGCATATAGACTCAACATAGATGAATATAACAATTATACATAGCGGAAACATAATAAAAAACTCCTTATATTAATTATAACCTGTTGATTGACCTTATGGTCAACTTACATGAGTATGCCGCATAGGGCTGAACTATAAGAACATTAAACTAAAACTCTACAATAGAATAAAAAAATGTAGACAAACCCCTATTATACCACATGCAACTGACAAGGCTCATACCCTAAACATTTGTCTCCTCTTGATACTCCTCCTCAAAGCTGGTGTAGACTCCTGTAACATCCCAAATTTTGCATTTCTTGAATTTGAAATACTTTTTATATTTTTATGAATTTTTTGAGATTTTATTTAATTTATTTTGTATTTGTTGAATTAACCCTCTTGTCATCTTTTATTTATTTATTGAAAAGTAATAATGATCTTTTGCTAGAAATATTTTATTTAAGTTATAAATGCCTTCAAATATTTTCTAGATTTTTTTGGATTTTTCCTGGTATTTTTGCTATTTTATTTGGCTTATTCTATTTTGCTTATTTATTTTAATTTCAAAATGTTTTAAATCATGTGAATAGTGGTTGGACCGAAATCCATTGGACCCGCCCGTTTTCCTTGCACCACAGCCCAGTCCGCCAGCCCGCACAACCCACCTCTCCACGAAACCCTAGTCGCATCGCATAGCCGTCGTTGGATCTTGATCCGACCGCCTTTGCTTGTCCACATCGCTCGTGCTCAAGAGCCATTAGATCATATCCGTGTGGACGCCCAGGATGGTGCCACGTCGACTCGCCATATACGGATCGAATCTCCACAGTCGTTGCCGAATCCGTTTGTGTTTCTACGCCCTACACAAAAGCCGAGAGCCCTATTTAATGCGCCCACACCACCTCTGGATTTCTCACCTAGAGACGCATCTGTAGCCCTAGCGCACGCACGCTGAGACACCGTTGTTCACCCGCAAGAGCTCGTTGGAGTTGGTGAAGGTAGCCTCCATGGTTTTTCACCATCGTCGTCGCCGTCCATCGTCTTCCGCCATGCCCATGCACCGATCCGAGTCCACCTCATTGCGCCTCATCGAACCAGTGAAAGCACATCACCAGAAAAGCCTCAAAATAGCATCGGTCACATCTTCGTCTTCCTCTCTGGTGAGAACGCTGCCGCGTCGTGCCGCCGCAGCATCGCCAACCCTTCAAACCTCTGATAAAACCCGTGCTATTCAGATCTCGTCGCGTGTGCCCTACCACTCCGTCTGTCGCTGTCATTGGATCTGTGCTAATCGGATGAGATCTTGTGACGTCTCATCGCCTACCATCCATCATCGGATCTACACCGAGCATTCTGATCGGGTGCCACATGTCCGCCGCTGATGTGTCATTTCGATGGATCTTAACCATCGGATTTAAATTGTGCAGCCGTGATCACACCGCTCGTTGAGCTAGTCTCATCAGCATGATATCATAAATGCTATTTTCATTATAAAAATAATTCAGTTGATTAAGATTTTCCAATTCTTCTGATTTATCTTTTATTTCAAATTTTAAATAGCTATATCTTCTTCATACAAACTTTGATTGAGGTGATTCCAGTTTCTAAAACTTTATAAAATCAAACTATATTTAATAGTGAATTTTATTTAATTTTTGAGTTGATCTTGCTTTTTATTTTTGGTATTTATTGCTTTCTCTCTAGTTTCACGCAGACGTTGAGTTGCCCGATGAGTTTGTGGTTGAGAAGCCAGCGCTCCAGAAGGTCCAGAGCAGGAGTAGGAGTTGTTTGAAGGCAAGTTGTGCTATGATCATGTTGAACCCGTGCTTTGAATATTATATTGTTTCAAAGTATTACATGTTAATTCATTTATCACTTGTTTCAATTATATTGGGAATAGCAAATTGTCCACTTTGAATTACGTCCACCTTGCCATGTCATGTGGCATATCTCATTTATCACCCTAGAATGGTTCATGATAATTGGTAGAAATTGTTTACCATTATGGGTAGTTAGAACGCAAGTAGTATGCTTAGCCATGCAATGAGTCATCATTTTATATGAAAATGATTAATCTTACTTAATAAATATGGAATATGTTTATTAACTTGTGTGTTGGGTGTTATCACACAATGTGGTTGTTGTTGATAGCACGTGGTGCATGGTAAATCAACCGGGTGGTAAAATGATTTAGATTGAGGCAATTGTCAAGAATTTGTGATGAGCCAATGTGGCACTTGGGCGATCTCATTGCTTTTATGATAATTGTTGATTTATGGTTATGATGATTTTTTGTTAGTCTTACCTTGGTCAACCAAGAATTTAACCTTGCAAAATTTGAACTGAGTCATTCATACAACCACAAGCCTGATATGGGACAGATCTAACTGATTAATTTGTTGAGTCTAAACTTTGGTACTATTAGTGGTAGTGAGACCCGGGTTGTAGTAACCAGTCCTCGCACGGGTGGGCTCGCATGGCGCAAGAGGGGGGCTCTAGGTGTGGTAACCAGTCTCACTAGTGTTGAAACCTTAGCGGGTATTACTAGGTTTAGATAGACATTGGAAAGGCTTTATTATAATCACTTGCCTTTGTGGTGTATGATTGTGTCTTGTGGGTAAAGTGTATAACCTCTGCAGAGTGTATAAACTATTCGGATAGCCGTGCTCGCGTTATTGAGTATTGCTCGATGATTAAAGTCAAGGGTTAGATTTTATCAATACAAATATGGGTTTGAAGATTGGATTATGGATTAAGGTTATGTGTTAGTTATTGGAAACAAATGAGAAATTTATTATTGTTATTATTGTTTTATTGTCTTTCAATCTATTTATGCTATTTCTTTACAAATGCTATTTTATGCTGAAAGACCATGTGAAGGTCTACCCATGTGTGTGATGAGTTATTGACATTGTTCAAGCTAGTAGTGTGTGAGTTTGTGAGAGATTTAGAGTTTAAATTGAATTTGAAGCATTTGGAAGAAAGTACCCAGCACTTGTGGTGCTACTGCCCACAGTAGTCTGGTGCTACGGGCTACTAGTAGCACCGGCCCCCAAGGCGGTGTGTAAAAATCTGAGAGGGTGTTTTGGGGGATTTGGTAGTCTGGTGTTGCCGGACGAGCGGTAGCACTGGCTCTTTCAGAGCAATATGAAAATTCCAGAGAATGTGTGTTTGCAAGTTTTGGGGGTGGTCATATCGATCAGGGGGTGGTATGACCGGGGCGGCAGTGCTACCAGACCGAGGGTGGTAGCACCGGCCATGATGAGCGAAAATGCATTTAAGATTATGATTTTTGTAATATTATTGAATATCCTTATGTGCATTGCTATGTGATGGTTATTTTCCTTATTTTTGATGGTTACAGGATGACGAAGCTAGATCATGGTGAGCCGAAGAATGACCGGGACTAGGCGAGGTGCACCGAAAGTCCAGACGGTCGAGGATCACCGGAAGATGATCGAAGAGAAAGTCATGGCAACTCTAGAAGACAAAGAAAGGAAAAGATGCTAGCTAGATGTTGCGTGGATTAAGGAGGGCCATTAGATCGCAGTCTAGTTGATAGGATAGCGGGTCTAGTTAGTGTGCTTTGAAAACCATGCAAGAAAACCCTGTTTGTTTAGTGGGTTTTGGGTTAACCCTTACATGGATGTGTGAGTGGGTCAATCCTAGCCCTTGATGGAGTGTCCTAGGGTTGAGGGACTCATCCAAGGGTGGTAGGTGCCCAAGAGTAGTACAAATAGAGGGGTAGGAGTAGCCTACCTCCTCTTGAAGGTTTTGAGGTTTTTGGTACTCTTTTGAGTTTTGCCCACCTTGTTGTAAGGCTTTATAAACCTCCCTTTCAGAAATCCAAAACATATTTCCTTATTCGTGAATTTACTTTACGCATTTACATTATGTCTTAAATTCTGCACTTACATTCTTGCAATTTACATTTACTCAATTTGGATTTGTCTCCCCTCTTTCTACATGCTTTTGTTTCTTGTGCCAAGGATGTCGATTGATGGATGAATCTTTTTCAAATCATATCCCAATCATCTAGGCATTCTATGCGTTTTTCTTGCAAAAAATCGATGTTGTGTACTCGAGTGAATTATTCTTGTAGATCTCATTTTTAGAGGGTTGGACTTGTGTTCTTACTTACTGTGACATGTGGGAGGCTATCCAAGATCATCTTGATCATCAAAACCTCACGAGCAATTCTTAGATCGAGTTCCTGAGTTTTGGTCAAACTTGAGGTGTTCTTCCTTCAAAGTGAAAAACTTTGATGTCAATTCTTGCAATTAATGGTTGGATTAAGTTCCTAACATCCTAAGGAAGACATCTACCAAGTTTCATGAGTTTTTATCCAACCGATCAAAAGATTTCTCAAAAGTGGCTTTTGGAGTTCGTGCTGTTCTTTAGTCGGTGCTACCGACCTCATCCCGGTGCTACTGGACTTAACTCGGTCATGCCAGAGCCCGGTGCTACTGGTCATGCAGGATACTTGCTTCATTTCATTTTCTTCTTTTGAGAGCTTTGGTTGAGGACTTGCTGGGACTATTTTGATTTGGAAAAAAAATTATTTGAGATCATTTACCCCCCACTGATCGCTATCTCAATCCTTCAATTGATATTAGAGCTGGTTTTGCTCTTCTATCGATCTTGATCGGTCTCAAGAGCCATGGCGAAGGACAAATATTTCACCAAGTCTCTCGTCTTTTCTGAAGTTGATTTTCTTTTTGGAAGTCCCGAATAGAGTAGTACATCACTGCCCAGGGCTTCCTGATATAGAGTCTTAGCCGTGGTGAGTACGGTAGGATTTCTCACCTTCGTTCTACTCATCAAATTTGGGCAATCCTCGATGCTTACCATGAGGGCACCACCCAAATCAAGAAAGTGAGATAGGACCAATTTAAATGTGATTACAACAAATTTGAACAACATGCTGGTGAGAGTCTTGATGAGTACGTTGGTTGCTTTACGAAGATTTTGAGTGACCTCCGAGCAGTTGGTTGTATATACCCTGACTCGGATAATGCTCGATATTTCTTGACCATGCTTGATCTTCGAGTTTGGGAGATGAAAGTGACTACCATCAAGGACACTACCGACTTGTCAATTTTGACTCTTGACGGGCTTTATTTCTGACTCAAGGCTCATGAGATCAATGTCGTTTCTCACAAGATGAAATCTCAGTCGATGGCTTTGGTCACCAATCCCATTGGATCCTTTTCTGATTTTCTTGCTGGTCTCTCCCTTTCTTCTCTTTGCAAGCTAAGCGATGACTGACTAGATAAATTTCTAAAAAATGAGCTTGCTCTTTTAGTTCACAAATTTTCTCGTGCCTACAAAAAGGGTGAGGGAGAGGAAAAGAGGTGGCATGATCACCTGCTTCGAGTGTGGTGGACCCAATCACATTCGAGCGAACTGCTCTAAGCTAGAGAAGGGCAAGAATGACACTGGTGGTTTGGGAAAGAACGACGATACCAACAAGAACCACAACAAGGAACCTCCAATTCATGACTAGGCGCATGAGAAGAAACACCACAACTTCTCGAAGAATAAGAAGCTCTTCCAACGCGTTCTCGCCACACTTGATGACATCGACCTCTTCGATACAGAGACCTAGAGCGCTGAGGGCGAGGATGATCCACAAGAGAAGAACAAGAGCGGCCACGACTTCACCGAAATGTGCTTCATGGTGGACGCCAACGGCATCAGAGCTCTACAGCAACTCGGATGAGGTACCCTCCTATGACCATCTCAATGAAGCTTTCTACAAATTAGAAAATTTTCATGCTAGAGCTAGAGTTAGGTGTACGGAGCTTGAGAAGGAAATATGTAGCTTGACTCGAGAGTTAGCTTCTCTTAGATCTTATCCCTCTTGAATAGGGGTGGGAATCGAGCCAAGTTCTCATTTTTTCAAGCTTTTTTTGAAATTGACATAGTTTAATTTAATATCATTTTATCTATAATTTGGATGTATTTTTAGAATCGAGCCAATGAGCCGAACTAGAGCAAAATCTAATTTCATTCGAAATTGACTCATTTCAATATTTAACCAATGAACGAGTGTAATTGGAGCAATTTTGAACCGAGCCAATGAGCCCCACTACCGAGCTTTTTTTCCAGCTCTACTCTTGAGTTTCTAATGATTGTTCTTTGTGTGATGCCCTGCTTATGGAGCTAGAGAACCTAAGGACCATGCATGATAGTGTGCTTGTTGAACTTGACGGTCTTAGATTGAAGAATGCTAGCAATGAATCTGTTAATGCTATATCATTATATGCTAGTTTTTTTCATACTGACTCTACTGCATCATGTGAAAATTGCCCTAAATTACTTGCCGAGATTGATGCTATGAGCACTCACCTTACAAAGCTCTCTACTAGAAACGATGAACTTGAAATGCATGCTTCTAAGGATTTAGTCAGCTAATGTGAAGGCCGTATGCAACTAAAATTTGACAATGAATCTTTAAATGTCAAGTGTGTTGAACTTGCTAAGGACTTACTAGCTAAGTCACAAGAAAGTTGCTTGCGATGTGCTGAGATTGATGGGGACTTGGATAAAATCCAAGTTGAACTTAGGAAGAAACTAGAGGACTAAACCCTTAGGATTAGAGATACTCCTTACATTTCTTATGAGGCCCTCAAGGTTGAGGTAGCTGTGCTGAGGGAGAAAAATGCATGTGCTGGTAGTTCTTCCTTATTTGGTTTCCTCTTCCTCTTCTTTCCCCTATTCTTCCTATGCCTCTCTCTTATAGGAGTGTGAGTATCTCATAAGCACTCTTGAGAAGTTTGTAGGAGGCAAGAAGAATCTCAATCTCATTCTAGACCAATCCAAAATTAGCCAATTTAATCAGGGTTTAGGATTTGACTACTTAGAGCATGCTCGGGCACATCCTCCCACCATTGTGTGTGGCTCCAAGAGTGGTGAGATCGTGGTAGCTCCTAGGGTGAGTACCACTGTGTTTAGATTTGTTAGGGTTGTCCACGGGATCTCTGATCAGTAGGTTTCTCCTCCTGCTACTTCTGCCTATTGTAAGGCAAAGTACGCATGCACTTTTTGTCATTAGGTTGGACATTTAGCAAATTTTTGCTTCAAGCACGCCAAGATCACAAGGCGTGAGCGTGTTGCTGCTCTTAGGGGTATTCAGGGTTATCCCTAGACTCTGAGTACTTCTAAGGCATGCACTGCTTCTAGATAGGTTAGAGAGTCGTCTGTTTTTGGGCAGGGTCCAGGACTTAGTTTTTATGCTATTCAGTCAAGTTTTAGTCCTAAAGTTGCTCTTGATCAGTCTTTCCACTGTCCTCTTGATATTCCTTATTTTTCCTATCAAGGTAGATATCAGTGGCATGAGGTGTATTCTGGTAGGAGATTCAGGTAGCCTCACTAGGATAGTCCAGCCTTTGCACCACAGCGGGCCAACCTAGTTTCGGCTCCAATATCTTTTGCTAATGCTATTTTTGATCTTGTGAGAGTTGAGTGTCAGAGAGACACTAGAGTCTAGTCTTCTTCTTTTGTGGCTGATATTTTGAGGCATCGTGTGGTTCTGTATTGGGTTCCCATATCTTCACTTTATCCCAGTACTGAATCATCTCTCTCTTGTGTCTTGATTAGGTTCGTCGAATGGGTTCCCATATCTTCACTTTATCCCATGATCTCTCCTTCTAGCATAGGAGACTTGGTTATATTGGTTTTGATCATTTGACCAGAGTTAGCAACCATGATCTCATTCGTGACTTGCCTAAACTCAATATGGTCAAAGACTTACTTTGCTCTCCTTGCCGATATGACAAGATGGTTGCTGCTTCTCATCCTCCAGTCACTGTTGTGATGACCAATGCACTAGGTGTCGTGCCCCGAATTTTATGGATTCAGACACTCTGTGTATTCTGTACTAGTCCAGGATCACGCTAGTACACACAGGATAACAGGTTGAAGTACCACAATCATACACAGCGGAAATAAATAATAAAGTACTTCAAGCATAATATAATCGAGTTACATGACCTTATGGTCGCCTTACAATAATTTGCCACGCAGGGTAATAAATATCAGAGTAGCACAAGTTTATCAGCGGAAGCAAAAGTAGAGCAAGGAACCCTTCATAACCACAGGCTACTGAGTGCGGCTCAACCCCTTAGTCCTCTTATCCTTCGACGAACTCCTCCTCCCAAGCTGGCACAGCTTCATCTTTTGAGGTTTTTGTCGATGCAAGGGTGAGTATACAACATACTCAACAAGTCATGCACAATGCAGGTCTATTACTACATGCATGGCTTATTCCAAGGGAAAGGCATAATTGGTTATTTTGCATAAAGTAGCATTTCTTTTACACCGGTAATCCTATTAGATTAAAGGCAGTAAATCCGATATTAATAATAATTAATTTCACAATTCTTTTTCAAGAGATTGGCACACAGCCCTAATTCATTCATCATTCTTTTGGCACACGGCCACCCATTCCACATTTTTATTTTTGAAAATCTAACCCTTGACTGTAATCACCGAGCAATGTCCAATACCGCGGACACGGCTATTCGAATAGTTTCACACACACACTCTGCAGAGGCTGTACACTTTACCCACAGGATACAGTCGTTCACCACACAGGCGATTGATTGCAACAAAGTCTTTCAGAGACTAACATTTAACCGATGAACCCCTCCGATACTTCCCTTCTAACACTTCCCTCACACAGAGCCGAAGTTTAGACAGAACAAGTACCGTTGAATGGGTACCAAGCCGTAGCACAGGTACGCTTCCCTCTGATTACTTGGTGTGCACCGTCACCCCGAGGTTTCAAAGGAAAGAGGTTAGAAACCTACTTAACTAGGTCCGTCCCATTCAGGACAAGTGGTTGTACACGGAACTCAGTTCAAAGGCTCGCAAGGTTAAGTCCTTAATTGTCCCGGGCAAGACATCCATTTTATACTTCTCGGCACACAGCCTTCACAACCTTTCATACAACCCGTTGCCACACAGGCCCACCTGGCACGAAGCCTTCTCGCCACTTGCCCCGGTCCAAATCATTTCCCACCCGGTTTTGCATTATTGCAACACATGCCAATGCCCACTTCATTGTACGAGTAGAACCACATAGGTCGCTACCCTCAATTCCATTTCATGACATCATCGCATTATTTCAAAATGCGTTCCATAATTGTTTAGTCAACATTCGTTTGCAATTGAAAGACAGTCAACGCATATAAGCGGGCTAAGCGACTATTCACGGTCTAGCCTCCCGTGTTGGCGTCATATTAGCATCCAACATATTAATCATCTTAGGGTGGACAAAGATTTTAGGGCATATAAACATCATAATCAAGGTGGCATAAACAAGTTTGGCTTTTAGCTACCATTTCCCAATTTACTCAATAGCATTTGTATTTAACATAGCATGCAATATGAAAATCAAAATATACTTTGAAAACTAGGCGCAAAATGGTCAAAGCATGACTTGCCTTCAAACAGCAGTTGGTTCTAGTCGAAGTTCTGCGACGGGTCTTCAAATTCTCCCTCGGCGACTTCCGGCAATTCGGAGTCTAGTCGGTACAAGCAAGCACACAATAAATATACTATACAGACATCAATATCATCACCAAAAATAAAATAAAAATCACCATTAAATAGTTTACATTTTTACAAAATTTTTGGGCACTGGAATCACCCAAATCCGAGTTAAAATGCAAAAGTTATAGTATTTACAAATTTGCTGAAATTCAAATAAATAATAACCGAATTATTCTATTTATTTTCCTACTGAAAATCAGGATTAATTCCCACCCGGCGACACGTGTCAGCACCAGGGATCTCCGTCGCCCTCGGTCAGCGGCAAGTGGGCCTTCGGTGGCGATCCGCGGCGTCGGCAAACTCGAGGTCACCGTGACGATGGGCGGTGAGCGATGCTCGGCCCCACACGTCGGCGGCTTACAGCGGCGCCGCGAGACGGTTGGATTGACATCCGACGGCTATGGTTACTCCTGATTCACTATTCACGCATCCACGCAGACGAACCCGAACGGTCGGATGGGAATCCGGCGGCGGCGATGATACCGAAAGCGATTTCCTATTCACAAGCCTACGCGGCGCAATCGGAGCCGCTCGATCAAGATCCAACGGACAAGATCTACCGGTGCATATTTAAACGTAAACCCTACGGGACGAAACGTGGCGTTACCTCGCTCGTCCGATGAGAATCCGATGGTTGAGGTGAGTCGCGAGGCGTCGAGGAAGAACGGTGGTGCTCGTCGCCGGAGTTGAAGAAGATGAAGTGGCTTGAGGCATTCCTGGGCGTCTCCGGTCGGATGGAATGGCTCGACGGACGCGGCGTGTCACAACCAACTCGGTGGAGGTCTCAAGTGCGACGGGAAGCGACGGAGCACGGCGGAAGACGGCGAAGAACCGAGGGGAAAGAGATGGCAACTACGGCGAGCAAGAGGGAGAGCTACGGTGTACGAGAGGATGCGAGGGAAGTGGCAAATGGAGCGGGGTGAAGTGCTGAGCACGGGGGTGTACTTCATTCGCCCGGACATGCCTCGAGGCGCGCGCAAAATCCCTGACAAGATCCCCGGCACCCAACGGCGGACGGCGGTGCACAGTCGCCTCGTCCCGAGACTGTGAAGTCACATCGACCGTCCGATCGCGATCCAACGGTGGCGATTGATCCTCAGCTTCAGCGAAACGGTATTCAATCGCAGCCGTTTGATCCAGATCCGACGGTGGAGAGTGGGCGGCGATTAGGGTTTCGGCGTCAGCACAGTGTTGGGCTCGGCCCGACACTGTAGCTGGCGAATTACTCAGCTTTTCTCAATAAAAATAAATTCGATAATTCAAAGTAATTAATTAGGGTACTAAAAATGCTAAAAAAATTCTAGAAAAATTTTGGAAAATATTTCAGAGCATTTTGAGCCTAAATAAAATATTTTCATTTATTTTTGATAAATACTTTTTCTGATATTAATTAATCAAGAGAAGGATATTTTAAATAAATGTTAATTAAATCCAATAAATCCCAGAAAAATTAGATAAACTCAATTAAATGCAAATAAAGGTTTATTAATTCATATGAATTTTAAAAACTCCAAAAGTTTAAATTCGGCAAATTTCGGAACGTTACAAACCTACCCCCCTTAACAGAATCTCGTCCCCGAGATTCGAAGTCTAACTAGAGAATAGGTTTGGGAATTCCTTTTCAGATCTTCCTCTCGTTCCCAGGTGGCCTCACTTTCTGTGTGATTGCTCCACTGAACTCTGCAGAAACGAGTCGTCTTGCTTCTGGTTCTCCGATCCACTATATACATAATCTTTATCGGTTGCTCTTTGTAAGTCAAGTCTTCCTGTAGTTCAACTTCTTCCAGAGATGCTTGCTCCTCAGGCACTCGGAGACACTTCTTGAGTTGCGACACATGGAAAACATTGTGTCGCCTTGACTAATATTTGTGGTAACTCCGGTTGATACGACCTCGCCTTCTGACTCATGATCTTGAACGACCCTACATATCTTGGTGCAAGTTTTCCTTTTTTGTGAAATCTCTGAACTCCTTTAAGCGGCGTAACTCTGAGATACACATAATCTTCAGGCTCAAAGCTCAAATCTCTGCGGCGGTTGTCTGCGTAACTCTTCTGTCTTGACTGCGTAATTTTTAACCTTTCTCTGATCAGTGTTATTTGCTCTTCGGCTTCTTGGAGTATGTCTGGTCCCAAGACACGACGCTCCCCAGTCTCATTCCAATTCAAGGGCATCCTACAAGGTCGACCATACAATGCTTCGAAAGGTGACATCTGAAGACTTGCCTGATAGCTGTTGTTGTAACTAAATTCCGCATACGGCAAACATTTATCCCAAGTTGATGTATAAGCCAACGCGCAGGCTCTCAACATATCTTCCAATATCTGGTTGACTCTTTCAGTCTGTCCATCCGTCTGTGGGTGATATGCGGTACTGAAATTCAAGTGGGTGCCCATTGCTGTATGCAATTTATCCCAAAATCTTGAGGTAAATTGGGTACCTCTGTCCGATACTATCTTCTTTGGCACTCTATGTAAATAAACGATTCTTGCCATGTATAGCTCTGCCAACTTATCTCCTGAGTAGGTGGTCTTTACTGGTATGAAATGTGCGACCTTTGTCAAGCGATCCACTATGACCCATATGGAGTCATAACCTCCTTGCGTTCTTGGCAACCCGGTAATGAAATCCATTCCGATTTCTTCCCATTTCCACTCCGGTATTTTTAATGGCTGCAGCGAATTTCTACGTCATCGTGATGCATAGCTTTGACTCGCTGGCATACATCACATAATGCTACATGTTCGGCAACCTCTCTCTTCATATTCGGCCACCAGAACCTCTCTTTCAAATCTTGATACATTTTTGCACTTCCCGGGTGAATCGAGTACTTGGAGTCATGAGCTTCCTCCAGTATTAACTGCTTGAGCTCCTTCTTATTAGGTACACAGATGCGCTCTTTTATCCACAACGTGCCGTGTTCATCCAGCTTAAAGTCTTTTGCTTGCCCTTCCTTCATCTTGGCTTTGATTCGCTTGATCTTCTCATCATCCTTCTGACCTTCTCTAATCTGATCTTCCAAGATAGGCTTTACTTCTAAGGCAGCTACGAATCCTTTCGGAACAACTTCCAATTTCAACCTCTGAAGGTCCTTGCTCAATTCTTCCTGGCCTTCTCCCACCATCGAGTTTCGACCATGATTCTTCTGACTCAGGGCATCAGCCACTACATTGGCCTTGCCGGGATGATAATGGATACCCATGTTGTAATCCTTGATCAGCTCTAACCATCTCCTTTGTCTCATGTTCAGGTCCGATTGGGTGAAAATGTATTTGAGGCTCTTATGGTCTGTATACACCTCACACCTATTACCAATAAGATAGTGGCGCCATATCTTGGTCGTGCACTCTGACCGCTAATTCTAGATCATCGTCGGGTAATTCCTTCGTATGGCCTTAATTGTCTTGATGCATAGGCTACCACCTTCCCATTCTGCATTAACACGCATCCGAGCCCTTGGCGTGATGCATCGCAATAAATGTCAAAGCTCTGGTGCACATCTGGTTGCACTAACACCGGTGTTGATGTCAGTCGTTTCTTCAATTCCTGAAAACTCCTCTCACTGTCTGGTGTCCAAACAAATTTCTTCTCTTTCTTTAGCAATTGCGTGATTGGCCTGGCAACTGTTGAAAATCCTTCTATAAATCGACGGTAATAACCAGCCATTCCAAGAAAACTCCGGACCTGCGTAACCGTCTTTGGCGATTCCCAATGTAGTACTGTCTCAACCTTGCTTGGGTGCACTGCAATTCCCTCCGCGGTCATTACATGCCCTAGGAAATCCACCTTACTCTTCCAGAAATCGCACTTATTGAACTTCGCATACAACTGTTGCTCTCTTAGTTTCTCCAGCACTAATCTCAAATGTTGCGCGTGCTCTTCATCCGTCCTCGAATAAACCAGAATATCGTCGATGAACACGACCACAAACTTATCTAAGTATTCCATAAACACTTTGTTCATTAAGTTCATAAAGTAAGCAGGCGCATTTGTCAATCCGAATGACATAACGGTGAACTCATAGTGTCCATATCTTGAAGAAAATGCAGTCTTGGGTATGTCCTCGGTCTTGACTTTCAACTGGTGATATCCTGACCTGAGGTCGATTTTGGAAAATACTCCCGCTCCTCTTAGTTGGTCGAAAAGGTCATCTATCCGAGGTAACGGATATTTATTCTTTATCGTCACTTCGTTAAGTGCACGATAATCTATGCACATTCGAAAACTTCCGTCCTTCTTCTTAACGAATAGAACCGGTGCTCCCCAAGGCGATGAGCTTGGTCTGATGAATCCTTTTTCCAATAACTCTTCAATTTGCTTTTTCATTTCTACCAACTCTTCGGTGGACATCCAATATGGTCTCTTTGCTATTGGCGCGGTTCCAGGCACTAAGTCAATTATGAACTCTATGTCTCTGTCCGGTGGCATTCCTGGTAATTCCTCGGGAAAAATATCTAGGTATTCACTGACCACTGGCACATCACTTACACTGACGGCTTCCAAATTGTTCACTAACATCTGCCCTTCTCGAACTGCTACTGCTTGAAATTCCACTTTCCTACCCTCAGGGCTCTCGATGGACACAACTCTCCGTCCGCAGTCTAATACAGCCTTATGTTTAGTCAACCAATCCATTCCCAGGATAACATCCAGGGTTTGGGTATCTAAGATAATAAGGTTCGCTAAGAACTCTACTCCTTTTATTAGCAGCTTAACTCCAGAACATCCGACCTTAGAACGGAGTTCTGATCTAGGGGATTGAACTAGAAGTGTACTTTTAAGGTTAACAATATCCAGATCATTTGTCATGGCAAAATCTCGAGAAACGAACGAATGCGAAGCTCCTGAATCAAATAATATGTAGCGGCAATCGAGTTGACTAGGAACTTACCGAGCACGGCGTCCGTAGCATTACGGACTTAAATGCGCTAAAATGTGATTAATCTGCTGAGTGAATGCTTGCGGTGTAGCTCCAGCTTAAGCGGGTCCTCGGCTTCCTCCTTGGGCTGGGGTCTTAGCCGGGGTATTCCCTAAATTGAAGCGTACTGGCGTCACGCCTCCTTTCTTCGGGCACGCATTGGCGAAGTGCCCCGCTTCGTTGCAGTTGTAGCAGCGCCTTCCTGCCATCTGCTAATTTCAACTACCTTGATTATTAACCCTTACAGGAGTCTGAGGGGTTTGTCCGGCTGGTCTTGGCATCGGTGGCGGTGTCCTGACAATGCTTCCTTGCTGAAATCTAGGGAACTGTTGAGGCATCATTCTTGTTTTTGATGACCCTGACGTCCTCCCTGCAGAGCCATGTGGCGTTTGCGATTATCATCAAGCTCCTTGCGCTTATCCTCCAGTATGAGTGCCTTATTTACCAGTTCTTGGAAATCCGGGAAAGTATTGGTGATCAGCCCCACCTGTAAGCCAGTGTTGAGTCCTTCATAAGCGAGGCGCCTTGCTTTTGTCTGTTGCTCGTCTTACGGAGCGTGGCGTGCTAATTGTGTGAACTTGTTCAAATAATCGCCACCGGTAGCCTCCTTGTTTAAGCGTCTGAATTCCTCCTTTTTCAATTCCATGATACCCTCGGCACATGGTATTGACGAAAAGCTAGGTGAATTCTTCCCAAGTAATTTCTGCGGGTTCTCTGTGGTGTGATAGTTTTCCCACCATTCATTGGCGGTTCCCTCAAGTGGTGAGAGGCATAAAGTACCCTCTCGTTTCCTTCACCTGCGTGATGTGCAATTTCCTTCGATGGTTCTCAACCAATAAATGCGCCTCTAACAATTTGGCATTGCGAGAAAGTGGGCGGTCGTGTCCTCATAAATTCAGATAATCTTGAGTACGGACGTGGCCCATTGTTCACAGCTTGATTGTTGGCGGTTGCTTGAGTGTTGATCTGCTGTACTGTAGCCATCATTGTCTGCATTAACTGAGTCTGCGCTGCGAGGAACGCTCCTAGATTCTGCATATCAACTGGCGGTGCTGCCTGTGGTGGTGGTGTGCCGCTTTGACTGCCTCCCGGGCGCGATCCACTACCTCCCACTCCGTTGTTGCGAGTGTTCACCATCTGTTGATTCTTCGGGGGTTTTAGAGATAAGGGGGAAAAGAATAGACAAGTATAGAAACTTATACGGGGAAACAGGTGTAACTTAAGAACCATTAATCATCCAAGCATAAATAATAATTAAGTATGGTTTATTACATAGTCTAGGGACTATGCAACCATACAGCAGTCATAAACATCACATCAAATTGTTCATTACAACATCGCATACTAATGTTCGAAATGAAAGACGCGACTCAACACTACTGAGTCTCAACGCAAAAAGCTGATCACTACAACACAGAAGAAATCACTCCTCAAGCCAACCCGGCTCTGGCTCGCCGATCACGTAAACCGGCGGGTGAGCTGGCATCGGGGCAAACTGGTCCCCATGCCGTCCCACTGGTGCAGCTGGGGGCACCACTGGCTGCTAGCCCTCTGGCGCTGGCGCTGGCTCCTGCTCTGCTGGCTCCTCCTCATCGTCGTCGTCGAGCTCCATGACGGCATCTGGCTCCCCCTGACCATAGAGAGCCTCCTCCAGCTCGGCGATCCTCTGAACAGCGTGCTCTCTGGTCTCCCGTAGAGCAACCTCGGTCTCCTCCACAACACGGTACACTGCCTGAAGCTCCGAAGCCGTGGCGTCCATGACCTCCTCTGTGCGTGGCGAACTCCGCTTGTGTGCACGACAGCAGCGTCCTCCTCTAGCTCAAGCGAGCTGCGAGGGTCCTCCGCGTCTTGAGTGCACATGGAAGCGGTATCCCGGCTTCGTAGCCGTGGTCCCGCTGATCCGATGCAGCGCAACCGGGCACACTCTGTATGCCGCCTCAAAAGCTAGCTTCGCTTCACCGCAAGGCGACGGACGACGGCAGCGTGCTCTCGGCGTACAAGGTAAGAGTCTTCTCCCATCCGCGAGCAATCCCGTTGACTATCTAGGTGCGGGACCGGTAGAGAGGACAGTCGAAGCCTCTCAACACCTGGAGCATCCTCCAGAGCTTTGCAGCGTAGCCTCCGTGACGCTCTCCAAAAGAGTGAACCATCCGCATCTGCCAAAGCAACACGTCAGAACAACAATTTTTAAAAGAATACAGAAGTAATGGAAAAATACAGCAGAGGTATGATGTAAGGAAGAAGGGATAAGTCAAGATTT
Source organism: Guadua angustifolia (assembly GCA_036346375.1). Classification (NCBI taxonomy): domain Eukaryota; kingdom Viridiplantae; phylum Streptophyta; class Magnoliopsida; order Poales; family Poaceae; genus Guadua; species Guadua angustifolia. The sequence continues at coordinate 62,618,213 of CM070504.1, read as the reverse complement.
CATTGATTATTCTTGTCAAATTTTTAGTCTTTTTAGAAATTAGCTTTTATTCTCTCTAAAACGGCCAGTCAAGTCTAGGGTTAAGTCCTACAGATCAGTATGGCTCTGATACCATCCCTGTCGTGCCCCGAATTTTACGGATTCAGACACTCTGTGTATTCTGTACTAGACTAGGATCACGCTAGTACACACAGGATAACAGGTTGAAGTACCACAATCATACACAGCGGAAATAAATAATAAAGTACTTCAAGCATAATATAATCGAGTTACATGACCTTATGGTCGCCTTACAATAATTTGCCACGCAGGGCGATAAATATCAGAGTAGCACAAGTTTATCAGCGGAAGCAAAAGTAGAGCAAGGAACCCTTCATAACCACAGGCTACTGAGTGCGGCTCAACCCCTTAGTCCTCTTGGCCTTTGACGAACTCCTCCTCCCAAGCTGGCACAGCTTCATCTTCTGAGGTTTTTGTCGATGCAAGGGTGAGTATACAACATACTCAACAAGTCATGCACAATGCAGGTCTATTACTACATGCATGGCTTATTCCAAGGGAAAGGCTTAATTGGTTATTTTGCATAAGCGACATTTCTTTTACCCGTAATCCTATTAGATTAAAGGCGATAAATCCGATATTAATAATAATTAATTTCACAATTTTTTTCAAGAGATCGCACACGACCCTAATTCATTCATCATTCTTTTGGCACACGGCCACCCATTCCACATTTTTATTTTTGAAAATCTAACCCTTATTTGTAATCACCGAGCAATGTCCAATACATGCGGACACGGCTATTGAATAGTTTCACACACACACTCTGCAGAGGTCAGTACACTTTACCCACAGGATCTGATCGTTCACCACACAGCGATTGATTGCAACAAAGTCTTTCAGAGACTAACATTTAACCGATGAACCCCTCGATACTTTCCTTCTAACACTTCCCTCACACAGAGGCGAAGTTTAGGCAGAACAAATACCGTTGAATGGGTACCAAGCCGTAGCTGCAGTCGCTTCCCTCTGATTACCTTTGGTGTGCACCGTCACCCCGAGGTTTCAAAGGAAAGAGGTTAGAAACCTACTTAACTAGGTTCGTCCCATTCCGGACAAGTGGTTGTACACGGAACTCAGTTCAAAGGCTCGCAAGGTTAAGTCCTTAATTGTCCCGGGCAAGACATCCATTTTATACTTCTCAGCACACAGCCTTCACAACCTTTCATACAACCCGTTGCCACACAGGCCCACCTGGCACGAAGCCTTCTCGCCACTTGCCCCGGTCCAAATCATTTCCCACCCAGTTTTGCGTTATTGCAACACATGCCAATGCCCACTTCATTGTACGAGTAGAACCACACAGGTCGCTACCCTCAATTCCATTTCATGACATCATCGCATTATTTCAAAATGTGTTCCATAATTGTTTAGTCAACATTCGTTTGCAATTGAAAGACAGTCAACGCATATAAGCGGGCTAAGCGACTATTCACGGTCTAGCCTCCCGTGTTGGCGTCATATTAGCATCCAACATATTAATCATCTTAGGGTGGACAAAGATTTTAGGGCATATAAACATCATAATCAAGGTGGCATAAATAAGTTTGGCTTTTAGCTACCATTTCCCAATTTACTCAATAGCATTTGTATTTAACATAGCATGCAATATGAAAATCAAAATATACTTTGAAAAGTAGCGGGAAAATGGTCAAAGCATGACTTGCCTTCAAACAGCAGTTGGTTCTGGTCGAAGTTCTGCGACGGGTCTTCAAATTCTCCCTCGGCGACTTCCGGCAATTCGGAGTCTAGTCGGTACAAGCAAGCACGTAATAAATATACTATACAGACATCAATATCATCACCAAAAATAAAATAAAAATCACCATTAAATAGTTTACATTTTTACAAATTTTTGGGCACTGGAATCACCCAAATCCGAGTTAAAATGCAAAAGTTATAGTATTTACAAATTTGCTGAAATTCAAATAAATAATAACCGAATTATTCTATTTATTTTCCTACTGAAAATCCGGATTAATTCCCACCCGGCGACACGTGTCAGCACCAGGGATCTCCACGTCGCCCTCGGTCACCGACAGGTGGGCCTTCGGGTGACGTCCTGCTGACGTCAGCAAACTCGAGGTCACCGTGACCCGATGGGCGGTGAATGCTTTCGGCCCCTGCGTCGGCGGCTTACACGCGAGCGAGAGCGGTTGGATTGACATCCGGCGGCTATGGTTACTCTCTGATTCACTATTCACCGCACCCACGCGGACGAACCCGAACGGTCGGATGGGAATCCAACGGCGGCGCGATACCGAGCAGTTTCCTATTCACAAGCCTACGCGGCGCAATCGAACCGCTTCGATCAAGATCAACGGACAAGATCTACGGTGCATATTTAAGCGTAAACCCTACGGGAGGAAACGTGGCGTTACCTCGCTCGTCGATGAGAATCCGATGGTTGAGGTGAGTCGCGAGGCGTCGAGGAAGAACGGTGGTGCTCGTCGCCGGAGTTGAAGAAGATGAAGTGGCTTGAGGCGTTCCTTGGCGTCTCCGGTCGGATGGAATGGCTCGGCGGACGGCGTGTCACAACCAACTCGGTGGAGGTCTCAAGTCGCGACGGAAGCGGCGAGCCGGCGGAAGGCGGTGAAGAACCGAGGGGAAAGAGATGGCAACTCTGGCGAGCAAGAGGGAGAGCTACGGTGTCTGAGAGGATCACGAGGAAGTGGCAAATGGGCGGGGTGAAGTGCTGAGCACGGGGGTGTACTTCATTCGCCCGGACATGCCTCGAGGCGCGCGCAAAATCCCTGACAAGATCCCCGGCACCCAACGGTGGACGGCGGTGCCTGATCGCCTCGTCCGAGGCGTGAAGTCACATCGGCCGTCCGTCGCGATCCAGCGGTGGCGATTGATCCTCACCAATGAAAGCGGTATTCAATCGCAGCCGTTTGATCGAATCCGACAGTGGAGAGTGGGCGGCGATTAGGGTTTGGCGTCAAGATGGTGTTGGGCTCGGCGACCGACATGAGTAGTAATACTATAACTTTTCTCAATAAAAATAAATTCAATAATTCAAAGTAATTAATTAGGGTACTAAAATGCTAAAAAATTCTAGAAAAATTTTGGAAAATATTTGAGCATTTTGAGCCTAAATAAAATATTTTCATTTATTTTTGATAAATACTTTTTCTGATATTAATTAATCAAGAGAAGGATATTTTAAATAAATGTTATTAAATCCAATAAATCCCGAAAAATTAGATAAACTCAATTAAATGCAAATAAAGGTTTATTAATTCATATGAATTTTAAAACTCCAAAAGTTTAAATTTGGCAAATTTCGAACGGACGTTACACTCTCGGAGACACTTCTTGAGTTGCGACACATGGAAAACATTGTGTACGCCACTAATGACTGTGGTAACTCCAGTTGATCTGCGACCTCGCCTTTTACTCACGATCTTGAACGGCCCTACATATCTTGGTGCAAGTTTTCCTTTTTGTGAAATCTCCGAATCTTTAAGCGGCGTGAACTCGAGATACACATAATCTTCAGCCAAAGCTCAAATCTCTGCGGCGGTTGTCTCACAGAACTCTTCTCGTCTTGATTGCGCAATTTTTAACCTTTCTTTGATCAGTGTTATTTGCTCTTCGGCTTCTTGGAGTATGTCTGGTCCGAAGACACGACGCGCCCTAGTCTCATTCCAATTCAAGGGCGTCCTACAAGGTCGACCATACAATGCTTCGAAAGGTGACATCTGAAGACTTACCTGATAGCTGTTGTTGTAACTAAATTCCGCATACGGCAAACATTTATCCCAAGTTGATGTATAAGCCAGCGCGCGGAGCTCTCAACATATCTTCCAATATCCGTTGACTTTTTCATGGCCCATCCGCTCATGGGTGATATGCTTGATCGAAATTCAAGCGGGTGCCCATTGTTTGTATGCAATTTATCCCAAAATCTTGAGGTAAATTGGGTACCTCTGTCCGATACTATCTTCTTTGGCACTCTATGTAAATAAACGATTCTTGCCATGTATAGCTCGCCAACTTATCTCCCGAGTAGGTGGTCTTTACCGGTATGAAATGTGCGACTTTTGTCAAGTTTATCCACTATGACCCATATGGAGTCATAACCTCCTTGCGTTCTTGGCAACCCGGTAATGAAATCCATTCCGATTTCTTCCCATTTCCACTCTGGTATTTTTAATGGCTGCAGCAGCCCTGCTGGCCGCTGATGCATAGCTTTGACTCGCTGGCATACATCACATAATGCTACATGTTCGGCAACCTCTCTCTTCATATTCGGCCACCAGAACCTCTCTTTCAAATCTTGATACATTTTTGCACTTCCCGGGTGAATCGAGTACTTGGAGTCATGAGCTTCCTCCAGTATTAACTGCTTGAGCTCCTTCTTATTAGGTACACAGATGCGCTCTTTTATCCACAACGTGCCGTGTTCATCCAGCTTAAAGTCTTTTGCTTGCCCTTCCTTCATCTTGGCTTTGATTCGCTTGATCTTCTCATCATCCTTCTGACCTTCTCTAATCTGATCTTCCAAGATAGGCATTACTTCTAAGGCAGCTACGAATCCTTTCGGAACAACTTCCAATTTCAACCTCTGAAGGTCCTTGCTCAATTCTTCCTGGCCTTCTCCCACCATCGAGTTTCGACCATGATTCTTCTGACTCAGGGCATCAGCCACTACATTGGCCTTGCCGGGATGATAATGGATACCCATGTTGTAATCCTTGATCAGCTCTAACCATCTCCTTTGTCTCATGTTCAGGTCCGATTGGGTGAAAATGTATTTGAGGCTCTTATGGTCTGTATACACCTCACACCTATTACCAATAAGATAGTGACGCCATATCTTCAGTGCGTGCACTACGGCCGCTAATTCTAGATCATGCGTCGGGTAATTCCCTTCGTGGCCTTAATTGTCTTGATGCATAGGCTACCACCTTCCCATTCTGCATTAACACGCATCCGAGCCCTTGGCGTGATGCATCGCAATAAATGTCAAAGCTCTGGTGCACATCTGGTTGCACTAACACCGGTGTTGATGTCAGTCGTTTCTTCAATTCCTGAAAACTCCTCTCACCGTCGGTGTCCAAACAAATTTCTTCTTTCTTTAGCAATTGCGTGATTGGCCCGGCAAGCTGCTGAAAATCCTTCTATAAATCGACGGTAATAACCAGCCATTCCAAGAAAACTCCGGACCTACGGAACCGTCTTTGGCGATTCCCAATGTAGTACTGTCTCAACCTTGCTTGGGTCCACTGCAATTCCCTCCGCGGTCATTACATGCCCTAGGAAATCCACCTTACTCTTCCAGAAATCGCACTTATTGAACTTCGCATACAACTATTGCTCTCTTAGTTTCTCCAGCACTAATCTCAAATGTTGCGCGTGCTCTTCATCCGCCCCTCGAATAAACTGTAATATCGCCGATGAACACGACCACAAACTTATCTAAGTATTCCATAAACACTTTGTTCATTAAGTTCATAAAGTAAGCAGCGATTTGTCAATCCGAATGACATAACGGTGAACTCATAGTGTCCATATCTTGAAGAAAATGCGTCTTGGGTATGTCCTCGGTCTTGATTTTCAACTGGTGATATCCTGACCTGAGGTCGATTTTGGAAAATACTCCCGCTCCTCTTAGTTGGTCGAAAAGGTCATCTATCCGAGGTAACGGATATTTATTCTTTATCGTCACTTCGTTAAGTGCACGATAATCTATGCACATTCGAAAACTTCCGTCCTTCTTCTTAACGAATAGAACCGGTGCTCCCCAAGGCGATGAGCTTGGTCTGATGAATCCTTTTTCCAATAACTCTTCAATTTGCTTTTTCATTTCTACCAACTCTTCGGTGGACATCCGATATGGTCTGTTTGCTATTGGCGCGGTTCCATGCACTAAGTCAATTACTTAACTCTATGTCTCTCGTCCGGTGGCATTCTGGTAATTCCACGAAAAATATCTAGGTATTCATCGACCATCGCACATCACTTACAATCGACGGCTTCCAAATTGTTCACTAACATCCGCCCTTCTCGAATCAAGCATCGCTTGAAATTCCACTTTCCTACCCTCGTGGCTCTCGATGGACACAACTCTCCGTCCGCAGTCTAATACAGCCTTATGTTTAGTCAACCAATCCATTCCCAGGATAACATCCAGGGTTTGGGTATCTAAGATAATAAGGTTCGCTAGGAACTCTACTCCTTTTATTAGCAGCTTAACTCCAGAACATCCGACCTTAGAACGGAGTTCTGATCCAGAGGATTGAACTAGAAGTGTACTTTTAAGGTTAACAATATCCATATCATTTGTCATGGAAAAATCTCGAGAAACGAACGAATGCGAAGCTCCTGAATCAAATAATACTGTAGCTGGCACTGAGTTGACTAGGAACTTACCGAGCACGACGTCCGTAGCATTCTGGACTTCGTCTGCTAAAATGTGATTAATCCTGCCGCGAGTGAATGCTTGCGGTGTAGCTCCAGCTTGAGCGGGTCCTCGGCTTCCTCCTTGGGCTGGGGTCTTAGCCGGGGTATTCCCAAAATTGAAGGCATCAAGGCCACGCCTCCTTTCTTCGCACGACATTGGCGAAGCCCCGCCACAGGCTTGATTATAGCGGCGCCATCACGCCGATTTACTACACTACGATTATTAACCCTGACAAGAGTCTGAGGGGTTTGTCCGGCTGGTCTTGGCATCGGTGGCGGCGTCCTGACAATGCTTCCCTGCTGAAATCTAGGGAACTGTTGAGGCATCATTCTTGTTTTCTGATGACCCTGACGTCCTCCCTGCAGAGCCATGTGGCGTTTGCGATTATCGTCAAGCTCCTTGCGCTTGTCCTCCAGTATGAGTGCCTTATTTACCAGTTCTTGGAAATCTGGGAAAGTATTGGTTATCAGCCCCACCTGTAAGCCAGTGTTGAGTCCCTTCATAAAGCGAGACTGCCTTGCTTTGTCTGTTGCTACGTCTTCTGGAGCGTAGCGTGCTAATTGTGTGAACTTGTTCAAATAATCAGCCACTGACTGGCCTCCTTGTTTAAGCGTCCTGAATTCCTCCTTTTTCAATTCCATGATACCCTCCGTCACATGGTATTGACGAAAAGCTAGGGTGAATTCTTCCCAAGTAATTTCCTGCGGGTTCTCCTATGACGCGCAGTAGTTTTCCCACCATTCAGCGGCGGTTCCCTCAAGCTGGTGAGAGGCATAAAGTACCCTCTCGTTTCCTTCACACTGCGTGATGTACAATTTCCTTTCGATGGTTCTCAACCAATCGTCTGCCTCTAACGGACTGGCATTGCCCGAGAAAGTGGGCGGTCGTGTCCTCATAAATTCAGATAATCTTGAGTACTGGACGTGGCCGTTGTTCACAAATTTTGATTGTTGGCGGTTGCTTGAGTGTTGATCTGCTGCATCAGAGCCATCATTGTCCGTGATTAATCGAGTCACTGCGAGGAACGCTCCTAGATTCTCGTGATATCAATCTGGCGGCCTTTGTGGTGGTGGTGTGCCGCTTGATCGCCTCCTGCGCGATCCACTACCTCCCGCCTGTTGTTGCAGTGTTCACCATCTGCTGATTCTTTAGGGTTTTAGAGATAAGGGGAAAAGAATAGACAAGTATAGAAACTTATACGGGAAACAGTGTAACTTAAGAACCATTAATCATCCAAGCATAATAATAATTATATGGTTTATTACATAGTCTAGGGACTATGCAACCATACAAAGCAGCTCATAAACATCACATCAAATTGTTCATTACAACATCGCATACTAATGTTCGAAATGAAAGGTGCGACTCAACACTACTAAGTCTCAACGCAAAAGCCGATCACTACAACACGTAAGAAATCACTCGCCAACCCGGCTCTGCTCGCCGATCACGTGAAACCGGCGGGTGAGTGGCATCGAGGCAACCGTCCCTATGCCGCCCCACTGTGCAACTGGGGCACCACTGCTGCTAGTTCTCTGGCCTGGCGCTGCTCTGCTCGCCTGGCTCGCTCCTCGCCGCCGCTGCCGAGCTCCATGACGGCATCTGGCTCCTCGACCATAGAGAGCCTCCTCCACTCGGCGATCCTCTCGAACAGCGTGCTCTCTGGTCTCCGAGAGCAACCTCGGCCTCCTCCAAACACGGTACATCGCTCAAGCTCCGGCCATGGCGTCCATGACCTCCTCTGGCGTGGCGAACTCGCTTGTGCACGACAGCGGCTGCTGCCCTCTAGCTCCAAGCGAGCTCGCAGGGTCCTCCCACGCAGGGTGCACACGGAAGCGGTATCCCATGTCGAGCCGTGGTCCCCGCCGATCCGACAGCGCAACCGGGCACACTCAGATGCCCGCCAGAGCTAGCTCGCTTCACCGCAAGGCGGCGAACGATCTGCACGCGTGCTCCCGAGCGCATAAGGTAAGAGTCGCCTCCCATCCGCGAGCAATCCCGCTGACTATCCAAAGGGACGGTAGAGAGGACGGTCAAGCCTCTCAACACCGGAGCATCCTCCGAGCTTTGCAACAGAGCCTCCGTGACGCCTCCAAAAGAGTGAACCATCCGTGATCCGCCAAAGCAACACGCCGTAACAACAATTTTTAAAAGAATACGTATATCGGAAAAATACACAGAGGTATGATGTAAGGAAGAAGGGATAAGTCAAGATTTCATTGATTATTCTTGTCAAATTTTTAGTCTTTTAGAAATTAGCTTTTATTCTCTAAAACGGCCACCAAGTCTAGGGTTAAGTCCTACAACAAGATGGCTCGATACTATCCCTGTCGTGCCCGAATTTTACGGATTCAAACACTCAGGTATTCTCAGACTAGTCTAGGATCACGCTTAGTACACATAGGATAACAAAGTTGAAGTACCACAATCATACACAATGAAATAAATAATAAAGTACTTCAAGCATAATATAATCGAAGTTACATGACCTTATGGTCGCCTTTACAATAATTTGATACGCAGGCTTATAAATATCGAGTAGCACAAGTTTATCGTGAAGCAAAAGTAGAGCAAGGAACCCTTCATAACCACAAAGCTCGAAAAGCGGCTCAACCCCTTAGTCCTCTTGGCCTTCGACGAACTCCTCCTCCCAAGTACGCACACTTCATCTTCCGAGGTTTTTGTCGATGCAAGGGTGAGTATACAACATACTCAACAAGTCATGCACAATGCTGGTCTATTACTACATGCATGGCTTATTCCAAGGAAAGGCTTAATTGGTTATTTTGCATAAAGCAAAGATTTCTTTTACACCGTAATCCTATTAGATTAAAGGCAAGAACCGATATTAATAACAATTAATTTCACAATTTTTTTCAAGAGATCGCACACACCCTAATTCATTCATCATTCTTTTGGCACACGACCACCCATTCCACATTTTTATTTTTGAAAATCTAACCCTTGATCAGAATCACCGAAAGCAATGTCCAATACCGCGGACACGGCTATTCAATAGTTTCACACACTCACTCTGCAGAGGTTGTACACTTTACCCACAGGATACAATGCTCACCACACAGCGATTGATTGCAACAAAGTCTTTCAGAGACTAACATTTAACCGATGAACCCTCCGATATTTCCCATCTAACACTTCCTCACACAGAGTCAAGTTTAGACAGTAACAAGTACTGTTGAATGGGTACCATGCCATAGCATGTACGCTTCCCTACAGCTTGCACCGTGTGCACCGTCACCCCGAGGTTTCAAAGGAAAGAGGTTAGAAACCAACTTAACTAGGTCCGCCCCATTCCTGATAAGTGGTTGTACACGGAACTCGCCTCAAAGGATCGCAAGGTTAAGTCCTTAATTGTCCCTGCAAGACATCCATTTTATACTTCTCGGCACACAGCCTTCACAACCTTTCATACAACCCCTGCCACATAGGCCCACTCGCACGAAGCCTTTCGCCACTTGCCCCGATCCAAATCATTTCCCACCCAGCTTTGCGTTATTGCAACACATGCCAATGCCCACTTCATTGTACGAGTAGAACCACACAGGTCGCTACCCTCAATTCCATTTCATGACATCATCGCATTATTTAAAAATGCGTTCCATAATTGTTTAGTCAACATTCGTTTGCAATTGAAAGATAGTCAACGCATATAAGCGGGCTAAGCGACTATTCACGGTCTAGCCTCCCGTGTTGGCGTCATATTAGCATCCAACATATTAATCATCTTAGGGTGGACAAAGATTTTAGGCATATAAACATCATAATCAAGGTGGCATAAACAAGTTTGGCTTTTAGCTACCATTTCCCAATTTACTCAATAGCATTTGTATTTAACATAGCATGCAATATGAAAATCAAAATATACTTTGAAAACTAGGCAAAATGGTCAAAGCATGACTTGCCTTCAAACAAAGTTAGCTTGGTTCTCGGGTCAAGTTCTGCGACGGTCTTCAATTCTCCTCGGCGACTTAGGCAATTCGAGTCTAGCTCTGCATACAAGCAAGCACGCAATAAATATACTATACAGACAGCAATATCATCACCAAAAATAAAATAAAATCACCATTAAATAGTTTACATTTTACAAATTTTTGGGTACTGAATCACCCAAATCCGAAGTTAAAATGCAAAAGTTATAGTATTTACAAATTTGCTGAAATTCAAATAAATAATAACCGAATTATTCTATTTATTTTCCTACTGAAAATCCGGATTAATTCCCACCCGCCACACGGTCAGCACCAGGATCTCCACGTCGCCTCGGTCACCGCATGTGGACTTCGGTGATGTCCTCGCCGACGTCAAGAACTCGGGCACCACGACCAAGGTCCGGTGAATGCGTTTCACTTCACACGTCGCGGCTTACACGCCACGCTAATAACAGAGACGGCTGGATTGACATCCGACGGCTATGGTTACTCCCTGATTCACTATTCACCGCACTCCACGCGACGAACCCGAACGGTCGGATGGGAATCCAACAATGCCGATATCGGCGATTTCCTATTCACAAGCTTCACGCGGCGCCAATCGAGCCGCCGATCAAGATCCAATGGACAAGATCTACCGCATATTTAAACGAACCCCACGGAGGAACGTATGCTACTCGCCGTCCGATGAGAATCCGATGGTTGAGGTGAGTCGCGAGGCGCCGAGGAAGAACGGTGGTGCTCGTCGCCGGAGTTGAAGAAGATGAAGTGGCTTGAGGCGTTCCTGGGCGTCTCCGGTCGGATGGAATGGCTCGACGGACGCGGCGTGTCACAACCAACTCGGTGGAGGTCTCAAGTGCGACGGGAAGCGACGGAGCACGGCGGAAGACGGCGAAGAACCGAGGGGAAAGAGATGGCAACTACGGCGAGCAAGAGGGAGAGCTACGGTGTACGAGAGGATGCGAGGGAAGTGGCAAATGGAGCGGGGTGAAGTGCTGAGCACGGGGGTGTACTTCATTCGCCCGGACATGCCTCGAGGCGCGCGCAAAATCCCTGACAAGATCCCCGGCACCCAACGGCGGACAGCGGTGCACAGTCGCCTCGTCCCGAGACTGTGAAGTCACATCGACCGTCCGATCGCGATCCAACGGTGGCGATTGATCCTCAGCTTCAGCGAAACGGTATTCAATCGCAGCCGTTTGATCCAGATCCGACGTGGAGAGGGCGGCGATTAGGGTTTGGCGTCAAGACTGTTGTTGGGCCTTGCCCGACATCAGAGTAGTAATTACTCAGCTTTTCTCAATAAAAATAAATCCGATAATTCAAAGTAATTAATTAGGGTACTAAAAATGCTCGAAAAATTCTAGAAAAATTCTGGAAAATATTTCAGAGCATTTTGAGCCTAAATAAAATATTTTCACTTATTTTTGATAAATACTTTTTCTGATATTAATTAATCAAGAGAAGGATATTTTAAATAAATGTTAATTAAATCTAATAAATCCCAGAAAAATTAGATAAACTCAATTAAATGCAAATAAATGTTTATTAATTCATAAGAATTTTAAAAACTCCAAAAGTTTAAATTTGGCAAATTTCGGGACGTTACACTACGACAGCTTTTATATATGGACACTGTTGGTCCAACTAGAGTGCAGTCAGTGTGTGGGAAGTGGTATGTTCTTGTCATTGTCGATGATTTTTGATATATTCTTGGGTGTTTTTCATGGTCTTAAAGGATGAGACTTTTTCTCTTTTCAAAAGTTTGGTCAGTAGGCTGTCTTTTGAGCTCCCAAGTGCTTTATGAGCTATATGCAATGATAATGGCACGGAGTTCAAGAACTCCTACTTTGAGAGTTTCTATGTAAAGTCTGGTTTAAAGCATCAGTTCTCCTCTCCCTACATCTCTCAGCAAAATGGTGTAATGGAAAGGAAGAACAGGACCTTGATAGAGATGGCCAGACAATGTTAGACAAGTACAGTACCCCTAGAAAGTTTTGGGCTAAGGCTATAGCTACTACTTGCCATGTGTCTAATCGCATATTCTTGAGAGCACATTTGCATCACACTTCTTACGAGTTGAGGTTGGGCGAAAGCCCAGTGTCTCTCATTTCGCGTGTTTGGTTGCAAGTGTTTCATTTTAAAGACTGCTAACCTGGATAAGTTTGAGTCTCTTTTTTCTGATGGTATTTTTCTGGGTTACTCATCTTTCTCACGTAGCTATAAGGTCTGGAGTTGCGATGTAAATAGGATTATAGAGACCTGTGAGATGACCTTTGATAAGGCTAGCCTAGGAGCTAGACCTGATATTTCATGCTCTTCTTCCTCCTCCGAGACCATTTTTATAGAGGATAAGGTTGATAGAGATAATGGTGTTCCACCTGATCCAGTCCCCTCTACACCTGAGGTACCACGTGTTTCTATTTTTGCACCTCAGGGAGACCATCCCTTACCTTCTGACTTTCCTTCAGCGAGTGGCTCTGCTCCTACCTCTTCTATACATGAGGCAGAGGCCTCTTTCGCTTTTTGATTTTCCTGCCATATTCAGCATTCTCATCCACTTTATCAGATCATTGATGATCTATTTAAGCATGTAATGCACTCAAAATCAGGCTTATCTTCTTTCTGCCTTCACTCTACCTTTGTTGCCTCTTTTTGAGCCATAGGATGTTACTCATGCATTATTCGATGAGTCTTGGATTAATGCTATGTATGAGAAACTTGAAAACTTTGAGAGAAACAAAGTCTGGCAGCTTGTAGAACTCCCATCTAGTCATAATATCATTGGGACCAAGTGGGTGTTTAAAAACAAGCAGAGTGAGGATGGGGTTGCCATTCGTAACAAGGCTAGACTAATTGCACAGAGCTAGACTAGAGGGTCTTTGACTTTGAGAAAACATTTTCCCCTATAGCTATACTAGAGGCTATTAGGATTCTGCTTGCATTTTCTGTATCGTAGGGCTTCAAGCTCTATCAAATGGATGTCAAGAGTGCATTCCACAATGATTATATTGAGAAAGAGGTTTATATCAAGAAACTTCTAGGATTCGAGAACCCCAAGTACCCGAGTCATGTCTTTAAGCTTTCCAAAGCTTTGTATGGACTTAAGCTAGCCCCTAGAGCATGGTATAAGAGGTTTAAGTCCTATCTTCTCAGCCATGGTTTCAACTCTGTTCATTAGACACTAGGATTCTCATTTCCTTCTCATCTAGATTTATGTAGATGATATTATCTTTGGTGGCTCTTCGCATTCTCTTGTGTCTCAATTTTCAGATGTGATGAGCACAGAGTTTGAGATGAGTATAATGGGCGAGTTGAGCTACTTCTTCGGCTTCCAAATCAAGCAAACTCGGGATGGTACCTTCTTGCATCAAGGCAAGTACACTCGAGACCTCCTGAGATGCTTCGATATATCTAATGGGAAGCCAGTGATGATTCCTATGGCCACCACTGCTGTCCTCAAGCCTGACGAGGATGGTGAGCCTATTGATCAAAAGGAATTCCAGAGCATGATCGGTTCCCTCCTGTACCTCACCGCTTTGAGGCTAGACATACATTTCGTTGTGTGTCTGTGCGCTTGATTTTAGCCTTCTCCTCGCGTTTCTCATCGCTAGGCGATGAAGCGCATCTTCAGATACCTTCGTGCTACCATTGATTATGGTATTTGGAACTCTTCCTCTTCTTGTCTATCCTTTCGAGCCTTTTTCGATGCAGACTTTGCTGGTTGTAGGATAGATAGAAAAAGCGCTTTTGGCACTTGCCAATTCATTGGTATTTCTCTTGTTTCTTGATCATCTAGGAAACAGTTTGGGATTACACAGTCTACTATAGAGGCCGAGTATGTTGCTATAGTGAGTTACTGTAGTTAAGTGCTTTGGATGCGATCGACTCTGCATGACTATGGGTTAGCGATAGAGAGTGTTCTACTTTTTCTGTGACAACACTTCTGCTATTTGCATAGCTAAGAACCCAGTGCAGCATTCTCAAACCAAGTATATTGATGTTAGATATCACTTCCTTAGAAATGATGTGGAGAATGGGGATATCGCGCTTCAGTTTGTAGAGAGCGATCACCAGATAGCCGATACTTTTACCAAGCCTTTGGATAGCTCCAGATTTGTTGCCTTGAGTGAGCTTGGAGTCGTGAGTCCTTACAGCTTATCGTGAGGGAGAGCTGATCTATATACTATGTATTATATGTTTTCTTCCAGTATATCCTTTCTTTTACTTTGTCTAGGTGTTTATGGGCTTATTTCCTATCTTGGATTCACTTAACTTAGACTTCTTGTATGTTTCGTATGGATCTCTTATCTTATGGTTTAGGTTGCTATCATGTACAATTAGCTATTCTCTCTTCTTTCTAGGTTGAGTTCTCTCACAGTCTTATAAGTCTAACAGGTGTTGAGCTTTCTAGGTAGATAGGGTCTGTGTACACTCCCTAATTTGGGATTTAGAGTCAACTTCCCTATGTAAGTCATGGGGAAGATAAGAGTGAGTCTGAACTGTAGTGTTCTCTACTATCTTTTCTATACTCTATAGCCACACAGTTTGCAGTTTCTTAACTTCTTCTCTTTATTCTGTGTTTTTGGTCTTAATTGAGTTCATTTGGACCTTTCTTGAGTTTAATTTTGCTAATAACTCAACTTGAACCAGATTTTACTTAAAATTGATTTACTTTTTGAGGGGGAGTTTTGAGAATCTGCTCCATGCATCGCAATCACTACAACAACATTTAAATTAGGACTAAACTACTGATTTATTTTAGTAGTGTTCTCTACTATCTTGAAACATAATTCAGAGCATGACAACTTTCAGGATGAACTATTCATGGAATTAGATTTTGCCTTGGAATCCATCAACATTACAATAAGAAAGGTGTTGAAAGTGCTACAAATATTCTTATTTTAAGACCCTCTCATCAAACAAGTTGTTACCTCAATGCATCTAGAATGATTTGATATTTAATTGCAAAATCTATAATTGGCTGTCTTGTAAATGTCGTTACAAAAATATCTAAAAAGAAGACAATTTCGAATAACAGATACTAATAATGAAAGTTTTGCCAAGAGAGTTAGGGAAAAACATTATTTTATAGTTCAAGACAAGAAGACCTTGCCACAAATATGATAACAAAATATTTCATAGTTTAGGTGACAATACATTAACAAAATATGACATATACCACAAATATCAACAAGTGTACATTGAGAAACCACATTATTTCATAGTTCAAGACAATAAAACAGTAGGGTTTTTTCATGTCTTCCATCATATGTGCCATAACTTCCGCAATAGAGGCTTCTCGGTTCTCTCTGAAGTTCCATAACTTCAGTATAGTGCCAATTTGTTTGACACCAATAACTGATTGATATTCAATCATATCTCTTAATCCCTACAAATTAAAAGCAATCATGTTGTTGTGAAAAGGGCAGAAACCACATCGAATTCAGTACTAAAAACCTTTATATTACCTCTATAAGCTCAGTGTTGGCTTTTTCCAGCTCTACATTCGCCTTGAAGTCCTTAATAATAAGTGCATGTCATCTATTTTACCAAATCAGATTTCAATTAATTTAGATCAGACACATATGGTTCTACTAAAGTATCATATGATGTATATCAGTACATGGACCTTATAGCTTAGAGCAGGTTACCAGAGATAAGGAAAAAAAAGGGATAAACTACACTGAACTAATGCCATCTCTACAAGTGTAGAATGGAAGCATAAGGCTATAATTATAAAGATGGTAACTGTACTAAATATGGTAAATATCAGTTTAAACAAAAACAATCTAAAATAAGTACTGCACTAAATATGGTAAATATCAGTTCAAGCAAAATGGATGGTTCAAATTAATCTTGTATATTGTAAAGATCCTTACTTCACTTAAGATTTATGCAAAGCTTGTTTCGTACTCCTCCATGTACATACCCCCACTGATATACCACTTCAACACATTTTATACCTCTTTATAGAATGCAGTAAAAGCTACAGCAATTGTGAAATCATGTGCTGAAAAATTGGCTGAATGATAAAATTGGCATTGCAAAGTGGTCGCGATCATAGCATGTGTTGTTTTAGTTGATTAATTGATATGCTGGGATAGCATGTTAATGATTTTGCTTGATGCAATGCGCTCGTGTGAGTGGTTGCATGGATTGACTTTGAGTCAAGTCGTGGACTTGTGCTCGGATTCGTTTGTTGTTTATTCGTGTGCAGGTGTTGCTCGAGGGCGAACGTGGTCGATGATGGGACCGGAACTAGGTTCATGGAGGAACTGGGGTTTGGGACTAGGTTCAGGGAGGAATCGAGGTCCTGGTGGTCGAGGATGTCATGCGGGACGTTCGGGCTAGAGAACGGTGCACACAGAGGTTGGTTAGTCACATGAGTGCGACAGGTGGGCCGTACGCGTGCATGTTTTGGATTGTATGCATATATTGGGCCATGTGTTATTGGGCCAGATTGATATGCATACATGTATTTATTTTAGGGTTTTGAGTTGTATAAAAGGACTTAAAACCTGATTAATGAAATAGCTTTTCTCTAGCGGCTGGAGGTTCGGTCGTTTTTATGCGACGATAGCTTTTGCTCCCGGCGGCTGTTCTTCTTTTGGGTTTGAAAGCTTTTCGACGGTGGCTCCACTGTGACCGCATGCATGCAACTCTTGTGGCGATGCGTGACAAGTTAGTGACGTGCATTCATGTGTGACGAGAGACTTGAAGACCCTCCTGGCGTGCGGTGACTCAGGCGACTAGAAGATAGAGGCCGGCGATCGAAGTCCTGGTGGCCGGAAACTTTTTGGCTTGCTTGCGTTTTTTGTCCTCTTGGCGTGAGTGCTTCCGGTGACTAGAAGTTTTCCAGGGCCTCCAGGCGACTAGGAGCATCGACTAGAAACGAAGCCTTCTTGTGTCGTGCGTGCATGCAAATATTGCGGCGACTAGCTAATTGTGACTTGCATGCATATGTGACACCGCATGCATGCGTGATAATGTGATTGCTCCTCGGCGTCGAATTACTTCCTTTGCGCCGCCATTGTGGTCAGTGTTCATGTAGCCGAGCTCTACCGTAGCAATCGACTTTCGATCCTCGAGGGCTTACAACCGCAGGTCGCTCCCTGCGGTAATCTCGCTTCTTTTCGTTGCTCTCGATATATGACTGTTTTATTTTTAAATTGATTCATAGTTTTATCGTAATAATTTTGATTTGATCCATTTAAAATCTGTTTAGGGCATCTAGTGATTGATCTAAAAAGTCTGATTGGTTAATTCATCAAAAATCCTAATTAATCTCGTAATTAGGGTTAGATCAATTTTCGTCACTATTGATATAGTCATATTGCGAAGGTAATATCTTTAGATCCATAGATCCGATCAAGCTGATTCCTATTGTGTTAAATTCAAAATTGAATCTAGTTTCTACAGTTAAAATTTCACATCAATCCAACGGTGGGATCTTCGGTAATTACTGTTTTAGTGGACGTGTGCATCATTCTATTTTTGTCGAATCCGAATCAGTTAATTGGGGTGTTTCAAAAATAATCAAAAATTTGATTTTAGCTTCCACGCAATCATTCACCCCCCTTTGATTGCTAGTTTAATATATATCGATCCTACAGCAATCTAGTAAAAGCTAGGGTTCTTGGACTCAACTTGGGCTAGCATAATCTTTGGCGGCTGCAATCCAGTAAAAGCTAAAGCTATCAAACCAATTAAACCAACTAATCCAGTAAAAGCTACAACAATTCACATATCCATACAACATAGTCATTCATCAGCCAATCACAGATTCACAAACATCATTCATAAACTCAAAATGAGGATTATCAGCCAAGCATCATTCACTAAGTGCTAGGCAATCTCACCTTGGAGGGCAGTGACGTGGTCTTGTGCAGGAGGTCACTGAGGATCGAGGAGGTAGCCGAGGAGGAGGTCACCCGTGAGGGGACGTCACTGGGGAGGAGTTTGCCTAGGTCGCCCAAGGGGAGGAGGTAGCCAAGGTGGAGGTCGCTCACAAGGAGGAGGGTGATGGGGAGGAGGTCACTGGGAGGTCGCTGAGGAGTTGACCCAGGAGGACAATGCCGGGGGCTAGGGTTTGGGTAGACAAAACGCCTTGGGAGCAAAGGTCTACGCTACGAAACACGATTGGTATGTATATATAGTGGTCTCTACCATATCAGAGATGGTTCAGAGTTAGAACCGCTCTCAGAATGTGTAGACTTCAGATGATTAATGTGTAGACTTCACAGATGATTAGGCCAAGTTGATGAAACCGCATATAGGCAATCTCACCTTTTGAGACTTATCACAAATTACTTAGGCCAAGAACCATCTATGATGACGGTTTTCAACCAAGCATTATTTGTGTCTTCCCCCTGCATGACTCCTTACATTCCCGAACACGAACACAGATAGTTCCAACTTTACCACTTTGTCTTCTCCGGTGAAGTTGCAAATGGTGGACATTGGAATCCCTAATCCAGTTTTCTTTCAACCCTGAGGCTTGGAGGTGGATGATGGTGGAATGCATAGGCTGCCACGAACGGACTTAGTTTTCTCAAGAGTCCAAGAGAAAGAGCATGAAGAGTTTGCTCTTGCAATTGTGAACCTCATCTTCTAGATGATCAACTGAACTAGGCACTTCAAAACATTCAGGATCATGTGGAAGAAGTGCAAATGGTACGTGTATTATGCTGCAGTCCTCATCCCTTAGGAGTTAGTCTATTTCAGTTCAGCAATGCGCTTACTAGAGATATCATGGTACTCAACCAACCCCAGCAGTTGAATATGCAACACTCTTTTCACGTCATAAAACATGATGAGGGAATTAATTGGAAAACCTCTACCTTCACTCAAGTTGGATGGATTATGTTCTTAGGGTTTCCGCTGGATTATCTGAAATTTCATTATGTCTCTCATGTTGTTTCTTTGTTTGGGAAATGAATTCATTTGCATGAGAATGATAGAGTTAAAGGTAGAGTTTTGGCCAAAGTTTTAGTATAGGACACCATATCTATTCCTCGCAAAATAGTGATCAAAAGAGGTCACACTTCAGCATGCCAAAGAGTCTTGGACAGTGATGATTTACATTCTCAACACTAAGCTTGCAGGTGTTTTACCACCAGAAGAGGATGCTCCAATTTTCCCTAGAGGTGAGTTTCATCATCCAAAAAAGGCAGCATTACTAGAAGAGGCAGCATTTCCTTACAATGCTTCACCTATGGAAGCAGATCCACTACTACAGAACCGGCCTTCACAACCAATCTATCACAAGCGGTTAGGTGCGCACCGCTTGTGCTCTACGTGCCACAAGCGGTTCAGGCACCAAGTGAGGGGGTCTCTAGAAGCGGTTCTTGACACGAACCCTTCGAGTGCCATTCTAGAAGCGGTTCGTGTATAGAACCGCTTAGATCTGAGAAGCGGTTTGATACATGAACCGCTTCTATAGGTGAGGATCCGAAGTGTTCGATGTAGAACCGCTTGTAGAGACCCCTTCCCGCCCAACAAGATTTAAACCCCATCTTCCTCCCCGAGCTCGCCTCGACAGCAGTGGTGGGCCGAGAGCACAGTTCATGGGGAGGTGCCGCCAAAATTTTCAATTGAGGCTATTAGTCTCTAATTAATTGTTTCTAAGGTAAGTAACATGTTGTTGACATCCTTCTCACCTATATATTGATGTTTTTGTGCATTGGATGTTGAGAAATCATGTTTTGTTCTTGTGGGAATTGTTAGTGTTTCTGTTGTTGGCTTATTTTTTTGTTCTTAAGGTGATATATTGTTTGGTGTATGGAATGAAATGCAATAAATGTGAAACGATGAAAAATTACAAAGGTGGGGAAAAGGTAAAAAATAATTTTTATTTAGTAAAATTAAAATGCGGAATGATAGAAAAGGTTTGAATGAACATGTAACAATTAGTTAGTTTTATTTTAAAAAAATGCAGCAGGATTAGAAATAATTAGTTGGCTTTAGTTAAAAGAATGCAGAATGATTAAAAAATACAAAACTATTAGACATAGTTAGCTTTAATTAAATATTGTGATAGATGTTATTATTTTTATTGGTGTAGATGAACCGGCAATGGATGTACAATGCGGACCGTCGGTCAAGAGAGTTCAGAGATGGCATGAAGGAGTTTCGACGCCGCGCTGCATTTTTGACTCGTGAAGCTTCATACGTTGTCCGTGCGTAGATTGCAAGAATGAGAAGGAGCACTCCTAACGATGGATGGTTATGAGCCATGTGATCACGAGAGGTTTCATTACAAACTATACCGCTGGACCCACCATGGAGAAACAGAGGCGATTCGACAGAAGATGATGAAGAAGATGAAGAAGAGGAAGATAGAGCTAATAAGATGCCGGACACCACTCAATACGGGTCCGTGGAAGATACAATGACGAGTATGGCGATGATGAGTTAGATCGATGCTCCGTGATGTAGAGGAGAGTTCACAGAGGAAAGACAATACAAGAAGTTTCAGAGCATGGTAGAGGACCACAGAATCTGCTTTTGTACCCAAACAAATGGGATGTGGCCACAAAAAGTGCAGACTACACTAGAACTCATGCAATGGAAGGCCACAAACGGTGTGTCGACAAGGCATTCAATGGTTTGTTATCACTCGTAAAGAAGTTGCTTCCTAAGGTAACACTCTACCCTGAATCTCACGATGAAGCGAAGCGAGTCCTCCGCCCTTTAGGATTGCAAGTACGGAAGATACACGATGTCCTAACGATTGTATCCTCAGATCACAATGAGTATGCCGATTTGGAGGTTTGTCCAAGGTGCGAAGAATCCTCAGATAAGGTACAGCAGGACGATCCGTGAATTAGATGGGAATCGACGAAGAAGAGAACTCCACCAAAGTATTGTGGTATTTCCTGTGATCCCCTGCTGAAGCGCCTGCTTGTTAACGAAGGTCATGCCAAGATGACGCGTTGGCATGCGAAGAGCGTAAGGAAGACGGGATGTTTAGACACCCCGCAGATGGCTCGCGAGTGGAGGAAAGTAGATCGGCCATCCGAACTTTGCAAATGAGGTCGAAACATAAGGTTTGGGTTGAGCACCGATGGGATGAATCCTTTCGTTAGTTGAGCAAAGATCCATAGCACTGGCCGTGACGCTTTGCATCTATAACATTCCTCCATGGTGCAGGCATGAAGCGGAAGTACATCATGATGCCATTGTTGATCGAAGGCGAAGCAACCCGAAACGACATCGATGTTCACCAAGCCATTGGTTGAAGACCTTGTGAAGTTGTGGGAGGATGGTGTACGGGTTTGGGATGAGTACAAAGAGAGTATTTCAAATCTCAAGGCATTGTTGTTTGTAACAATCAACGATTGGCTGCTTTCTGTGAACTCGTCCTACCAAACTGTCAAAGGGTTTAAAGCTCGCACCAAAGGTATAGATGAAACGGATCGCATGTACCGAAAAACTCTCAAGTGTGTACATGGGCCACCGCAGTTTCTTCTGGCACTATGCTTTGAGGTGGAAAGGCAAGAATTTAATCTGGGAACAGAATTGTGTTAAGCCTCAAAGATCGTAATGGGCGACTTGTGTTTGCTATGGTAAAGGATCTGAAAGTAGTATTTGGGAAGGGTCTTGGAAGCATACCTATGCTTAACGAGGATGGTCATGCACCCACATGGAAGAAGAAATCAATATTTTGGGACTGCCAGATTAGGAAGTTTTGGAGGTTCAGTCACCGCTTGACTTCATGCACATCACGAAGAATGTTTGCTTGAACCTACTAGGCTACATAGATATGTATGGCAAATCGAAGATACACCGCAAGCTCGGAAGGACCTTGAAGACATGGAGGTGAGGAGTGACCTACATCCTAAAAACAAAGAAGGACAAAACAACTTTTTCTACATCCTACGAGCTACACTCCAAGCAAAGAAGAGAAAAAAGCATGATTGAGTGTTTGAACAAAGGTGAAGGTCCCTTCAATACTCCTCAAATGTGAAGAAACTCAGAAACACGAAGAGAACAAACTCCAAGGCCTAAAATCTCATGATCGCCTTGTGTTGATGACACAGCTGTTCTTGTAGTTGTTAGAGGTATACTACCCGAGTGGGTGCGGGGACAATCACAAAGCTATGTTCCTTCTGAACGCCATTTCGAGAAGGTTGTCGAACCATTTAAACCGCCTAAGTTGGAGGCCGATGTGGTACAAAGTTTGGTTAGCCTCGAAATGATCTTTCCTCCTGCATTCTTTGATATCATGGTTCATCTCACCGCTCACCTTGTCAAGGAGATAGGTATCCTCGACCGCAGTATTCCGCACAACATGTTCCTTTCGAGAGGTACATGAGTGTCCTCAAGAAGTACGTCCAGAATCGTTCAAGCGTCCGGAAGGTCATTGCCGAGGGCTACGGATTGAGGAGGTGATAGAGTTTTGTGTTGATTACATGAATGATCTAAATCCTATCGGCGTCCCCATATCACACACGAGGAGGCTACGGGTAAAGGGACAATAGGAAGGCAATCAGTTGCATGCAATGATCTTGTTGCATTCAAGCAAGCACATTTCACTGCTCAAGCAATCAACTATAGTCGCCCCTATGTCCTTCAAAGACAAGAGTGTCCTACGCCATGAAGTTCACAGGAAGACAGAGAGTTGGATAACCCCGAAGCACATGGATTCTTTTCTAAATTGCCATGTATACATCCTTGAGGAAGGGTCAAACGATGAACTATTGCAACGCTTGACTCGGGGACCATCACAAGAAATCGTGACATTCAAGGGGTATGAGATCAATGGTTACACATTCTACACCGATCCTGTGATAACAGGAGCACCAACTGTATCAGATGTGTCCAGATAGACGCCAAGACAACAAATGGCAAAGTTGGACACATATTATGGTTTCATAGAAGAAATATGGGAGTTTCGACTATGGACCTCTCAAGGTCCCTCTATTTAAGTGCCAATGGGTCAAGCCGACTCCAAACGGTGTGAAGGTCGACAAATACGGCATGACAACCGTGGATCTCACAGAAGTCGGCTATATAGCGCGAACCGCTTTGTTCTCGCGAACGATGTGATCCGTGTCTTCTATGTAATGGACATGTCAAGCAAACCTAAGAAGCGTAGGATAAGCAAAAGGTAATGTCAAAGCGACATGTGGTTCTCCAAGGCAAACGAAGGATTGTAGGAGTTGAGAACGCCACCGACGAGGAAGAGTATGGTCGATTCGACGAGCTCCTCCTTTTACAGCTTGATGTCGACATAAACGCCTCTGCGTGATGTTGATGACGATGCTTCTTACATACATCACGATCATAACGAAGGAACAATTGTAAAGACGAAGACTTAAGATGTACTACTTGTATACAAATTATTCCATATGATCATGTTGATATGTTGATGTTTAACATTGCTTGTATATAATTATTTATACAAATTTTAAAATGAAAACAAAGCCCTCAAAACCATTTGTACAAATTTTAAAATGAGAACAAAGCCTGAAAATTTATATCCACTCTATGAAAGGATGCAGAATTTTACCATACAAAGAGAAATTCAGCTTAGCATAGTTAGCTCATAAATTCCCATACACAAAACCCCAAAAGCAAAGCAGGAAATTTACAACATTACAATGATAGCTATATTAACTAAAAGGAGCAACATTACAATGATAGCTATATTAACTAATTTCTTTAGCATGTCCTCTACTCTTTCCATCCTTTCTTCTAGCTTTTTAATACTCTTGTTGTCATGGCAAGCGGGGATGTGCATCTCTCCTCTTATAGACACTAGTCATTGGATCTGTGAACTCTCCTTGGCAAAGAAATCTTCTTGTAATGTAGCAATTTGCATTGCAAGATTTTCAAGACTATGGTCGGCTTTATCATTAACCGCTAATACGGACATGTTGTGCCCTTCAAACAGAAAGAATGGAACGGAAGGTGAAAGTGAAAGACCATGTGGAGGTCTATCCTTGTGTGTGATGAGTAATTGACAAGATTTGAGATTGGATTGATTTGAAACTGAGTTTGATTTGAATTGGATCTTCAAATTGAAGCAATTTGAGTGTTGGTTGCTTTTCCTAGTGCTACCGCCTAGGGGTAGTAGCACGGATCATTTAGCATAATTATGATTGATTAATGATTTTGTTTGATGCAATGCACTCATGTGAGTGGTTGCATGGATTGATTTTGAGTCAAGTCGTGGACTTGTGCTCGGATCGTTGTTTGTTTATTCGTAGTGTGTTGCTCGAGGGCTAACGTGGTCGATGACGGACCGAACTAGGTTCATGGAGGAACCGAGGTTCGGACTAGGTTCAGAGAGGAATCGAGGTCCCGTGGTCGAGGATGTCATGCGGGACGCTCGGCTAGAGAACGGTGCACACGAAGGTCTGGTTAGTCACGTGAGTGCGGCAAAGCGGCAGACGCGTGCATGTGTGAATTTTGGGTTGTATGCATATATTGGGCCATGTGTTATTGGGCCAAGTGGATATGCATACATGTGTTAGGGTTTTGAGTTGTATAAAAACCCCGAAACCTAATCAATGAAATTGAGGCTTTTGGGCATGATGCCTGCTTTTGATGTGACGCTTGTTTTGCTTCGGCGAGAACTTTCTGGTGGCGTGAGTACGCGCGCGGAGGTCCTAGCACTGGCGCCGAGTGCTCCGGCGATCGAAGCGCCTTTGCGCCAAGCACCGGAAGGCCGAGTTGGTATGCGTGAAGAAAAATCAAGGAGTCGTCGGCCGACATGTCCTTGAATGACTACTAGATAATTCCTTGCATGAACGACTTGAAGATCGCTTGCATGCACCTGGCGGCGAAAAGGAAACGGCCGAGCACAGCAGCAACTTCGGCGCTACAGTACCCGCGTGCTACAGTAATCTCAATTGCTACAGTATTTTCGTTTATTTTTTTTCAGTTCTTCGCTTTGCATGCCTGTTTTTGATTTCAGATTGATTCACGTTTTCACCATGATAATTTTGATTTGATCCATCCAAAATATTGCTAGGGCATCTAGTAATTGATCTTAAAAGTTTGATTGGTTATTTCCTTGTAGATTTTGTTTAATCTCATAATTAGGGTTTGATCTATTCTCGTCATTATTTGATACAGTCAACTTGCGAAGGCTATAACTCTAGATCCGTATATCCGATTGAGGTGATTCTTGTTGCGTTAGTTTCGGATCTGAATCTAATTTATACAGTTAAAATTTCACGTCAATCCAACGGTTGGATCTTCAGGAATTACGATTTTGGTGAACGTCTGTTACTCTGTTTTTGTTGAAACCGAGAGCAATATTTCATAATTAATTTAGGGGGTTTTGTGAATCAAGAAAATTTTGATTTTATCTTCCGCTCAATCATTCACCCCCTCCGATTGTCGCCATCCGATCCTACAAGTGGTATCGAGCCGGTTTTGCTCTTCCATAGATCTTGATCGGTCTCGAGAGCCATGGCGATGCATAAGTATTCCACCAAGCCTCCAATTTTTGTGGTGTTGATTTTCCTTTTGGAAATCTCGGATGGAGTCATACATCACGCCCAGGCTTCCGATATGGCGAAGGTGAAGCTCCCATATGAGGTTCTCGCCGATGAGAACGCCACTACCGCAATATGGTCGACGTTGAGGCAAATGCTAAGGCAAGGAACATTCTCATACAGGACTCGACCGCAGTGAGTATGATCGATCTTCACTCGCGATCCACTCACGAGATTTGGGTGACCTCGATGCATACCATGAGGGCACTACCCAAATCAAGACCGTGAGGCAGATCAACACAAGCGTGAATACAACAAGTTTGAACAACACACGGTGAGAGTCTTGACGAGTGTTTTGGTCGATTTACTAAAATTTTGAGCGATCTCCGGGCGCTTGGTTGCACATACCCCGACTCGGATAATGCTCGCACTTCTTGACCGCACTCGATCTTCGTGTTTGGGAAATGAAAGTGACCACCATCAAGGATACTACCGACTTGTCGACCTTGACTCTTGACAGCTTTATTCCCGACTCAAGACTCATGAGATCGACGCCGCTCTCGCGAAGACGAAATCACGATCGATGGCCTTGGTCACCGATCCCATTGATCTTCTCTTGATTCTTCTGTGGATTTTCCCTATCTACACTTTGCGAGCTAAGCGATGACCAATCGACAAGTTTCAAACCGAGCTTGCTCTTTTAGTCTGCAAGTTTTCACGCCTACAAAAGGGTGAGAGAGAGGAAGAGAGGTGGGATCACCGCTTCAATGTGGCGGCCCCAACCACATTCGAGCTTAATTGTCCTAAATCGAGAAGGGCAAGAACGACTCAAGTGGTTCGGCAAGAACGACTACACCGACAAGAACCGCAACAAGAAGCCTCCAGTTCATGAGCCGGCCAAGACGAGAAGAAGTACCGCAACTCTCGAAGAACAAGAAGCTCTTCCATCACCTCGCCGCCTCGACGACATCAGCCTCTCCGACACGGAGACATGGAGCGACGAAGGCGAGGATGATCCGCAAGAGAAGAAAGGCGGCGGCGATTTTTCTCGACATGTGCTTCATGGCAAACACCAACGACATCAACGACTCAGAGCTCTACAATGACTTCGGACGAGGTACCTTCCTATGACCAAATTTCAATGAAGCTTTTTGCAAATTAGGAAAATTTCATGCTAGAGCTAGAGCTAGGGTTACTGAGTTAGAGAAGGAAGTAGATACCTTGTCTCGGAGTTAGCTTCACTTAAATCATGTTCCTCCCGAGACTCGATAGTTGTACTCTCGTGATGCTTTGCTTGTGGAGTTGGAGAACCTAAGAACCCCGCATGATAGTGTGGTTTCGATCTTGAGGCTCTTAGGTCGAAGGATGCTAGCACATGTTCTATTGATCCTATTCCTATTGATGCTAGTTTTCTTCATACTCACACAACCGATCTTGTGAAAATTGCCCTAAGCTACTTGTGAAATTGATGCCATGAGTTGTCACCTTAGGAAGCTCGCTAGAAATGATGAACTTGAATTGCATGCTTCTAAGGACCCAAATACTCATGTGAGGGTCAGAAGCAACTAAAACTTGATAATGAAGTTTTGAATACCAAGTGTGATCAACTTGCTAAGGACTTACTAGTTAAGTCAAATAATGGTTGCTTGTCTTGTGTATTGGGGTTGAGGATGACGTTGATAAGGTCCACGCAGAGCTTAGGAAGAAGTTAGATGCCCAGTTGGTAGAATTAGAGATGCTTCTTGTGCTTCCTGTGAGTCTCTCAAAATTGAGGCACTGTATAGGGAAAAATATGCACACTGCTCGATCCTCTTCTTCCGCTCTTCTTCTACTCCTTCCCTTGCTCTTCATCGCCTCACTTTTCCGAGAGTGTCAAGATCTTATGAGCACTCTTGAGAAATTTGTTGGAGGTAAGAAGAAACTCAATCTCATTCTAGACCACCCAAAATTAGCGATTCAATCAAGGTCTAGGATTTGATTACTTGAGCACGCAGGCGCATCCGCCTTCAGTTATGCGTGCCTCCAAGAGTGGAGAGATAGTGGTAGCTCCTGTGGTGAGTACCACTGTTTAGGTCTCGCCGGGTTGTCCATGGGACTTCTCGAGCGTATGGGTGCTTCTCTGTCACTTCTACCTCTAGCAAGGTGAAGTATTCATGCACCTTCCGAAGAAGGATGGTCACCTAGTAGATTTGCTTTTAGACGCCAAGATCACCAGCGTGAGTGTGTTGTGCTCTTAGGGGTATTCGTGGTCATCCCGGACTCGAGTGCTCCTAAGGCGACATCGCTACTAGACAGTCGAGAGTCACTGCTTAAGCGGCGCCCAGACTCGGTTTTCATGCGCTTCAATTGAGTTTTAGTCCCGGAGTTGCTCGTGGTCGATCTTTCCACCGCCCTCATGATATTCCTCGTTTTTCCCATCGAGGTAGATATCGGCGTGAGGTGTTTTCTGGTAGGAGATTTGGGCAGACCTCGTTGGGATGGTCCGCCTTTGCACCACGGGGCCAAACCAAGAATACTCCTACATCTTCTACTAGAGTTGATTCTTCCGATCTTGTGAGAGTCGAGCATCGAGAGACACTAGAGTCCGCCTTCTTCCTCTGTGGGTCGGTACTTTGAGACGTCGTGTGATTCAAGATTGGGTTCCTGTGTCCTCACTTTATCCCAAAGATCGAGTCTTCTTTTCTCTTTGACTTGATCAGTTCATCGGATGGGGAAGGAGATGTTTGGATTGTTGACTCGGTTGTTCTCGCCATATGACCGGAGACTCTCGGTGGTTTTCTTCCTAGTCCGAGCCCCGTGATGAGTTGATCACTTTTGGGGATGCTTCTTCGTAGAGTCATTGCTAAAGGTACCGCTCGCATTAATGAAAATTTTATTCTTAAGGACGTTGTTTTAGTGAGTAAGCTGCAATATAATTTGCTTTCCGCTTTCGCCTTATTGATGACTCTTTCGAGGTAAGCTTTAAGAGCAATGCTTGTAGAATCCTCGATTCATCGGGAGAGTTAGTTTGGGATTTCTAGATTTAGGAGGGTCTTTCGTGCTGATTTTTCTGCTTTTCCGGAGACTCTCTCGGTGTTTGATTGCTTCGAGTCCCGTGATCTCTCCTTCCGCATAGGAGACTTGGTCACATTGGTTTTGATCATTTGACCAGAGTTAGCAACCGCGATCTTATTCGTGGTTTGCCCAAACTCAAGATGGTCAAAGACTTAGTTTGCTCTCCCCACGACATGGCAAAATGGTTATCGCTTTCATCCTCCATCACCATAGTGATGATCGATGCACCAGACGCTTTTACACATGGACACTGTTGGTCCAAATAGAGTGCAACAACAGGAGGGAAGTGGTATGTCCTTGTCATTGTTGATGATTTTTCGAGGTATTCTTGGGTATTTTCATGGCCTCGAAGGATGAGACTTTTTCTCACTTTAGGGATTGGTTAGTAGGTTGTCTATTGAGCTCCCTGTGCATTACGAGCTATACGCAGTGATAATGGCACCGAGTTCAAGAATTCCTACTTTGAGAGTTTCGTGTGGAGTCCGGGTTAGAGATCGCCTCTCCTCTCCATACATCCTCAAAGAAATGGCGAGTGGAAAGGAAGAATAGGACCTGGTTGAGATGGCCAGACGATGCTAGATGAGTACAAGACTCTAGGAAGTTTTAATGAGGCTATAGCTACCGCTTGTCATGTTTCCAATCGCGTTTTCTTGAGAGCACATTTGCATCGCACTTCTTATGAGTTGAGGTATGGGCGAAAGCCGGTGTTTCTCATTTTCGTGTTTTGGTTGCAAGTGTTTCATCTTGAAGTCCGTAACCTAGATAAGTTTGAGTCTCGTTCTTCTGATGGTATTTTTCTAGGTTACTCGACTTCTTCTCGTAGCTATAGGGTCTGGAATTGAGATGCGAATAGGATCATAGAGACCTGTGACGTGACCTTTGATGAGGCTAGCCCAGAGCTAGACCCGATATTTCGTGCTCTTCTTATCCCTCCGAGACCATCTTTGTAGAGGATGAGGATGATGGAGATGATGGTGTTCCACCCGATCCAGCTCCTCTACACCGAGGTGCCTCCTGCTTCCATTTCTCGCACCTCAGGGAGACCAACCCTTGCCTTCGGATTTTTCTTCAGAGAGTGGCTCTGTTCCTACCTCTTCTCCTCAAGAGGTAGAGGCCACTTCGCTTCGGGTCCTCCACGACACATTCAGCGTTCTCATCCACCGAAAGCAGATCATTGGTGATCTATTTGAGCGTGTTACGCTCAAAATCAGCTTATCTTCTTTTCGCCTTTGTTGCCTCTTTTGAGCCAAAGGATGTTACTCATGCATTATCCGATGAATCATGGATTAATGCTATGCATGAGGAACCGGAAAACTTTGAGAGGAACAAAGTTTGGCAGCTTGTAGAGCCCCCATCCGTCATAATGTCATTGGGACCAAGTGGGTGTTCAAAAACAAGCAGAGTGAGGATGGGGTTGTCGTCGCAACAAGGCTAGGCTAGTTGCACAGGCTTCACTCAAAGTTGAGGGTCTTGACTTTGAGGAGACCTTTGCCCTCAGAGCTAGACTAGAGGCAATTAGAATCTCGCTTGCATTCTCTGCATCCCAAGGCTTCAAGCTTTATCAAATGGATGTCAAGAGTGCATTTCTCAATGGCTTCATTGAGGAAGAGGTGTATGTCAAGCAACCTCGAGATTTGAGAACCCCAAACACCAACCATGTCTACAAGCTTTCCAAAGCCTTGTATGGACTTAAGCAGCCCCTAGAGCTTGGTATGAGAGGCTTAAGTCCTATCTTCTCACCATGGTTTCAAAATGGGTATAGTAGACAAAACTCTATTCATCGACACACGTGATTCTCATTTTCTTCTCGCCTGCATTTATGTGGACGATATTATCTTTGTGGCTCATCTCAGTCTCTTGTGTCTCATTTTTCCGAGGTGATGAGCACAGAATTTGAGATGAGTATGATGGGTGAGTTGAGCTACTTTCTGGCTTCCAAATCAAGCTGACTCGGAGGGTACTTTTTCGCACCAAGGTAAGTATACTCTGGACCTCCCGAGGCGGTTTGATATGTCCGATGGAAAGCCTTTGATGACTCCTATGGCCACCATTGTCCTTGAGCCCGATGAGGATGGTGAGCCCGCTGATCAAAAGGAGTTTTGAGTATGATTGGCTCTTCTTGTATCTTCTCCTCATGTGTAGGGACATACACTTTGTCAGGTGTATGTGTGCTCGCCAGCTTCTCCTCGCGTCTCTCATCGCCAAAGTGGTGAAGCGATCTTTAGGTACCTTCGAGCTACCATTGATTATGGTATTTGGTACTCTTCTTCCTCTTGTCTATCCCTTAGAGCCTTTTCCGATCTTCGACTTTGCTTGTCAGAGGATAGATAGGAAGAGCACTTCGGCACTTGCCAATTCATTGGTACTTCTCTTGTTTCTTGGTCATCTAAGAAGCGATCCGAGTCGCATACAATCACCGCCGAGGCCGAGTATGTTGTCGCAGCCAGGCTGTTTGAGCTGTGCTCTCGATGAGATCGACCTTGCGGGACTTTGGGTTAGAGATAAAGAGT
This sequence comes from Guadua angustifolia, assembly GCA_036346375.1. Lineage (NCBI taxonomy): Eukaryota > Viridiplantae > Streptophyta > Magnoliopsida > Poales > Poaceae > Guadua > Guadua angustifolia. The sequence goes on along the minus strand of CM070504.1, from coordinate 62,586,778 downwards.
GTTCCACTTTTCTCGTGATAACACTTCGCTATTTGCATTGCCAAGAACCCAAAGCAAAGACTTTACTCAAGCACATTGATATTAGATATCACTTCCTTAGAGACCATGTGGAGAAAGGAGACATAGTGCTTCAGCCAGGAGAGTGACCACCGCTGGGCGATATCTTTACCAAGCCTTTGGATAGCTCTAGGTTTGTTGCCTTGAGGAGTGAGCTTGAGTTGTGTGCCCTTACGGCCTCTCGTGTGGGGAGCCGATCTCAGATATTATGTATTATATTTTATTTCAGTTTTTCCTTTTGTATTGCTCTGGGTGCTTATGGGTTTTATTCCTTAGAGTTCGAGTTCACTTCACCTAGACTTGTGCATGCCTCGGCATGGTCCTCTCATCTTATGCTTTAGGATGCTATTCTCTTCTTCTTCTCGGTTGAGCTCACTCACGCCTTGTAGGTCTAGCAGTGTTGGGCCCCCGGTAGACAGTGGTCTGTGTTTGCTCCTCGGCCGAGTTTGAGAGCTAGCTTTCCTTTGTCATCATTGGGGAAGATGAGAGCGAGTTTGAGTCAGTAGTGTTCTCTACCATCTTTTCTATACTCTATAGCCACCCAGTCATAGCTTGACTTCTTCCTCCATTCTGTGTTTCTCGCTTTAATTGAGTTCTTTTCGATCTTTCTTGAGCTTAATCTTGCTAATAACTCAATTTGAACCAGATTTGTGCTTAAAATGAAATCACATGTTGAGGGGGAGTTTAAAAATCTGTCTCATACATTGCATATAGACTTGATTTTTCATTTTATGAGCTTTGTCTATTATGCACATGATCCATGTTTCATTTTATACACCATGCTATATTATGAAGAAAATTACTTGCTTAGATATGTCCAAGTTCATTTATCTTGCTAAGCTTATAAAAATTGAAAAATGAGCGTTAAAAGAAAAACTTGATAAAATATGTTATGCTTACTTGCTAAGTTTCTTCTCTAGGTGTATTTGCCATGATTTGTGAAATTTCGAATTCTTTAGAGTCCCTATAGCAACTTGGGTGAATCTTGTTTGATCCATACTTGAGTCCTTCACTAGCTTAACATGAAAATGCTAAAATGAAAGTGAAGCAAAATTGACTTTTTTGCAAGATAGACTCAACACCTCACATTCACAAGACGGCTTCTCATTGCACTTGAGATGAACTTGGAATGTGTTGTGTATGACCAAGATCATTCTCTTAAGAGTCCCTCTTGAGATGATCGATTATGGCTTGAGTCAATTGCTTTAAAAATACAAAAAAAACATATGTGGGTAAAGAATGCAAATAGTGTCAAACATTTGCACCCGCTATGTCTTTCAAAGATTCAAAGAAAAATTTGCATACAATGAAAAAAAGGCTCAAGGACCTTGTGTGTACTTCTAGATTCCCCAAAGTGTTGAGTAGGTTGAACTCTAGGTTTTCCATTTGATCCTTTGAATGGCTTTGCTTCTAGTTTTGAACCTAATGACAAGTGTTGCTCATGTTCAATCATGCTAAAAATGACATGGTTTTAATTAAATCTTGCTAGCAAAATGATTATTTGCACTTGGACATGCCTTAGCTTAGTCTATTTTTTGCCATAACTTAACTTGGTGTCATAACTTGTCTTGTTGATCACATGGATAATCTTCAAAGCTCCCTTAGGCTGCATGACTTGCATAAAAACAACAAAAAAGGGGAGAAAAGAAAATGTCACCTTGATGCCTATATTGTCAAAAGGGGAGAAATCGAGAAAAGGCATCATTTTGCACTTGATTCTTCTTTCTTATGATCTTTGTTAATCTTTGCTATCGCTCATAGATCAAAAGCTGCCAATTTGGTCATGTTCTTCAAATCTATTTCTTTGATCAAGTTTGGCTTTGCATTCAAATTGCTTTCTTTTCTTTCTTCAAACTCAATACTTATGCCTTTTCATGTGTTTGTCAATATACTCATCAAGGGGAGATTGAAAGACCATGTGGAGGTCTATCCTGTGTGTGATGAGTAATTGACAAGATTTGAGATTGGATTGATTTGAAACTGAGTTTGATTTGAATTGATCTTCAAATTGAAGCAATTTGAGTGTTGGTTGTTTTTCCTAGTGCTACCGCCTAGGGGTAGTAGCACCGGATCATTTAGCATAATTATGATTGATTAATGATTTTGTTTGATACAATGCACTCATGTGAGTGGTTGCATGGATTGACTTTGAGTCAAGTCGTGGACTTGTGCTCGGATCGTTGTTTGTTTATTCGTGTGCGTGTGTTGCTCGAGGGCTTAACGTGGTCGATGACGGACCGAACTAGGTTCATGGAGGAACCGAGGTTCGGACTAGGTTCAGAGAGGAATCGAGGTCCCGTGGTCGAGGATGTCATGCGGACGTTCGCCAGAGAACGGTGCACACGAAGGTGGTTAGTCACGTGAGTGCGGCAAAGGGCCTGACGCTGCATGTGTGATTTTGGGTTGTATGCATATATTGGGCCATGTGTTATTGGGCCAAGTGGATATGCATACATGTGTTAGGGTTTTGAGTTGTATAAAAACCCTGGAAACCTAATCAATGAAATTGAGGCTTTTGGGCGGCGGCAGCCGTTTTTGATGCGACGCTTGTTTTGCTTCCGGCGAGAACTTTCCTGGTGGCGTGAGTACCGGCGGCGGGAGGTCCTAGCACCTGGCGTCGAGTGCTCCTGGCGACTGCAAGCGTCTTGCATCAAGACTGGAAGGCCGAAGCGGCGTGAAGAAAAATCAAGGAGTCGTGCTGGACATGTCCTTGAATGACTACTAGATAATTCCCTTGCATGAACGACTTGAAGATCGCTTGCATGCACCTGGCGGCGAAAAGGAAACGGCCGAGCACAGCAGCAACTTCGGCGCTACAGTACCCGCGTGCTACAGTAATCTCAATTGCTACAGTATTTTCGTTTATTTTTTTCAGTTCTCCGCTTTGCATGCCTGTTTTTGATTTCAGATTGATTCACGTTTTCACCATGATAATTTTGATTTGATCCATCCAAAATATTGCTAGGGCATCTAGTAATTGATCTTAAAAGTTTGATTGGTTATTTCCTTGTAGATTTTGTTTAATCTCATAATTAGGGTTTGATCTATTCTCGTCATTATTTGATACAGTCAACTTGCGAAGGCTATAACTCTAGATCCGTATATCCGATTGAGGTGATTCTTGTTGCGTTAGTTTCGGATCTGAATCTAATTTATACAGTTAAAATTTCACGTCAATCCAACGGTTGGATCTTCAGGAATTACGATTTTGGTGAACGTCTGTTACTCTGTTTTTGTTGAAACCGAGAGCAATATTTCATAATTAATTTAGGGGGTTTTGTGAATCAAGAAAATTTTGATTTTATCTTCCGCTCAATCATTCACCCCCCCTCTGATTGTCGCCATCCGATCCTACAGAAAGTCAAGGAATATGAACAAATGAATAACTTCAAAAACTTACCGACATATTCGAACACTTCATGAACACTCGGGATGGATTCTTGGATGTATGGGAGGTGAACACATTTACAGGATCTCCGCATCGAGGACACGATAGCTTCATCCGCAATGCCTCTAGTTGTCTCTTCGTCTCGCCATTTGATGAAGCCGCCGACATGAATTAATAGCTTCAAAGAGTGAAACAAATTACCATCAACAATATTTTTCATTACTCCAACATGAACATATCAACAAAACTCCTTGTGGGCATTTCACGAACACCTTGTGGGCATGAAAACAGAGAGCAGGAGGGAGCGACAGAGAGGAGGCGCCGGACGAGAAAATTTGAAGGTGTGGGAGAGTGCATGGGACTTAGAGAATTTAAAGCTCTACCCACTTTCTACAAGCGGTTAGTAAGAACAGCTAGAAAGTACCATCTACAAGCGGTTGGTATTACGAACCGCTTGTCGAAGGGTCTATACAAGCGATTCAGATACCAACCGCTTGTAGAGGTATTTCTACAAGCGGTTCTTACTAACAACCCTATTTATGCTCGCTTGTAGTCATTGCCGGTTAGGAAAGTCAAGCCTCGTGGTCAAAATCGAGAGAAGCATCAGAGAAAATGCCGCACAAGAAAAAAAAAGAATGGCAAGGGCGCGAGCGGGTTCGAACCGGTGGACGAGCCCAAGACACTCAAACGCCACGCTAGCCGAGGGGAGGAAGAGACCTTATCGAACGATATGGGCACCGTATTGTTTTTAATATTACGCTGTCAAGACTTTTACAAGCGGTTGGTATTACGAACCGCTTGTAGAAGGGTAACTCACAAGCGTTCGTAATACCAACCGCTTGATAGGGCCTTTCCCACTCCTCGCCATTCATAAGTTCTACAAGCGGTTAGTAATATTAACCGCTTGTAGAAGTCTCTTCAAGCGGCTGATAATACCAACCGCTAGAGAAACTTCTACAAGCGGTTGTTATTATTAACCGCTTAGAAGTGGGTGCCCTATATAAAGTCAATACTCCCCGCCTTCCTCACACCCCAAATTTTCTAAGTCCCCTTCCTCACACCCCAAATTTTCAAGTCTCAAGCCGCCGCCTGCCGAGAGCCCGCCCGACGCCACCTCGCCAGATCCGCCACCTCGCCATCGCCTCTCACCGCTCGACGCCTGCCATTCCACCGGGAGGACCGAGGGTAGACAAGACGCCTCCTCCTCCTCTCTAATCCCACCGCCTGCAAGGTGTTCATTTAAATGTCCGAGGAGCGGTCCCATTAGGTCGGGCGCTAGGGTCTGGAGCAAGAAGAAGGAGAGAGGAGGAAGAAGGAGGGAGGAGGAGGAAGGGCTGGTTTGGATGATTTTGACTTTGTGTGGTTTGCTCTGCTTGGGAAGAATCGAGCCGTGCAAGGTCGGTGTTGGCCTTGGGTGGATTTGGGGAAATACAAAGAAGATATGGTGTTGTTGGAGGTTGCGGATATACTCCTTGGATCGTATAAAATCAAAATATATTTGAGCTAAGATATGGTGCTGGCCTTGGGTGGATTTGAGGAAATACAGCAAGATACTGAATGCCATGCAGTATATATATGTATAAAATCAAAATATATTTGAGCTAAGATAGTATTGCTGTTAGCATTACCATCAGGTGATTCATTAACATGTTTCATAAATATAGATGACTATGTTGTTGTTGTTGTCTGATGTGCACGTTGTAATGATTTGCTTGGTTCCACATGCTATTTTATTACGATTCTCCAAGACTCTTTGTGCTGATATGAAGAATTGCAATGGAAATTTCTGTTCTTAAAGCCTTTCTGCAAGTTCTTCTTTCATGTTGTTTTAAAATATATGCTCTTCATTTTACTACTTATCGCCTTTGAGTCGGTTTATTTCAAGAGAAAAATAGTCATTTTCAAAGTGAGATGTGAAGTAGAATCAGGAAAATATTTATGCCCCGGGACGTAATCACAATCTATCCTTTATTCCGATTGAGGTTTGGTCGATGAAGATAAGGACTTCAAGATCAATTTATTCCAGATTCACCATGTCAATTTGATGAACAATTGTGCCATGGTACGCTGTGCCGTCAATCCTGCACAGATTTTCTCCATCCTGCCGCCACTCGATGTCGCTGATGGGCTCGCAACGGCCGGCAACGCAACGCTACGCCGGGCCGTGGCGAGCCCATCGACATTAGGTGCCGCTGAGAAGGTCTTGTCTAGATTTTGATCAAGACCGCTATTCCAAAAGCATGGTCGCCCAGAAAGCATACGATACACTCCGTGGAGAAGGCCACGAGGTGACGTGGCTTGGTTGATAAGGAACCGACGCTCTCGCTTTTTGGTGTAATAGACTATTAACATTCTAGTCGTGATTTATAACCTTATTTCATTTTTTTTAAAATCATATTAGTGTGGAATAAGAATGATTCGTTATTTTTTATTCAAAGAAATAAGTATACGTGAATTGTCAATTGTATATGTATCATGTGAAATATGTAAGTCTATGTGAAATGTGTAAGTATATGTGAATTGTCAATTGTATATGTATCATGTGAAATGTGTAAGTCTATGTGAAATGTGTAAGTATATGTGAAATGTATAAGTATATGTGAATTGTCAATTGTATATGTATCATGTGAAATGTGTAAGTCTATGTGAAATGTGTAAGTATATGTGAAATGTACAAGTATATGTGAATTGTCAATTGTATATGTATCATGTGAAATGTGTAAGTCTATGTGAAATGTGTAAGTATATGTGAAATGTATAAGTATATGTGAATTGTCAATTGTATATGTATCATGTGAAATGTGTAAGTCTATGTGAAATGTATAAGTATATGATTGCATGCGTAAAGTAACCCAAGGAATGTGATCTCATCAGCACAAACCTGTTCTCGCCGATCTTAAACTATGCTTTCAAACTCAAATTGTTCTCAACAATCTTGTCTTCATATATAATCTAAGCCTCGAGATTTTCTACTCTAGATGGCGACACCAAGACGTGGTGACCGGAATACGATGAAGCGGAAAATCTGTTGTTCGAGACCATTATACTGGGTAGCGTCTTAGCCAATGAGGCCGTTATCACCGATGCGGAAAATCACGATGGTGCTATCGACGCTGCCGATGAGGCCGTTAACACCGGTACCGAGGTATACTCTTACCCATTATAAATTCACCGTAAACATTTAATTATTCTAAAATCATTCATATTATATGTGTTTGTGTATCCAGCCCGGAACCTCATCGCCACCCGGTCCGGAATGAACCGAGGACCTAACAAGAAGCCTTCGACAAAGCACGTGATAACAAAAGTCGCAACGACGGAGTCTGCTAGCCCCGGATTCAGCAATTGGGCCTTTCAACAACGCTATGCTACCACGTGAGGGATCACGCCCCAATCAAGATCCGTAAATGGGTAGAAGTCCCCGCAGACTACCAAGGAACGGCTCTGGAATGATATAAAGGAAAATTTCACTTTTCCGTAAGGGTACGAACAGAAGGCCAAGGGATGGGCTTTGAAGAAGATGGCAACTTCCTTTCAAAGAAGGAAGTCGCCCTCACCCGCAAGTACATCGACAAAGGAGAAAGGCCGACTTCAATAAATTTCCTAAGTTGGCCGATCATTGGGATGCTTTCGAGGAGTACAAGTCGCTTGATGCGTGACAGCCGCGAGAGAGAAAAACAAGGTGAATGCACGAAGAAGAAATACCACCACCATCTCGGGACGGTGGTTACATCAAGGTCGCAAAGAAATGGGACAAGCGGAAGATGAACTTCGCAACACGATATTACACCTGAAATCGAGAATTGGGAGCCCGCATGCGCAATTGGTTATTGGGTCACGGGCAGCCTTTGCCGATGACAGTAGCTTGGTGATGGCACCGATACCCAAGAAGTTGGCGAAAGGATTGTAGAAGCCATCGGCGACTTCGGGCCAGATCCTTGCTGACGGACAGGGAGAATGACAAGCTAACATATGCCCTTCAAAACCCTGAGCACCCGGGACGGACACGAGGTTTCGGGAAGGTGCCATGGAGGCACGGCTTTGCCAAAGACTCAAGCACTTACAGGAGTCGGAAAAGAAGCAAGAGGAGAGATCAGGGTAGAGTGAGCCGATTGGAGGAAGAGCTTAGAGCTACGAAGGCTTCCATCGATGTCCTGGTCACGCAAAAAGTGTCCGAAGCAATGAGCCAGCTTCAGGGAGCACTACGTTCGACCAATGTTCAGCGGCGCCGAATCCATGATCATCCGATCGCGCTAAAGAGCGATTAAGATCCGCCGTGGCCCTCAGAGCGACCGCAGTTCGCTCATCCGTGGGACAAGATCAAGGTTCGCCGCGGCACGAGCGAACACATTGATATGCGTAACCTCTCCTTCAAGGTGGCTTACGGCATGGCTTATCCGGTGGAGGCGGGCCAGACATTCCACTGCAACCAGATACCCGTCGGATACTCGAAGGTCACGGTGGAAGAGGTGGTGGGGGGCTTCGAAGATCTCATTCTCGATATTCCTAAGGGCGACGAGGTGACCATCCTTGGACAGGCCCTCCATGGCACATTCATCCTATAGCGCAAAAAGTACATCATATTTCCAGATGGTGTGGAGGTTATATCTCCAAAGAAGAGAGGCCCCGCATTTGAACCACCACGTGAGCAAGCACGCCTCCACATCGACAACCCACGACTCTCGGCGTCGCAGACGCAATGCTTCCCGGTGGTCGAGTGCCACGCCTCCACCACCCCCTCCACAAAGAAGCCCGACGCCGCCACCGCCACCGCCGAAAGTAAGAAGCACCCAACATCTCCAAATACCACGCCCAAAGATCTCCCGAGGAAGAAGCTCGATGTCGGGAGGGATCCGACTAGCACCTCCTCCCACGAAATCGGCATCCGGCAGACCAGAGAATGTCAAAGCAACCGCTAAAGAGGCCATATGATCTCGATCATGAGGAGCTAGCTGATCCAGAAGACGAAAATGGCGGCTTCTTATGCCAAAGAAGCCGAGCCCAAGCTTAAAATAGATAAAAAAGCGTGAAGCACTTTCAATCATGCGAACGCAACGCCGCCCTGTGATGAGCGACTACAAAAGGACAATAAGAAAGGCTACAGTGCAAAATACACGGGCTCCTTCGGCGGGAAAGAAGAAGAAAGTGGAAGATCAGCAGAGTGCTGAGGACTTGAGGAAAATGGCATTCCTGAAGGAGGCGGCACTCAAATCATTAGACCAGGATCTTCCAATGGCACCAACCAAATGGAAGTATGAGTTGGGCAAACCGCTAATTGATCCAAAGGATATAAAAGATCTCCCAACCAAGATGCGTCAAATGCATGAATGGTATATGGAAAGGGCATCTAAAGGAGAGCAAATGTTCCTCCTCCGCTTCCAAGATGAGTATTTCTTCATGAGAACAACACGTAACTATGGTCGAATTGATGACTTGTACCATGTGTACCAAGGAGACGAGGTCAACGTGTCTTTCATGTCCCGCCGGTGTCTGTAAGTGTCGATCTACTAAGTTTACCGCTTGCTTCCTCTCGCACCACAAAATTGAAAATCTAATTAACTTAGTTATCCCTTCTTATGTAGAATGGAGATACAACGATGTACAAGATCGGGCAAATGTAACGCTGGCTTCATCGACCCGTAGATTGTCAACGAGAAAGTCCGGTCATACGACATGCAAAAATCGAACATTAAGGCATACCTTTTGCATGCATCGTTGAAACAAAGACTACAAACCGTACATATACGCCCTTCAACTTCAAGTACGTGTTCTCACAAACCTCTTGTTCTTGTATTTCTTAAGCCATTGATAGTACGAGTAGCTACTTACGCATATGTTGCAATATACGAATAGGTTTCATCGATCCTTCTAGTCATCGAGCTTGACAACAAAGCAGGATTACAGCTTTATGACTCAAGAAGGAATCCGGTCCAAAAATACCAATGGTTCATTAACATCCTTAACAAGACATTTGCAAAGTTTAAGAAGAAGCAAAAAGGAGAATTCGAGAAAGAATTGAAGTCATAGTAAGCACTCGTGCACGCATTACAAAAACTATTATTAATATACATCGCCATATCGCTTCTTCATCCGATATTCAAATTTCTCCCCCTGAAGGTTAAACGCCGACTACCGAAACAACTTATGTGGCTACTACGTGTTCCACTATATTCAAAGTTTTATCCATGGCGGCATTTAGCCGAACATTATGCCAAGGTTCAGATATGCATGTCAATTTGTTAGCTACAACTTACATTTTAATTAATTGCATGTGATCGGATATTAATATACTTCCCGCTTAATTAATTGTCACCTAACATCGATGAGCACGTTAACGTGTTCCGCCTCACCAAAAGCGCGCGACTCCAAGAACAATTCATCGGCTTCATTGTCGACGAGGTTGTATCTCGAAATGGCGAAGTTCCACGTAAGCTTTCCGAGTTGAACACCGATGAACTGCCGACGACATCCACATCGACCAAGGACAAAAAGAGTGACGATGCAAGAAATGAGTTCGATAATCATTTTTTCATCATTCAAAATTGTAAACGTTGGTTGCGTCTATGTACTTGTCCATTTTTACACTATTAAGTTCGTTTTTTTAGTGTAGTGAGCTAGCTAGCTTGTGAACATGTGTATGAGTATGCATATGCAATATATATTTAATTGTGCAAAAACTCCTCCCTCATATTTAATTTTATGGTCAAAAACGATATACAAAAACACTCAGAAGAACATATTCTAAAATACATATAATCGAAAACTCTCTCCACAAGAGGTTGGTGACTCCAACCGCTTGTAGAGTGTCGCTCTCACAAGCGGTTGGTAAGACTAACCGCTCGATATCCTTCTCACAAGCGGTTTGTAAGACTAACCGCTTCGATATCCTTCTCCCCAAGCGTTTGTAAACGAACCGCCAGGAGTTCCCCACGTGGCGGCTCCATCGCCCTCCCGAACACCTTCCCAACCGCTTCGTGCCACAACAAGCAGTTGAAAGAATCGCCAGATACCCGACGGTATCACACGCTTGATTTAGAAGCGGTTATAAAACCGCTTCTAAAGGGGGTTACGAACCGCTACTAGTAGTCGGTTCTGTAGTGCAAGTTTGGGACAATTGGCCTCAACCTCAACAAAATGTTAATCCTGAGAATGCTATCATGTTAGAAATACAACAACAACAACAATCTTAGTCAATCACTTCTAGAATTAATTATGCTATGTCATCGAATGATAGAGTCTTCTCCAGATTTGGAGATTTATTTTCCTGAGGTTGTTTCTCCAAGCAGTAATGAAGGGAGTCTAGCTATTATTCCAACTCAGTCTCAATCACCAGAGATTTTAGAACCAATGAGTCTACTAGGCCAGTTTGATTTTTAAGCTATCAAAGAAATGTGGAATAAAATTCCACTATATCAGCAAGACTCAATTATTGAGTGAGCTCCAATTACAGCTTTACGTGGTTTACTTCCTCTACAAATGGTGAAAACTGATTTGATACTTCTGAGAGAAAAATGACCTGGAGTAAGCTATTTGATAACCCACTTCTAGAGGAACCTACAAGTGCAGTCTTTGATGACTTGAACTTAAATGAAAGCCTAGCTATAATTCCTTACTCTACACCTGTTTTAGCTCTGCCTGTTAATGAAAATAGTAGCAAGTATCCCAAAAAGGCCAACGGTCCACGTAAGAAGAAAGACAGAATCCCTATTGCAATGACCTCCCTTCGTAGAAGTCTCAAAATAAAGGCCAAGGGTCTAAGCAACTCAAACTGAAGACAGAAAATCGACGCTTCACATATCTTTTTTATTACTTGCTTGTAACTTATTTTGATGTAGCCTTGTCCCATATTAAAGTACAATTTGTTTTGTTTATTAGTATGTTTGATCATCACAACTGTCATCTTATAATTGGGATAATTGCGATCTGGATTTCTTATTACATTTTCTCACACACACATGATAAGTCAGCGGATTTGTGCATCACTTCCTAGTGCACAGACTTGGTTGTGTGCACTTTGCAGAGACCGGATGTTAATCCTTAATCTAAAAAATATATATATCTCAGCTTCACATTTGGTTAACATATGCTATGTTAACACATAAAAGTCCTACTATCATAAGCCATGATTTTCAGAAAAATCTCATGACAGACACTTTAATCCAAAAACCGTCAGTGATGATATTAACATGACAGACGGTTTTATTCAAAAACCATCTGTGATAAGCTGGTAGAATCTCAGACGATTTTTCTCTAAAACCGCCTATGATATTAATCTTATCACTAACGATTTCTGCCAAAAACCATCTATGATTCTATCACAGACGATTTTTGGATAAAACTATTCGATGATCAAGTATCATAGATGGTTTTTGAAAACCGTCTATGATGAGGTATCTAATATAGTCCTTTCTGTAGTAGTGGCGGCAGTACAACGGTCAGCGGCACAAATGCAGGCATTATTGCGCAGATAATGAGTGAAACGGATAGGTAATGAGGTAGTGGAGATGAGGGCCTTCATTGGCTTTGATTGCTCACTAAATGAAGAGAAACGGGTGATTTTTCGAAAGCTCCATAACTCAGCCATGGTGGTTGGTTTGAATTTTGTATGTGCTTGCAACAACTGGAGGAAGGAGAACAGGGGAAGGGGTAAGCTGGGCTAGGCCAAAGAGGAGAGGAGAAGGTGGTGGGCTGGTGGGTTAGAAAGGGAAGGGCCAAGAGGCCAGGCCAAGTAGAGAGAGGGAAGAGACCAGGTGGGCTGGAAAGAGATGAGTTTCGGCCCAGAATAGAATTAACAATTTAAATTTTATTTTTGAATTAAAATAATTTCAAAAATGCAAATGGTCTTTTTAAAATAGAAAATTAGAGTTCAAAGATTTGGAAAAATTCACAAAAATTCCCGAAGACATTTTGAACATAATAAAATTGTTTTTAGCTTAAATTTTGAGTTTTATTTTATTTTTACTTTTAGCTTTAGAATATAGGCAAAATTGCTTTTAAAAACTATAAAATTTAAATAAAATCCTAAAGATAAATAAATAATTAAATAAACAAAATCAAGAAATTTTAGGGTGTTTCGGTTCCATTAGATGGATTGCTAGATCATTTCACGTACAAATCAAATCTCCAATCATCCATAATTTTTATTTCAAATTTGCGTGTTATTGGATCATACTTCATGTTAATTTTTTTAGTTTTAGGTTGGGATTCATATAAAAATACAACTTTTATTTTCATTTTATTATTATTTGGAATGTTGATTTTAGGAATTTATTTTGGAATTCGTATGGAAATAAAATTGCTAATTTTATTTTTTATTCAGAATTTTAGTTATTTTGGATTGAACTTGACATAGACACTTTGTTTTAATTTGTTAATTTTTTTAGTTATTATTATGAATTTTGGTTATTTATGGATGTTACTTTGGAAGTTGCATGAAAATCAAAGTGCTAACTTTTCTTTATTTTGCAATTTGTATCTTGGTTAATTTGTATTGAACTTGACATGGATGGACTCTTTCTTTTAATCTGTTAATTTTTAATTTAATTATTATTATGAATTTTAATTATTTATGAATGAATGCTACTTTGGAAGCCATATGGAATGAAATTTCTATTTTTTGTTATTTTATTCTAAATTTTAGTTATTTTGGATTGTATCTAATATGGACTCTTTCTTTTAATTTGAGCCATTATGGATGGGTAGATCTTTCAAGATAATGTGGGAACTTCCTTATAGTGCTTAATTTTTATAGGTATAGAAGGTATAGATAGATAGATACATATAGATTGTTTTGTGGCTTCGCCAAATTGTATCAGACTTTTTGAAGGTTGGGAAAAGGGGGATAGATTCAAATTAAACAACAAATATTACCCCTTATAGTTACAAATAGTTGTCGTTTTCGACATCGACTTGATCTTCAAAACGCAGGTTTGACTACTAATTTCTATTATAATATATTTATAAACACAATAAAATTATATTATTATGAAAGTAATTTTCAATAGAAATCTACACATATGATTTTTATGATCCAATTTAAATATTTAAAAGATATTGACAATCAAAATTTCAAAAGTTTGACTGCACCTATGTCCAAAACATCAACTATTTGTAACCGGAGGGAGTAAGTTAAATGTTTCGTGGAATATTTTTTTCCATTTCACGTAATCTAGAAAATAGTTAGATCACAAAAATTGGCTAGTTAGATCGTAAAACCTGCCAACCACATCTTCATGGTTTTTTGTTTACTTTTTGTCAAAATGCCACTGCAGTATTTCGCAGTAGAAACTGACCCTATATGTAATAGTTATTTATACAAAAGTTAATTCATACAATTCCCAACAAAAATGCACTACATAGGTAAATCAAATTGGGCTCTATTGTTAGCTTTGATTGGGTTGAATTTTGATTCAGCTTATCCTGTAAGAAGACCAAGCCAATCTTAAGAGGAAGACAAATTAATAAACCTGTAACCTTAACAAACACTTTGGGGTGTTTGGATCGAGGGATCACTTAATCCAAGCATGGGCTACATCATTTGATCATCACATGAAATTTAGTGGGATGATACTGTTAAAATAGGCAGCGCTTGTTTTAGGTTGTTGTGACTGCGCTGTTTTATCTGTAGCATTTTTTGGTATTGTCACAGGTGGCTGTTTGTTGCCGATGTGATCCGCATGCGCAGGGATCGATTGATCTGTTGTAATCTTTCTGCTGAGTTTATAACAGAGGTCCAAGCCGAGAGAGTTCTCTGCGGCAATCCATTCATCTTCGCATGGTATCAGAGCCTATCGCTCACCCATGGCGAATACCAATTCCAGCTCCTCGTCTTCAACCTCCAACTCACTATCTTCCACCCAAACATTGGTTGCAACCCCTCCCACCATAGCCTCGCCGTCCTTCAGCCATGCTATCACTGTGAAACTCAAGCTAGAGAATCATCTGTTATGGAAGGCACAGATACTTCCTTACCTGAGAAGCCAAGATATGATTGGCTATGTAGATGGCACGGTCCAACAGCCATCAAAATACAACACTGTCACCCAAGATGGAGTTGTGCAGCAGGTTCTGAACCCTGCCTACAAAGTGTGGTACCAGCAAGACCAAATGGTCCTGAGCGCACTGCTCTCTTCAATGACAGAGAGCATTCTTGGACAGGTTGTTTTTCTGTCCACAGCTGCAGAAGTTTGGGCAGCTCTAGAAGATATGTTTGCGTCACATTCAAGAGGAAGATCAATGCAGATCCGTCTGCAACTCACCAATCTCAAGAAGAAAGACATGACCATGGCAGACTACTTTCAGAAAGTGAAAGGATTGGCAGACCAACTTGCATCTACTGGCAAGCCTCTTCAAGAGGAAGAAGTTGCCTCCTATGTCCTCACTGGACTCGGGAACGAGTATGATTCTGTGGTAACCTCTCTATCCACTAGATCTGATCCTCTCAGTCTACATGAACTCTATTCGCATCTCATCAATTTTGAGGCACGGAGAGAACGCAATAAGTCAAGTCAACATATTGTTCCTCTGCAAACAATGCTACCCGAAGTGAAGGGAATCGTGGAGGAGGCCGAGGCTACCATCATACTAGAGGCCGTGGCCAAGGCAGAGGTAGAGGTGGTCGCTACAACAACAATACAGGGCCCCGCCCGATGTGCCAAATCTGTGGCAAGATAGGCCACAGTGCAGCTCGGTGCTATCACCATTATGATCAGATGTATCAGGAAGATGATCAGTCCAAGTCAGCGTCTTCTGTGACATCATTCAGGCCGTCTCAAGACCCAAAATGGTACCTTGATACAGGCACAACTGATCATCTCACTAGTGATCTTGACCGCTTAACAATGAGAGAACCATATAAAGGCACAGATCAAGTTCAAGCAGCCAATGGATCTGGTATGTCCATCTCACACATTGGTCAATCATCTATCATTACTAATTCTGGTACACATCTTAAACTCAAGAACACCCTTCATATTCCTAATATAACCAAGCATCTATTATATGTTCAAAAACTTGCCGCTGACAATGATGTATTCTTTGAATTCCATCCTACGCAATTTTTTGTTAAGGACCGAATCACATCGAAGGTTCTTCTCTGCGGCAAGTCTAAAGGAGGTCTATACTTCCTCCTACCAGAAGTATCAGGACGATTCAGTTATTCTACAAACCATGTATCCAAGAAGCTATGGCACAAGCGACTTGGGCATCCAGCTTCAGCCACCATCCACTCCATTTTCCAGTTTAGTCATCTAGATGAGTCAAATAAAACCACTTCAGTGTGTGATGCTTGTATGCAAGCCAAGGCACATCAATTGCCTTATTCTCATTCCAGTCGAGTCAGTACTTCTCCATTAGAACTTATTCATACCAACACTTGGGGTCCTGCTAGGATCTCCAGTCAAGGTTTTCATTATTATGTCATTTTTGTTTATGATTATAACCATGGGTTTATTTGTTGAAACATAAGTCAACAGTTGAAAGTGCCTTCCACCAGTTCCAAACTCTTGTTGAGCATCAATTTAGCTCAAAAATCCAATCTGTGCAATCCGATGGAGGAGGTGAATTCATTAAACTTAGAGATCACTTTCAAATACATGGCATTGCTCATAGAATCTCTTGTCCTCATTCCCAGCAACAAAATGGGATAGCGGAGCACAAGCATCAGCACTTAATTGAAACTGCACTCGCACTCCTAGCACAAGCATCCATGCCCTTGTGTTACTGGGACGAAGCCCTACTCACTGCCTGCTACTTGATCAACAGGCTTCCCAGTCAAGTGTTGAAGCGTGATTCACCTTTCACTCAACTATACAAAGCTGCGCCAGATTATAGTATGCTCCGCACCTTCGGGTGTGCATGTTTTCCCAATCTCAGACCCTATGCTACACACAAATTATCCTTTTGATCATCACAATGTGTGTTTCTTGGCTATGTGTTAGGCTACAAAGGCTACAAATGTCTAGATAAAGCCACAGGAAGAACCTATATATCCAGGGATGTAACCTTTGATGAAACACGCTTTCCCTTTGCCTCACAACCCTCAATTGAACCTCCAAGCACATATACTGAAACTTCTATTCTAGCTCCAATTACCATATCTCCCTCCTTTCCTATACCAGAATGTGTGATGAGAAATGTACTAGTGTGAGATGTGATGTCACCACTGACAATGCTGCTCCTGCTCCCATTGTTACTTCAGAACAGGCACTACCTACCCCTTCCTCACCTGACATGAATGCTGAACAGACCACACCGACAAATTCTGATGAGCTACAGGGGGGGTGCAAACTCTAATCAGCCACAGGGGGTCAGTACTGCACCCACACACTAAATGCAAACGAGATTGAAGAACAACATCATCAAATCAAAGACCTTCACCGATGGAACGGTTCGCTATCCACTCACTCAACGAGCTCTCTATACTGCTCCTTCTCATGTTCAGGCCCTCACTGATCCAAAATGGCGATCTGCAATGGAGGAAGAGTTTGCTGCTCTTGACAAAAATCAAACATGGACATTGGTACCTCCCTTTGACAATCATAATGTAGTTGACTGCAAGTGGATCTTCAAAATCAAACAGCAGCCGGATGGCACCATTGATAGGTATAAAGCACATCTTGTCGCCAAAGGGTTCAGCCAGCAACATGGCATTGACTATACTGATACCTTCAGTCCAGTGGTTAAGCACACTACGGTGCGTACAGTCATGTCAATTGCTGTCTCAAGGGGGTGGCACCTGCGACAACTAGATGTCTCTAATGCTTTCTTGCATGGAAAACTTGAGGAAGTAGTATACATGAGACAACCTCCTGGCTTTGAACATCCTAAGTACCCCCGGTATGTTCGCAAGCTGGAAAAGGCATTGTATGGCCTAAAACAAGCACCCCGTGCCTGGTACTCACGACTATCAGTCAAGCTATATGATCTCGGGTTCAGATCGTCCAAATCTGACTCATCATTGTTCATCTTCAATCAAGGTGACATAACCATATATATGTTGGTGTATGTTGATGATATCATAGTAGTAAGCTCATCACCATAGGCTACAGATAAGTTAGTGGCCAATCTACAGCAAGAGTTCCCAATCAGGGACCTAGGCAATCCAAGTTACTTTCTGGGGATGGAAGTTCACAATCACCCACAAGGTACCATTCTGACCCAACACAAGTACATGCTAGATGAACTAAGCCGAGTTAAAATGGAGAATTGCAAACCTGCTTCAACACCCATGAGTAGCATAGAGAAACTGTACAAAGAGAGTGGAAGAAAGTTATCTGAACAAGATACCTTCTTATACAGAAGTGTAGTGGGGGCACTTCAATACCTTACACTCACCAGACCCGACATAGCATTCGTTGTTAACCGTGTATGCCAATTCATACAAGCACCAACTGATCAACAATGGACAGTAGTGAAGCGCATACTAAGGTATGTTAAAGGAACATACACAACAGGCTTGAATATAAAAAGGTCTAAGACTTTACTGCTCAGCGCCTTCTCTGATGCTGATTGGGCGGGATGCTCGGAGGATCGACGTTCAACGAATGGCTATGCTGTGTTCTTGGGACCAAACTTGATATCTTGGAGCTCCCGAAAGCAACAGACGGTTTCACGATCTAGCACAGAGGCAGAATACAAGGCCTTGGCCAACGCTACAGCTGAATTGATCTGGCTATAATCCTTGCTGCAAGAGCTTGGTGTACCACAGCCCAGGCCTCCGGTCCTATGGTGTGACAACTTGGGAGCAACCTACCTCTCAGCAAACCCAGTGTTTCACGCAAGAACCAAGCACATTGAAGTAGATTTCCACTTCGTCCGCGAGAGAGTTGCACAGCGCCAGCTTGATGTCAGGTTCATCTCATCTGCGGATCAGGTTGCTGACATATTTACTAAACCTTTACCTGGAGGTCCTTTTGATAAACTGTGTCGCAATCTCAACCTGACAAGTCCGACTTGAGATTGAGGGGGTGTGTTAAAATAGGCAGCGCTTGTTTTAGGTTGTTGTGGCTGCGCTGTTTTATCTATAGCATTTTTTGGTATTGTCACAGGTGGCTGTTTGTTGCCGCTGTGATCCGCATGCGCAGGGATCGGTTGATCCGTTGTAATCTTTCTGTTGAGTTTATTATAGAGGTCCAAGCCGAGAGAGTTCTCTGCGGCAATCCATTCATCTTCGTAGATACCATCTCTCATTTTATACTAAAATTGAACTTACGAAGGATAAAGTGGTGATTGACCAACCCATTCTATTCTCACACCAAACTACTTGGGTTCGGAGCTCGGATCGAATGATCCATTCATCACCCCATCCCTCAAAAACCAAACAACCCATTTATGTGTCCTTGCAAAAAAACAAAAGTTTATCTCCATAGAGATGGCTCACTTGGATTAAGAAATTGGATATTTTGGATACCTCGAATAAAATTAGCTTATGACAAAACTATTTGTGGAGTAACAATCCCACACAGTTTTGAAGCTGAAAAAAGGTTCAATGTTGTACCAAATTTAACTATAATAAAATTACTTTCGTGAAAAAAAAAGTTGGCTAGCTTTTTTCTCTAAGGTGGCTTAACCTTGTTGCACGAAGGGTTTGAATTGACGATTAAGATAGAGTTTGGTTAGTGGAACAAGTGGGATGGGATGAAATTGTCCCAAGACGAGGGATAGTTCCTGCGTTTAGTTGGTAGGCCGAGATGAGACGAAGTGGGACTGGTTCATCCCATTTGGGAGAATATTCTTTAGGGCTTGTTTGGAAACTGCAATTCCTACCGGTCCTAGCCAATTCCTAGGGAAGAAAATCCACAAGGCAAGTTTTCCCAGGCCAGCCAAAAGGCCCGTTTGGATGCCCACAAAACAGGGATTTCTTAGCCGAAGCGACGTCATTTCTACAGGGAAAAATTCCTTGACTTCCCGCGTCAGGAAAGATCTCCCTGTCGTGTCGCCTCTCCTTGCGCACGCTCAATTTTGCCTCGTGACGACCCTCGTAGCCTCTGCCTTTGCCCCTCGTTTGTCACCTCCGCCCACCCTCGTCTCGCCTCTCGATGGCCGCCTCCGCCTGCCCCTCGCTTCACCTCCCAACAGCCACCTCCGCCCCTTGTCTCGCCTCCCAATGGCTGCCTCCTACGCCATGTGCCTCCCGGTGGTTTGAGTCTTCTTCCTACCATGTACAAATTTTACCACTCCTCTTCTCTGTTTGGTTTTGTTTTTTGAGTTTTGGCATGAATTAGTATTGAGATTTGATACCAATGTAACTAGATCTGATGTTATGATTTAGTTCACTATGGACCTATAGTTTGCTCGTGTTATACCTCTACCCGATCAACATTAGAAACATGTACCCGATCAACGTTAGAAACCTGTTCACTGTAGCTCTAGCACAATTTGGTGAAGTTGTTGCTCGTCTAATTCTGTCGTGTGGCTTGAGCTTTGAAGCTATTGAGGAGGTTCTGAAGAAAATGGAGGATGTATCCGTGTTACTCCATATATCTATGATATCTATGTTCAGAAAAGTTCGGCCAGTTCTTGCACTTTGCCACTTTCCCAATAAGGGGAGCAAGAACTAGTGATGATCACGCTAGAAGGGTAGCATTTTTTGAGGTATCTCTGAATTAATCCTAGAATTGGGAAGTCCTTCAAATCGTGATAGCATTTTTGGAACCTTTTCGACTAAAACCAGCTGCACGAGTAGCATGTTTTAATAAGGCCTTGGGAATGTTTTTTTTCTTACTTGATGCGGCGATGACTTTTTGGCCACATGTAGATGTTTCCTTCAGTACTAATTCACCATTGACTGTCTCTGGTTTTTTGCTCATAGTGTTATCCTTTTGAATTCCTTGTCAATAGAGAACATATTGCTTTCTTATACACAAATTATTAGTGCTTTACATTTTGGGGTAAAAAAGTTGAATATCAGCGTAAATAACAAAAGAAACAAATTGTCATGGCTGTCATTTCATGATGATTATTCCTCCCTAATCGTAACGCATCTGGGATGTACTGCTACTCTATTACTACTAACCTACAGAGTGTGGTAGAAGGAAGGAATAAGCTTGAAACGAACATGGCCTGGCCAATGGTAGCACCCAAGAAAACGGAAATGTCATTTTGTGGAGCCACTGCTGGCCCCGAAAGTGTAGCTGATCTCTCTGATGCTTTTGTATTTGTTTGTTTCACTGGATTGGTTTGTCTTTCTTCCGGTGTTAGTATGCTTTGCTTGCTTCTAGATATAATTTTTGTCTTCCTAGTAGCATGGCTTTCACCTGGCAGAACTGAGGTAACAGTGGACTAGTTTAGGTGAATTAAGATTGTTTCCATTTCAGCACATGATACTGTGATCTAATATAGTTAATAAGGCGATCGAGTAAAAAGAATTGGACAAGCAGATGGTGAAAAGCGGTGACTCACAAACTAATATCTCTGTTGGTTTCAGATTCATTAATTCCAGATGATATGTTGATTGTTTATTCTTTTGAATAAGGACAATTAAGTCCGAATTTCCTTAGGAGTTAGTCATACAGGGACTGGGTCGGGCTAATTCTCCGGTTAGAATTATTGCACGAGTGACCGTTTGCCCTTGGAATAAGAAAATATAACCAGTTTTCTGCATATCTAAAACCAAATGACTGGCACTCAACTATGTAAGGAAGCTTGAAATGATAGTAATAGTATCGCTTTCAATATCGTTCAGCTGAGCAAAGTAACAACATATATAAGAACTGGAACTAGAAGGCAGCCAGAGGTTTAAGCAAAATGTGAAGTACTAACGCCCAAAAGGTTCCATTATTGCACCGTACAGATGAAACTCCTTACAAAAAGAAAGAACATCACATGATAATAGTGGAGCTAATTTCCATACACCCGAAAACTGTCGTGGTAACCATGTGTTGATGTTGGTATATGTTGGAGATAGATTCGGATGCCTCAAATCCTTTCCTATCTAATTTAGGATTCCTTCCTAATCTTGGATTCTATTGAGGCTATATAATGCCACCCCATGTACGTGTAATCCTTGAACCAATTAGTGCATTGTGTCTCCCGTGGTTTTTTCCCGCAAGGGTTTTCCACGTAAAATATTGTCTCCCTTTTGTAGTGGTGAGTTTGATGATTTTTGTGCTAATCATGGTATTGCAAGACATTTGACTGTTCCAGGTAAACCTCAGCAGAATGGTGTGGCAGAGCGTATGAATCGCACTCTTCTGGAAAGAGCCCGTTGCATGCTTTCAAATGCAGGTCTATAGAATAAGCGTGCTTTGTGGGCTGAGACTGCTTTACAAAGATCTTATTTGATTAATCGCTCTCCAAATTCAGCCATTGACTTTAAAATTCCAGAAGAGGTTTGGCCAGGTAAACCAGTTGATTACTCTAATTTGAGAATTTTTGGTTGTCCTGTTTATGCTCATGTCAATGATGGAAAATTAGAGCCTAGAGCAAGAAAATGCATATTTGTTGGATATGGGTCTGGTGTCAAAGGATATCGTTTATGGTGTTCTGATTCTCGCAAATTAATCATTAGTCGTGATGTTACTTTTCATGAAGATGCTTTACTTTCACCTGGTAGTGACAGTGATGGTTGTCCATCCACAAATGAGTCTGAAACTTCTGAAGCTGCAGAAAGAAATGCAGAATTTGAGGTAGTTTTACCTACCATTGATAATGATTCTTCTAGTGGTTCTTCTTCACAACCAATTTCAGCACCTAGTGGTTCTTCGTCACAACCAGTTTATGCATCTCCTAGTACTAGTGATCATTGTATTGCTCGAGATAGACCAAGAAGAAATATTCAATTACCTGCTAGATATCATGACACTGATGATATGGCCTGTTATGCTCTTCTTGCTGCACAAGATATTTGTGATACTTTTGAACCTTCTTCATATTCTGAAGCTATCTCATGTGAAAATTCTTCTAAGTGGTTGACAGCTATGAATGAAGAAATTTTGAGTCTTCATAAAAACAATACATGGGATTTGGTTAAGCTTCTAAAAGGCAAGAAACCTTTAAAGTGCAAATGGATTTACAAGAAGAAGGATGGTATTTCTGGAGTTGAACCTGCAAGATGGAAAGCCCGTTTAGTGGTAAAAGGTTTTGAGCAAAGAGAAGGTATTGACTTCAATGAAGTTTTTTCTCCTGTTGTGCGCCACTCTTCCATTCGGGTTATGCTTGCTTTTGTTGCTTTATTTGACTTGGAATTAGAGCAACTTGATGTTAAAACTGCCTTCTTACATGGAGATTTAGAAGAAGAGATTTTTATGACACAACCTAAGGGTTTTGCTACTTCTGGAAAAGAGGATTTAGTTTGTTATTTGAAAAAGTCTCTCTATGGCCTTAAACAAGCTCCTAGGCAGTGGTACAAAAGGTTTGATTCCTTTATGATTGCACAACAGTATTCTCGCAGCAATTATGACAACTGTGTTTACTTCAAACAGTTTTCAAATGGCTCATTTGTTTATTTGCTGCTCTATATTGATGATATGCTCATTGTTTCTCATGACAAGTCACTGATTAAACAGTTGAAGGCTCAACTTTGTCACGAGTTTGAGATGAAAGATCTTGGTCCAGCTAAGAAAATTCTTGGGATAGAAATTCAGCGTGATCGCAAAGCTGGTACTTTATTTCTATCTCAGAAAAATTACATTGAGAAGGTACTTGACAGATTCAATCTCAGTAATTGCAAATCTGTTTCTACACCTTTTGCCTCACACTTCAAGTTATCTTCAAGTCAGTGTCCTATTAATGAAGAAGACAAAGACTATATGTCTCGTATTCCTTACTCTAGTGCAGTTGGTAATCTCATGTATGCTATGATTTGCACCAGACCAGATTTAGCTCATTCTGTTAGCGTTGTTAGCAGATTTATGCACAATCCTGGCAAAGAGCATTGGAATGCAGTTAACTGGATTCTTCGTTATTTGAAAGGCACTTCTAATTTTGGCTTGATGTTTGATAAGAATAAAGTGAAGACAAATGATGTTCTTGGGTTTGTCGATTCGATTATCTTTGGTGATCTTGATAAAAGAAGGTCAATTTGGATATATCTTCTCATTATGTGGTTCTGCAGTCAGTTGGAAAGCATCCTTACAGCCTATTGCCGCTCTTTCTACTACTGAAGCGGAATATGTTTCAGCTACTGAAGGTGTTAAGGAAGCTATTTGGTTGCGAGGTCTGGTTTCTGAACTTGGCATTAAACAGATATTCTTACTGTTTATTGTGATAGCCAGAGTGCTATTTGTCTGGCCAAGAATGATATGTATCATGCCAAGACCAAGCACATTGATATCAAATACCACTTTATCCGTGATGTTGTCGCTGAAGGACAAATTGTTGTGGGAAAGATACATACAGATGATAATCCTGCAGACATGCTGACCAAGACACTTTCAAATACCAAGTTCAAGCATTGTCTTGACTTGGTTGGCATTCAAGGTGCTTAATTGCCCTTCGGGGTTTATGGAGACACTTCATTATGGATTTTGAGTCAATGGGAGGTTTGTTGGAGATAGATTCGGATGCCTCAAATCCTTTCCTATCTAATTCAGGATTCCTTCCTAATCTCGGATTCTATTGAGGCTATATAATGCCACCCCATGTACTTGTAATCCTTGAACCAATTAGTGCATTGTGTCTCCCGTGGTTTTTTCCTGCAAGGGTTTTCCACGTAAAATATTGTCTCCCTTTTATGCGTGTGCGTGATTGATCTACAAACCCTAACAGTATATTTTCTTGAGTGGATAAAATCAATTTGTATTTGCCTAAAGATGATCTGCATAGTTGCTTGAGAATCAAGGCAGAACAAAGGAAACTGTCCAGTTCTGTTACTAGAAGTTCAATTACCCTTGTGTTGTGAAGTGGCCAAGTCTAAGGAAGTAAAAAAAACAGTCAAAAGGAAATCGACTACTTAATTGGATTAACCATCACAGAGCTTAGCTGGTGATTTCTTAAATGGATGTTACATCAATTGTCTCTTCTTGATTCTATACGTTAAGATTGTGAGCTCTGGTGTTGAATTGGTAGGTGTTTTGAGTTTAAGACTACTCTGTTTTGGTTTCTACCTTTTTCTAGCTTCTAGTTTTAGGTATTAAAGTTCCAAACCCTAACAGTCATAAGAGGAGTTCTTTTCTTGTTCAATTTTTTCCCTTTTGTGCTGCTCTAGTAATTCCTATAAAATCACTGACTTTTTATTTCTTGTGACCACTTCTAGTGATCAAGACTTTAGTTTGTTTCCTATCTGGATTTTTTTATATGAAGCTTTATTTATTTTTCTTCTCATGTCAACTTAAGAACTTCTTATCAGTATATTGCATGATAAAGTAGTATTCCTTGATCACATCTACTACTGCTTGCAGTTCAATTTCCTCCCGCTTCATAGAGTACACGTTATCCATCTTAACATTGACATCATTTCTCACATTCTCATCAAGAGAATATCCTGATCTCATAGGGATTTACCATGTCTACTCATAATATTCTTTAGTTTATCTTGGGAAACCTTGACCCTTTCTAACTCAATCATTGCTTGGCTGAAAGATAACGTATGTTGTTCCTGCACTTTGGTAATTATCTCTTCACAAGATTTAAGGGCACTTCCAATGCAAAGTATCTTAGATAGTTTCTTAGAGGAGAAAGAGTCAATAAGAAACCATGAAAGAAACCATACATACAGTGCAATGTATCTTAAGTATTTAATGCATGCTCCTCACGATTGGTTGTTTTTGTTGCTTGGGCCTATTTAAGAAACTAGTACACCTTACAATGGGGTTTCTTCATCGTTTTATAACTTTGGAATACGTGAAGAAACAGTTTCTTAGCTAAGAAACGGTTTCACCCTCTCTCCTCATTAACTCATTGCCACATCACCAATATTGCCTACGTGGCACTTTAAGAAACCATCTAAGAAACCCCATTGGAAGTGCCCTAAGGGCATTCCCAACCCTCCACCTCAGCTGGTGTCTATAGAATTAATTTACCGCCAACTAAGCAAAAATCGATGTGGCATAGGAGTTAAGGAAGGAGAGAAGGAAAACGAAGAAACCGTGTCTCATGCAAGAAACCGGGGTCGACGGGTACCAAGACTCAAGAAACTAGCAAAATCGGGTTGGACATTTCTGCGCGCTTACCAAGCTGTATTTGTGGTGCATGCATTGGTTTATTGCTCTCATGCATTGCTTTATTGCTCTCTCCCTCCTCTAGACACTACTCATGGAAACCATGGGTTGGGAAACTATGCATTAGTTTATTGCTCTCTCTCCATTCTAGACACTACTCATGGACACCATGGGTTGGGACTGCCCTAAGGGCAGTTGCTGTCATCAAAGCCCTAGCCTCATCATCTTCAATAACTGCACTTTCCTTGAACTCCTTGGAAGTGGCAAACTACCTCCTGCATGTCATTCATTTGCTTTTCAAGATCCCAGTGCTTTGCAATTCCACTTTCATAAAAGCTTTAGATGAACTCCTCGATCTACAACACTAATATCTCTTTCTGCAACCTGCTGATGTCTGCTTGTGCATTCTCCTTGTTGATTGGAAAGGCAGAATTAATTCTTGCCTCCATCCGTCAGTCCTGAATCCTGATTTCCCTCCTTTCTTCTTCTTCATTAGTCCCTCCACCGTTGACTTGTTGATTTTGCGAGGAACCGTCGTAAATGCCTTTGGAGAATACTCTCACCGGTAAAAGCAGTTGCTTAAAATCAGTATCCAAGTGCACGGAGCAAAATTGCAATAACATGTTTTAAAGGATTCTATATGCTACTCTGAATAAATATGTGTGAACTCTAAAGCAATTTTAATTAGTACGGGGTTGATATCACATTGGTTTCAGCTTGTCCTGTCTTATGCCTATGTTTTAGTTGTGAAGAGCCTCAAGTTAGGTTAAGAACATTAGAACTAGGGGTGGAAATCGAGCCAAATCCTCGTTTTTTCGAGTTTTTTCAAAATTAACGTAGTTTGATTTAATATCATTTTATCTATAATTTGGATGTATTTTTGAATCAAGCCAACGAGCCGAACCGAGCCGAGCCAGAGCAAAATCTAATTTCATTCGAAATTGACTTATGTCAATATTTAACCAATGAACAAGTGTAATTGGAGTAATTTTGAACCGAGCCAACGAGCCCCACTACCGAACTTTTTTTCCAGCCCTAATTAGAACTAGCAAGGAAAAGCACATTATTCTTTCTCTGTATGATCGAACATAATCATGCATTTTCATTATCAAACTGTCAAGTGACTAATGTATTTCTGCTAAGCTAAGTGCTATACACTAATTAATTTCATAGCCACCTGATAATAACTAAGTAGTGTATATCATACGCTTCTTGCAGGAACTAAGCGGAAGAAGATGGTACTAAAACTAAGCTAGAGAAGTCCTTGCGGGAACTGGAGGAAGAGAAGACGGTGCTAACCGGTACCGTTTTTCATTTTTAAGCTATTTTGGAAATAAAATAATGTAGAATTTATGACTTCATGTGGTACTCTTTGGCAGTTTGTACGAATATTCTCGTAAACTCTATTCTAGATTGGATTTATATAAATATCTGATTCCTAAATGATGTGTGGATGTATGGATACTACATTAGCAAGTAACACTATCTTATTTGGATTTTACCTATGTATGAATCTAATCTAAATGTGTGGATTTGGTCGAATGCTTTCCCCTAAATTGTTTAGTTTTTCTATTTTTTTGAGATTTTTTTAATGCCCGGAATTTTCATCCCATGTCTTCTAAATAGTGGCAGGGAATATTTCTTATGAGGGATTATTTTTCTAAGGGGATGAAAGGGATTCTATGTGCCCTTCAAAACCCCTCTTGGAATTTTGTTCCCTAAGATTTTCTCCCGTAACAACCAAACAAACCCTTAGAGATTTGGGATATCCCAGTTTGGTATCACGTGATTGCCATTTGGTGGATTTGGTCACTACCACCGTATCAGACAAAGAGCAGAGGGAACGGCAGATTTATGGTGACTTGAAGATGGGGTGACTACTGGCAATGGGCATAATGCAGTGAAGGTTTGGCAGGCAGTGGGGCCGATCAGTGTGGGGATCTAGCATGCCAACACTAGCTGGCATGGGGATGTGGTGGAGTAGCAAC
Organism: Guadua angustifolia; assembly: GCA_036346375.1. Lineage (NCBI taxonomy): Eukaryota > Viridiplantae > Streptophyta > Magnoliopsida > Poales > Poaceae > Guadua > Guadua angustifolia. The sequence continues at coordinate 62,559,248 of CM070504.1, read as the reverse complement.
GGCCATGAACCGATAGTAGTGGGTAGGTTTGGATGAGGTGAGAGGATGAGTTTATATACTATTAAGGTTGATGAGAGCTGAGATTCGTTAGATCTTGATTCAACGGTTGAATAGAGGGGAGATGTTTAGGGATATTCTTACCACTGCTACTACAATCAATCCTATCATCTTATTTCATTTCTCGAACAAAACACCAACGTGTACCTTCCAAGCCATCTCATCTTTCTCCCAAAAACCAAATTCAGAATCATGCTATCCCTCTAACCAAATAACTTACTTAGACCATTCTATCTCATCCTATCATATCCCAAAGTAGGACCATCCATTCCACCTCGCCCCTCCAAACAAACCCTGCCTAGGATATCCGATCCTTCCCTGTGAAAAGAACATGGGACTATGAGATTTTCTTTTGAAACAAATCGGAGGCAGCTACACACAGTTGCATACGAGTTGCCAACGGGATGCCACAGAAATATTTCGCTTGTGCGGTCTCGTTCGTCATCGCAGCGGCCATCAGACGCCTGCGTGGTCCATCGTCAACGATAGATAGACACACCACGGGCCGAGGCAGAGCCAACCGACGTGCCGGCGCCGGTTAGAATTTTGCTGTGTGCGCCCCGCCACCTACACACGTATAGGCATAGCCCATTCCCCAAGAAAGAAGAACACAACGCGAAGGCGTATTAAAACACACGCACATCCCATGCGTGCTGCCCCGGAAAATTCAAATCCCAACCCCTCGACTCCCCAAACCAAACCGATTTCCCAGAAACCAGATTAGGCGTAGCTTCGAATTTTCGATCTAGTCCCCGCTCCAATCCAATCGAATCGAATCGAAGCTTCTTCGGCCGGGGGAGGGTGGAGGTGGAGGGCGGCGACGCGGCTCTGGTTAGGGTTTGGAGGTGGTCGGCGCCCGCGAGGGCGGGCGGGGGATGGATCCGGAGCAGACGTTCCTGCGGGTGCACGCGCGCCTCTCGGGGATGCTGTCGCAGCTGCTCACGCCGCGGATCCGCCTCGCGCTCGAGTACCTCTACCTCGCCGGCGCCGTCGCCCTCTTCTGCCTGCTCGTCGTCATGCACACCAACTTCGTGCAGCAGGTGAGTCTGGCCCCGTGCCGTCTGAGAAAAAAAAAATCGGTAGGCTAGCCTTCTCTCCTTACTACTTGCTAGCGTGTGATTGGGGCGAGATGGCACTTCTCGTCGGCTTCTGCTGAATTCTCCGCTTACTACATTTTGATGGTGTGCTATTCTGCGGCGGAAATCCCAGGAACTATAGCTATATTTCCGACAAAAATCTGTGCATAATTATTGCGGATTATTCTAGTTTCAGTTATTGATTAGCAGCCGCAGGCTGTTATAATTAGAACTTCCTCTTATATCCTGCACTTGCTGTAATTTCGACTGGTGCTTTCCCTGACTACCATACGTTCTGACCTAGTCCAGCAGAGGTTTGCACAAAGTTGCATAGTTCGAAGTTGAACTTCTTGTTTTCTGCTACTAGATATTCTAGAGAAGTACATGTCCCTGTAAATTAGGAACTGACATAGACTCATCTACTCATTGAACCCCAAAGTTAACAGCTCGGATTTACTTTGTTTTTTTCCTTTCGCCAAATGTTTACTTGGGTAATTACAACACACCTAGACTACCTTTTTCTTTCCTTCCGTCTTCTTCATTCTTCCATCATAATTAAACATGTGTAAGAATATGCATATGATTTCTGATACAGCCTGAAAATTTCGAGATGAAAAAGTTGTGCCAAGTATTGTTGCTCTGTTAGTTAGTTAATCCTTATACATGATGATGCCTTCCTATTTTGTTAATTACTGCTGTACATGAAGTATACAACTGTATGTACACTTCATGTTAACATTGAGGATATCGATTGCTGATCTCATTGAGCTAGTGCAGGGTTAATTTGAGTTCATCCAATTTATCTAGTTAGTCTATTCTTGTACAATGGATTTAGTAATATATGGAATTTAGCACATAATAGATGGTCAATAAGCTATCATGTGTATACTAGCAAGCACACATCATACCTAGCAAGTGCATGCAACTACAACCCTAGTCATCTACACAATCTTTTTTCAATATCTTTGTACATCCTAAAAGCATACTCTCCAAAATTCCTATGGCCATGTTAATTGTACAAAAAGAGAAAGGTCCTAGAATTTTCCATACTAGCTATGAAACACGAACTCGTAGATTTGGTAGAAATTTCACAAACTATAGGTTTCTTGTACAAACTATCAGAAAACTATAGGTTTTAGCTTCTATTTCACAGAACTACAGATTTTAGGAGAACCTGTATCATAAAACTATAGGTTTTAGAATTGACCGTTTCTTGTAACAGACTGGCTCACATGGCAGCCTCATGTATGAGTGAAACTGGAAATAGGGGCGCAAGAGGCTTTCATGTGGGTTCACACTATTAGACCTGTTACAAGAAACATTCAATTCTAAAACCTGCAGTTTTGTGATACAAATTCTATTAAAATCTGTAGTTTTGTGAAATATGAGCTAAAGCCAGTAGTTTCCTGTTAGTTTGTACAAGAAACTTTAGTTTTGTGAAATTTGGTGTGCGAAGTAGCTAATATTTCTTCCTATAGAATTCTTGGTCCATATGTGTGGTGTGTATGTGTAGCCTCTCATCTTTGAGTTGTTTTTTGCATGTGAAGCCGGGCTGCTCGAGTGAGTTTTCTGGAATTGAATTTGGTGAAGCACAACTTGTCCAAATCAAGGTACATATTGCTGTTTCTGTTTGTTATTACTCTTTTGCATTTGTTGTTGGGCGTTAGTTTCTCCATGAACTTTATTGAGCATGTTTGTCACTTGTGACTCCAAGATAATAATGTTTGTTGTGATTCCCCCCCCCACCCCACCCCACCGCGGTTTGCAATACTTGTTCATGCTTCCTATTGGCATCGTTTGTAAAATGTTACTCTGCTTTTGAGTTGTAGATAGTCAGTGGGGGACTATGGGCCAGCAAAGGTGCATCTTACATTATGGATCTCCAGAACCTGGGGCGTTCAGCTGAGAAAATTCTGGAGGTTAATGGTGATAAATTCAATATTTTGGCATCCAAGTTTTGGTCAATTTGGGTTGGTCCGGGAGCTAGGAGTAAGATTATGTCCAGAACTTGGAAGGGAGACAAAGAATTTGAACCACAATCTGAGAATGCAGCTGACACAACTGTTACCACAACCATGCCAGGAGTATCGGACTTGAAGGCAACTGGAGAGGGTTCTGTACATTATCCTTTATCTGCTAAAGAATCATTTAAAGCAGCGGTTATGTATTTCTTTAGGAAGTGGTACTTTCGTGTTGTCTCATTGTGGAGGAACATAAAGCAGCTTTCAGATAATACTTTTCAGCTAATGGTAAGAAGTTTGATTGGTTTCATTTTAAACTGACCCCTTTTTGGTACTGCTCTTTTCCAGAAAATGCCACTATAGTTGGATCAGAAATATTTCAATTAAGTAAAACGAATGCTCATCAAGATAATTCTGCTCACTGAATCCCATAAAGTGCAATCATGATTTTTTATGGAGTTGCTCTTTTATGATTTGTGTGGTGCTGTTTTTTTTTTTGTATCGTTTATTAGTCAAACATACATATATTCTATTCACTGGGGGTTATTTTTTTCTTGCTTATTTGGACAACAGGTCAGATCAAATTGGAATGACTTCCTCCATATCATTAAGGATATTCAACTACCAAGCATGGAGCATTTTGTTTCAACAATAGGTAAGTTTGCACTTTGCAGTAAATGTTTACATTCTCTGGTTCCTCATCCTATAATGGTGCTTGTATGAATTTTATTAACTTTATCATTTTCTCTTAACTTCTCACTAGGTTATGTTGTTTATTACAGTGCAGTGGTTTGAGAGAAGAAGTAAAGCATTTGAGCCTACCTATTTATATGGTGTGGAGAAGGTAAGATTCTTCTTGGCATACTGATATCAATTATCACCTGGTCACTTTAGTTGCTCCAGTATGTTGCTTGACTGCTTGTTGATGAACTTCCTAGCTGAGTAAGAATATCAACCTTTGCTCACTCAAAATGACTGAACTTTATAGGCCATTCTTAGTATAACACTATAACTCCATGAAGTTGTTAAAAGGGTTGAGGGAACCCATTAGTACTTCCTTTTATGTTTGTATACATGCTCTAGCATTGTAATTTGACTAGTATTCAGTTTAAGAGTTTTCTTATGTGTTTTTTTTCCTTCAGGGATATTTCCTGCTTTCAGAAGGGGCCAAAATTCGTCATGGTGTCCGAACTATAAATATCACAATTTCTGCTCAAAATCCTTGCTTTGGGAATAGGTAATTATTGAGTATTCAGTTGAACCCCCCAAGTGCCGCTAGCATTTTTTTTTTTTTTTTTGGGAATTGCTAAGTGGCACTCGAGTGTTTTTTTGGTTTGTGAGTACTCAATTTTTTTTCTATAGTGTACTTAAATGTGAGGAGTGGAGGAAAATTGATCCCATCAATTAGACCCAGATTTAAAGGCTCAAAATTTGAATGCTATTACACTCAGGTGCTCCCTAGACAGTAGACACCCCCTTTTTTTATGCATATACAAATTGCAAGTATGCTGTATGACCATAATATCACACATTAACTCATAAGGTCAAAAACATTTTATGCAGATACAAATTGCAAGTATGCTGTATGACCATAATATCACACATTAACTCATAAGGTCAAAAACTTTTTATGCAGATACAAATTGCAAGTATGCTGTATGATCATAATATCACACATCAATTCATAAGGTCAAAAACTTTGATAGGTGACAAATCCATAAGATGCAAGCAAAACACAAAAAAAATACTTATTTTTAGGATCATACAACCTTGGGCAGATCTTTTGGAATTTGCGGCAGATTCTACTACTGTTCAACTTCTCATAATGGGCATAACAGTATACATGTTTCTCCAGAAATTTCCAATGGTTACATAACATTTCTCACTTGTATACAGAATTTGAGATCTTTCATTTGTTCTGTTCTCTTTCATACTTGTACACATCTGTCACTTGTAAACAGAATGTGAAAAAGATCTTTCGTTCTTTCTATTTTCTTTTATTATGCTTCTCTTGTGGGTGTCTGGGATGTGGTGGTGGTCCATATTCCTGCATGTCCTTTGTTTTTTTACTTATTCTATCCAAAATTTCCTGTTTTATTTTTTTTTCTTTCAGGTGGCAGCAGCTTTTAATAAACAGCATTGTTGGTTATGATACTATACTTACAAACAGCTTAGTGAATTCTCCTGGTCATGGTATGCTTCTGATATGATCATGCCTGTGCTGGTCTTAACCATTAGAATTATTCTACGTAGTGGCCACGATAAACTAATGATGCATTGGACTTGTTTAGAAGCATGTTGAACTTCAGTTGTTAGCACTCTGTTTAATTGTTCTTTGACACAACCCATTTCATTTGTAGTGTGGTATATTATGCAGGTTATCTATATAACTTTCAGACGAAAGAGCTTTATGATCTCAGCTACGGGCATGAACCACCAGCAGGTCCTACAAGATTTGGAGGTTTGTATAGTTTTTAAACTTTGTTCTCTCAAATATGTTGACCCGACTGTTGGTTGTGTTTGTATGACATAGAGCTGTTAGTGATTTCGATGTTCTATACCTGATAATTTTGACTGCTAAACATGCAGGGAACTTTGATTAGAAAATGTGGAACTGAAATATTTTCAAATTTTGTGATAGCCCTTTTATTGCCCTTCATATCTTACAAGAGTCCTATCTCGTTCGTGTGTATCAAAATCTGACACGTTGCAACTTTGATAATTTTGACTGCTAAGCATGCAATGAACTTTGATTGGAGAATGTGGAACTGAAATAGTTTCAAATTTCGTAACAGACTTTTTATTGCCCTTCATATCTTACAAGAGTCCTATCTCGTTCATGTGTATCAAAACCTGACACGTTTCAACTTTGGTGTTTGCAGATTACTTTGTGACGAAATGTGGTGTCCTTCTAATGTCACTCTTTGTTTTTTTCACAACCACCATGTCCGTTTCATTTACTCTGAGAGAAACGCAATCCCGCATGCTTCGGTTCACAGGTTTGTGTTTCTTGATGTAGGTTGTGACTTGGGACTGTTAGATACTTAATAAGTCAGTGGCGGACCTAGAAAATTTAGATTAGGGGTGCACCAATGACACACCAGAAAATTTAGATTGAGGATGCACTGCTGACACTTAGCAATATAGTTTTACACAAATATGAACTACCAGTTGTTGATAACAGTTAAGAATAGTGCTCATTGATAACAATCCATTAGTTTTAAATCTCGGTACTACTGTCTATACATCATGCAAAAGTTTATATGAAGCCAAATTATTTATCACATATTTCTAAAGTGATAATAAATCGTAACCTTGATAAATAAATTATTATAAATATGTAATTGCTCAATAGTATTCTATTGTTCTAGCAAAAAAAAAACCAGAAACTATCTTCTACTATATTGATGCTTAGTACGCAAGTATTGATGGTCATACAGTATGGATTTTTATATTAAAAAACTCCCTTTCTTTAAGTTTATAAGGTATATTTCTCCTTAGTACATAGACCAATAAAATATTAAAATGATTAGATTACCCATAATTATTATCATTAAGCACTATATTCAATGCATGCATGTAGAGAATATAAAGTAAATGTAGATATTTATTAGGGATATATAGGGAGCATCTCACTAGTTTTACATTCGAATATGAAATACACCTTATATTTATGGACAAGACCATTAAAAAATACGCCTTATAAACTTGGACGGAGGGAATACTCAATATTAGACTTGATTCAATGTAACCATCGTAATGATCACAACAACATAAATGAATGGTTGGTAGCTAAGTTAAGAAAAGAAGTTTGTATAGGTGATAAAAGAACAAAATATTTTATCTGTCAATTGTACGGTGCCACATGGTTGTCAGCTAAGTTGAGAAAAAAGCTAGTAACCCTGAGACATGAAATGTAATTATTTTCTAAGTCCTTTATTGAAGTTCAAATACATTGTAATATATACTACCAAGGGTATATCTAGAATTTTCAAAAATTTTGTGGGTGCCGCCCCTGTTCCTAGTTAACATAATACTCCCTCTAGTCACAAATACATGTCGTTTTGGATATAGGTGCAGTCAAACTTTTGAAACTTTGACTATCAATATCTTTTTAAATATTTAAATTGGATACACGAAAATCATGTGTGTAGATTTTCCTCGAAATGTACTTTCATAATATTATAATTTATTGGGTTTTATAAATATATTACAATAGAAATTAATGGTCAAAGTTTGTGTTTGGAGAGCGTGTGGATGTCTAAAACAACATGTATTTGTGACTAGAGGAAATACTTAATTCATGAATAATAAATAATACATGTTTTCTTCCTTAAAACTTTCAGTGCAGCTTCAACACCATGCACGCCACCAACTGCCCACATTTCAATTGATATTCGTGCATGTCATCGAATCATTGGTTTTTGTTCCGGTATGGAAATTTTCTTCGATGTATTCAACTGGCTGAAATTCACGATGAAAATGTATAGCTGTATCCTTTAACAAATTGTATTACTTTCTAATTCTTTTGTTCTCATCTTTGTAGATTATGATTGGGATCCTCTTTTTTCTATTTGAGTTCTACGATGATCAGTTGCTTGCGTTTCTTGTGTTGACTCTTGTATGGTTATGTGAACTATTCACTATGATCAGGTAATGTTTCCATTAACATATTACTGGAATGCTTTATAATAACTTTTACTGTGAAATTACCATCCTACTATATTATGCCTGTGAGATTGTGAGGGAATAACTAGGGCTTTGTTCATTAAACTGGTGGGAGAGCAGTTAGATATATTTCAGGGTAGAGAAAGCTTTACAGGGATCACTAGGCACTTGAAAAATATGTAGGTCCACTTACAAGCATGCACTTACCAGAATTATTCTTGTGCATAGCAAATTGAGTTTAAACTGAATTAATTTAAATCTTGCATCCTTTGCAGCGTGCGGACATCTATATCAATGCAGTTCTTTCCACGCTTTTTCTTGCTGTATTTCCTGGTTTTCCATATCTACTTCTTCTCATACACTTACGGTATGTAACATTGGTTAGCTACGGCATATACCTGATAGGGTTTTTCTGCAACTTACTATTGATAAATTAATGGGAGTATCTTATTTGACTTGCATATTGATGTATTCTTTATCAGGCTTCTCATACCTAGCTTTCTCTGCTACGGCTGCATTCATGCAGCATCTAATTTTATATTTTTGGAACCGTTTCGAGGTAAGTTTATAACCAGTTGTTTTTTATACCTGTATTTTCCATTTTTCTTTATTCAAGGCTTATTACTACCTTGTTTAATATTTGGCATGTAAATTTAGTTCACATTTTTCTCTTTGACACTATGCACTATGCAATTTGTAGTTTCTGAACACTGTTTAGGGTGTACCACTTGCACACTTTCATGTATTAAATCGGAAAGATGACCTGAACTCAGTCAATTCATTGAGAGAGATAGAGTGCACACAAGATAGTGTAGCACAGAGAATATATAATGGGTTCCGCAGCTCCCATCATCTCCTTGTCCCCCTTGGCATTTACTTGAGATTGGCTTGTGGTGCGTCAGGTGCCAGCCCTTCAGAGATTCATTAGGAGCCGAGCTCATATTCACCAACAAACTGGTGTTCAGATTACATCCTCAACCATCTATACGTCAACATTACATATTGCAAGGGTAAATGTGAGGGGTCCTGGAACAATAAATGATGGCCTCAGTGCTACTCGTGAAGCAGATGCCTTACTGGCTCAGGATGAGCCTACCAGAAACCAAGAGGGCCAACCAAATGAAAATGTTGAGACAACAACCAGCAATCCACTCCGATATCAAGATCAAAACCCTCAGCAAGCTGGCAATGCTCCTGCAGGCTCGGGCTCCTTGAATCCATTTGGTTCCCTGTTGCTGTGGTTGTTAGGAGGCGGTGCTTCTGATGGCATAATTTCTTTCTTCTCTATGTTCAGAGATGTCCGTGATCATGGTCAAGATTACACCGATCCACCTCGAAATGAAAATGATCAGGTGACATAGAAAAACAGAGATGAAAATGGGGGAGAATTGAAGACGAAATCCCAATCGAAGTGGGTGACTTGGTGACGGTTTTTAAGCTGATTTGATGACCACACCGGCTTCAAAGGATAATGATGAATTTGCATTGCAGCATATACAGACTGGCGTCGGCTGGACATACCATGTTAGTTGCTCTCATCCGTTCATCACTTTTTCGTTATTGCGTAAGACTGCTGGATTGTATCTATTCGTATTACATGTACATTCCCTACCGTCTGAATGGGGATGCCCGTTCTAGTGCTGTACAAAAATGTTCTTCAACTCACCTCCATGTGAGTGTTGTGCAAATTTTTTGTACTCCTGTAGGTGGGAGCTGCAACATGCAGTATTGCAGTGTGCATCTGTGAATGCTACAAGCTAATGGTATGATTTGTTGTTGCAATTTAGTGCTTGCAATTTTATTCGGTTGGATTTGCACCGAGGAAATTGAGATTCAGACAGGACTGTGTAATGCTCTCTTGGGAATTAGGGCAATCCATTTCCTGCTATGATATCCATTAGGTGTCGTGGCTTAACATTATTCTAGAGTAGCATCACGTTCTGCTCTAGTTGGGATGGTGCGTATGTCGTGTTTCACTCGCATGGTGCAGAACCGCAGATGCATGTTGGCTTCAGGGTCCTCGTCAGTCATCATCCGTTTAGCCACAGGTAGGACCTGACCACACCGTTTCAACAGACGTGCGGCCTCTCTCCCGTAACACAATTTCAAACCTTGCTTCCACAAGCCAGTATTTTTCTAGCCTCTGGACAAACTTTTCTAAATCTAGTTCCTATTCAAATCACAATTACAAAAATAATTCTCTCTCGATCGCAGAAGTGTATCTGCCACGCTTGGAGTTGCCACGTAGCAAGACCTCGGTAGCAAAGGTACTGCGTAGCAATAGCTTGCCAAAGCAACCTACCGAGCAATGCTACCGTAGTAGGTATTAATTAAGCATTTAATTAAGAAAAGTCATTAATCAAGTGATTAATTAATTAAAGTGAATAATTAAGGGCAGTCCCAACCCATGATTTCCATGAGCAGTGTCTAGAGGAGAGAGAAAGCAATAAACCAATGCATAATTTTCCAACCCATGGTTTCTATGAGCAGTATCTAGAGGAGAGAGAGAGCAATAAACCAATGCATGCACCACAAACACAGCTTGGTAAGCGCGCAAAAACGCTCAACCCTGATTTTGCTTGTTTCTTGCGTCTTGGTACCCGCGCCGACCCAGTTTCTTGCATGAGACACGGTTTCTTTGTTTTTCCTTCTCTCCCTTCCTTAATTCCTATGCCACATCAGATTTTTGTTTAGTTGGCAGTATAATTAATTCTATAGACACCAGCTGAGGTGGAGGGTTGGGACTGCCCTAATGGATTTGATCTGCACGTTTCATGTCAAGAAAGGAGAGCTTAGCCAGAAACCAGGGTTTCAAAAACCAGCGAAAACCACTCGAAAACCGCGGTTTTCGACCTTACCGTTCCGGTTCGAGATCAAAAACCGTTCAGTAAACTGGTCTAATTAAAAAAAATAAAAATTTTGAAAAAATTTATATGTTCGAAAACCGTTGAAAACCGCTCAAAAACCGTTTTAAAGAACATTCAATTAATCAGGTTTGTTTTTGTGAAAATCGAGTGGTTTTTCGAGAAAACCGAGCAGTTTTTCGTGAAAAACCGCGATTTTTGTTGAAAATCGAACGGTTTTCGATTTTTTTTGAAAAAAAATTCAATTTTTTTTATTTCTTAACCCTTCGGTTTTTAACGGCTTTTTAGCGAATTTCAACTGGTTTTTTTATTTTGGTTTTTGAAACCCTACCAGAAACTTGCCGCAGAATAGTAGTACGGCTTCCACAGTCAGGAGCAGTCTATTTTATTAAATTTAGGGCTGTTTGGTAGGGATTCAGCTTCTCCAGATTCTGAGAATCTGGTGAAGCTGAAAATTTTAGGTTCAACAGATTCATGAAGCTGGAGCTATAAGTACATTATGAGTGTTTAGATGTATCATCTTGTTTACATTTTAGACCAAAATATAAACTTAATTCACTTTATTTTAGCCTATAAGTTTCAGATTTCAGGTGAAGCTGGAATCTGGAGGCTGGAGCTGTAAGTACATTAAGAGTGTTTAGATGTATCATCTTGTTTACATTTTAGACCAAAAATATAAACTTAATTCACTTTATTTTAGCCTACAAGTTTCAGATTTCAGGTGAAGCAGCTTAAAATAAAGTGAATTAAGTTTATATTTTTGGTCTAAAATGTAAATAAGATGATCTATCTAAACAAGAAAAATCAATCACTGCATTCAGAAAGTTCTTATTTTTTAACTTCCTATGAGAAGCTAAGAAACTCTACCAAACAAGAAAAAAATCAATCAGCTTCACATAAGAATCCGAGGAAATGATTTATATTTTTTAACTTGCAGCCTGAGAGCTAAAAAAAATCGGCTCCTCACCTGATTTACAACCTCTTAGTTATGAATCTCCCCACTAAGTTCATAACTATTTCTTAAACAAGAATCACTCCACCAGAGAATCGATTTCATAGAGAATCAGAATCTAAGTTCATAACTATTTCTCTACTAAGCAGATAATCGAATCAAACTCGCTTTTAATGTCTTGAACGAACTTCATAAATCTGGTGAAGCTAAAATTTTTAGGTTTACCAGATTTATAAATCTGAAGAAACTGAATCTCTATTAAACACATCCTTAGAAGGAGGATAGATTTTTCTAAAAAAAAGGTTTTTGAGCGGGCAGAAAAGTGATGGCTTCGCTTCGCCGAGCGGATCCCCCGCAATTCAAATCCGAAAATTTCCAAGCGCAGCAGCGTCGCGGAGCAGTGGTCCTTTTCCATTCTCCCCTCCCCGCTTCTCCACAGCCCAAGCGGGAAAAAAAGAAGAATCCAACCCAATCCAGTCGCCTCCGTCTCGTCCTCGGCGATGCCACTGGCGGAGGGAGCGGCGGCGGGGGTGGCGCTGCCGGACGAGGTCCTGGCGGTGCTGCCGCTGGACCCGTGCGAGCAGCTGGATCTGGCGCGGCGCATCACGGCGCTGGCCGTGGCCGGGCGGGTGGCCGGGCTGGAGGGGGAGGCGGCGCGGCTGAGGGAGGCCGCCGCGGAGAAGGACCACGAGAACGGGGAGCTGCGGGAGCGCGTGGCACTGCTCGACCGTGCGCTGCAGGAGACCAACTCCAGGCTCCGCGCCGCGCTCGAGGACAACGTGGGTCGCGCTCGTTTGCCACGGTTCCTCGGTGTGCTTCCGTTTGGCCTCGTTTGGTTTGATTGGCTGACAAAACTTGCCGTTTCCTTTGTGGGTGCAGATTAAGATGAGCAAGGAGCGGGACTCGCTGGCGCAGACTTCCAAGAAGCTGGCGCGCGACCTGCAGAAGGTGGGCTCTTTGATCATTTTTGTTCTTGCTATCGTTGTTTTGTTTTCTTTTTAATCGCTGTAATTGTGTGCAACTCGGTTTCGAAGACACCTTTCGTAACCTGTTATGGAGTACAAATGAAATATCTGATGCTAATCATTAGAGAAATGGATGACTAGTGCAAAATAGTAGCTCAATGGGTGCGTTTGTCTGAAAAACCTTGCAATGTTTGCTACTTAGGCAGAACATTTAGGTGGAGTGCGAAAGGCTCAATTTGGACTGTTTAGTAGATTAATTTTAGGAGTACCAGTGAAGAGTGAATTGTAATGTTGTAGGCGGCAAATGGGATTAAAGCCGGAATTCTTCACATGTTTAATACCATCTTTAACGGTACCAAATTAAGGACATTTTGCTGATTGCACTAGCTGTCAAGCTCTAGTAAGAAGGTTAATCAAGTGGATCTGTCCTGGTGCAATGAATATCATTCATCCAATCTGCAACCATGTTCGTTGGCATAATGGCCTGTCACCCCCTACAATAAAGCGCATTGGAGGGATGCAAGAATTTGTGCAAGGGCTGAACAAATGTGTGCCTTTTTTTTTTTTCATTTTCTATGATACAAAGGAGAGAAACACTATTTGCCAAGCTGTTACCAAGTGAGATGATTATTCAGCTTGTCACCTAAGCTTTTTGTTTATTTTCTCCTCTAACCTTTGATTCGGCAGCATACTAAGATATGTTCTCTATTATCAGCTAGAGTCATTCAAGAGGCATCTGATGCAGTCACTCCGTGATGATAGTCCATCGGTGTGTTCATCTACTTACCCACTAAATCAAATTATTCAATGATCTCTGTCTGTATGTGTTATTTCTTCCTAGTTTATTTTAATAGTTTACCGTTTTCCCTTTATTTCTGCTGAATCCTTCCCAAGCAGCCACAAGAAACGGTTGACATTACAACATGTGATCAGTCAGTGTCATCGAAAGCATCGTCATGTGGAGGTTTACCTCTACTTGAAAACCTTACATGTACTATTTATCATCGAAAATATCTGACAACAATCCCTGTCTGCTATTTTTTTTTGAACATTGAAGATGGATCTGTCAGCCACTCTGCAACAAATCTAGTGAGTGGGTCTGTGGATGTTGGAAGCACAGCCCGAGAAGGTCTCTTCTTAGCTGCTTATTCATTGTTTGTTGAGAGGTGCTTTCATACTTTTCTTTTTGATAGTTATATAAATATTAAAACATAAATGAAAGATAGATGGTGATTACTTACTCATTCGCTTGCTTTAAGATTTGTGCAATTTGTATTGGAAGGGAAAGCATTGAACCTGAGAACATAAGATTCAATCCACTGCATTTTCACTGATTGTTAGGTACAGCAACAAGGCCTCCAGTCGAAAAGCTTGGCCTCTCGTCACACTTCACCCCTCGCCTCACCCCAGAAGCCACACCGAAAATAATGTCCACTTCTGCTTCTCCAAGAGGGACGACTACCACAGCAACACCAAAGTTGATGTCTGGAACTACCTCACCATCAATAACTCGAATTGAAGGGCACATGTCAATGACACCATGGTATCCATCAAGCAAGCAGTCATCTGCAGCTAACTCACCTCCAAGGGGACGTCCAAACCCAGGTTTCATTTATTCTAAACTCTGAACACATTGCTGACTGAAATTATTGTGCAGAACGATATATCATAGATATGGTTAATGCTTGGTTTTCAGGTCGCACTCCTCGTATTGATGGAAAAGAATTTTTCCGTCAGGCCCGGTTAGTTAATCTCTTACTCTTCTATATCTTCAACAGTAAGATGGGTAATTCATAGTTCATGATACACCATGACAATTCCAGGAGCCGTCTATCATATGAACAATTTGGATCATTCTTAGCCAACATCAAAGAGCTAAACGCTCATAAGCAGTCACGAGAGGTTGGACTTTTGCATCTGTTTACTAATTTATGAATTGAGCTTATGATGTGTCATGACACTCAATTTCATAACTTTCCTTATTTACATCTGAACCAGGAAACACTTAAGAAGGCTGAAGAGATCTTTGGTCCAGACAACAAAGATCTTTACCTCTCGTTCCAAGGGTTACTAAACCGTAGCTTGCCATAGGGCATATGCGGAGCAATGTGAATTGTGAAGCCTATGCTGAGAAAGCTTCATGGTAACAAAATATGCTATTTTCATGTTAGAATTGCAGTTGATGTGAAGATACTGCATTGGATAACTTATCACAGCTAGAGTTGTCAGCTGTGGTGTGCGATGTTCAGGTGCAATTTTGGATCCTATAATCTACATTAGGTGATGAAATGATGGGATCTCCCTGAAGGAAAGGGCTGATATTTTTATGCAAGTGCTCGTTGAATTTGGGTAGCATTTCGTCGCCCAAATTAGGTTCCAGTTTGTCCATGAGAGCGAGCATTGCATAATTGCAAAGAACAAACTTGAACGTATTTCGAGCCTTATGATAACTTAAGGTGCAATTGTTATCTGATCTCCACTTAATTCTTGGTTGACTGAGATGATTCTCGGTTCGTCCCTGCATGAACAAAAATATGGAGCTCTGCTCTGCAGTTCGCTTTGGAGCTAAATCAACCTTGGCATACATTTCCCGAAACGCGCATTCCCACCGCAGAGTAAAACTGTTTTAACTAAGTAAAATGCTAAGAGCGATAAAGGTTCTTGCAATGGATAACACAATGCACACCATTGTCTGTAACAGTGTTCTACCTTCCCACAGAAGGACAGCAAAAAAAAGCCCTGGATATACTAGAAGGTATACATAGGAGGAGCCGCTATGTTCACCTTCCTCCCATTGTTACGCTGTTACAGCGCACTCCATGTGATATACTTGATACTATATAATATACCAAACCATCTATGACTCAAAACAGCACTTGATCGCACACTAAATCAGCTAAGGCCTAAACCTGCTTGGATCCAAAAGCACCTGATGCAGTCAGTCTAGTAGGACCAGAACTGGGAGTCTTCTAACATGCCGGGCTGGTCCACGACCATGTCCAGCTCCGGCGTGGGCTTGTAGTGCGCCTCCGGCTCCGCCGTCTTCGGCGAGGACATGGAGGAAGGCGAGCCGGTGCTGCTGCTGCCCCGTGCCCTGAGGCGGTGCGCCATGTAGGTATTGCTCATCTTCAACCTGACCATCTCTGCCTGCGCCAGCGCCAGCTGAGCCTGCAGGGCCTCCACCTGCTGCTGCAGCGACGATATCGCGCCGACGCACCCGTAGATCGGGTCCCTCACGCGCGCGTTCGCCTCGTACACCAGGCTGCTCACCGCGTCCCCACGGTGCTGGACTGGTATGTCCTGCAATTCCATGGCAAGTTTCAGAAACTGTTTGTGCAAAATTGCAGGTAGTGCATGCACACACACACACAAGGTAGAAGAAAGAAACCGCCCTTCCTGGCTCCTACATGGCAATTGACAAAGCACATACAAGGAGTCTAGGACCAAGGAAATTGAGCTGGTGGTAATTGGATTGGAGTCTCTTGTTCCAAGAAAGAGAATGGAAGCATTAAGAACGTGTCTGCATGTTTGGTGCAGCCGAAAGTTTCTTTTTCACATAGCATGTGCAGTTCTTGTCCCAAGATGACCGCTGCAGATAGAACCAGGCCGTACGGTACTGATCAACTGTTTTAGAAGGCTTATCACATGGGAAAGCTCTAATTTGGAGATATGGTTAAGTCTCTGTCGATTTAATTAGTACCAAACAACTGTAGTAACTAGGCATGTCTCTGGGCACATGCTGATGAAAAATACAGCAAATCTAATTAGTTGACTATTCCTTGGGCAAATCCAATTATTTGACATAGTTTTTAGTACACCACACATGCTTGGGTTGCTGCAGGGATGACCCCACTGAGCAGTGAAAATAGGATCTTGCTCATAAACCAATCCTGATACATATGCATCTTGTCGTGAAAACTGAAGAGCAAGTGTAAGCTATTTTTGGCCAAATTTTCAACTTTCTTTTAAAAAATATTTGGTTCTGGCATTCACTTAAGGAGAGAAATAATATACACGTTCTCGCGAGAGCGCACCTCCAGTGAAACTCGAACAAGGGCGGGCGGGTCACCCACTGGAGTTCCTCGCCACCCGAGGAAACGCTCGGTCTCCAAATTTCTAGCGTTAACCCAAGTAACGACTTATTTAAGCTGTTAAACTCCAGAGCTGGGCTGAGCAGCTTTACAGTGCAAGAACAGCAAAATTGAATGGGAAATTGGTCGAGACACTATATTAAGCTTCTACCAGTGTATCAAATATTTCTTATTGCGATTAGTACGGTACAAGTTGAGAAACTTTAAGCTAACTAAAGCGACATGATCTCTAGTAGCATCCGCAGTAGAAGCTTTGTAAATTATATATGTGAAGAAAAAAAAACATGCTACTTTTTTGGCAAAGCAGAGTACCTGACACACTCAACACACATAGCTCTTGAACAATCCACCTGTATAGTACACATTAACTAATTGTAGGCTGAACAAAAGTAAGCAATACCATCTCTGTTCTCTAATTGAAGCTCCAGCAGGACAAGAAGAAACTTGACCATGCGTTTCTTTTTTTGGGTGAATTGACAGACTCAACAAAACTAGAACAACTCAGTGACTAAACTGTATGCACATATTTGTGATGTGCGTAGGAGAGATTTGATGCAAAGAAAGGCTCAGACACTATCAAGTTATTAACAGGTTCACTTGTTGAAGCAAAAAGGCTCAGACACTATCAAGTTATTAACAGGTTCAGTAACAAATCCATCCCCAACGAAGAGGCAGGGTTTACTCGCACACAAGGAAAGAAACAAGCAACAGAGTGGCATGTATGTAATGGTACAGGCAGTGCATGCGCAGTGTGTGCAGCTGCGCTGGTGTAGGTGAGTATCGCAGGTGTACCTGGAGGAGCTTGCTGACATTGCTGGCGCCAAAGACCTTGTGCACATTGGCGAACTTGTGCGGCTCCCCCGGCGGGAAGTAGGGCGCGAAGACGCACCCCGCCGCGCACCGCCGCCGCAGCAGTTTGCACGCCGCGCACGGCGCCGACGCCCCTCCTCCGCCGCCGCCCTGCCCCAGCCTGCCCGCCCTCCCGCCGGCCGCCACCGCCACCACGTCCCTCATGCCTGCCACCGCCGCTTCTTGGTGTCGTGCCTCCTCTCCTCAGCTCTCAACTCTGCCGCGCGCAATACGGTTGTTGCCAAATTGGGGCGCGCAGTGCAGTGTAGCGTACCTATATAGCTCCTAGCTCAGGCTCAGGTAGGACAGGGCAGCGCAGAGCAGGGGCAGGGTGGTTGGCGTCGTGGAAGCCTTTCTTTCCTTTTAGAAGAGGGGAGGAGAGCGAGGAAAAGGCAGGGAGGAGGGCAGTGCAAGCAGAGCAGAGAGCTCAGCTGGGAGGGAAGGCAGGGAGGGACAGATCGTGCCGCGGCTGTACTATGATGCATGCACCCTCTCCCTTCCGCTCATCTTAACATCGTCTCCTTCCTTTGACCGATCGTTCGTCCAATGCACACATCAAACAGCAGGGGAAAAGCGCAATTAATGGCGCGCATGCTAATCGCTGCTAATTGCATGTCTTTGCGAGCGCTAGCTTTTCGGCTGGATTGGTATTTGCGCCGGAATGACCCAGACCCACATAATTAGTAATAATGGGGTAGAGAACATATTTAGGTAAGTACAATAATAAATTCAGCTCTTTATTCCTATCTATTATCTATATCATCTAAAGTAAGTACTAAGGTAGCCTGTATAATAGCTATCTCTAAAAATTAACTCTAGATGTTGTGCATTAACGGTGTGTTTGGTTGGTGAGATGAGGTTGAATGGATGGGATGATCCTGTACCATTTGGTTCCATTGTTTTGAATGAATAGAATGATTCAACATCTATATGGAATATTTCTCAAATTTGTATCACACCATTCAAAACAGGATGATTCCATTCAAGCAACCAAACACATAAATGATTTTTTTTTGAACTATCTCATACATATACCATTTGGTACAAGAAACCAAACATGTTCTAACTAGCTCTTCTCTCTTATACATAACTAATCTACCTATGTTCACGTACAATGCTTACTACTCCCTCCGTTCACTTTTATAAGGCTTATTTTTTGAATGAATTTGTTCATAAATATAAGGTTTGCATGTAGATTTAATGAGGCATTTCCTTCTATACCCATATTTATTCTCTCTCAACTATATGCATTTATTCATTACCACCCACACAAAGTATATGTTTCATCTTCCAAGATAGTTAGATGAGGGTATCTAAGTTATTTTCTTTTATACCTTTCTCAATTTCAACACAACCTCAATCCCTGTGCAAAGTCAAAATACGTCTTATAAAAATGAACGGATAGAGTACTAAATAAGAGCTAGCTCTCTTCTCTCCTCTTTTTTCACTCTTCCACGTAAGATAAAACTGATATGGACATACTAAGAATAAGCTGAGATGACTTTATTGTACATGCCCTTAGTATTGCTATATTTTATGAGCATGCCTTCTACGTTTTCTTTCCCAATACAAGTTGCACAAGTCTTAAAACAAGCGAATGGATAAATAATTATCATCTACTTTTATTCATACTTGAATAGTTATACAACTATAAAAAGAAAAGGATAAAAGCATCTCTCATGCTTTATTACATTCCTTGCATGTGACCAGTATGATATTTTAAATACTATTGAAAAAAAATCATTTAACTAAAGAGAGTACTGTAGACATGTCGATCGGAGCTAGTCCTCCAGCCGCTTTCAGCCTTTTCACACCCCCTCTTGGCTGATTAGTACTACTAGCAATCACTGCTTCGAGCAAGCAGTAGTTTGAAGCAGCAGTTACCTCTGGTGTCAACGTAAAAGGTTGGGAATGACTACAGTAAGAAGGTGAGCTGTTGCGAAGCAGTACACGCACAGTGGCGCGGAGGCGCTGATAGAGTAGTTTGTCGGTTGATTCACAGCTAACTTATGTCAAACCTCAGTCAATCTGATCTCTCTTTTTCTTCAATGTTCTTCCAGCGTCCAAAGTGACAGAGAGACACTGTAACTCTGTAAGAGAGAGAAGGCAGGCTGTCATCTCCAGTTCCTGTGGGACGGCGATGTCGTGTTCGAGTAGATGGAGAGAGTTGGACATCTCAGGAACATCTTTTGATCGATCGGTTGGTTCGTCGTCCCATGGATGGATGGATGGACAGGATGGGGCAGGCAGGCCCGGGAGCCCCAATGTCAAATTTGAATACTTTTTGTCTGTACCGCCCCGCTTGCTCGCGCACACCATCGCGGCGAGCGAGAGACCGTCGTGATGGCCACTTGATTAACCGTGCCTCCCCTTTTTCCCTTTTGGGGACACACACTAATCCATGTTAATCTAAGCTTCTTCACTGACACCCTTTTTCCCCTTTTGTGCTCTTTTTCCCTGCACATACTCGCGTTGCTTCCGATAAAGATATGTGATAATCTGTCACTGCAGCATCAGGTGGTGATTATGACAATTTGTACGGACACTTCTTCAATCCAACGTTTTTCTGGCCCTGGTATTTTTGTTTCCGAATCTAGCCTTCACGTGAATTAATTATAAAAATAGTTCCTCTCCAAATATAAAAGTACCGATAAACGACACGTAGTACTTACCATACTTCTTCATCACGGTATGTCTTGCTAAGCTACACCAGCACGGCAAAGACGAACCCACTAGCCTATCGAGCTTTAGGTGCTCTGGAGCACCTTTTGAGCTAGCAATGCTGGGTATTTCTTAATCACCATGATTACTTAAGTGATTATAACTTAATTGAGTGAGTTAATCAAGTGATTAATTAGTTGATAGGTCATGCTAAGCAATACAAGCTCGCAAGGTGCTCCCGAGCTTTGGGAGCTCGGTAGGCCAATGGACTCACAGCTGTTGTGTTGCCGTAGCTCGGCAAAAACTGTTGTGGTGTATAAGCATGATAGGTGAAAGTGTCACATACTGGCGCTTTCTAACACCTAGCATTTCATATGCTCAAGATATTACCATTATTTATATTTTTCATTACTTTTAACATGATTTTAACTATAATTTTAACAAGCATACTAAAACAATTAACACCTCTACTAAACAATACTAACAAGAATTTGCATAACAATATAAACAAATAATAAAAAAAAGTAAAAACCATGCGTCCAAGCACACCCGTGCTCACGCGCTCGGGAATACCTAAGTCTTTGCACTTGGGTATGATCCGATTATATGCATCTAGAAACAATCTTTACCTTTTAGCAACAACAATGATTTAGAAAAAATAACCAAGAGATAAACAACTAAACTTCTCATTTAATATAAAACTGACTAAGTTCATGTGTCCATTACTCATGAGTGAACACTAAAGCTAGGTATTTGTAGAAGATAATGTGATAAGTGACATAATGGCGCTACTCCCATTCTATGCATATCGCCTTCAAAGATCACCTAAAACATTAAAATAATTAAGAGTAAGTCCATCACTCAATAAGTACATAATAAAGCGATAACATAACTATTTATCACATTCATATGTTATCATTGGTAATGCAATACAAATATATTTACATGCTCATATGCTCATCACATAGCTATATCGTTGAGTGCACACCCGTCGTTGTCGCATCCTCTCATACACTTTATCCTATGGAGGTGACTACTGAAATAGATCTTTCATACCTACACTAAGTAGGTTATGGAGGCTCACATAGGTAATCTATTTTCATCATGAATACAACATATGCAAATGATATGATTTATCATCATTAACATATTTCATCATTTCCATTAACCTAATTATCATATCATATCATTATCATAATAAACGAAGGGAATTATGTAAAGCATCACGATAGCAATTTTCAATAAGAACAATAAGAATTAATCATTCATGCCATTATTCTACCATGCACTTGCCTTTTTACCTAGTAAGAATGAAATAGTATGCAGTTGAAGCCAAACCCATAATCACACCTCTTATGGTAGGTAAACTCATCTTAAAACGTATGCTATAACAGTACATACATTAAACATAGAAATATCGCTCTTACACACATCCACGGACTTAACTTTCTTTCTCGTCGGACAGTTTACCCTTTGTTGTTCTAACAATCGAAAAGACCATAACTCATAACTCAGGATCCTAAACATAGTAAACCATATATGCTTTGAAACTACATAAGATTGTGTACAATTTTCTAGTTATCCATATTTTTCAATTAATTTATTTAATCCTTCGTTTCTAGCCCCAAGATCGATCTAAGTAAAACAAACTACACAATTTCATAACTATTTTTATACAACTCCAAAAAATAGTAAAACTATAACATCTTTAGAATGTAGAGAAAATTATCTCGATTTCTATAGTTAAGGGCATAATTTAATTCAGCCATTAACTATCTCTAATCAGCAGATTACCACGATTACTCTCAGTAGCGATTGATTTATGTACAACAAGCTTTTACATGTCATAGCTTTCAAACCGCTTGACCATATTTACGTTTTTATACTCTAATAAAACTTTAGACAGTAATACACATTTTTTATAACTTTTGCAAGCTACAAAATTGGCTGTAGGTATCCTATTACTTGGCCTAAGATAGAAACCACTATGAAATGGATATCGAACTCTTCTAAAATCCATCCCAGTGCCCTCCACTAGCCACGTCTACCAACGAAGTAGACATAACATCGCTCCAATATAGCGCCAATATAACCAAGAACAAGATATGGTTTGTACCTGTGACCTAAAAATTCACCGAAACTGTTGGTGTCAACGATCCTCTTCAATCCCCTCACGATCTTTGCCTCTTCATGCTTCTCAAAATTTTTGCACCATGTCCTCCAAAATCCTTGTCACCTCCTACGCAACGTGATGCGAACAAATTTCAAATTGGATCATGGATAGACGAAGAACACAAAAAAAAAACATCGTCGGGGTACAACCAAAGTGTGGCACGCTCTGGTGTGGTCCATCCAACACAACCGTGGTCGGTGGACGATGACTGACGCAACACCTCTCAACAACCTTTGCGGATGGCGATGGCTCGGTTGGGTATCATGACGGTGCACGACGGTGGCCTGCGCGGCTTCGTCAATACAATAGCGAAGGGACGATGCGATGGCTAGAGCAACAGCCTATGCAGCAACTAGGACAATAGGGTACGGCATGACAGTGACCAAAGGCTGAGTAGTCAGGTGAGGGCAAGGCTAGGGCTTGGACTACTCCCCCATGCCCTGAATAGCTAACGTGCCCCCTTCTTCTGTTCTCTTAATCTTAATTATCACGTTTACAATTAAAGAGAATATTATTTTTACAAATGTGTTGGTATAGAGGAGATCACGTTTACAATTGAAGAGAATATTATTTTTAGAAATGTGTTGGGATAGAGGAGAGATTAAAAAAAGTTGCAAAGGGATGTTGACACTTGACACAGAAGGTTGGAGTTGTTGGGAAAAACAGTGCAAGGTATGGAAGGGCAGCGAAAGGACGCTTGCAGAAAGGACTGGAGAGCAGAAAAGGGTGTAGAAGCGAATCATATCGAATCCATGGCAGGGGATCAGATGGAGCTCGAGGCCTACAGTTTTGCCGTGTCGGGGGAGCAGAGCAGAGGAGAGCGCAGCGCAGCGCAGAGCCGCAGAGGCAGCAGGTGTGTGAGGAGCACAGGCAGAAGCCGTAAAAAACGTGCGCCTGTACGCGACAGTGGCTGCGGCGCGGCAGACAAACCAGCCACACAGCGATCCTTGTTCCTTCTCGGCTCTCGTTCCGGACAACACAATCTTCAGCCGCGCTGTGCTGTGTACTGATTGTGTATCTAATGGTTTTTTATATATATGGCTACTAAAGTGAGTGCATATGAGGGCATAAAGGTTTCCATGCTTGTTTTTCTTTGGTATGTACTTATCCTTGTTTGTACATGTACGATTGTTATGTACCCAAGCTTGCAAGCTCTTTCCGACTTGACGAGTACGTACTAGTAGGAACTTCGGGTTTGAATGCTTTTCTAGAGACTTTTGTTCTTTCTAACAAGCTTCTCACATGCATCAGGTTCAGCAGAGGTTCAGGGCATATTCCTTTTGTTCTTCTCCTGTCTTTTTTTTTTTACTAGCAAAAGTGAAAGAAGCCTCTTGTCCACAAGGAAAAGAATCAAAGAGAAACGTTTTTACTAGCCACGCCCACACTACAAGTAGCTAACATGGGAGCCCCACAGTGCTGACCAAATAATGAAGCCCAATCATCACTTTTGGGGCATATATGCAACAATGGAAGGGGGAAAGGACGGGCGTGCATGGTTCGCTGCTCTTTTTCAGCTTCTAGGTTTACTAGTTCATGAAATTGTTGTCAGTCAGTGGCTGGTAGACAGAGGCTAGCTCGTAGGTGTGGAGTAGCCGGCGCTGCCGGCCGCGACATAGGAGACATAGCATTAATGAGCTACAACCTTCCACTGCTCGACAACAGAGCCAATACATGCAACTTCTGGAGCCCGGACAAATTAACATTCGATACACTGTCTAAGGCCATGTACACTAAGATTATGTACAATAAAATTATCTCAGCTAGTTATTAGGTATGTACAAAGTTATTTAATATAGTGTCTCTTAGTGATGAGGTGGACATGCTTCACTGATGTGGCAGGGGAAAAAGTGCAAAAAATGCTAGAGTCGACTCTTGGTGAAGAGACGACTCTTCACAAACTCCTAGATAGAATTAGAGAGGAGCAGTATTAAATAGTATGTTGGCTCTTGTGCATGTCCTTTTGTACATACTTATCTTTTTTGCTTAGAAGAATGTGCTAAGAGACACTCTTAACTCTCCATTGTACATGCCCTTAGTCTGCACATATCAGTTTTGGTTTTTATTTAGTAGTTAGGTTTGTACGGAAGTATAGGTAGATTATTTATGTATAAGAAAGAAAAGATAGTTATTGCACAATATCTAAAGACAACCTTTAGAGATAGTTTATTGTATAAACTGACTTTTAACTTGCTATTAGTCAGTAGTGAGCTTTGCTATTATACTTACCCTAACAAGAAACAGTTCAACTATAATATATACTCCCTCTGTCCGAAAATATATTGTGTATTTTGATTTTACATAAAGATTAAGATTGTATTGAAATTAAAAAAGGTATAAGAGAAAATAATTTTGATACCACACTTAATTGTCTTAGAAAATGAGAGATAATGTTTTGTATGGGTGATAATGAATAAATGCGTATAGTTAAGAAATAATAAATAATGGTATAGAGAAAAAATCTTATCAAATCTATGTATATCTTGTATTTATAGATAACATCATCTTAGAAAAAAAATCCTGTAAACTAGGCCGAGGAAGAAAAAAAAAAAAGAAATGTTGGCGGTTTGTCTTGACCGACAAGAAAATAACTGCTGGAATGGTACGACTACAGGTAAGGAGGCGAGTGAATATCCAGTACAGGACAGCGGTAACTGCTGTTGATGCGTCGGTCGATCCCCTGGTACGTCCATCAATCCATCCTCACTGTTGGTGATTTAACGGGTCATGTATTATGATGTTTCACTCATTCATTTATGTGTTACTTGAGTTGTACCCCAGGAATCTGCTTTTTCTCTCAAAAGTGGGATTGTGTTCGGTTGGGGCCGTAGGGTAGGACTGCCAAGAAACAGCTCTCGCTCTCACAACGGATGTGAACACTGAAGACCGGCCTTCGAGAAATTCGGGATAGGGGGATTACGGCGAATATCCCTACGGGTCCCCGTGGGAAACAGGAACGGGCCTCCCTAGCCTAGCGGGCCGGAGATTAACGTCTATTTAGTTTAATGATAAATTTATCTTATTAAACTCTATTAAAATTTAGTATTGTTAAAATTATGTTATCGAATTGGTTACCAATCTTTTGGCAAAAGATTAGCAAGAAAATAAACAAAAAAACCAAGGGAGAAGAGAATCTTACTAAAATTTGGTAGCAAATCAAATCTTACCAAACAAGCATGGGTAATCATTGAAAGCAAACAAAACTGGCCCTAAATCTGCCCATGAATGCCCTTGGGACCTGCTAAGATATTACTTATAGTTTTGAATATAAAATATGTATTCTTTTTTATATATTTAGACTAAATGTGTCTATATATATTATAAATTATGTTTCAAAGCAATAATTTAAGAAAAAATATATTAAAATACTTATAAATTAATAAATATAGCCATGTATTATTTTAAATATGTATATAAACTATTCCTAACCCAATGAGGATACTCACAAGAGTCGAATCCCCGCGGGGAACAAGGAGATGGTGCACTCTTCTAAGGTTTGAAATCTCGTTTTCGGATGACATCTCGAAGGTGGCTGAAATCCGAAATCTCATTCAGATCTCGAAATTTCGGACAAATCTTGGATGAAATACAAAAACAAAAATCTAAATCTGGTTTTTTTTGCAGGCAAAAATTAAAATTTTGGCCGAAATTCCCGAAATCTCAGCGAGAGTTGCCAAGATTTTGGTGAATTTATACCGAGCGAAAATGGAACAAACCACGTTAATTTTGAAATTTGTTTTGCATGGTTATGATGCATTATTAATATTCACATAAAATTTTCAAATGATGATCAAGCTTCATGAATTTTTAAAAATTCAAAGTGTGATATTGTCCTCATAAAAGTCTTACTGGCAAAATTCAACCAAATGAAAAATGGTTCAAGCCATGTTAGAAAATTTTTAACATTTGTGTGGATAGTCCTGATGTATTATTAATATTTTTATAAAATTTTTAGATGATGATGAAGCTTTAAGAATGTTCAAAAATTCTGACAGTACTACATTCTGATAAAAGCCTGATGATTAATACATAGATTTGCTTTAGCAAACAAAAAATGTTTATAAGTTTTGAAAATTTTGCAAAAAGGTGACAAGGAAATTCTTAATATTTTATAAAAATATTAAATTATGATCACACTTCAGTAAATTTATAAAATTCTTATAAGGGAATTGTACTATTTGTGTTCTTTCTATTTTTGATTTTTGAAATACAACAAATGAAGTTCAGTGCTTACATAGATTTAATTAAGCAAACAAAAATTTTAAAATTTCTTTAAAATTTTAGATAATGGTACTAAGAAAATTCTTAAGCTCTCAAAAAAAATTTGGATCATGATCACATTTGAGCAAATTTATAAAATTTTGACAAAGTTACTGTCCCAATTATGTTCATTTAGGCTTTTATTTTTTAAAGACAACAAATGAAGTTAAATTATTTTGAAATTTTTTTCTGTATGATCCTACACTACTAAAGATAGTAAAATAAATTTTTTAGATCATCATCAAGCTTGAACAATTTTATAAAAATCTGACTATAAAAAGTCAAAAATTAGTCAAAAAACCCAAGAAATTTCTGAGATACCGTAGTAATTTAATTTTTTTATCCGATCGGGATTTTAGATCCTGTCTCGGCCGGAATCCAAAATCTCAGTCAGGATTTTCGAAATTTTGACAGTATTTTTAACCTTGCACTCTTGCCGTTAACCTTCACGGGGTGGGGTGGGGGAAAGGTTGGTGGGGCTGACCCGTAATCCCCTGCCCCGCTACCATTTCTACCAGTTATGAATTCAGATGGATTATCTGCTTAAGTGGAGCCTCGACACGAATCATTCCATACATAACTAGATTATCTACCTTAAGTGGAGCCTAGAGACGAATCATTCCATACATAACTATACTCGCATGCGAATGGAGCATGCTAAGCATATAAACATGCATCCACTAGTGGGACCATCAATCAGTGGCATGGGTTGTCAGGTCTTCGCCTGACCTAGTAGGCTTCTACCGCGCGCGTATGGGTGCAGCGCCAGATTCTTCGCACTGCTACCCGCACAGGTGAACCCCATAGTCCAATACCTCTGTGCAATGTAAGGAGCTTAACCCCATCTCTACCGACGAGGCAAGGCAGTATGCGGCTTTTCTATAAGAATTAAATTGATTCATGTGAAATTCATGTGTTTCAATCAGGGTTTAAAATTGGGTTTAGCTTCAGATTTGAGCAACACGTAGTTTTCAGTATGTGGCGGATCGAGGGATGTAACGCCTGTGGGGTCAATTGCTTCTTGCGTAAACTCTTTATACCAATCGGAATGACTAGCTTACAATCAACCGCACGCAGCTTCTTTTACGGTTTGCACTGGGCACATGACGCGTGGAGCTTTGTACGACGTTATTCTTCTGATGGCCGAGCTAGTTCCAACCAGGGTTTACAAAACCGATTTGAATGCGAATTTCGTCCTCCCCGCGGTACCGGTTTTTGCGAAAAACCGCGCGAAAACCGTGAAAAACCGAACGGTTTGAATTTTCAAACAAATTTGAATTTAAGTCAAACTCACGCGAGAAAACCGCGGTTTTTGGCGAAAAACCGCACAGTTTTAGCGGTAAACCGCTCGGTTTTTGCGGTAAACCGCGCAAACCGAAACCGCGGTTTTTGGCGAAAAACCGAGCGGTTTCGGCGAAAAACCGCGAAAATGAGAGGAGAAACCGCAAAAAACCGAGAAAATAGGGAAAATCACCAAAAATAGGGAAAAATTCAAAAAAATGTGGTAAAATTTTAAAAAAATACTGGGAAGGCTATATTTTAGTAAAAATATAATAAATATATAAATAAGGTATGTGAAGACATGAAAAAATTCTA
Organism: Guadua angustifolia; assembly: GCA_036346375.1. Lineage (NCBI taxonomy): Eukaryota > Viridiplantae > Streptophyta > Magnoliopsida > Poales > Poaceae > Guadua > Guadua angustifolia. The sequence goes on along the minus strand of CM070504.1, from coordinate 62,531,078 downwards.
GAATGATCTCTCTTAAATTTGGAAAAAATTCAACATGATCTTTGCTATATTTTAGACATTTGGAAGTTGTAAATTAGACATTTCACAATAATATGTCAATAAATAATCTTCCATTGCAATCATTTTTTACTTTTATACCTAGCTTCAATTACATGAACTACTCATTCAACATAAACACAAAACTCACAAGTTACAACCCTAAACTACTCATAGTCTCATACAACTAAATCAAAGAATACTCATACATGAACTACTCATACAATTAGCGGTTATGCTCTCATAGTCTCATACAAGTACAAGTGTACAACTACTCATACAATTAACGGAACTACTCATACAACTAAATCAACGGATGCTCATACAACTACTCATACATATGCTCTTACTGTATTTTATACCTAGCTTCAATTAGCAACACAAAACTCACAAGTGTAAACACAAGAACATACCAATGCCTAGTTTATTTGGTTTCGCTTAATTCTCTACTTTGGTTTTCATACAATAATTCCTTAAAGTTAACTAGTTTCCAAAATGATTTTGAATTTTTCCTTGAGAGCAATTGAAGTCTATTATTTTTTAAATTTTGTTTTTCAAATGGATTTGATCTAATAATGCTTCTGTAAAATTTTCAAATCAAAATATGGTTCCATTATTTTATAAAAATTCTGACATTGCAATTTCCCTATTTTCAGAGTTTCTATTTTTAAATTTGGAAAAGTATTAAATGACATTATTAATTTATAATATTTTTACCAAAGGTATATATTACATTGAGGTTTTCATGATAATTTTACAGCTCCAGATAAGTCTCATAAATATTTTATAAATTCTGACAATGCATTGTTTTGATTTAAAAGTTGGCTTTTCATTTTATCTCTTCATTTATTTATGCATAAATTTTCATTTTCTAGCTAAAAGGGTTTACTTACATGACCAGGGTTCTCATGGCAATTTTCTAAATTTTTACTTTTTACATTTTTGCCTTTTTCTCTTTTTCATTCTTTATTTCTATTTGTTGAATTTTTCATACAAAGCATAAATCCAAATAAAACCAATAATACCAAGAAAACTCAGAGATAATTATATTCAAATTTAAAATATACATTTTTACTTTATTAAAATTTTGGGATGTTACAGAAAGCCCACAGGCCGGATTTTCTTTTTCTTTTTGCTTTTTCTATATTGAAGACTTTGAATGTATTAAAAAAGTTGTATATATTCGTTTTTTCAAAAAAAACATTTACAGCAGAGCTCATCAAACAAGTAATACTAATTTTAGGAATTTTTTGGATAAATTTTTCTAAATTTTTTGAATTTGGATTTGAATTCCCGCGAGAAACCGTTCGGTTTCTATTGCCGAGCCGCGGCGAGAGGAGCGGTTTTCACGGTTTTCGCGCGAGAAACCGCGAGAACGTGAACCCTGGTTCCAACACTAAGAAAGCCCACCACATGGAGGGCCATGTCACGTGATGGCTACTCAAGACGAAGTAGCATGCATTCTAAAAAGAAACGGATTTACTAATTTACGGTCAACCGTATGCAGTGTTTTAATTTTAAATTCTTCGATTTAATTTTTTTAAGTTGAAATTTTTTGATTTGAATTTTTATATTTTAAATTTTAAATGGAACATTTCGAAACAAAAAGTTTTTTGAATTAAAACTTTTTGAACCGAAAGCTTTTGAATCGAAAGTTTTATAAGTTTAATCTTTTCGATTTGAAACTTTTCGAGTTGAAACTTTTTGATTTAAAGCTTTCCGAGTTGAAACTTTCTTATTTGAATTTTTTTGATTTAAAACTTTTTGTGTTGAAACTTTCCGAGTTGAAACTTTTTCGATTTGAAACTATTCAAGTTGAAGCTTTCTAATTTGAAACTTTTCAAGTTGAAACTTTGTAATTTGAAATTTTTTATTAATTTTTTTTAGTTTTAAATTTTGAGTTGATTTTTTTTCAAGTTGAAACTTCCTATGTAAAATTTTCAAAGTTTAAGTGTTTTAATTTTAATTTTTTTGTGTGTTATAGAGGGATGAAGGGGGTGGGGGAAGTGAGTAGGGAAAGGAAAGGAGAAGATTGATGGAGAAGATGACATATGATATCTTAGGAAGATAACCTTAAATTTGTTAGTTTGAGGTTAAACTCAAAATAGTCATATCCTATACCAATTGATACTTATATAAAAGAGAGAGGCTTTCCACGTATGCACGAACGTTCATGCGCATTTCAGGCCGTTGAAATGTGCCAAGATTCGTGCAAGATATCCGGGGTGCAAATGAAATACTATCTTGAATATGTACTATGTGTACTGTGTATGTATCCTCATTCTTGTCTCTCGCTTCCCCATCTCTCTTCTCTCGCTACCCTAATGACAGGAGGAGCGCCAGCCAAGAAGGTGGCAGCGGCGCGGAGGCCTAGGGATGGCAATGAGTTAGGTCGGGTGTGGGTTTTAAAAAACCCGACCCGAACCTGAATACCTTATCGGGTAAAAAGCTATACCCGAACTTGAACCCGGCGGGTACCCAAAATCCGACAGGTACCCGATGGGTTTGTGTAGTATGGGTGGCAATAGTTTGGGTCGGGTGTGGGTTTTGCAAAACCCGACCCGTCAAGAAATCCAAACCCAAAAACCTGAGCCGAACCCAGTGGGTACCCGAAACTCGACCCCAAACCCGACGGGTACCCGATGGGTATGTGCGGTATTTCAGGTACCCGATGAGTACCCATGGGTGAAAATTAGAACCCGAACCCATTTCGGGTACCCGACCCAAAGAATTCGAGGGTAAAAATTAAAACCCGAACCCGACCCGATCGGGTGCAAAACCCGCGGGTCTAATTGCCATCCCTACGAAGGCCAGATCCAAGGAAGGGTCGAAGCCCAAAGCCAAGTCTGTACATGGCTGAGGTGTGAAGCACGGATCAAGTCTCCCTGGTTCCCAGCAGTGGTGGAGCTAGGATCAAAATAGAGGTGGGTTTAAATGAACTAATCTAAATTAAAACAAATATAACAAATATAATTTTATCCATTTCAAATTCATATAAATAAAAGAGAAATATGGCAAGAAAGCAAAATGCAATAAAGGAAGTTACCTGTCTAATAGAAATGCATTCAAGAACACATGAATATGCATCCAAAGCAATCTATATATCAAAATTTGCAAAATTAGTGATACAATCGTAAATTGTAAATGATTATAAATATTCAAAATAAAAAATACCACTAAGACACTAGCTTGAATCATGACGCAAAATCATTCTATGAGTTTTCATGCCTTGAAAGTATTTTATAATTCTAGCATCACCAATGCTTGTAAATATCTCTCACTCGGTGTATCATACCATTAAGTCATTGAGCCAGTCATCGACTACCTTGTTGCGCAAATATGTTTTGATAATATTCACTGCCGAAAATATTCTCTCAATAGATGTCATTGTCTCCGGAAGGATCAATGTCAACTTAATGAGATACACCAATGGAAAAGTTCTATCATTTTTGTTTCAACCATCATTTCAACAAGTTTTGAAATATCACAACATCCATAAAATTCCTCACTTGTCCTAATATTGAGAATGAAGGTTTGAAGTTGACTTCTTAATAAGAACCAGTCGATTATCGTGAAATCATCAACATAAATCTCAGCAAGTCGAGAAAATTTATCAAAATCAAACTTAGAGGGGTTACTTGGATCAAGACAAGACATGCATACTAATAACTCCGAGAAAACTTCATTGAAGCAATGATTCATATGATGCATAGTTGCATCTAGAGCAGCATTGAAAATATCAAGTTTGTAATAATAACATTAAGTCACTGTATGCTTCTAATATACAGATTTACCCATTACTCTAATAGTACCATCTATATTTGGCACATCAATCCCATATGTCTCATGAAAGCTTTTGACTTGTTCGAACAATGACTCCCACCCATTGTTCCTCATATCCCAAGCGTTCTTTCACATCGTGCATCAAGTTCATAGCTTCAACAACGTCTTGAGTTTTGACATACATCTTCACTTATAAGTTTTAGCACATCCACTATCGCCTCCTACATTTGATATATACAAAATAATGTTTTAAGGTGTGAGCCCCCATTGAGTATCTCTAGGTCTAGCTAGGCCAACTTCCTAGTGCAACCCTGTTCCAGCTAAAATCAAATCATGCTCCAACTTTTGCAACAATACATCATAGCATTTTTTTATCAAAACATCTTTTCTTTTGCAAGAGGCACTTACGGCAGTCACAATCATGGAAACATAGTTGAAGAAAGTAGCAACAGCTCTAATATAACTTGCGATAGTGATAACCATCGACTATAAATATTGTGCGAAATAGTGGACATAGAAACCCGATGGATTCTCATCTCGAATAAGTTTTTGTAAGCCATTAAATCCACATATCATATTAGAAGCTTCATCATAGCCCTAGCTATGTAGCCTAGAAATTGGTAAACAATGTAAACTAAGGACACCATCCAAAGCTTCCTTCAATGCTAAAAATGTACAATTTGTAATATGCTTAATAACAAGAAACATTTTCACAATCTTTCCTTGATTGCTGATAAATTTATATATCATAATTTTTGCATAGTTAGAATAAAACAACAATGCATTAATTGTATGACTTAAAAAAGATGTGTAACTAACCTCAAAATAAGTGTCATTTGCTCCTTTATTGATACATCTCGAGACTTATCAATAAGCACTATGAAATTTCTATCTCCAATATCACCCTTAATCACTTCCATGATGTCTTGTGCATAATATTTCGAAAGCTCCTTCTGAATATATAGAGAAATCATAACTGCATGCCTTGGAGCTATACCAAATGCCTCATTCACTTCCACCTTTTTTGTACCAATCCAACAACTCTTTGAAATTGCTTTTGTTAATGGAAGTAGATGATTCATCATGTCCACAAAAAGCTTCACCTTATGTTATGAGATCTTGCACAATCTAAAGATACGGTCAAATGAATTTTGTATGCAATCTCTATCTCCTTAGTGTAAGTATTAAATTTACTAGACACACATGATCATTGATTTTTTTAAGTCTTCACACTCACCTCTTACAATGTTGTGAAAATTATTAGGATCACCAACATATTTATTAAAAGCATCTAAAGCCATCTTCCAACGAGAGAACCCACCTTTGTAAATCATCATTTCCAAATGTGTGTGTTTGTGATGATTTCTTGAAAAGGAAACAATAGAAACAAAATGCGGCATCCTTTTCAACGCTATATTCTAACTAACCAAAGTTATTAAACCATTGTTTTTGAAAGAATCTCCATATTTTTCATCCAATTTCTTTGAAAAGGCATGTTCAATTGGTCGAGTTGGACCATTCGACAAATATGCCTCTTTACTTGATCTCTAATTTTATTGTAATAATCTTCTATCAACATATGATGTGCTAGATCAACGATAATTTCATTAGGATTAAATTCTAGTCGAAGCCTCTTTGGTTGAGTTGCGCTCGCATCGGAAGGGTAAGCACTACTTGAATTGCTTGTGAAATAATCAGCACTTGGTAGCACAGTACATCACCAGCACATGAGCTGATGAGCACAATACAAAACAAGTACAGTAGTACAACACAGTCGGCCTCACTGGTTAGTTACTTTGTTAGTCACTTGCTCCTACTAGTCGTTACTAGGGGTGGGCATTTGTTTTTTTTCAATTAAATCAGTTTGGTTTATTTGGTTTTTAAATAATTCAGTTTCTAGAAAGTGTTTGATGAATTTCTCTAACCAAAATGAAAAACTGAATAGAATTATTTTGATTCAATAATTTGGTTTTTTAGAATTAATTGAAAACATATGATCCCAAATTCCCAATTTGCCATCCCAAATTCTAGTTGACTTAGCCTCGCCATGGTGGACCATCGCAGCCTCATGGAGCTCCTTTGCGCCTTCGAGCACCAACACCACCTCCTTGGACTACTCCCTTTCCCACTGTGCTTTCGCGACACCATGGCGGAGGATCTTCGCCTCCCTCTATGACCAATCCCCAATGGCGGCACTCGACACGCTTATGCTCATCACCATCCTCACCGCACTTGCCTTCCTTATCATGCCCAACACTAGGATGCTAGCTCTCGAGGTCAGGGAGCAGGTGTGGTAGCACCACCCTGATTCTCTTGCTCAATGGTTCGAGGTCGAGGACTCAAGGGCTTGAGACTGGTGCCTGGCGGGATGGCGGGTGAGAAGGCGAGGTCAACGACGTCAACAACTTCTACTGGCTAGATGACTGGGGTGACAACTGGTGCCATGCTAGAGACTGGCGAGGATGGTGAGGATGGCTGTCTAGTCTAGCGGTCTGGCCATCTTTGCACCGCATCTAGAGGTTGGGAGCTTGGGGCTCTAAGTAATTAGGCCTTGGAGTGGCATGGTGCAGCAGCAATCCACAGTGTGAGGGGCAGTGGAACGGAGAGGAGGAGCAGTGCAGCTATGAATAAGGAGAGATAGAGAGGGAGACCAGTGGATAACAATTGGTGTATAGGGAGACCAGTGGCATCTTGCTCTAATCCTCTAGAGTCTAGACAAGGAGTATATCGATTGTTTTGCTTTTCAGTTTTTGGGAGTTAAAAACCGAACTGAAACCCGAAAACTAAATAGCACTAAAATACAAACCAAAAATAGAAAAGCTAAAATAATTGGTTAATTCAGTTCGATTTGGTTTTTTTATTTTGGTTTACAGATGCCCACTCCTAGTCCTCACACTAGCGCAGCAATGCTCCCTCAGTCCCTTCATCACTCCATCCCACTCTCTTGTGTCCTTCAATCTCGCGTCCTTCTCCCTCACATCCTCCTCTCCCTAGATCCAGAGAGGCAGAGTCTCAGAGCCTCCTCCCTCACACCCTCCTTCCTTGAGTTGACTCCCTCCTCAACTCGTGACGGTGATCGATGTCACCAGCACCTCTAGCTTCCAGCCGGCTCCACAAATGTGCCCTAGGTAGCCAAGTAGGGCTGGAAATTTGGCTCGTGACTCGCAGCTCGGCTCGAGCTCGGCCAGGCTCGCAGCTCGGAGCAAGCCCGAGCCAAGCCTATTTTTTTTGGCTCATTTGGCTCGAGCTGGCTCACGAGCCGCTCATTGGCTCGGCCCAATTGGCCCACATGAGCAAAACCCTAAATGATACGTTCTGAATTTTGAATTCTTGAACTCTTGATGATGCAATGTCAATGTTTCTGTTTACTAATTGTTCTATTAAACCTCTAGGTTTACTAATTATGAATGCAATGTTAGTGTTTACTAATTTTGAATGCAATTTCTTGGACTCTTGATGATGAATGCAAATGCAATTTCTTTTCCTTTGACTGACCTGTGATATGCTATGTTGAAATTTTGTTTTTTGTTAGTAATATCTTACTTTATTACTTGAAAGCTATGTTGTTTAGTCATTTCTGAAGTTTTATATTAAAACTTGAAAAAAAATGGTTTGGCTCGACGAGCCGACCTCGAGTCGAGCCGAGCCAATTTTTGGGCTCGCCTCAAGGCTGAGCCGAGCCTGGCTCGGCTCACCACGTCTCGGCCCGGCTCGTTTCCAGCCCTATAGCCAAGTGCATAGGCTCTCCTCCCCTTAGTGGTTCGACAATGCCCTAGGCCCTCTTTCCCTTAGGACAACCTCATTCCTCTCATTCTCTATCAGACTACCGGCCCGTCGCCTGTGTTTTTGCTTGGTTTCCCCTCGTCAAGCTGTGCCACCACTTGCTAGGTGTGTGGATCTGGGGATTTGGAGCTTTCAAGAACGTGGGTTCGAAATTGTTGCATCTTGGATTGGATATGTGGATATTACTTACTAGGCGTGGTTGGGCCTTGGGCAAAGGCCCACTTCTTATTTCTTTCTATGTTTCTTTTCCTCACCAAACCGAGTCCATGGTTGTTGGCCATCGCGCACGCCGGGGGGGTGTCGACGTTTGTTGTCGGCAATAATGAAAATGAGGCTAGGCGCTGGATCTAAACTCGATGGTAACACAAGACACGAGAATTATACAGGTTCGGGCTCTCGCGGAGGAGATAATACCCTAGTCCTGTGCTCTGAAATTATATGTGGCTAGCTATTTTGCTGATGAGATTGTATGTTGATGTTCCCCCGTCCCTCCCTTTATATAGCAGAGGAGGGTGGTTACAAAAGAGAGTCTGGGTCGGATACAAAATAGGGATTATATCTCCTGTACCTATCCGTATCGTAACGGCTTGGATTACAATCGTATCCTACCTAATCCGAATCGGTTGCCGTCTCCAGGGCTTCCTTGTTTGGCACGTCTTGGCGCGCCCCTGGTAGCTTCTATCTCCTTGCAGTCGGCTCGACCCAGCCTAGTTCAATTGGGCCTCGCAGGCCTGCCTTGCAGATACCCGAGGCGTATGCATCCCACAGTAGCCCCCGAGTGCTTTGCGATCGGATTGCCCTCTTACTATCAAGACTTCCCGACTGGTTTTCTATGCAGCTGAGTGCTTCGTAGCAGGCAAGGAGGTCGTGAAGGACTCGATAGTGCTCCACGCGTAATTATTTTGAGTGGTTCTCGACCCGGTTTACTGAGCTAGCACTCAACTCGGCATGGAGAATATCTCCATTCAGGTTGGCTTTTAGCCGAGTGGAACCTGTGTGTCAGAGCGCACAGCTTTTGGCCTGTCATGAGGCGTACCACTGAAAAATCTGTTTTGCACTATCTTTATGATATCTGATCCTGTTTTGAATGGTATCCAGCATACGACCTGACATGAGGCATATCATAAGAGGATGTTCTAATTTGAAAAGTACCCAAATCCCATCTAATGCAGTCTTTGGCCTTTGGCCCATCATGGGGCATACCGTTTCCCAAATCGGTTCGGCCCGGTTTGCCTATGTACTGTTGTTTCATCAAGACATGGCCACAAGCCTATCTTGAAGCGCGCCCTAGGGCAACCCCAAGATATGCGGAAGGCGAAGCGTTTTCCCGCTCAAGGCGAAAGTTAGCATCGCTCCCTATAAATATGAGACTAGGTGCGAATGAAACAGCTTTCTGCGCACTATTCTCATTTGCCCCTTCGTCTCCCCATTTTCAGCGCTTCTCTTGCAACTTCCGCCGCTAGGGTTAGCATCTCTTGCCACCCCAATCCAACGCGATCGCAAGTTTCTTTTGCTCAAAAAATGTCTTCTCCTTCCCCCACAAACGCTCCTTCATTCGCCTTGGCCAAGGATTGGGCCACCTCTGTGATGACGGAGAAGCGATTGGAGGAATTGGTCTCCGCTGGTATTTTTCCCCCATTGGTGATGCTTTCTACTCGACCTGCGGCGGGTGAGTCTTGCCCTACACCCCGCACCGAAGAAGTGGTCATTTTTGAGTCCTTTTTTCAGCGTGGATTTGGCCTTCCCGCTTGCGCTTTTCTTCGTGATCTTCTTCATTTTTATGAAATTGAATTGACCCATCTCAATCCCAACTCCATCCTTCAAATCTCTGTCTTCATTCACCTCTGCGAGGCCTTCCTTGGCATTCGCCCGCATTTTGATCTTTTTCGCCATCTCTTCCTCCTCAAGCCTTTCCCAAACAAGAATTCCCCCAAAGCGGTCGGAGGAGCCGGATTCCAACTGAGGGACGGCTTGAAGAAGGCTTATTTTGCTATTCCTTTCAAAACCTCGAACAAGGGCTGGCACCAAGAATGGTTTTATTGCGCCAACCCCAAGCTTTCACTTCCTTCCTTTTCCAGAGTTTCGCCCAAACCTTTACTGGACTGGAATTCACTCCTTTCGGATGGCGGGGCGGACCAGGTGGAGGAGCTCATGGGGATGATCGCCAAATTGAAGGAAGGCGGTCTGACTGGTGTTGCAATCATCCTCAATTTTTGCCTTCGTCAGGTGCAGCCCCTCAAGGAGCGAGATCATCTGGGGTTTGACTATGAAGGAGAACACGACACCACCCGGGAAGCCTCTGAACTAGTCCCCAGGGATGCTCTCCTCAAGCGCCTGAGTGATTTCTTCATCCTGGGCGTTCACATCACCAATACTGGGTGCCCCCAGCCCTTCAACAAGTCGAATCCTCCACCTACAGTAAGATGTTATCTTGTCTTCCGCAATTAGTGTTTTCTGGTTCCTGTGAAGCTACATTTAACCATATGTTTGATGCCTATGCTTGCAGGGTCACGATGCCTTCTTCTCTCATTCGCCACTGCCTGAATTTCCTCAACATAAGGGCACCAAGCGGAAACACCCTGCTCTCACCTCGCCCCCGGCTCCGAGTGCCAAAAAGAGTAAGGCGAGTGAAGCCAAAGACCCCTTGGGAAAGGGTAAATGTCCAGTCATCCACAAACCCAAGGGAAGAAGAAGCAATCAGCGGCAAATGTGCGCCCGACTAGAGGCCCGAAGGTTCAGGACCCAGCAGCTGTACGTCCTCCTCCCACAACTTCCTCATCTTCAAGTCAATCTGCGGACCTAGAGGCCCTTGAGCCCCCAGCCCGGCACTCGGCCGGCAGCGTGCCTCTGCCCTCGCACCCGATTAGAGACCCTCTGTCCCCTGCACCAGGTGTGCAGACTGGTTCCTCTGCCGGCGGTCCTTCTACTCGGAGGGGCTCAGGAATAAAAATAACGAGATCAGGCAGGTTGGTTTCCTTGTTCGCTCTTCTTTATTCTTCCGGGTCATGCCCTGACTGCTTCTTTTTCCAGAAAGCCTGCCGATAAGGTCCCTGTGGATGCACCGCATCAGGAGCCCCAGGGGGCTGTTGCTGAAGATGCTCCAAGAGAGCCGGGGACTAAGGCGCCGGCTGATGCCACGCCCATTGCCCCTGATGTCATTCAGGAGCCAGCGACAACAACTCTCCCGACAGCTTCCGTGACCCAAAACACCAAGGTCAACTCGAATCCGAGCAGCCCTTGGCCGCAGACTTCTTCCGGGCCGACTAGTCAAATTGTGCCCTCTGCTCCCGCCGCTCGCCCTTCGCCTCCGCCGGAAGAACTCCCCCAGCCCCCTCGCCATTCGCCTCCACCGGAAGAACTCCCCCAGCCCCCTCGCCATTCGCCTTCACCAGAAGAACTCCCTCAGCCGCCCTGCCCGAATTCTCCGGTGCGGATCGCATTCTTCGACAAACATGGCGATGGGATATCCCAAGATGACGGCGAGGCTAAGGAATGGGAGTCATTCTGTAACGCTGCCAACAATTGTTTTCGCCTTGGTCACGTAAGTTGCTTGTGCCGAGTTGTTTTTGAAGCCCTCTTCTTTTTGGTCTTTGATGCTTGATGTAACTTTATTGTTCATTTTGTCGCCTTCAGTGTCTGGCAAAGCGCGCCCAGGATAGGAACGCCCTTCTCCGGGAGATACTCCCGAAGACCAAGATGAGGAAGGACTATGAGGCCGAGGTCCAACGAGTCTGCGTCGAGCTGCAGGAGGAACTCAGCCGGGCCCGAGTCGAGAACCGAGAGGAACTGGAGAAGCTCCGGGCCCAGGTCCTAGCCTTCGAGGCGGAGAAACTGAATCTGACGAGCTCCCTTAATGGTAACTCCTTTGTTCGACTGCCTTGGATCACATTTTGAGTCTTCTGCTTCTTAACTCACCCTTCCTGCCTTGACTTTGGTCTTCGCTGCTGCAGATCTTCGGGAAAAACTTGAGTCCACCAATGAGCAAGTTGAGAAGCTGAATAAGTCCGAGAAGGACGCCAAAACCGAGACGGACAAGATGAAGAAAGAGCTGGAAGGTTTACTCCCGATTCGTCCTTTGTTCTTTTTGTGCCTTTTAGCGTCCTCGGGCTGATCCGACTAGTTTTGCAGTGCACTAAGTCAACTCGTAGGCTCAGTATCGTGTTCTTGATGAGAAGATTAAATCTACTGAGGTGCGAGTTGACAAACTCCAGGAGGGCTCCGAAAGAATGCTGCGGATTCTGGTCCTAACGAAGCTGGGCCCAGCAGTATTCCATATGATGCAGACGCCACGATCCAACGGCTGGAGAAGGGACCCATAAAATTGGTAGCACACTTGAAGGAAATAGCGACCACGAGCGCCTGCCAAGCATTAGCCATCGTGAAGTCCCTGTATCCACGAGTGGAGCTCGAAGCCGTCAAAGAGGGCTTCGCCTGCACCGTCGACGATGACCAAGCTCTTGCCCTAATTGACGAGGTTAGGGATACCGCCTCCGCCTTAGTTGAAAACTTGGAGTTGGGTCCTACGTGAGGGTTGTACTCTGAGACTTGATCTGTGATTATTCTTTTGCTTGGTCGAAACGTTCTGCTGCGTTTTACCGTGTTTTATCTGCTTCATTATGTCCTACAAGTCTTTAATGTTTTGATGTTCTGCATGCTCCGTGTCTGGTTTGGTGTCCTACATCCATACGTCTTCTCGGTCGTTTCGAGTTATGGTGCATGCGCATTTTTCGAAGCTGCTTCGGCTTCCTGCACTAGCGTTTACTCTAGACCGTTCGTCTTCCCTGCTTCGGGTATATAAGAATGTCACCGCTACTTTGAGCGATCACCCGTCTCTAAACCCTTCTCAGCAACCTTCGTCATTCTTCCTTGATCCTCCGATGGCTTCTTCGTCCCAATCTTTTTTGTCTAGTGATGAGGCTCCACCATCTCCTCCCCCGGCGGAGGAGCTGATATTTGATTTCGAAGATGAGGCTCCACCAGTGCCAGATGCAAAGGAAGCCTTTCTGGCAGTGCTCTGGGCCGATTACGACCTCGCGTTAGCCGAGCTTGCGGAAGAAGAAGCTGCTGCCCGCGACGCGGCTGCCGTCGACGCGCTGATTGAAGCCGTCCCGAAGCTTGTCGGGGCGAGGGACGCTCTTCTCGAGGTAATAGGACGCGCATGCCGTGCTTAGGTTTTAGACTCCTGGTCGCTTCCTGTGTAATGCATTGATGTATCCATACCCAAATGCGCCTAATGAAATCTTAATGTTTGCTTGATCTTTCCTCATTGATTTTAAATCTTTGCTCGAGTGGTTTCTTTTCCATTTTCGTTTAAGCACTCTGCCCGACTGCTCTAGCCCCCGGGTGCTGGAAGTCAGCTCATGGCCATTTTCCCAAGCACGCGCTTTTGAGAGACTAGATTTTGTCATTTTAGAGTTTCACGATTTGGATTTTAACGCACTCGGGCTTATTCGCAATCAACAGGGAAAGAAGATAAAAAATGACTCATAAGAAGGGTTATGCGATGCTAACACTTCGTTAGTGTAGCCCCGACTTCATCGCTTAATTGAGCATCAATTGAGTAGCAAGTCAAGAAAAAAAACTTTATTCACGAACAACATAGCTAACGTACAATATTTTAAGAATAAAAATGATGTAGCTGCTCTATGTTCCATGAGTTGCTGATGACAGCACCATCTTCCCGCTTAAGTCTGTAAGCCTCGGGCGTGTCACCTCGTCGACGATGTAGGGGCCTTCCCAGCTTGGAGAGAGCTTGTGCTCACTCTTTTGATTCTTTATTAGGACCAGATCTCCTTTGGAGAAAGCACGGCCCCGAACATTCCGGTCGTGGTAGCGGTGCAGGTCTTGGAGGTACTTGGCCGACTGGATTGCTGCGACTTCTCTGGCCTCCTCCAGTCGGTCGATATCTTCTATCTTGTTCTCCTCCGACTCGGCTTCCTTATAGCTCTGAATCCGAGGGGATCCGAATGTCAACTCGGTAGGTAAGACCGCTTCTGAGCCGTATACTAGGAAAAAAGGTGACTGCCCGGTAGCTCTGCTGGAAGTAGTTCTCAGCCCCTAGAGTATCGAAGGCAATTCTTTTACCCATCATGTAGCGTAAGGCTTGAGACGATCAAAAAATCTTGCTTTTAGCCCTTGCAGCACCATGCCGTTTGCTCTCTCTACTTGGTCATTGCTCCTTGAATGAGCCACGGAGGCGAAACAAATCTTGATGCCGAGTTCATCGCACCAGTTTTGAAATTCCTCTCCGCGGAATTGAGTTCCATTGTCCGTGATGATCCTGTTGGGAACGCCGAACCTTACCACAATTTCTTGGAAGAACTCCTTAGCCTTGGCCGCCATGATCGTGGCGACGGGTTTTACTTCTATCCACTTAGTGAATTTATCAATGGTGATGAAGAGATGAGTGAAACCACCTTGAGCCTTCTTCAAAGGACCGACCATGTTGAGCCCCCAAACTGCGAATGGCTAGGTGATAGGGATGGTTTGCAATTCCTGTGTCGGCATATGTATTTGACGGGCGAAGAATTGGCAACCCTCACTAGTGCGAACAATGTCCTCCGCGTCGGATATGGCAGTCAGCCAGAAGAAAACTTGACGATAAGCTTTGCCCACCAGGGTACTTGATGCAGCGTGATGCCCACAAATTCTCGAGTGGATTTCCCTGAGGAGATTTTTTCCTTCTTGCTCCGATATGCAGCGCCTTAGGACTCCGGAGGCGCTCTTTCGGAAGAGTTCCTCGCCAACTACCACGTAGCTCTTGCATCGGCGTGTGACACGCTCTGCCTCTACGCGGTCTTCGGGGAGCTCATCCCTTAACAAATAGTTTAGGAATGGAGTTGTCCAGTCAGGATTGATGACTAAGACTTCCTCTTCGGCCGGTGTCTCCTCTAATTTGCTTGGCTCCTGTTGTTAGCTTATTGAAGGTTTGTGGAGCTCTTTGACAAATACTCCAGCCGGTACCGTTGTCCGACTGGAGCCTAGCCTTGCAAGCTCGTCTGCTGCTTCATTGTCACGTCGGAGCACGTGGATGAGTTCCAGCTCGTCGAACTTGTTTTTGAGTTTCCTCACTTCTTGGCAATATGTAGCCATGTTATCTCCGATGCACTATCAGTCTTTCTGCACTTGGTTGATTACCAACATGGAGTCGCCACGGATTGTCAGTCGTCGAACACCGAGGGATATTGCGATACGAAGTCCGTGAATGAGTGCCTCGTACTTGGCGGCATTGTTTGATGCTGGGAAATGGAGCTGAAGAACGTATTTCAAGCGTTCGTCTGTTGGAGAGATAAGCACTACGCCAACCCCTCGTGCTGCTGAGCATGAGGGAACCATCAAAATACATTGTCCAATACTCGAGCTCTTCAGAAGTTGTGGGGGTCTGCAATTCCACCCACTCGACGGTGAAGTCGGTGAGTACTTGAGATTTTACTGCTGTTCGTGGCCTGAAGGAGATTTCAAAAGCTCCAAGCTCGACCGCCCATTTTACAATTCTCCTAGTGGCTTCCCGATTGTGAAGTATGTCCCCAATCGGAAAAAAGGTAACCACCGAAATTGAATGCTCTTGAAAATAATTCTTGAGTTTGCGAGAAGTAAACAATACGGCATATAACAGTTTCTGTACCTACGGATACCGTGCCTTGGATTCTCCTAGCACCTCGCCGATGAAATAAACTGGCCGCTGAATCTTCTGGAGGTGCCCTGCTTCCTCCCGCTCTACGACGATTGCAGGGTTGACTACGTGAGTTTTTGCAGCAATGTAGAGCAAAAGGGGTTCTTCGGGCATTGGCGAGACCAGCACCGGTGGCGAGGACAAAAATGCCTTGAGTTCCTCGAAGCTCTTTCAGGCTTCGGCAATCCAATCGAAAATTGCCCTGCTTCTTCAGAAGTTTGAAAAAAGGCATTCCCCGCGAGCCCAAGCGGGAAATGAACCTTCCGAGTGCCACCATGCAGCCGGTGAGCTTCTGGACGTCTTTCTAGCTAGTCGGAGGCTTCATCTTCAAGATTGCATTGATCTTTTCTGGGTTTGCTTCGATGCCCCGCTGCGACACAATGAATCCGAGCAGTTTTCCTGAGGGAACTCCAAAGACACACTTTTCGGGGGTTAAGCTTCATCTTGTAGGCCCTTAGGCTTTCGAACGTCTCAGCCAAGTCAGATATGAGATCCTCCTTCACACGAGTTTTGATGGCGACATCATCGACATATGCTTCCACATTGCGTCCGATTTGGGTGTGAAAATACCGCTGTATTGCGCACTGATAGGTTGCACCAGCGTTTTTCAAACCGAATGGCATTGTGACGTAGCAAAATGCTCCGAACGGAGTGATGAATGAAGTCTTGATGCAGTCTTCTTCTTTCAGCCTGATCTGGTGATACCCTGAGTAGGCATCCAAAAAGCTCAAGAGCTCGCAGCCTGCAGTTGAATCTACCACCTAGTCGATGCGAGGCAGCCCAAACGGGTCTTTCGGACATGCTTTGTTAAGATCGGTATAATCAACACACATGCGCCAGCTTTTATTCTTTTTGCGAACAAGAACTAGGTTCGCTAACCAGTTGGGATGATACACTTCTTTTATAAAACCTGCTGCTAAAAGCTTATTGATTTCTTCCCTGATGGCCTCTCGGCGATCTTGAGCAAATCGTCGAGCCGCTACTTGACGGGCTTCACCTTCTCGTCGACATTGTGAAAATGCTCGATCGCCTCCCTAGGAACACCGGGCATGTCGGAAGGTTTCCACGTAAAAATGTCCTGGTTGGCCCGAAGAAAGGTGACGAGCGCGTCTTCCTATTTGGAGTTGAGTCCTATCCCGATCAAAGCTGTTTGAGCCGAGTTGGAGGGGTCGAGGATTACCTTCTTAGTCCCCTCGTCAGGCTTCATGCTTGTCTTGGCTTGTTTCTTGGCCGGGACTTCTCCTTCATCTTGCTGATGTGTAGCTGCCTGTCGGATCTTCTCCCTGTCGGCTGCCGCTTCTTGAATTTCGGCCATCTCGCAACTCTCTCTGTCGCATGCGAACGACTGCCTGATGTCGCCACGCACGGAGATGATGCCTTTCGGCCCTGGCATCTTCAAGATGAGGTAAGTGTAATGGAGCACGGCCATAAACCTGGCTAGGCCTGGCCTTCTCAAGATGGCATGGTATGCCGTCTCGAAATCAGCCACCTCGAAATTGAGATATTCCGTCCGGTAATTTTCTCTAGTCCCGAACGTAACTGGCAAGGTGATTTGCCCGACTGGAACCGAAGAGGTCCTAGGGATTACCCCGTGAAACGGTGATGAGCCCCGCTTTAGCTCCGAGCGGGGAATCTTCATGTCGTCGAAGGTTTTAGAGAAGAGGACGTTGAGTCCGCTCCCCCCGTCAACCAGCACCCTCTTGAGTTTAACGTTGCGAATCACAGGGTCCAAAATAAGAGGATATCTACCTAGATATGGGATGTGATCTGGATGATTCGAGCGGTCAAAGGCAATCGGGACTTCGGACCATCTGAGGTATTGGGGAGTTGCTGGCATAACCGCATTGATGTCCCGAGCGGTAAGCTTTTGCTTTCGCTTGGACTCATAAGCAGCCGAGCCCCCAAATATGTAGTTGAGCTCACGTTCTGTCTTCTGGTACTCGCCCTCGTCATCTTTAGGGGAATCTTGCTTTTTCTTTTCTTCGTCTTTTGCTTCGCCCTTGGCCGGTCGCTTTCTGGACTCCTTGGCGAACCTTCTCAGAGTGAAGTAATCCTTCACAACGTGTTTCTGTCGGGACCCGAATATGCAAATCCGGACCCTCTGTGTATACTGCACTAGTCCAGGATCACGCTAGTGCACACAGGCTCAACATTAGTGAATATCACAATCATACACAACGTAAATAAGATAAAAGACATAATATATTAAATATTACCAGTTGTATGACCTTATAGTCAACTTACTTAACAATGCCTCACAAGGCTGAACAACAAATTGAACTGCAGTGGAATGAAGACGTAGGTAACCCCTCAGTATACCACAGGCAACTGACAAGGCTCGCACCCTAAACATTCATCTCCTCATGGTACTTCCTTCTTCAGCATTGATGATGTTTGTAGGCAAGGGTGAGTACACCAACACGTACTCAACAAGTTGTGCACAGAATGCAAGTCTAACATAACTATATGCAAGGCTTGTTCCAAAGGAATGGCTAAGTGGTTTATTTTATTTGCAACTAATCATCCATGTTGATTTCATTATTAACCAACTATAGTGAACCAACCTAGGGTGATAAGTGGATCATGGCATACAACTAGCAAGGTAGGGTGTAATTCAAAGGGTGCATTAGCTAATCTCAAATTTAAGTTGAAATCATTTATACGATTTAAATATTATGCAATATAGTTAAAACAAAATAGCAACTAATCTAGCTATGGGTGCAACATGATCAAAGCACAACTTGCCTTGCTTAAGCTCCTGGTATTGCTCCGAAGATTGTCCTTGAGTTGTTAATTCCTCCTTCGAAACCTCGCTCAACTCAATGTCTACGTGAATCGAGAAGAATAGCAAATAAACACCAAGAACAAATAGCAAATGAACTCGAAAATCCATATAAAAACCACCATTAGAAAGATCTCAATTTTACAAATTTTTAGGAATTTGAATCACCCAAATTGGAGTTCATATGCAAAAGTTATAGCATTTTGAAGTTTAAAATTCCTGAAAAATCCTTAAATTCATAGATTCCGATTTACCCGAATTATTTTTATAAAAGAAATTCCGAATTTTCCCGCCCGGAACGTACGGACGCTACGTGGCAAAATATGGACCCTCGGATCTTAATCTAACGGCTGTGTTTTAACCAAATCGCTTACCAGTTCGAAACGTTGTGGTTCAATCCCGATCGCCCGTTAAAGATCCGACGGCTGACGAAGCTTCCGATCGGCAATGGCTGGACCACGTGCGAAACTCGCCGGACTCGAAGAAGACGACGATCCCAACGGCGCTGCGGTTCTTCGCGGTTTTCCTTGGACGACGCAACTCGCTTGCCCGCCTGCGATTTTCTTGATGCTTGCTTCTTTCGGCGACAAATCAGCAACGCGTGCTTCGGAAATCCCCTGGCGCTGCTGTTCCTCACGCGATTCCTCGGATGACGGCGCTCCCGATTTTCCTGACGCTCAATCGCTCGCGCTCCGTTTTTTTCTTTTCCCTGGTCGCTCGGTTTTTGGCGATGCCTCGCGCTGCTTAAATAGCCAACGCGCCCGCACTTCCCGCTCGGGCCGGACTCCAATTCCTAGACGAACTCGGCGCCAGCTACGGTATTCGAATCGGCCACGCGCTGCCTACGAGCCAGCCGTCCTTTTTCCCGCACGGACGGAAGGGCTCCGATTCCTCGATGGCTTCAGCGCCTGGCGTCGAATTTGAATTGGCCACACGTTGTACTCCCGCCCGGATGATGGCTTCGGCGCTGGCGCAACCGGTGAGAGCTGGCAGAGTTCGGATGGTGCCACGAAGCCGTTCCTTTTCCCGCCCGGAAAGACTTCGAGTTCTCGTTGTTTTCAGCGCCGGCGCAAGAGCCCAACTCAGTCACACGCCGGAGAAAAGGAAGGAGTTCCCGCATGCAGCGAACGTTATTTCCAAATCGCATCGGTCAGCAATCGATTTCCCAATCCGATTCAATCTCGGAGAGAAAACGAAATTTTCCAAAAATACTTCGGGATCTTCTATACTCAAATAAAATATTTTTGGGCAGATTTTATTTTAAATTTCCTTTTTATAAGTATTTCTTAACAAAAGCCATATATACCAATTCGAAATGATTTAAATAAATCTCAAAAAATCCAAAAAATTCACAAAAATTATAAAATGCAATAAAATAATATTCAATAAATAAAAAGCCAAAAATTGGGATGTTACAGTTTCCCCTTGGGATGGAAAGGACAGATTGCATCCATCACTGCGTCATAATCATCCATTCGTGGCGCACGATGCCGGCCTCGCTCGGTCGCCGCCACTAGTTCTTCGGGCTTCCGCTTCTTATCCCGCTGCCTGGAGGACTCAGCGTGATCCTTCTTGTCTTTATGCCATGGGCGTCGTCTTGACGCCGCCAAAGCATCCAAGGTCATATGCGTAGCGGATCCGCTAATTCAAACATCTCCCTTATCAGTAGTCGGCGGTTTCCGGACATCTTCTTAATCAAATCGGGTCGTTGGCGTATACCGAATGCCACAATGATCGCAGCCTTCGAGATATCCTCGATCGATTCTTCTTCTCGCATGAAGCATCGATAAACTCCGAGTGTTTCACTCCTTCTCTAGTGAAGCTGCACAGTCCCATTGGGTCCCGTGTCTTTCATAAGTGCCCGGTTGGTGATAAAGCGCTCACAGAGATCTCCCCAGAATCTATAGAGTTATTTGGAAGTCAGTGAGCGTGCTTGAGCCGAAGGGTAAGCGTGACCGTAGATAATTGGGCATTACGCCAGATCGCTTCGACCGCCATGATTGCAAGGGAATAAACTTGCAATCAAGCTTTTGGATCTCTTTCTCCGTCGAACTTGGTAATACCTTTGGGGTTGAAACCTTCAGGTCAGACCACTCTGCGAAGCTGGGGGTTGAAGGCACGAATCCCCTCGATAGGCCCATCGCTGCGGCAACGTGGGGAATGCCGGGACAGTGATCTGACACGGTGATCCTCGCTATCACCCTTGTTGCGACGGTGATGATTTATGCGGTCGTCCCGGTCGTCATGGCGGATGCCGAAACGTTCGTAGTCATCTTTGCGCCGGCGGTGTTCTTTATCCTCCCGATCCCGCCGCCTGGCATTCAGGTCTACACGGAGGTCATGTCTAATGCTTTGCCGGGTGTCTTCTCCTCGTCGATACTCAAGTCGGCCACGCATGGCCCGACTACGGGCTGTATTGCTGCTGGTCGCCTGAGTGACTATGCGGGTACGAGAGTACTCTTTCTCCCCGGGCTCCTCCTGATGATGCTGGATCGCCGTCGCCGTCACCATGGCCTGGACTTGGGCCACAATCGGCGTGGCTGGGCTGTCGGAACCAAGCATCGGTCCCAATGTGTCGAGGAGCGTCTTTGATGCGATGATATTCTGCTGAGGAGTATGAAAAACCGATTGGTTCCCCATTTTCATCTGCAAGATGTCTTCATTAACATTGTGGCCCCTGGCCTAGAGAGACTTCGCGCGGGTTTCTTGACGAAGGCGCTCTGCCTCTGCAGCATCCGCAGCGTCCTTCTGCTACTAGGGGTGGGCATTCGGTTTTTTCGGTTCAGTTTGTTCGGTTTTTGAAAAATTCGGTTTTTGAAGATCAGTAACCGAACCGAAACCGAATTACCGAAAAAACCGAACCGAATAAACCGAATTAATTCGGTTTAGTTTTTTCGGTAATTCGGTTAACTGAATTTTTGAGGGAGGCAACAATCAATGCTGATCTGTGAATCTGACTGATCTTAGCAATGCATGCAATACAAAAAAGTTCAGGCAAGCAGGCGTAACATCACACATTGTCCAGTATAGCAGACTAGCAGTTAGCACTAGCACATCAGTACATCACAGTATCACACATCCATCTACTTCAAGTCTTCAAATATCACACATGACACATTGTCCAGTAATCGAAGTATCGAACACAGATATGAGATTTCATGAACAAGGGAAATCACCGATGCCCAGCTCCGGCCGGGAGGGTGGCGACGCCTCAGAATGGGAGCCAAGAGGGCGATGAGCTGGTGAAGTGGCGGTCCTGGCGGAGAGGACTGGCGGGGTTGAAGCTTGAGCGCCGCGGACGCTTAGAATGGGAGCGAGGAGGCGGCGAGCCGGTGAAGTGGCGGTCTGGCAGAGGATCTGGCGAGGGCTGAAGGCTGCAGCGCCACGCTGGACCACGGTAGGTGACGCCAAGACGGCCGCTTTTCGCAGCCGCCCGCCGCTCATTGGTTCGCCCATGACCCTATGGCCGCGCCGCTAGTTCGCTTCGCCAGGCCGCTAATCGCTATGGGTAGGGTTTGTTGCCATTTCACAATTTGGGTGCGCCGCCGCTATGACCTATGGGAGTCTGGGAGTGGGAAGGTCCGAGGTCGTGTTGGCGAGGACTTGTGGGTAGCTGGGCCTGAGGCGCGCAGTAGGCCGAGTGCGGAGTGTCGGCCGACTAACTTTAGACTAATTCGGTTCGGTGAACGGTTTTTTGGTTTTCCTAACTAAAAAACCGAATTGCAAACTGAAAAATGAATAATATCAGAATAAAAACCGAACCACAAACCGTAAACCGAAAAAACCAAAATTTTCGGTTAATTCGGTTCGGTTTAAAAATGCCCACCCCTATCTGCTGTTGGGACTCAGTTGGCAGGTCTTCGATCACGAAGATGCCGCGAAAGTCTTGAGAATCTTCTGCCCTACTCTCTGAATCA